>NC_069411.1:18591908-18789408 GCF_026875155.1 Cherax quadricarinatus | reverse complement strand
GTTAAGTTTATATATAATTTTATTTGTTAAGAGAAATTTTATTTTCCTTGAGGGGGGTTTTCTAAAGGAGGTCCCTTATTTGCTGGTATATAACCCTCCCCATAAAATTTTTTTGTTTAATAAGTTTTAAAACTTGTAAAATGGCCCTTTTAAAAAACGCACAATAAAGTACTTTTTTTTTACTTAAATATTTTCAAAAAAAACTTTATATAAAGATTTGTATGGTTTATTGATTGTTTATTTTTTCTAGTTTATCCTTTGCTAGTTTTATCACCCAATTTGTCATTTTCGTTATACAGGGAGCACTGTTGCAAAACAAAAATGCGTTCTTTTTAGAACCTGGTTGATTTTTTTATGAATAAGCATGGTATATTCGGGGCTCTTGATAGCAATATGATACTTGGATCAAGAATTTGAAGAACTGGCTAAGTCTTTTAATAAGAAATTGTCATAGTATGCTTTTTCAACGTATTTTAGCCCCAAGTTTATGGATAAGGAATTTTGGTAACTCCATAAGGATGGAAAGTAATGAAATGGTGTGTTTTTAAACATTTAATTTAAAAAAAAAACAGGTATCATTACAAACTACGTACTTGAAAATAAATTTTTTTTTTATTAAATTTTTTTTAATCAAAAAAAACTTATGTAAATTTCATTACTTGGGGGGGCCCCTAAACCCGTAGGGGGGTCATATTCATTGGTGAAAAGGAAGGGGAATTAGGTTTTTTATCAAAAAAAAGCAAATGAAAACCCACGAGGGTTTATACAAACGCTGCCGGGGGAGGGAAGGATGCTGGGGTATTGGGTAAACAAAAGGGAGAGGGATGATTATTAGGGGCAGGGGTGCAGCGGGCAGTTTGGGTTTGTCCAGGGGTATACAGTTTTTTTAAAAAAGAATTTAGGAGAAAGGGCTATGAGGGGTATTAGAGGCATTTTCCCCCCCTTTATCAGAGTTTGTTTCAGTAAATAAATTTTCTGTCAAAAAATCAGAGAGAATCTGGGTTTAAAGGAGGGTCCTCAGCAAGAAGGGGAAAGGGAAAAGTAAAGGGGAAAAGTGAGCGATGCCGGGCGACGACGGAGGTAAATTCTGCATGCTAGTTGATAGGGTGGGCCCGTTTCCCAAAGAATTTTGGTAACAGAAACTGAAAACCCCGACAATTCTCGAGGGGAACGGGTGCCTCTCCAAAAGAGATACCCGTAAGGGCAAGTGTGGCCCATGCGAAGTGGGAAAAGAGTGTCTCCCAACCCCGACATGATAAGAAAAAAAGCCAGAAACTTTTTAAAGTACCGATTTAATAGAATTTTAGTTTATTATGGGCAGTTTAGGCATTTTAAATTTCTAGGAGGGGAAATGTGCTGGGGGTTTATCCCCCCTTGTAGGGTCTCTCGGGAAAATGGTTTTATTTTGCCATGGAATTGAACTGTCTAGAGGTTTCCCTGCTCCCCTTTCCCCGGGTTTTGGGGAAATTGGGGGGAGTATCCCGCAGTGATGGGTGTATCTCCCGAGGCTGCCTGTTGGTTCTGGGAGGTGACAGTAAAGGGGGTATGTTTGGACGGGGGTTTTGACTTTCCCTTCCGTTTTTTTCTGCCGAGGGGGCTCAGTAAATGGAGGTGGGTATTTCCCGGAGCATGGTTTTCTGGGTGGGGTTAAAAATATGGGCCCCGGGTTCCCCTGCTACAATGCCCCTGAGTGGGGTGAGGCCCCCTTGGATGAGGGGAAGAATTACGGCCCCTTTCCCTGCCCCTTGTGACTGTCCCTCTTTTTTTTTTTTTTTTTTCCTTTTTTTTTTTCTTCAAAAAAACAAGAAAGAAGCACCACTTTTCATGAAGCCTTCGTTTTATAAAAACCCTTTCCCTTCCCCCCGGCCCCCTTCTGTTTCCCAAAATCAAAATTTAAGCTGCATATATCAAGGAGGGGTTTAAATTCTAGGCAGACCAGGCCAAAAAAATAAATGTGATGTAAAAAAATTTTACTTGCTTTGGTGAAAACCCAACCCTTTTAGTTTCTTCAAACCCGGCGAAAATTTTTCGGGGGAAAGGGGTTAAAGAATGTTAACAAGAAAGCGGGAAAAAAATATTGTAAAGGGCTTTGTAAAAATCAAACGGGACAAAAAGTGATACAATTAAAAAAAAGTTTTACTTGTGATGGGGAACATAGTGAAACAGTCAAGACACTGGTCGAGGATACAAAATAACAAAAGAACATGACCTGTCGAGGTTCCTCCAAATTGCTGGTCTGACAGTCTGGTTAATCAAACACTCATCAATAACACCACATATAGTGCAAGATGTATAGTGTAAATTGCCCCGCTTATCATTCAACATTTAGTGCCTTACTTCAATTCCTTGTTCTTATCCTATCTCCTTCCTTGATAATAATATTATCATTTAAAAGGTTAATTGTATTGTGCACTCATTGTCTAGCAAAAATGACATACATATTTTTTAGTATAAAGTAATTATAGTTTTAAACACTTTTGTTAATTAACCATAATTAATTAGTTTGATTTCAAATTAAGCTACTTCAAAATTCCTTGTTCTAGTATAGTACTAGTTCTAGTATATATATATATATAAATAACAAAAAGGCACAATACCGTGACTGGAACGATACACAAATAACCCGCACATAAAAGACAGAAGCTTACGACGACGTTTCGGTCCGACTTGGACCATTGACAAAGTCACACTAACAGAGGAGGAGCAGGACGGCTACCTCCACCTCTTCCTGCCTATATATAGCGTTCTGCTCCTCTCTGTTAGTGTGACTTTGTCAATGGTCCAAGTCGGACCGAAACGTCGTCGTAAGCTTCTGTCTTTTATGTGCGGGTTTTTGTATATATATATATATATATATATATTATAATATATATATTATATATATATATATATATATTATATTATATATATATATATATATATATATATCATATAGGTAGTAGGTTGGGTAGACAGCAGCCACCAGGGAGGTACTACCGTCCTGCCAAGTGAATGTAAAACAAAAGCCTGTAATTGTTTTACATGATGGTAGGATTGTGGTGTCTTTTGTCTGTCTCATAATATGCAAGATTACTGGTATGTCTTGCTACTTCTACTTACACTTAAGTCACACTACACATACATGTACACGTTTATTTATACACACTCATCTGAGTTTTCTATGTTTTATTCTTAATAGTTCTTGGTCTTTTTACTTTTCCTTTTTTATCCATGGGGAAGTGGAATAAGAATCTTTCCTCCGTAAGCCATGCGTGTTGTAAAAGTCAACTAAAATGCCGGGAACAATGGCTAGTAACCCTTTTCTGTAAAGATTACTAAAAAGAATAAGAAGAAAATTGTCAAAGTGGGGAAGTCTGAATGTGCGTGGATGTTGTGCAAATGATAAGAAGAGTGATCGTGGATGTTATGAATGAGAAGAAGCTGGATGTCCTGGCTTTAAATGAAAGAAGCTGAAGGGGTGGGAGAGTTTCAATGGAGAGGAATAAATGGGATTAGGTCAGGGGTTTCAAATAGAGTTAGAGCTAAAGAAGGGGGTAGCAAAAAGGGTGAAGGAAAAAGCTATGGCAGGAAAAGAGGGACTATAAATGTATTAATTCAAGGATTATGTGGAGTAAAATAAAGATTGGATGTGAAAAGTGGGTTATAGTAAGCGTGTATGCCCTGGAGAAGAAAAGAAGTGTAGAGGAGAGAGAGAGATTTTGGGAAATGTTTAGTGAATGCGTGGGGAGTTTTGAAATCAAGTGTGAGAGTAATGGTGGTTGGGGATTTCAATGCTAAAGTAGGTAAAATGTTATGGAGGGAGTAGTAGGTAAAATTTTGGGGGGCCAGGGGTAAATGTAAATGGGGGGGCCTTTAATTGAGCTATGTGTAGAAAAAGATTTGGGAATAATACTTATTTTATGAAAAAGGGATAAATAATATACAAGGTTTTGATGTAGCACGTAATGAAAGTAGTTTGTTAGATTATGTATTGGTGGTGAAAGGTTGATGGGTAGGGTCCCCGGATGAACATGTTTATAGAGGGGCACTGATATAACGGATCATTATTTAGTTGTAGCTACAGTTAGAGTAAGAGGTAGATGGGAAAAGAGGAAAGTGGCAACAACAAAATAAGAGGGAGGTGAAAGTGTATAAAACTAAGGGGGGAAGTTCGGGGGGGATATAAGCGATGTTGGCAGAAAGGTGGGGTAGTGCAAAGATGAGTAGTTGGGGGGGTTTGAAGAGGGTTGGAATAGTTTTAAAAATGGGGTATTAGAATGTGGGCAGAAGTTTGTGGGTTTTAGGAGGGTGTGGGCTGGTGGAAAGAGAGAGTGTTGGTGGAATGATGAAGTAAGGGTGTGATAAAGAGAAAAACTTAGCTTATGAGAGGTTTTTACAAAGCAGAAGTGTTATAAGAAAAGCAGAGTATATGGACAGCAAAAGAAAGGTGAAGAGAGTGGTGAGAGTGCAAAAGGAGAGCAGATGATAGAGTGGGAGAGGCACTGTCAAGAAATTTTAATGAAATAAGAAAAATTTTGGAGTGAGTTAAACAAGTTAAGAAAGCCTAGGGAAAGTATGGATTTGTCAGTTAAAAATAGAGTAGGGGAGTTAGTAGATGGGGAGAGGGGGGGTATTAGAGGATGGCGAGAATATTTTGAGGAACTTTTAAATGTTGAGGAAGAAAGGGAGGCGGTAATTTCATGCACTGGCCAGGGAGGTATACCATCTTATAGGAGTTTAAGAAAAGCAGAATGTAAGTGTGGGGGAGGTATGTGAGGCATTACTAGAATGAAAGGGGGGAAGCAGCTGGAATGATGGGATCATGACAGAAATGTTAAAAGCAGGGGGGGTATAGTGTTGGAGTGGTTGGTACTTTTGTTTAATAAATGTATAAAAGAGGGGAAGGTACCTAGGGATTGGCGGAGAGCATCTATAGTCCCTTTCTAAAAGGGAAAAAGGGGACAAAAGAGATTGTAAAAAATTATAGAGGAATAAGTTTATTGAGTATACAGGAAAAGTGTATGGTAGGGTTATAATTGAAAGAATTAGAGGTAAGACAGAATGTAAGATTGCGGATGAGCAAGGGGGTTTCAGAGTGGGTAGGGGATGTGTAGATCAAGTGTTACATTGAAGCATATATGTGAACAGTATTTAGTAAAGGTAGGGAAGTTTTTATTGCTTTTATGGATTTAGAATAGGCATATGATAGAGTGGATAGGGGAGCAATGTGGCAGATGTTGCAAGTATATGGAATAGGTGGTAAGTTACTAAATGCTGTAAAGATTTTTTTATGGGGGATAGTGAGGTCAGGTTAGGGTGTGTAGAAGAGAGGGAGACTACTTCCGGTAAAAGAGGTCTTAGACAGGGATGTGTAATGTCACCATGGTTGTTTAATATATTTATAGATGGGGTTGTAAAAGAAGTAAATGCTAGGATGTTCGGGAGAGGGGTGGGATTAAATTATGGGGACTCAAATTCAAAATGGGAAATTTAAAACACAGTTACTTTTTGTGATGATACTGTGCTTATGGGAGATTCTAAAGAAAAATTGCAAAGGTTAGTGGATGGTTTGGGATGTGTGTAAGGTAGAAAGTTGAAAGTGAACATAGAAAAGAGTAAGGTGATGAGGGTATCAAATGATTTAGGGTAAAGAAAAATTGGATATCAAATTGGGGAGGAGGAGTATGGAAGAAGTAAATGTTTTCAGATACTTGGGAGTTGACGTGTCGGTGGATGGATTTATGAAGGATGAGGTTAATCATAGAATTGATGAGGGAAAAAAGGTGAGTGGTGCATTGAGGAATATGTGGAGTCAAAAAACGTTATTATGGAGGCAAAGAAGGGAATGTATGAAAGTATAGTAGTACCAACACTCTTATATGGGTGTGATGCTTGGGTGGTAAATGCAGCAGTGAGGAGATGGTTGGAGGCAGTGGAGATGTCCTGTCTAAGGGCAATGTGTGGTGTAAATATTATGCAGAAGATTCGGAGTGTGGAAATTAGGAAAAGGTGTGGAGTTAATAAAAGTATTAGTCAGAGTGCAGAAGAGGGGTTGTTGAGGTGGTTTAGTCATTTAGAGAGAATGGATCAAAGTAGTATGACATGGGAAAGCATATAAATCTATAGGGGAAGGAAGGGAGGTAGGGGTCGTCCTCAAAAGGGTTGGAGAGAGGGGGTAAAGGAGGTTTTGTGGGCAAGGGGCTTGGACTTCCAGCAAGCATGCGTGAGCGTGATAGATAGGAGTGAATGGAGGACGAATGGTACTTGGGACCTGACGATCTGTTGGAGTGTGAGCAGGGTAATATTTAGTGAAGGGATTCAGGGAAACGGTTATTTTCATATAGTCGGACTTGTGTCCTGGAAATGGGAAGTTACAATGCCTGCACTTTAAAGAGGGATGTTTGGTATAGGTAGTTTGGAGGGGATATGTTGTGTATCTTTATACGTAATATGCTTTTCTAAACTGTTGTAATTCTGAGGACCTCTGCAAAAAACAGTGATAATGTGTGAGAGTGGTGAAGTGTTGATGATGATGAAGCATTTTCTTTTTGGGGATTTTCTTTCTTTTTTGTTCACCCTGCTCCCCCTTTTTTCCCCCCCCCCCCCCTTTTTTTTTAGGTGGGAGACAGCCAACTTGGTTGAAAAAAAAAAAAAAAAAAAACATATCTATATACATATATATATTATATATATATATATATATTTCAAACAAGTTGGCCGTCTCCCACCGATGGGAGGGTGACCCAAAACAAGAATGAAAATCCCCAAAAAGAAATACTTTCTCATCATTCAACACTTCACCACACTCACACATTATCACTGCTTTTGCAGAGGTGCTCAGGAATACAACAGTTATAGAAGCATATACGTATAAAGATACACAACTATCCCTCCAAATGCCAATACCAAACCCTCCTTTAAAGTGCTAGGCATTGTACTTCCCCATATCAGGGACTCAAGTCCGACTATATGAAAAATAACGGTTTTCCTGAATCCCTTCACTAAATATTACCCTGCTCACACTTCCAACAGATCGTCAGGTCCCCAAGTATCATTCGTCTCTCCATTCCCTCCTATCTAACAAGCTCATGCACGCTTGCTGGAAGTCCAAGCCCCCGGCCCACAAAACCTCCTTTTACCCCCTCTTTCCAACCTTTCGGGAAACCCCTACACCTCTTCCCCTATAGATTTATATGCTTTTCCATGTCATTCTACTTTGATTCATTCTCTCTAATGACCAAACCACCTCAACAAAACCCTCTTCTGCCTCTGATAATGTTTTTATTAAACTCCACACCTTCTCCTTAATTTCCACACTTCCGATTTTTCTGCATAATATTTACAACACACATTGCCTTAGACAGGACATCTCACTGCCTCCTAGCTGCTGGCATTTACACCCAGCTTCGCACCCATATAAAGAGTGTTGGTATACTATATTTTATACATTCCCTTTCTTTTCCTCCATAGATAACACCAAACAAACCCTTTTTTTGACTCCAATATTACCTCAACGCCCCACTCACCTTTTTTTCCTCATCAATTCTATGATTAACCTCATCTTCATAAATCCATCCGTCAAACACGGTCAACTCCCAAGATCTGAAAACATTCACTTCTTCCATACATCCTCCTCTCCAATTGATATTCCAATTTTTCTTTATCTAAAATCATTGATAATCTCAAATCACCCTTACTCTTTTCTCATGTTCACTTTCAACTTTCTCCTTTACACACATTCTCAAACTCATCCACTAACCTTTGCAATTTTTTCTTTAGAATCTTCCATAAGCACAGTATCATCAGCAAAAGTAACTGTGTCAATTCCCATTTTGAATTTGATTCCCCATAATTTAATCCCACCCCTCTCCCGAACACCCTAGCATTTACTTCTTTTACAACCTTATCTATAAATATATTAAACAACCATGGTGACATTACACATCCCTGTCTAAGACCTACTTTTACCGGGAAGTATTCTCCCTCTCTTTACACACCCTAACCTGAGCCTCACTATCCTCATAAAAGCTCTTTACAGCATTTAGTAACTTACCACCTATTCCATATACTTGCATTATTATTATAATCAAAAAGAAGCGCTAAGCCACAAGGACTATACAGCGCTGCAGGGCAGGATCAGGGAAGCTGAGGGCATCAGGTGGCAAAAGGGAGATGGATGAGTAATAGGTTACGGATAACAGCGGGGCAGTGGATGGTGAAAGGTAAAGGGCAGCACAAGTGACTGAACTAGAAAGGCTGAGGGGTGAGTAGCGGAAATGTAACATCAGAGTTTGTGGAGTAAATCAGTCGTTGTCAAGAAGTCTATGAGAGAGTCAGGATTAAAGGAGGTTCCTTCAACAAGACAGGAAGGTTAAAGTCGAGAGTCAGATATTGATCGATGACGTCGTTGTGAAGGTATTTCGCAGGCTTGCCGCCCCCACCGTGACTCGTTCGATTAGACCGGGGCTCACGGCATCACTATGGTTTCTAACGAGAATGTGGCTAATCGATCTACGGTACTTACACTGCAACAGGAGGAACAGGTGCTATCCATGAGATTCCCATGAGTAAGACGAGTGTGGCCAATGCGGAAGGCGGGAGAGGAGTGGTCTCCCAACCTGGCACTGATACAAGAAGACCGGCTGTAAACCTATGCTCGGTTTAATAGAATGAAGTTTGTTACGAGCAGAGTTGACCTACGTTGTTGCCAACGGGTGTGAAGGTGGGTAGCTATTGCAGCAAAAATAGTCCTGAAATGGAACACCTCGATAGGAAAATTGGTAGGTCATGTACTGCTGGACCCCGCGAGTGTCAGCTGTTCATTGACCTGTACGTTGACATGACCAGGGACCAACATAAAACAATATCTATGTTTGGTAGAGATACGGGTAGCAGAGGTGGGATAGGAGAACTAGGGGATGAGATGTATCAAATTTTCGTATAGCCTGTAGAGCACTAAGGGAGTCTGAGACTACCACAAATTGATGACACAGGCATAGATGCGATACGAATACGTGCTGCAAGAATGGGCATACAGTTCAGCAGTAAAATGCTAGCTGAAGATAGTAAATGCCCCCGCACGACGCTGTCCGGAACACTGCTGCGGAAATCCGACGCGTCTGAAGACTTAGAGCCATCTGTGTTCACAGCGGCTGGGATGAGAATGGGAGTGGAAAGTGATCAAGAAAAAGAGGCGGGAAGGCCACCGTAGCAGGTTGAGTTTCGAGCAAGGAAGTGAGAAAAGAACAGGGACCCGAACAGTGGAACTTCCCAGGGGCGGTAGGGAAAAGTGAGATGCGACATGACATATAAAGGTGGTAAATGAAGGGAAAGGACAAGAGTGAATGTAGGCGAGAGAAAAGGGACGGAGCAAACAGGGGCGGCGAACGAAAAAGAATGTCTATAATATCGGTGACCATTCTATAAATGGAAGGAATGTGTAGATCGTGAGAGCGTACATAGTGTAGTGCGAGGCAATGGGCATCACGGCGATCAGACAATGGATGGAACATTTGCTTCTGTATAGATGGCTCTCCAACAGGGGAAGAGCGAAAAGCACCAAGGCACAAACGTAAGCCTTGGTGATGGATAGAGTTAAGGCTAGAGAGAGTAGCAGGAGAGGCCGTGGAATAAATCTGGTCACCATTAATCGAGTTTCGTTAAAACGAGGGCTGATTGTAGGCGAAGCAGTGTTCACGATCTAGCTCCCCAGGAAAGATGAGCCAGGGTTTTAGAAGGTTTAGCCGGCTGTGACAAGTTGCCTCAGAGAGGTTAATATGAGGTTCCAGGATAACCGACGGTCAAATAGAAGGCCTAGAAACACTGGAGTGTATCACGTTCGGGGATACGCGGAGCCATAGAGATAACAAGGATGATTCGGAGATAACAGAGCGTCTAGTGAATAGTAATTTGGTGAGTTTTGGTACTGAAAATTTCCAAACCCATGGTGGTGGCCCAAGTGAGAACACGGTCGACCGCATGTGGAGAGAAACTGCAATAAGGTGACAAGTCAGCGCCCTGCACAAGCAATAGCGAAGTCATCAACATAGAGTGCATGACCAAATATTGGCGTGGAAGAACAGAGGCCAAATCATTTATAGCAAGGAGAAAAGTGTTGATGCTTAGAACACATCCCTGAGGGACACCCTTCAGCTTGGACGAAGTCCGGGGACACGCACTTATTGACTCGAAACACGGAAATGTCTGTCAGTTAAAAAGTTCTTAAGGAAGGATGGTCGGTATATTGCTCGGAGGACTAAGGAATGGGCCTGGGTCACACAAAATATTAATACCTCAAGTTGTGTCATATGCCTTTCTCAGTCAAAAAATATGGCAATAACTGAGTGATTATTCGCAAAGGCATTACGAACATACGTATCCAAGCGTATATTAAGTAAGGGGGTCTATGTAGACAACTCTTACGAAAGCCATATTTGACTAGCGGAGAGACAGTTGTGAGTCTCTAATACCATATTAAACGTCGATTTATTTACGAGGCGTCTTCCATCACTTTGCAAACTGCACTAGTATAGAAGCGATGGGGCAATAGTGGGAGGGCATCATGTCCTGTAGTACCCGGTTTGTGGGAAAGGTGAGAACAATGGCAGATTTCCACAGCTGGGAAGAACTCATTGTGCCAAATAAGATTGAAGAGGTGTAAGAGGACTACAAGGAGCTGGCCGGGAATTGTAAATGTTTGTAACTATGATAGGAATGTCGTCAGGCCCAGCTGCCGATGATGTGCCTAGCTGAGTGGCATTGCCTCCAGTTCTTGAAGTGTAAAAGGGCACAGTATACTGTCTTCTCTGAGAGAAGAAAAGTCAAGGGTACTACTCCTTTGGCAGACTTGAGGAAAAGAAACGAGTTGCATAGATGGAGCCCTCGGGAAATACGGGGACAGATGGTGCAAGTTCCAATGGCAACGTCGAGAGGGTTTGCTACATCAACACCAGTTGACCCGTTAGAAACAGTGAGCCGGGTCAGGAGAGTATTTACCACTCATATCCTCACTTTTTTCAGGTACTTGCACTCATAGAAGAAGCAGAGGTGATGGTGGAAACATAGTCTCGACAACAAGTGCGTTTAGCTCACGGATGACACGGCGACGCGATCGCCGCTTCTGCCTTAAATCAACAAGTCTCTCAGCGGTTTCTTATTGTTTACGGTACCTGCCCCATGCAGCACGTTTCAAACGTACTGCTCGAAGCACAAGCAGGAGACCACCAAGGCACGCACTTCTGAGAATGCCTCCTGAGTGGTTTGGGGTTTAGAATGAGAAGCTGCGGTATAAACTGATGTCGAGAAGATGTGTAGGAGCTCATCAATAGGAGGATGAAGAAGGAACCTCACTAAAAGCAGTGAGTTGTGAGTAAAGATCCCAATTTGCCGATCAAATTGCCAGCGAGGGCTACGGAAAAAGGTGGTGAATAGGAGGAGAAGTAAAGAATGATCGGAAAAATGATCGCTGTCTGTAAGTCTGGTAGAAACAGACCAGGTGAAGTCTAGTGCAGTGAGGAGAGAGACTGATAGATCGATGAAGAGAGAGTATGAGTACGAGGATCAAAAATGGGTGGGAAGTACCGTTTTAAAACATGAGGGGGTGAGAGGCGAGAAAAGCCTCCAACTGAATGCACGTGAGTTTACAATAGACCCCCCCCAGAGGAAATGGTGGGCAATTAAAATCACCAAGTAACCAGAAGGTGGTGGAAGGATGAAAACCAGAAAAGGCAAAGTCTGGGATAGAAAATGCTCGAGAAGGAGAGATACAAAGGTACATATGTAAACCACTTATTCAAGTGTACGGGCTGCGTGTAATGCAGCGATGGTATGGACAAAATAGGTTGCAGTACGGAATTATCATTGCATAGAGAAGGGCACTTTCATTAAACCCTTTGAGGGTCGACAGGCCCTCTCCAAAACTCGTTCTCAGGCGTCGGCCAAATTTTCAAAAAAAAAAAAAATTATTTTTTCTTATGGATAAAATAGAGTTTTTTTTTCTAAACATTATAGGATAACTAAAAAAATTTTTCCATCAATACTTACGGAGTATGGATGCATTGATGTTTGCAGAAATGTAGCCGCGTATGGCAAACGCGCGACTGCCGCTCACCCGGTAAACTTTGGATTTACTTGTTTTGAAGGGTTTGTTGTTTTTTTGCACTATTTTTATTTTTTCACAGAACTTATGTGGCCTATGAGACCAAGTAAGGTGCAATGTAACATATATTACACTCGTTGTATACAACACAATAAGACACAAACATAAATTATCAAATATATTGTTTACAAAACTTGTTTACAAAAACAAAAACAATACAAACATTGTTTCTTATTATTTGTTCTATTAATATTTATCTAATATATAGTCACTTGTAAACATATTCCTTTGTACTGCGCAGCTTGTGGAATCTGAAACATGGTGTCATACACAATGGTGTTTTATCTTTCTCCCTCATTATATCTCTTTCAATCTGTCTCGCTCTTTCTATCTGTCTGTCTATCACTGTATCACAGGTACCACAAAATTACAAGTATACATAGTTTAAATTACCTAGGATAACCCACAGAAAGCCAGACAAAGTGCTTACTCTGCTTGAAGATGTGAGTAAGTTTGCCCAGTTTGTGGCTCTCTGAGACAAGAGCTAGACGGTAGACAGATAGGACAGGGAGCTTGGACAGACAGACAAATAGACAGGACATAAATGTTAGTGTTCCATATACCTGTGTACTAGTGTTCCACCTCCTCTATCTTTCTTCTCTTCCTCCTCTTCCCCCTACTTCTTCCTCATACTCTTCCTCTTCCTCTCTTCCTCTTCTCCTACTCTTCCCTCTTCCTCCGCTCCTCTTCTTCCTCTTTCCTCCTACCCTCTTTCCTCTCCTCATCTTCATCCTCTTACTCCTCTTTCCCCCTAATCTCCTCCTACTATTCTCTTCCTCACCTCTTCCTCCCTCCTCCTCCCTCCCTCCTCCTTCTTCTTCTCCTCCTTCTCTTCTTTTCCCTCCTCCTCCTCCTCCTCCTCTCCCTGCCTCCTCCTCCTCTTGCCTCCCCTCACTCTTGCCTCCTCCTCCTTGCCTCCTCCTCCCTATCTGCCTCCTCCTCCTCATCCATTCATTGGAACAAGTTGAAGTGCTTGTAGTTCTAATCACTATCATTTCATCACCAATCTACATTGAGTCTGGGATTTTGGAAAATAGGATGTTTCCTCTTGATTCTGGTACAACTGAATGACGGCCCCAGCACCAGAGGTGGAAGGCTGTGGAGTTGTCTGGGTTTTTCCTCACTATTACCATTATTATGGTCATTAGTTCGGGTCAAAAACTCACCTGGAGAACCTTGAAACTCATCTTCACTGTCACTCATCTGTAATAGAATCTGTCACTGGGGAAAACAAAAGTGTCCCATTCGCCGATGGAGTGAGCGGAACTTCTTACGGCAGGGACGTGGAAATTGTGTACTTATGGATGGCATTCCCCACAAATGCACCACTGGTTCCAGATTTTTTTCCTACTGCGCACAACCACCACACTGACCCCATTCTCTCACATCTTGGTTATCAGCCTTTCCTGCGAGATTTGAGGCCGCTAGTAGAAGAATTTATGCGTTACGAGTACGTCAAAAACCCCCTACGCGTTGAGACGTACTCGCACGACCAAAACCCTCAAAGGGACACCGTTAGAAAGGTCCCATCTGAGAAAGGATCCGAAGAATACATAAATTATAGCCTGAGAGATAGGTTGGAAAACAGCGAGTGTAATTTTGGTTCTTGTAAGCAAGCCCAACAGGGGAAACTGGAAAGCAACATCTGAAGCTCACCCGATTATTACCCCTGAGGACCCACCCGGGATATTCCACTGTTAATAGGCCATGATTGGCGATGAGAAAATATCAGGAATCTGTAGGTAAAGGCACCTACGGATAGAGGGAGGTTAGAAAGTCAACGTGTGGTGGCATTGGAAGATGTTCAATTAGCGAAGGAACGGAGCGTTGCGAAAGAATGGGGTTGTGAAGATGGAAGGAGAGGGGAAGAGAAGTACAGGAAGTGAATCAGTGTCCACTGAAGGTTTGTCTCTGCAATATATTCTGAGATGGCTTCAGTGTTATTGAATTTCAAAGATGTATGGGGAGGACAATATGGAGATAGGAGGGAGGAGGGGGATGTAAAGATTGGCGACAATAATGGATGCTACCAAAGTAGAGGGGGGGGAAAAGTGTTAAGGGACTGGTGATGAAGTGTGGGGGGGGACAGAAGTGGCAGAACCTGGGAGGTGGCAGAAGAAGAGGAGAAGAAACTTGGGGAGGGGTACGGGGGTGGAAGGCATTTACGAGGAGGAGGGTGAATCCCCACACTTGTAATTGAGCCAGAGAGGGGGGAAGAACTAGGTACAGAGATGGGGAAAGGTAAAGTGTGGAGGTGGAAGAAGGAAGGAAGGGGCAAGAAGATTTGAGCAATGTGGATTTTTTGACTTCTGAGTAGGAGGGGCGATGGTGGGTATTAGGCTGTCGTAGAGGTTTGTCGATACTGGGGCTTGTGAGAAGGCGCGAAGATGTAGAACAGGATGAGTTGTAGTCGGGACGGGACATCCAGAGCCAAGGACAGGCAAAAGGATTAGATGCGTAGTGGTATGGAGGGTACCAACAGAGGGGCTGCAGAAGATGGGACCCAGAACAGTGGTGGGATGTTTTGGAAACCACGAGAATAAGAACACGGGGTAGGTCTGGAGTTCCCTTGGAGGCAGAGATGAGTAACTGCCATAGATAAGGCCCCCCCCCCCCCCCCCCCCCCCCCCCCCCCCCCCCCCCCCCCCCCGGGACCTTCTGCCTCTTTGAGGCAACGGATTTCCTTCATTTAAGTAACCTGGCAACGGCCGGGAGTTCGAAGGGTGAGCTTCATTACAATTAAGGCAAGATGGAGGTTGGACTGCAAGATGTATTAGAATGGTTCGTCAGCACCACAGACTGGGCATTCGGCCATAGATCTGCAATATGTCGCTGGGTGACCCCCCCCCCCCCCCCCACCCGCCGCCCCCATTTTACATTGTTGCGGTGTAGGTATCACCTTTCGAAACTTTGTAACCGATGTCCCGCCGACATATACAGAGGACGGGAGAGTATTCACGGCTGTCAAAAGTTAAACGAGCCACATTGCAAGGGGTAACGTCCTCCGCCCGGGCAGGAATGAAATTATTGTCTACTTTGAGGGATTGGGAGTTCCTGGAGTTCCAGCTGTTCAAAAAATGTCATTGCCACATAGACTGGAATTCTGTTGGACTATGGTATGGGGCAGAATGACAGTACACTACAAGAATTGATGAGAAAGATGTTTTTCAATAAGATGATAGGAGTAGTATCGATATTCGAAAAGGAGAGAAAGATCATGAGCTTGGGTTGCATTCTGGGACAGTGACGTGCGACGTACCGCTCTGAGAGCGTGAAATGAAATATCTCTGCCCAAACATGACGCAGGAGCGCTTTGCCATTACTATGGTCGAAAGGTAGGAGAAGAAGAAGTTGTGGTTCTTAAAGTAAAGAATTTAGTCCATTGTGTGGTCCGAAACTGAGCGTGGAGAGGGTAGTGCTTGACGTGTCGGTCTTTTCCGAGTAGAATGGGAAGGTAACGAAGGAGCATCATTCAGGTGTTGACGTTGGCGTTTAGGAGGAGGACCGGAGTTGGTCCGGCATGAAATTGGCGGGCGATTCGAAAAATTGCCGTACCCGTAGAGGACGAAGCCGGAGGCTCATAGTCAAAGGATGAGCGGAGTCAGTTCAGACAATGAAGGAGTCAGGTCGAAGCCCCGGTACCTGTAAGCGGGTGAAGAAACAGCACCAGCAAGAGGTACAGGGGCTCAGAGTGTCCGAAGAGTGGGTCTAAACGCAAGGCAGGGTCAGAATGCGGGTGCGGTATCAAGAAGGGGCCCGGGGGGTATGTTTTCATGGCTAGGGCTGCCATGGTTAGGTTACTCCTTTGCTTTTTTGTTATTAAGAAAAAAAAACGAAAGAAGATAGAACAGAAAAATAAAAAATAAAAAAAAGAATAAAAAAAGGGGGAGCGGGGAGGAATAGTTCCAGGAAGGAATGAAAGGGCCGGAAATCTCCTCCGCGCCAAGAGGACTCAACACCGCATGTAGCGCTGATGCAGCATGGATCCCGTGCCATACCTACCCTTCATGCCCAGTAAACAAGCAATCCGGGAAGCAACCTCAACAATCTGACGAGCTCCTCGGTGGACAAAAAGATGAGGGCGGCCGGATATCCACCAACAAAGCATACCTCCTTCGGCCACCACCCCCGGAATCCGAAAGGTGGCTTCCAGGATTACACCCGTCGCACGTGAAAGACACCCAAAAAGCTACTCCGGGATACCGGAGAGGGATGGGACATCCCCAGGCAATCAGATTCCACGGCAAACTACGCCACGCAAGAACCTCAATGGAATGGGAATGGACCCCGGTGTCCTTTCCCTACTAGGAAACTAGCGCGCTGTGGGAGAAATCCCAAAGGCCAAAAAGAAGAAAGGGAAAAAAGGGAGGGGGTGAGGAGGAGGAGGGAGGAATGGAAAAAAAAGGGAGGTATGGGGTGGATGGATAGGGGAGGGGAGAATGGGGGGTAATTAGGTTCGGTCTCGAGGAAGAAGACGACGGGCTAATTCCTCAGACACAAGAGCCTCTTCACCACGCAAGGAGCCCCCTTGAGAGGCATATTACTTGCTACATCTGCACATTTGCTCCTCTATCCACTATATCATATGCCTTTTCTAAAATCCATAAATGCAATAAAAACTTCCCTACCTTTATCTAAATACTGTTCACTATATGCTTCAATGTAACACTTGATCTACACATTCCCCTACACACTTCTGAAGCTCCCTGCTCATCTGCAATTCCTCCATTCTGGTCTTACCTCTAATTCTTTCATTATAACCCTACCGTATACTTTTCCTGGTATACTCAGTAAACTTATTCCTCTATAATGTTTACAATCTCTTTTGTCCCCTTTCTCTTTATATAAAAGGGACTATACATGCTCTCTGCCAATCCCTAGGTACCTTCCCTCTTTCATACATTTATTAAACAAAAGTACCAACCACTCCAACCCTCTATCCCCCTGCTTTTACATTTCTGTCTTGATCCCATCAGTTCCAGCTGCTTCTACCCCCTTTCATTCTACGTAATGCCTTCACGTACTCACCACACTTACATTCTGCTCTTCTTCACTCTAAAGGATGGTTATTACCTCCCTGGCCCAGTGCATGAATTACGCCTCCCTTTCTTCCTCAACATTTAAAAGTTCCTCAAAATATTCTTGCCATATATAGTAACCTTATATCTCCCTATCCCTCTACTAATCCCCTACTCTGTTTTGAAACTGACATAATCATACTTTCCTAGGCTTTCTTAACTTGTTTTAATCTTCCAAATATTTTTCTCTATTTTATTTAAAATTTATTCTTGACAGTGCCTCATCCCACTTTGTCTATCTGGCTCTCCTTTTTGCACTCTACTCACCAGTAATAACAGGTGCTAGTGATATCTTTTTAAGTTTAGCTTTTAATACTCTGTAACTCAAGTCATTTTATTTTAATTAATTATCAATCCATATACTAATCTTTGATAGTAGTTTGTTCAAAATTGCTTTTCAATTTATTTTTTATACAGCTCATCTCTTAGTTACTTTCATTTGATACTTAGCTATATTCTCCATTACTCTTATGAATGCAAATGTTGATCCTGATGTTAACCTGTTGTTAAACAGCACAAATAATCCTAATAACAATTGTCATTACTACACTGCCAGTCAGGCATAAGCTGTAACAGTGCCAACAAGAACATAACACTATTCAACTAAAATATCAGATCATTGAGTAAACACTATGATAACCTCCTTGCACTTCTTAATTCCCTGAATGTTAACATATTCTTTATCATTCTCACTGAAACCTGGCTCAAACATGATTTAACAGACATCTTTGT
Organism: Cherax quadricarinatus; assembly: GCF_026875155.1. Lineage (NCBI taxonomy): Eukaryota > Metazoa > Arthropoda > Malacostraca > Decapoda > Parastacidae > Cherax > Cherax quadricarinatus. The sequence continues at coordinate 18,771,462 of NC_069411.1, read as the reverse complement.
CTTACCTGGTTACACGGCCCTACGTAACTGCAGGCCTGATCAATCAGGAGGTAGTACTGCTATCTACTACTCCAAAATGACTAAAATGTATTAATTCCACTTGCACCAGGGATGAATATGGTGAATACATATTTGCAAAATACAGATCCAGAAACCTAAAAAAAAAAAAAAAATTCAGTTGGAGCAATCTACAGACTACCCTCACACTACTAAGCTTACACATTCAGTGGACAACTTAAGAAACATGATAACTTGACTAGGGATGAATAAACACCACCTGCTACGTGCTGGTGACTTCAATATAAACCTCATTCAAGCAGCAGACCCCCAAGCAGCTGATTTCAAAAACACTGAGCAGCTGCTTGCTACTACCATCTATAACCAACCAACAGGAGTCACAGGAATCAGCTGCCTCAATACTTTGATCCATTTTTTTTTTTTTATATAAGTCATTGTCTCCCACTGAGGCAGGGTGACCCAAAAAGAAAGAAAATCTCCAAAAAGAAAATACTTTCATCATTCAACAATTTCACCTCACTCATACATAATCACTGTCTTTGCAGAGGTGCCCAGATACAACAGTTTAGAAGCATATATAAAGATATATAACATATCCCTCCAACCTGCCAGTATCCCAAACCCCTCCTTTAAAGTGCAGGCATTGTACTTCCCATTCCCAGTACTCAAGTCCAGCTATATAAAAATAACCGGTTTCCTTGAATCCCTTCACCAAACATTACCCTGCTCACACTCCAACAGCTCGTCAAGTCCCAAAAATCATTCGTCTCCATTCACTCCTATTTAACATGCTGACACACGTTTGCTGGAAGTCCAAGCCCCTCGCCCACAAAACCTCATTTACTCCATCCCTCCAACCTTTTCGAGGATGACCCCTACCCCACCTTTCTTCCCCTATAGATTTACATGCTCTCCATGTCATTCTACTTTGATCCATTCTCTCTAAATGACCAAACCACCTCAACAACCCCTCGTCAGCCATCTGAATAATACTTTTATTAACTCCACACCTTCTCCTAATTTCCACACTCTGAATTCTCTGCATAATACAGTGGACCCCTGACCAACGGTGGCATCAACTAATGCCAACTTCATCTAACGGCGCTCTTTGGCATAAAAAAATGGCTCTATCAACAGCAAAAAACTCATCTAAAGGTTTCGTCCTGACGTTGTCCATGCGGCCGGAGAGCAGCCTGAGCAGGCCCATCAAGACTCAGTGTGCCAATGTTTACAAGCCGTTGCGGTCGATTCCACGTGTACCTGCGATATATTTTGTATTATTCCAATGTTTTTAGTGCTTGTAACTGCTAAATAAGCCACCATGGACCCTAAGAAAGCTTCTAGTGCCAAGCCTGTGGTAAAAAGGGTGAGAATTACAATGGAAATGAAGAAAGAGATCATTGAAAAATATGAAAGTGGAGTGCATATGTCCGAGTTGGAAAGGCTATATAACAAACCCCATTCAACCTTCACCACTATCTTGGTGAACAGAAAGGCGATCAAGGAAGCTGTTGTTGTGAAAAGTGCAAGTATGTTTTCAAAACGGAGATCACAAATAATTGAAGAGGTGGAGAGACTGTTGTTGGTGTGGATAAACGAAAAACAATTACAGTGGACCCGCACCTTACGATGGCATCGCGTTACGTTAAATCCGCCATACGATACATTTAAACGCAAAAATTTTGCCTTGCCTCACGCGATTCGTCCCGGTCTGGGACACGTCCCACGTGTGGCCTGAGCACGCCTCAGCTGCCCCGTGGGTGCCAGTGTTTACAAGCCAGCCACCGCGGTCGCATCCATGCATACAATCGGTACATTTCATATTATCACAGCATTTTTAGTGATTTTACCTGCAAAATAAGTCACCATGGGCCCCAAGAAAGCTTCTAGTGCCAACCGTGCAGTAAAAAAGGTGAAAATTACTATGGAAATGAAGAAAGAGATAATTGCTAAGTACGAAAGTGGAGTGCATGTCTCGGAGCTGGCCAGGTTGTATACCAAACCCCAATCAACCATCGCTATTATTGTGGCCAACAAAACGGCAATCAAGGAAGCTGTTCTTGCAATAGGTGCAAGTTTGTTTTCGAAACGGAGATCGCAAGTACTCAAAGATGTTGAGAGACTGTTATTGGTGTGGATAAACGAAAAACAGATAGCAGGAGATACCATTTCTCAAGCGTTCATATGTAAAAAGGGTGGGAAATACGTACTATCGTACCACGGTCAGCTGCTGCTGCACCAATATCAGCTGTTGCTGCACCACAGTTGGCTGTTGCTGCACCACGGTCAGCTGGTGCTGTACCACGGTCAGCTGTTGCTGCACCAGTCAGCTGTTGCTGAACCACGGTCAGATACTGTTGTACCACGGTCAGCTGCTGCTGCACTACAGTCAGCTGCTGCTGCACCACGGTCAGCTGCTGCTGCACCACAGTCAGCTGCTGCTGCACTACCATCAGCTGCTGCTGCACCACTGTCAGCTGCTGCTGCACCGCCGTCAGCTGCTGCTGCACCATCAGCTGCTGCTGCACCACCGTCAGCTGTTGCTGCACCACGGTCAGCTGCTGCTGCTGCACCACAGTCAGCTGTTGCTGCACCACGGTCAGCTGCTGCTGCACCACAGTCAGCTGCTGCTACACCACTGTCAGCTGTTCCTGCACCATGGTCAGCTGCTGCTGCACCACAGTCAGCTGCTGCTACACCACTGTCATCTGTTGCTGCACCACGGTCAGCTGCTGCTGCACCAAAGTCAGCTGTTGCTGCACCATGGTCAGCTGTTGCTGCACCACAGTCAGCTGGTCCTAGTGGCATTAAATGAAGAAGGGAAGTAACCCCAGAAAAGGACGTGCTACCTAAAGTCCTAATGGAAGGGGATTCCCCTTCTAAACATTACAACTTCCACACTCTCCCCTCCTCCCATCCCATCAGTCATCACCAGATCTTCAATAAAGGTAAGTGTCAGTTTGTGTGTATTAAAATTAATATTTCATGTGGTAAAAAAAGAATTTTTTTCATACTTTGTGGTGTCTTGCACGGATTAATTTGATTTCCATTATTTCTTATGGGGAAATTAATTCACCTTATGATAATTTCGGCATACGATGAGCTCTCAGGAACAGATTAATATCGTAAGGTGGGGGTCCACTGTATTATTATTACTATTATATTGTATTATTATTATTATTATTATTATTAGTATGTACGTATTATTATAATTATTATTAATACATATGTACGTATTATTATTATTATTATTATTATTATTAATTTAGGGAACTGGAGCACAGATCCAATTCTCTAGATCAAGAGCCCATCACCACATACATACTACTAATATTAACCCTTTCAGGGTCCGTCCCATAGATCTACGGCTTTACGTTCAGGGTCCAAACCGTAGATCTACGCCATGAGCTCAGCTCACTCGATAAACTGTGAGTGGTACATTTGGGCCTAGATATGAGAGAATACATCTATGTGGTATGTGTGCACCACATAAAACAGATCCTGCAGCACACTGTGTATAATGAGAGAAAAAAAATGAAATCATGATTTTTCGATTAAAACAGCAAATTTGCAGTGTTTTTTCGTATGTTTTTATAGTTGTATTTGCGATTTCTTGGTCTCATTTGATAGAATTGAAAAACATATACAGAAAATAGAGATGATTTTTTATTGGTTTTAGCAATGGAAATGGTTGAAACTGAGCTCAAAGTAGCGGAAATGGGTTTAAATTTTTGCCGATATTCAAGAGTAAACAAACGACCTCACACGTCTAATACACTCAGCTGGTGGGGCTAAAATACATTCACAAATATGGGATGATATTTATACAATTATTACAGTATTGCATAACAGTAAAATCTTCTATTTTTTGGTGTGAATAAAAATTCATTATGTGAATAAAAAATAAAAATGGAAATTTTTTGTAAAGCCTCAAAACATAACTAATAACAGGAGGAAATGTTAGTTTAGTGCCAGGAATTTCCTACATTGTTCATTCTGGACCCTATTTTGAAATTGGAATATTTTGAACTTTGTGTTAAATTGGCCCAAAATTAACAATTTCCGATCACTTTATTTTGTAGTTGAAAACAGTTGACTTGGCGATTTTTTGTGCTCAATCGATAGAATAGAAGTAATACTAGTGAAATAGCTAAGAATTTGGTTGATTGGAATAATGTAATTGGCCTAAAATGGGGAGTCAAAGTCGGCAAAAAACGCCGATTCGTAAATATCGCTGACACATCAAAATTCGCGAGAGCATAATTTCGTCAATTTTCCACCAAATTTCGTACTTTTTGTTTTATTACCTTCACAAAAAGATTATCTACGATTTCATAAGAAAAAATAACAAATTTTTTTTTTGAAAATTCTTGGACACTGGTGCATGACTCCAGATTTGGGCCTTGGACCCTGAAAGGGTTAATTATTATAACAATAATAATAATAATAATAACAGTAAGGAGAAACTTCAAAAGGCTGCCAGTAGTTAGCACCACCATCAGCAAAACATTGGTAACCACTACTAGTACACTTTTCACCTGTCTAGACTTAACTCTTTCAGGGTCCGTGCCATAGATCTACGGCTTTACGTTCAGGGTCCAAACCGTAGATCTACGCCAAAATTCTAGCGGTGTCAAATTTAGCGCGAAAAGGCTGGTAGGCCTACATGTGAGAGAACGGGTCTGTGTGGTGTGTGTGCGCCATAAACAAAAATTCTAGGTGCCTGCATAACATTGTAGGAACGCCGGCTCAGTTACCTTTGTTCACCATGCCTCATCGCAAGGCAGCTCTCTCTCCAAGGAAAATTGTGACTCTCCTCTTCCTATCTGTTAGTTCTGACTCTGATGGAAGTGGAAATGAAGACGAATTCTTTGGCTTTGATCAGTTAGTGACCGAAAGGAATGACCAGGATATCGATAATAGTGCAGAAAACCCTGACGATCCTCAACCTTCTACCTCTGGTGTGAGCACTCCTCAGTCACGGTCAGTTGTACCTCATCGCAAGAGAAAACTATTATTTTCACATGGCCAGACCTCTGACTTCAGTAATGATGATGATAGTGACGTGGGTTGTGATTTTATTGCTCTTGATGGTCATTCGAGTAGTGATAGTGAGGAAACATGTTCACCAGTGAAGCGTCGATATATACGCTACTGCATGCGCTCAAGTAGTGTTCCCTATGCAGTGCCCAGGGGACGGAGTACATCCTGGAGTACATCCTGTGGCCCTACACCAGGAATAGACAGTAAAAGTGAGGATGATGTGGCTTCACTTGGCATGGATAGACCACAGGCATCAGTAGGTGGTGGTAGACGGCCATGCATGACTTGCCAGCCCAGGCTGGGACCCACGCTGCTGACTCCTCAGTTCAAGGACAAAGCAGAGCGTCAGCCACCAGCCCACCGCAACCACAACTACCAGCACAACCAGCCTATGATGTCCAGTATCCACCAGCAAATCGCATCTGGGATTGGCAGCAAAATCCCAATTTTGTTCCCAAGCTCCACCAGTTTGATGACTCTCAAAGTGGAATCCTACCAGCTTGTTCCCTTGGAAACACTGCAAATGAACTGGAATTCTTTGAACTATTCTTTGACCAGCCCTTGATGGAAACTATTGTCAGGGAAAGTAACAAGTATTTTGAGTACACCATGGCAAATACGATATCATCACAGTCGAGACTACACCGGTGGAAAGAGACAACTGTTGCAGAAATGTATTTGCTTTTTGCAACAATAATGCTTATGCCTCATGTCTATAAGCATAATATATTATTATTATAATCAAAAAGAAGCGCTAAGCCACAAGGGCTATACAGCAAGCATAATATAAAATCATACTGGTCCACAGATCGGCTAATTTGTACCCCGTCCTTCAGTGATATCATCCCAGTGAACAGGTTTATCTTACTGTTACGTATGTTGCACTTCTCTGACAAAACCAGGCCTGACAGAAGTGACAGGTTATACAAGATTAGAAATGTTTTTATGTATCTCAAACAAAAGTTCAACATGTACTTTTATCCATTCAAGTATCTTGTACTTGACGAGTCTGATTTTCTTCAAAGGTAGATTGTCATTCAAACAGTATATACCGAGCAACAGGAAATGCTTTGGTATAAAATTGTTTGTACTCTGTGACTGTGACAGTGGCCTGGTACTGGATACTGTTGTATACACGGGAAGTAAAACATTGAAAGATACCAAGATGTTATTGGGTACCTCAGGTGACATAGTGAGAAGCATGATGGCACCTTATCTTGGTAAGGGGCATACATTATATACCAATAACTGGTACACAAGCCCTTTACTGATTTCTTGTGAGTGAACAAGACAGATGTGTCTGGCACAGTGCGTTCTAATCGTAAACATATGCCCAGGTTCAATGCAGGCACTCGTGGTGAAGAGGTGTAGGTGTTTACTGCCAATGATATCATGGCATTACTGTGGCATGACAAACAAGATGTCACATTGTTGACAACCATTCACCGTAACGAAATGCAAGACAGTGGCAAAGTTGATAGAATGACTAATGAACATATTCGAAAACCAGTGACAGTGATTGATTATACACAAAACATGCGCTTGGTTGACAAATGTGATATGCAGATTGGCTTTGTTGATTGTGTTCGTAAGAGTTACAAGTGGTATATGAAACTTTTCTTCCATCTCATGGACATTTCAATGCTCAATGCATATAATATGTACCATATCCAACACATAACCAAAAAAGTATCCAAAACGGTTGGGATCCTCTCCAAGATACGATACTACGTGCCGCAAAATGCCCTTCTCACACTATACCACTCACTTATTTATCCATACCTCACCTATGCTATTTGTGCTTGGGGATCAACTGCAGCAACACACCTAAAGCCAATAATAACCCAACAAAAAGCCGCAGTAAGAATAATCACTAAATCCCATCCCTGGCAACCCCCCCCCACTCTTCATAGATCTAAACTTACTCCCTGTTCAGTACATCCACACTTACTACTGTGCAATCTACATCTACAGGACCTTAAATTCTAATATTAACCTTGACCTAAAATGCTTTCTTGATAGTTGTGACAGAACCCACAGGCATAACACCAGACACAAACATCTCTATGGCATTCCCCGTGTCCGACTAAACCTTTACAAAAATTCAATGTATGCCAAAGGCCCTAAAATCTGGAACACCCTACCTGAAAACTCTAGAACTGCAGACACATCCATCACCTTCAAAACTATCATTAGAAAACATCTTATCTCCCTGATACACCCTGTCAACTAACTACACGAATACCACCTGGTGGTTCACACTTACACTCACTCACCCATTTGACCATAAACAGAAATATCAATCTCAATCTTAAATTAATGAATCCTAACTAGTCATAAGTTTGCCTGTGATACTCCAATACTGAAACTATGTATTGTGCCAAAACAAAAGCATTCACATTGCTAAACTCACAAACTAGTATTTAGTCACTTAGCCATAATACCAACTTACCTCATAATTTGTAATATTTTAAAGTTAAGAATTAATCTAAGTCTGCCCAAAATGCCTAGCCATGCTAGGTGTTCTAGTGGCCCCCTCTGTAATTAGTATTTTACTACATGTAAACCACACAATAACCAAATTCTGTAAACTCAGCATTGTAATCCTTTTAGAGAATAAACTTTGAATTTTAATTTGAATTTGAAAGTGAAGACTGGCAACAGACTACCGTATGGTGAATTTTGTTTGTCTGTTGTTAGACAACTCATAATGAAATACCAGGTAACAACATCTGCTATACAAAACCACCCTCAAACTCCTCAGGATATACCCAAGCTTTTCAGGAGGGAACCCCTCAAGGAAGGTTCCTTGATGTTGGTGAGGGGCTCTTGATTTAGGGAATTGGATCTGTGCTCCAGTTCCCCAAATTAAGCCTGAATGCCTTCCACATCCCCCCCCAGGCGCTGTATAATCCTCCGGGTTTAGCGCTTCCCCCTTGATTGTAATAATAATCAGGAGGGAAGATGATCACTTCATAATACAGCTTCCTGCAACTAAGAAGAAATTTTCTCAGAAGAGATGTGTTGTCTGTGCACGAACAAAACGATGGCAACAAAGACGCAAAGACACTCGGTTTATGTGCGAGGAATGTAAGGTACCTCTGTGCATGGTGCCTTGTTTCAAGGAGTTCCACAAGCTGCAGCAGTTCTAAAAACATGTCCAGTGATTGTACATATGTAAATATATGATAAAACATTAGTATTATACAAGATTTGTGCATGTTTATTGTAATAAACAAAGGTGGTAAACAATATTATGATAATAACTTTAGTGCGGTTATTGTGTTCAATACAGTGAGTTTATATATATACACATATAGTATACAATATTGATCTCTCAGGCCCCAAATGTTAGTAAGAAAAGAAAAAAATTAGAAAAGAAAAGAAAAACTATAAAAAAACGTAAAATAAAGAAATGCGCATTTGTGGAAATCGTCGATGTTGCCGCCACCCAGTCATTTTCGATCACCTTCTCGCCACTGTATCTTGGTAATTACTGATCAGATCTTTTTTTTTTGTTTTATTACCTTCACAAAAATATACTCTTTAATTCTGTAAGAAATTTTTTTTTTTTTTTTTTCAAAATTTCTTGGACACTGGGGCACCCCTTCCGATTTTGGCCTTGGACCCTGAAAGGGTTAAGTACAGTGGACCCTCGGGTAATGGCGGCATTGGCTAACGCCAAATTGGCTAATGGCTCGCTTTGGTATAAAAATATTGGGGGGTAATTTGGTTTGGTCTGAGGAAGGAGACCAAAAGGTCTAATTCCTCAGTCCAAGAGCCTCTTCACTATGCCAAGGAGCCCCCCTTGAAGAGGGGTTAGACTCAAGGAAGACAAGTTAATCCAATTCCCTAGATCAAGTCCCTCAGCAAGGAACCTCCCTTGAGGGATAATAAGTGCAGTATTATACATGCTGGATGCTTTAATAAAAGCTAAAATATTGATGACTTCAAGTATTAATTTTCTTATTCAAATTTATTGGGACTGTTGGTTCCTCAGCCTCAGAAAATTAACTACTAAGGCTTCAAGTTGAAGAGGATAGTAATAATGACCAGAAATAATGAAATTTTATTTAAAGACCACATTTATTGTCAAGTGCCTAACTAATAGTCTTGATTCAATCACTGATGTAGTAAGATACTAATACAGCGGAACATTGGTTTTCATACGCCCCAGTTTTCGTAGGATTCGGTTTTCGACAACTTTTTTCATCAAAATTTTGTCCCAGTTTTCGTACATCTGCTCAATTTTCGTAGAGTTGAAAATGGCCTGTACCAAACCGATCCACATGAATCAACCACTCAAGTGCCCACACAAAGCATCCCATGCGTTCATGACCCAGTCTGCCTTTGTTTCTCGTTGAGTGAGCATCACCCTGTACATTCATCCGAAACATTTCATAATACACCTACCATCCGACTTACGACCTGCTTGACATACGTCCACTCAACTTACGACCGTGCATCTGACAGCTAGGCTGGGTCGGTTGATGCACACTGCTGTACAATATTTGACGATACTCGCGGCGGCAATGCGTCATGCAGGCAGCATCAGTTTGAGTAACCCTGCCCTATCAGCAGCATCATACTGTATTAACTGGACAGTAAATTTCACCATGGCCCCTAAGATGAAGTCTGAACCTTGCACTGGAGATTGTGGCAAGAAAGGCTCTCACTCTCGAGCTCTCTATTTGTTTTCACTGTTGCACATAAACCTGTCTGTATCTGTCTGCCTGTATATCTGTGTCTGTCTGTATCTCTGTGTGTCTGTTTATCTGTCTTTCTGTCTACCTGTGTGTTTGTTTATCTGTCTTTCTGTCTACCTGTGTGTCTGTCTTTCTGTCTACCTGTGTGTCTGTCTTTATGTCTACCTGTGTGTCTGTCTTTCTGTCTACCTGTGTGTCTGTCTTTCTGTCTACCTGTGTCTGTCTTTCTGTCTGCTTGTCTGTCTCAGAGCCACTCATTAAGAGTGTAATTGAAGATGCCATATTAATAATGATAACACAATAATAATCACTGAGGCGCATTAAATGTGTATAAAACGTTAATATAGACATTTTGCTTAATACATCTATGATTTTTTTTCAAAATTATATAATAAACATGCTACATAACATTTAAACATATAAATTAACAAATATGAGATGTTTTTCTGGTCGGCTTGACAGAGTGAATAAAAACCATTCGTGTCCGGGCTGGTAACAACAACGTTTGTTTACATAACTCGCAAACCTTCTACACTCTCATTCTCTCTCTTGTTTATTCATTTAATCTTGTTTACTCACCTCTCACTCTACATTAAGACTACAGATATTTTAAGGTAAGTAATGAGTGGACACGATTATTATATTATAGTTTAATAATAATATTAGTAGTAGTACGTATGTATTATTGTAATAATAATAATTATTATTATTATTATTATTATTATTAATTTAGGGCACTGGAGCACAGATCCACTGTATAGCACTTTGTCTGGATTTTTTTGGTTATCCTAGGTAATTTATACTATGTATAACTTTACTTACGTGTACCTGAGAGAGAGAGAGAGAGAGAGAGAGAGAGAGAGAGAGAGAGAGAGAGAGAGAGAGAGAGAGAGATACAGAGAGATACAGAGAGAGAGAGATACAGAGAGAGAGAGAATACAGAGAGAGATACAGAGAGAGAGAGATACAGAGAGAGAGAGATACAGAGAGAGAGAGATACAGAGAGAGATACAGAGAGAGATAGAGAGAGAGAGAGAGAGATACAGAGAGAGAGAGATACAGAGAGAGAGAGATACAGAGAGAGAGAGATACAGAGAGAGAGAGATACAGAGAGAGAGAGATACAGAGAGAGAGATACAGAGAGAGATACAGAGAGAGAGAGATACACAGAGAGAGAGATACAGAGAGAGAGAGATACAGAGAGAGAGAGATAGAGAGAGAGAGAGAGAGAAAACAGAAGAGAGAAAGAGATACAGAGAGAGAGATACAGAGAGAGAGAGATACAGAGAGAGAGAGATACAGAGAGAGAGTTTACAGAGAAAAGTTTACAGAAGAGAGATACAGAGAGAGATATACGGAGAGATATACGGAGAGAGATACGGAGAGAGATACTGAGAGAGATACAGATAGAGATACAGAGAGACAGCCACATTCAGTCAGCCAACTACCCGGCCGGCCAGCCAGCCAGCCAGATACGTATAACACATGTTCCAGAGTTGTTTCTCTTTACTTAGGGCCATAGGTTATACTACAATCTGGCAGGATGACACTACCAGTGGTATTCTCCCATTCCACTGTGTCGACAATACATAAAGATAACAGTAACATAAGATACTGTATGCGATGTAAAATTTACAATACAGTTCACTACCATGTATACATCATATACAGTACATAAATAATTAAAATATAACAATAAAAGTAAATTATGGTAAAAAGAATGAAATAATGACTATACATTACATTACAGTATTATGTAGGTAGTTTATATAGGAAACATTTGCCATTATGCCCTACCCAGTATGTCGGCAATTTTCAAAGGTTCGATTTACATCCATTTTGACATACGACCGGTTGGTCGGAACCAAGCTTGGTCGTAAGTCGGATGGTACCTTTACTCCATTGTTTTTTGTGCTTGTTTATTGAGTGCAACTGATAAATAAGCCACCATGGGGCCAAAGAAACTTCCGAGTACCAGCCCTTTGATAAAGGTGAGAAACGCGATAGAATTCAAGAAAGAACTCGTAGCAAAGTACGAAAGTGGCATACGCATGGCCGATCTTACTAGGATGTATGGGAAATCAGCATCAATGATCAGTTCCATCCTGGTGAAGAAAAAAGAAATCAAGGAAGCTGATGTTGCAAAAGGGGTAAGTTCGCTAATGAAACAGAGATCACAAACAATCAAAGATGTTAAACCTAAGACCCAATCTAACTGTTATTTTTTAAATACACTACCTAACAGAATACTCCATTCTACTGAATGTACAGCAATGCATGCAACCATATGACCTGTCTTTGTAATACTCATTTGTGCTTTATTGTTATCTGTTTACAATAATGTTTTATCACTGATTACATCATTGCTTAGTTAATCTTAAGTTAATTTTAAGCCTGCCCGTAATGCTATACATACAAGTGGCTTTGGCATGCTGCTCTTACCTGTATTTTTTTGTACCTCTGTATGTATGTTCAAATTATTAAATAAATATATAAATAAATAAATAAATAAATGTTCAGTAGTAGTTGTTGGTGTGGCTTAACGAAAAACAGTTAGCGGGAGACAGTGTTTTGGAGGCGATAATTTGCGAAAAGGCAAGGTAGCTGCATGCGGATCTTGCAAAGAAAATGCCTGGAACGAGTGCTGCTATTAGTGAATTTAAGGCTAGCAGAGGCTGGCTCAACAAATTCAGGAAACGAACTGGCATACATAGTGTGGTAAGGCATGGCGAGGCTGCAAGTTTGGACAAACGTGGTGCCGAAGAATTCATTGATGAATTCAAGGAGTACGTAGAGGTTGAAGGATTCCTCCCTCAACAAGTCTTCAATTGTGACGAAACAGGCCTCTTTGGAAGAAACTGCCAAAGAGGACCTACATCACGCAGGAGGAAAAGACACTGTCAGGACACAAGCCTATGAAGGATAGGCTAACTCTTTTGTTCTGTGGTAATGCTAGTGGGGATTTCAAAGTGAAGCCTTTACTGGTATATCACTCTGAAAATTCCAAAGTGTTCCAGAAAAATAATGTCATCAAGAGTAAATTGTGTGTGATGTTGAAGGCTAACAATAAGGCATGGGTCATGAGGCAAATTTTCACTGAGTGGGTCAATGAAGTGTTTGGCTCTGAGTGTAAAGAAATACAGTAGACCGTTATTTAACTGTCCAAACGTAGATCTACGTTTGCTCGCGTAGCACTCCGAACGTAGATCTACGTTTTTTTTACATTGTTTCTTATGGAGAAAATCAAGGTCGGAGAGCTACACATGCAAACATAGATCTACGTTTGGACAGTTTAAGGGTTAACACAGTAGTTACGCTCCTGAAAACACCGTGTTAGGTAAAACCGTGTTAGATGAACTGAAGAACTTATGGGGAAAATAGGGTTACATTCCCGAGAGCCCCAAAAAAGCCAAACAACTTTTTTAGGCCTCCACATCTTACAAAAATAAAAGTGAATATGTAATTGTAGTTCATTGTTGTAATGCATTATATTGTTTTTACTGCTTATAACTACAAATGTAACAGAAATATTATTATTTCTTACCTTATATTGTGGGTGGTGATGACTGTGGGTGCTGGTGTTTGTGGATGAATGTGAAGAGAGTGGAGAGTTATGCTGTGGCCCTACTGGGCTGAGATGGATGGTAGAGGTTCTGGTGCCAAAGTTGATGGTTGTACCAGAGTGCCTAACTTTGTCATTCAGTTAATCAAGTCATTCAGTAAGTCAGTCAAGTTATTTAGTAAATCTCAAGTCATTCAGTAAGATAGTCAAGTGATTCAGTAAGTCAATCAAGTTGTTCAGTCAGTCAAGTGATTCTGTAAGTCAATTGATTCAGTAAGTCTCAAGTCATTCAATAAGTCAGTCAAGTCATTCAGTAAGTCAGTCAAGTCATTCAGTAAGTCAGTCAAGTCATTCAGTCAGTCAGTCAAGTTGTTCAGTAAGTCAATCAAGTCATTCAGTAAGTCAGTCAAGTCATTCAGTAAGTCAGTCAGGTCATTCAGTCAAATCATTCAGTAAGTCAAGTCATTCAGTAAATCAGTCAAGTCATTCAGTAAGTCAGTCAGGTCATTCAGTAAGTCAGTCAAGTCATTCAGTAAGTCAGTCAAGTCATTCAGTCAGTCAGTCAAGTCATTCAGTCAGTCAGTCAAGTCATTTAGTAAGTCAGTCAAGTCATTAAGTCAGTAAATTCATTCAGTAAGTCAGCCAGTCACACAAACTTATGTTTGCCTATTTTTTGTGTGTATTGGCAGTTTGGGGGATATGTTGTGTATCTTTATACGTATATGCTTCTAAACTGTTGTATTCTGAGCACCTCTGCAAAAACAGTGATAATGTGTGAGTGTGGTGAAAGTGTTGAATGATGATGAAAGTATTTTCTTTTTGGGGATTTTCTTTCTTTTTTGGGTCACCCTGCCTCGGTAGGAGACGGCCGACTTGTTGAAAAAAAAAAAAAAAAAAAGTAACACTTCATTATGGCCACAGGTTATGTCTTGTCTAATATCTCTGTTTCTTCATTAATTTTAAGACTTAAATGCTTACACCTTTTCTTGCCACTTTGAGCAACACTGGTATGCCTACTGGGTGTCATGATTGCTTGGCAGATACAAGATATAGCAATTAAAAGATCAAAACACAATTCACAATCACAACCTTGTAGCAGAGAAGTTGGATTGGACACACATGAAGTACAAATGCTGGGATGGTGGGGTGGTGTCGGGGGGTGGCTGGGGACGGGGGGAGGTCTTCCCTGCTGATCCACAATAAGGCAGCCGCTTGAGGAAAAGGGAAGTTTTATTTCCTTCCCCCAAACTGAACCTTGTTAAATTCATCTTATGACGTGTTACATAAAATTGTGCTGCAATTCTTCAATCATGCTATGCCCAAATCGTGCTAAATAAACTTGTGGTAAATGACGGTCTACTGTACCTCCTGGAAAATCAATTGCCACTCAAGTGCCTCCTGATAATGGACATTGCTCCTGCTCATCCTCCAGATTTGGAAGACCAATTGTTGGAGAAGTTTAGTTTCATCACAATGAAGTTCTTGCCCCCTAATACCACTCCTCTCATCCAGCCCATGGACCAGCAGGTCATTTCAACCTTCAAAAGACTCTACACCAAAGCAGTTTCAAATGTGCTTTCAAGTGACCTTAGACACTGAATTGACCCTAAGAGATCTGGAGGAATCACTTCAATATCCTCAATTGCATAAGCCTTATAGATAAGGCTTGGCAGGGAGTAACTTCCAGGACGATGAACTCTGCTTGGAGAAAATTGTGGCTAGAATGTGTCCTCGAGAAGGATTTTGAAGGGTTTCAGGCTGACCCTGACAACCCTACACCTATTGTGGAATCTATTGTGTCTTTGAGGAAATCCATGGGGTTGGATGTGAGTGGCCAGGATGTGGAAGAGTTGGTGGATGACCACAGGGAAGAGCTAACCACTGAAGAGCTGCAAAACCTTCAACTGGAACAGCAAGACCATAGCTGAGGAAACTGCTTCAGAGGAGGAGGGAGAGGGGAGAATGTGCTTTCTTCAGTGATTAAGGACATGTGTGCAAAGTGGAGTGAGTTGCGAAGTTTTGTGGAGAAATATTACCCTAACAAAGCTGTTGCAAGCTGTGTCTGCAACATGTTCAATGACAATGCCTTGTCCCATTTTAGGCAAATCTTTAAGAGACGTCAGAAACAGACCTCTCTGGGTAGATTTTTTGTGCGACAGGGGTACAATGACTCAAGCTGGTCCTAGTGCCAGTAAAAGACAAAGAAGGGAAGTAACCCTGGATGGGCCTTGATACCTGAAGTCCTTATGGAAGGGAATTCCCCTTCTAAACAATAACCTCTCCTCCTCCCTCTCCCCTCCTTGCTATCTTCCATACACCAACAAGAGTTTTCAATAAAGGTAAAAGTGATGTTAAATATTCATTTATCCATTTCATTAGTAATTTACATTTATTTCTCATTGTTTTCTGTATGTAAAACTATAGTTATTCTCTATAAGATGTATTTTTTTTAATATTTTTGGGTGTCTGGAATGGATTAATTGGATTTACATTATTTCTGAGGGGAAATACGCTTCATTTTCGTACGATTCTTTTTTGTAAACCCTTTCGGGTGGATTAATCATAAAAACCCTAGTTTCCACTTATTAAATTTATTATACTGTATAATAGGGAATTTGTGCCATGTGGGGGGTAATTCTCCACCAACCAAAAAGTACCCATTTAGACAAAATTTAGAATACTGACTGTAAAGAGATTCCAAATACATGAGGTAATTATATTTTGGAAACCCTCCTTAATAATGGGCATTTTAATCTTAAGGGGGGAAATTTAACCCACATAGCCAACTACAGTTTAAAAGGCAGTTTTTGGGTGTGTTATGTCTGGTGAATATAGATTATACACTGTTTGGGTGCTTTTGTGTTTTACAAATTTTTTAAATAAAATGGTACAGTATTGAATCTACAAGGAAAAACAATATTCTTAAAACTGCTGTCTGACATTTTTTAATGAAGGCCAAATAAAATTATGTGGGTAAGGTTAAAAAAGAAACACTCACCATCAGTCCTTTCCAACACTATCTCGATGCCCCTCCAAATGTAAAAAACCCCCCCCTCCTGCAAATGCAGGCACTGGGTTCCCCTCTCCAGGAAATAAGTCCACTACCTGTTTTTCCCCAAATTCCCCTCACAAATATTACCTTGCTCACACTCCAACAGTACACTCTAAAATCAAAACTATTCGAAGGGGCAATACTACAGATTACAACAAGTTCAAACAAATTTTTTTAATTGTTTTTGGGTTAATCTCAAAATTGCACATTGCCTATTTTAAAACCCAAGAATTTCCTCTTTTGAATGGTCTTACAAAAGTTACAAAATTAAAAAGATTTCCTATTAAAAAGCAAGATGAACAAATAATACATTTATATTTCCTTCCCTTCCTTGGATAAACCTGATTGCCTATTCCCCAGGGGATGTATGACCCCAAAGGGTTTTTGCACTTGTCACTAAATATAATTCCATCTTCCAGACAAATTTAATTAGGTTAAAACTAAATAAAAGTAATGCAATCTTTACCCAATAAAGCCAAGTTTAGCTATGTGAAACTAAGTGAACTTTTTAAGTCAATATTTTACACAATATAATTTTTTTCACTAATGTATATACTGTATAAAAATCCAAAGTGAAGAGAACGTTCAGCTTAAAAGTTAAATTCCAAATTTAAGAGGATATCAAATAAAAAGAAATTATATTACTGTGCTAATGAATAATACTTATCAGTTATAAACAATATGTAAAACAAAGATTTGAAATTAAAGTAAATTTTCAGTTTCAGATACAACGGAAATATACTTTGGCAATACACTGACTAGAATACATAAACAACCTCACATGGCAGCACAGAAAGCAAAATAACAGAAATCCTTTATTCTTTTATAGTCTCAGGAACTACAAAATTATTTATAAGTCATAAAATGAGAATAAATAGTAGATAGTCTTTTAAATTTACCCAAGTAAAATATCAGAGTGTAAGTAGTCTGTGGGATTAATTTTATACATTTTGTGTTATGCCATTTCACTGAAATTCAAATAGCATAACATTTATCAATTTTATTATGCCTTATTCCATTTAAGATATTGCTGCCTTAAGCTTGAAAGTAAAATGCTGAAATAATATCTAAATATTTAATCAGACTGAAGACCTGGGCACATTTGATCACCTGCCCTTAATATTGTGATGTACAGGTCAGGTACTGACTGTTCTGTGAAGTCTTGAGAAAAAATAGATAAAAGCTTTAGTTACTATTTCTGTATTTTTCAAAATAATTTATTTGAGAATCTGCATATTTCTTATAAATTTTATATACAGCTTTATATTTTAAACAAATCACCTGAAAATATACACTCAGATTCCCTAAAGATTAAGAAGAAAATGTCCTGGTTACATACTTAGGAAATAATTAAATTCTTGTTACAACATTATGTATTAAGGAAAGAATTAAATTTTTGAAACTTATGAAAACATGTTTAGGCCATTACTGGAAGTTTGAAAAGAAAATGGCCAAAGATTCTGATAGGACCCTTTGTGACTGTAATGTAACAGGTCATAAAGTGTCCATCACCTTGGATAAAACTACACAGGAGGATTGTGGTATCGTTCATATGACACAAGAAATCCAACTATACAGTAGCACACAGATCAATCCACTTTAAGACAATAATCTAAAAAAGTAGCATTTCTGTGGGGCAATTTATTTTCATAAATGTATATTATATTAACATTTGGCTCATCATGATTATGCTGTGTGGTCACTGAATATAAAGTATATAAAGTAACTATTTTGTTTAGTTAGTTGCCTAAGTAGTTAAAACACCCATAGCAATTAACACTCATTATGTTGCTCCATATTAGTGAGAAACCAATCATGCAACACACTATGACAAACACGAGGACAGTATAGAAAGTCTAAAAGATGAGCTACAAAATGGCTCTTGAGCTAAAAATTGAGTTAAGAAAGGCTAAAAATGCTAGAAATGACCTCACTGGGTGATAAGTAAAGAAATGACATGATAACCATATACAGTTTAAGGTCTCAGATAGAGATTTCTTAGCACCATCAACAGGAAGAACAAGATGTATAATTGTAAACTAACAAGAAAGCAGTGCCTGAAAGATACTAATTTATTTACTAACAAGAGTGATAGAACAATGGAATGAATTACAAGTCAGTAAGTGCTACAACTGGAAACTTGAAAATATTATTGATAGATTAAACATTGAAGATGGAATACCACAAAGATACCTCTGCTCCTGTAATTACAAATAAAGAATCACAAGCTCTAGTCTGTTTGGAAGCCCATAAGTACTTCCGGTAGCTTCATCCTACATAATACATTCCACAACCTTAACTTATTTTGGCAATAAAGTTCTTCCTGAAATACTGCTGACTCGATCTGAGAGCATTGGTCATTACAGGTTTATTTTTCTATCACCATGCCGCTTTTGCACAATTTCCTGCTGTGTTTACTCTATTAGCCAACTTCTGAAAGTGTTATCAGTAACAAGGATGCTCTCTACATTTTTTACTTTAGAGATTGAATAATTTATGAGTTAGCACTTTTATGAATATTATTAATTGGTATACTCTTATTTCCCAATGCTTTCCCTTTCATTTTTTTTCAACTTTTCCTCACTTCACTTGTTACACATACAACTGTAAGCCAAGTGACCTAGTATCTTCATATTACCAGTGATATTTAGGGACCGACATGAAGTTCAAGAACAAAATTATACAAGACAATGAAATGCTTCATCAGCCAACTCATTATTTAATGCATTACCAATCAAACCAGATTAACAACAATTTCTTAATGCAACTGCAAATTAGATGTAAAATATTAAAACCTTAACTTGAGTATATTAGTTCTGATAGAAATAATGCACAACAGGTTTTATGGAAACCTATTTTTTATTTTCAGAAATGACCTATCTTAAATTCACAAATATACTGTAATACAATGAATATTCTGCAGAAATGGGCTGGAACTCCTGCTACAAATAAAAGTCCTGAGGATGTACAATAATCCTATAAATAGTCAGCTGGTCCCTCAACAGTGGTACCATATGATTATCCCTTATCTAAAAAGCATAAGGGTAAAAAAAATTTAATGACACCAAAAATATGCAAATGAAATATGTCTGCTCCTAGTTACAAAGCTATAAACATATTTAAGTCATACATTCTACGTCACAGCTACACCTATATAAAATTATATCAATTTACCACCAATTAACTTACGAACATGCCAGTTATGAATGCTGCATTCTACATATGTTGTGTGCTTCATAAAGCCCAATCCTTTGTAACTGTTTCCACTTAGTTTAAAAAATGTAAAACATTTTATAAGATAGCCGATGGAATTGTTAACTTTTTTGTACTGCCATTTATCACATTCTTCAAATCGATACTGTCTTCTTCAACACAACCCAGTGTGTTCTGTGGAATCCACTTGAATGGCTATGTCATTTACACGGCCCAATGTGTTCTATGGAATCCATCAGCTGAAACAGCAAAAATTAGTAAAAAAAATCCAATCACGCAATATTTTTTGAGGTCAATTTAGCCTTCCATACTTAAAGCCTCAATGTCAGGAAAATTTAACCCAATCAGAGCACATTTTATAGAGTAAAGCCTCAACTTATGATGTAAATCTGTCCCTTAATACACATAAGTTTGTTTGGTATTTGGAATCTTTTTCTCATAGAAATCCATGTTATAATTAGAGATTCATTCCCAAGTTATAATATTAATACTGCATTCTTACACAGTATTTTATATTCAATACTGTTCCCCTTTATGTTTTTTTTCGTCAAACCGGCCATATCCCACCGAGGCAGGGTGACCTAAAAAGAAAAACAAAAGTTTCTTATTTAACTTTAGTAATGTATACAGGAAAAGGGGTTACTAGCCCCTTGCTCCTGGTATGTTAGTCACCTCTTACAACACACATGGCTTACGGAGGAAGAATTCTGTTCCACTTTCCCATGGAGATAAGAGGAAATAAACAAGAACAAGAACTAATAAGAAAATAGAAGAAAACCCAGAGGGGTGTGTATATATATGCTTGTACATGCAAGTGTAGTGTGACCTAAGTGCAAGAAGGAGTAGCAAGACGTACCTGAAATCCTGCATGTTTATGAGACAGAAAAAAGACACCAGCAATCTTATGTAAAACAATTACACTCACTTGGCAGGATGGTAGTACCTCCCTAGGTGGTTGCTGTCTACCAATCTACTACTGTTCCTTTTTACAACTGTTAATATGGTAGTACATATTAAACATTGTTTAATTAAGCCTTTGACTCTCGCAAGCCCATTTCTGAAACTGTCATTCTGTCGCAAAATTTTTGGAAAAAAAAAAAAATTCTTATGAAATGAGAGAGAATTTTTTCCCAATGCTAATGACACCAAAAGTACGAAATTTGATTGAAAACTTACACAATTACACTCCCGCGAAGTTAGTGATCTCAGCGATATACGTATACACATCGGCGATTTCGCCGACTTTGAGCCCTATTTTCGGTCAATTCCATTGCTCCAGTCGGCCAAACTCATAGCTATTTCTTTAGAACTCCATTTTTTCCATCAATTGAGTACAAGAAACTGCCCATTTACCAATTTCAACTACCCAATAGTGGTCAAAAATTGGCAATTTGGCCAATTTCATGCAAATTAAAAAAGATGCCAATTTCAAAATAGGGTCCAGAATAAACAATGCAGACAGTCTTGGCACTAAAATAACATGTCCTCCGTGCATTAGTCATGTCTCCAGGCCCCTCTTATATTACTCTTGCTTTCTATTTTGAATTTTTATTCACACAAAAAATAGAAGATTTACTGTTATGCAGACTACTGCTGTATTGCAAAAATGGTATAAATAATGTCAGTGGACTAGTAAAAGATTATTAGACTCCCTAGTTGATGTGTATTGGACGTGGGGTGTGATTTGCTTTCTCTTAAAGATTGGTAAAAATCGAACATTGCCACTAATTTGAGCTCAATTTCAAGGTTGTTTTCATCATGAGACTAATCAAAATCATCTCTATTTCTGTAATATGTTCTCCATTCTATCAAATAAAACCAAGAAAACGAGAATACAACCTTAAATACTATACGAAAATACACCTCAAAGTCGGCATTTTAATCCGAAAACACGGTTGGAGTTTTTTTTCTCGTTATGCACTGCGTGCTGTAGGATTTTTTTTATACAGTGCACACTGACCACACAGACCCATTCTCTCACATGTGGGCCTACCAGCTTCCTCCTGCTTGATTTGAAGCCGCTAGAATTATTGAGTATATATATGTCCGAAACACTGGCTTGTAAGACGTATATACACGTACATATACGGCCAAAACAGTCAAATGTATAAATGTTAATTAAATAAAACATCCACAATACAGCATAAAGTACTGTGTAGTCCAGATGTGTAGAGGCAGGAAGGCTGCAGCTAGACTGCCTGCCCTTGCCACCCCCTGCCCATCCTCCCTCTTTATATCTAACACTATAGTCTACATATGTTCACCACTTTCTCAATGCTGTGGTTGAGTGTGTGGTGTGGGAGGAATGAGATGATGTGTAAGGGTGGGCAACAGCCAGACTTCCTCCTCCTCTCACTCATATTCACTCCCACCCTCTCTGGCATCACATTTAAATAAAAATTCTTTACATATGCTCATCACTTCCTCATGAGTATATGTGGGAACGTAGTGGTAATTAGTTTGTGTGGGAGGATATGGTGTGAGTGAGTAGAGCTCCTACTATCCCATATGCACACACACACCTCACCAACTGACTTATCCAATTTATCCAATACATAACAGAAGTATTGGCAGCTTCCACAGAATGCAATTATGTAATCTATATGAATGTACAATAATGATTTAATTAACATGAACTCTACATGTCAATAAAATGAATAAAATACCATTGCATTTAGTAAAAAAATACTGAAAATTACATATAGTTCAGTGTTAAGAAAATCACAAACATCAAGTCTATAGTAAATAAGCAAATAATAATTATTTCTACAATAAAATGGTACAATTGAGGCAGACCTAGCTGACATCACTGGCATACTATATAGAAAACCCCTAGTTACGCAGGGCATTTCGGGTAACCTAGGATAATCTTGTCCCCCCATGATGTGGCCCAAAACAGTCAACTAACACCCAGATACTTACTGGTAGATGAACAGGAGCAGCAGGTGAAAGGAAATATGCCCAACATTTCACAGTGCCAGGGATCAATCCCAGATCCTTACTGTGTGAGCTGAGCATGCTAACAATCAAGCCCAAACATGAGTACCTGACTGATCTCTGCCAAATAGATGTGAATTATCTATACAGGAAAAAAAAAAATTATTATTATTGCAATTATAACTAAGCACTAAACCCACAAGGGTCATACAGTGCTGCATGAAAAAATAAAATACAAATGTATTTTATTAAAAAACTGAGGAAAAAACATAATTTAAAATTGTAAATATTAATCTACAGCTCTTAACCCTTTCAGGGTCCGTGCCGTAGATCTACAGCTTTACGTTGAGGGTCCAAACCATAGATCTACACCATGAGCTCAGCTCACTCTGATAAGCTGTGAGCGGTAAATTTGGGCCTAGATATGAGAGAATACATCTATGTGGTATGTGTGCACCACATAAAACAAATCCTGCAGCACACACTGCATAATGAGAGAAAAAAACTGAGACCATAATTTTCGATTAAAACAGCAACTTTGCAGTGTTTTTTCTTATGCTTTTTATAGTTGTATTTGCAATTTCTTGGTCTCATTTGATAGAATGGAAGATATATTACATAAAAAGAAATGATTTTGATTGGTTTTAGTACTGAAAATGGCTTGAAACTTAGCTCAAAGTATCGGAAATGTTAAATTTTTGCCGATGTTCAAGAGTAAACAAATGACCTCACACGTCTAATACATGCCAGCTGGTGGGTCTAATATATGTTCACAAGTGTGCTGATATTGTTTATACAATTATTACAATATTGCATGACAGTAAATCTTCTATTTTTTTGGTTTGAATAAAAATTCATTATGTGAATTAAAAATCAAAATGGAATTCATTTATAAAGCCTGAAAACATAACTAATGAACAGAGAAAATGTTAGTTTAGTGCCAGGAATGCCTGCATTGTTTATTCTGGACACCATTTTGAAATTGGAATATTTTGAACTTTGCATTAAATTGGCCAAATTACCAATTTCCAATCACTTTATTTTGTAGTTGAAACAGTTGACTTGGCGATTTCTTGTGCTCAATTGATAGAATAGAAGTAATACTAGTGACATAGCTAAGAATCTGGTCGACTGGTATAATGTAATTGGCCTAAAATGGGAGTCAAAATCAACAAAATTGCCGATGTGTAAATATCGCTGACACATCAAAATTCGCGAGAGCATAATTTTGTCAATTTTCCATCAAATTTCGTACTTTTTGCTTTATTACCTTCAGAAAAAGATTCTCTACCATTTCATAAGAAAAAATATAATTATTTTTTTTAAATTCTTGGACACTGGTGTGCACTTTGAAATTTGGTCTCTGGACCCTGAAAGGGTTAATTTCTACCAATAACCGTGAGCTCTCTATATATGAATAAAGTGAACATACATAAAATATGAATGCAATGGCAAAAGAACTGAGAAAAAATATTTTTATTTAAAATACTTTTAATATTTCCAAATACTGCAATTTCAGATCAGTGTCTGTATGTAATTAATCAGCTCCAAAGTGCAAATCAGTTAGAAAGACATAAATCTGGGCCCAACTGTATACTGCACCAGATAAAACTTATTTTAATTTTAGGTAAGGAAAGTTAAATAATTTCACTATGACAAATGTGTCAAATTGGCGTTAGAAAGTCCTTGCTGAGAAAATCAGAGTATCCTAAAATACCTTTTTTCCATCATGTATAAATGTTTACCTTCCACTGATTAACACTTGCTTAATCAACTTATGAGTGATTAAGCTCATCTGCAAAGAACTGCCATGTTATTACATAGGCAAAATATGGGGTCTTTATTTAATGAGGCAGAGTATATCACAGTACTGGTATGTAGTAAAAATAATGAATCAATGTACAGTATTTCCAACACTTACCAAGAGTTAGGAGAATGTCTCTTGACTGGAAAAAGATAATGAACTTATTTTAATTACAGTCTGATGCAGTAATGTATAAATCATAATCAGTATAAAAACTACTAACTGAAAATTACCGTCACTTTAAAATATGTACTGTACAGTATACATATTTTGTCTTGAGCTCATTAATTTCCAAATAAAAATGCAAAGTATTAATACTGATTGACTAGCTATATTATATTGGGATTCAGAATTTGAATGTCACATTAATAATTCTTGACTAGATGCCCCTGGGGCTCAGAGGCTTTCAAAGGACTCCATCTGCTACTTCAACTATTCCATTTTTGCACTCATGAAATATGCATTTCTGTATTATAAGCTCTTGGGGGTTCACCTGAATATGCCACACATCATTACCCTGACACTTCTAAAGTCCAGCATGATCCATACTCACACATACTGATATCAGTAACAACCTTCTTCACCTCTGAACATTAGGTGTTGTTCACTTACTATGAAAAATATCACCAAAGACTTCCAAAGAGGTACTGGAACCCATGGGATCCCAATGATTAATTAATGATAAAATGTCTTTCGTGAAAGTCAAAATGCAATTTTCTGCTGTGGGTTCCAAAGGCCTCACATGTTATCAAACTACCTAGACTCTAGATCACATCGTATGTTATACGTATATATTTTTTGCTGGGTCAATGAAAAAAAATCATTTATAAATATAAATGACTGAATAAGTTTTATTTGGATCCTTTTTGTAATCAGCATGATATGATTCAGAACAAATGAGAAATGTGACAATTACAAAAAAAATACTACGCTTACAATGAGAAATATAATGAGTAAAAATGTCAAACATAAGCTAATGCTTTGACAGTATAATCAATTACTGAATGGCAGATGAGAAAAACTGGCACAAAATTAATGCGCACAAGATTAATGTTGAGTAGACTTCAGGATGTACATGTTTATAGAGGGGCCACAGATATATCAGATCACTTTCTAGTTGTAGCTATACTGAGAGTAAAAGGTAAATGGGATACAAGGAGAATAGAAGCATCAGGGAAGAGAGAGGTGAAGGTTTATAAACTAAAAGAGGAGGCAGTTAGGGAAAGATATAAACAGCTATTGGAGGATAGATGGGCTAATGAGAGCATAGGCAATGGGGTTGAAGAGGTATGGGGTAGGTTTAAAAATGTAGTGTTAGAGTGTTCAGCAGAAGTTTGTGGTTACAGGGAAAGTGGGGGCGGGAGGGAAGAGGAGCGATTGGTGGGAAAGATGATGTAAAGAGAGTAATAAGGGAGAAAAAGTTAGCATATGAGAAGTTTTTTACAAAGTAGAAGTGATGCAAGGAGGGAAGAGTATATGGAGAAAAAGAGAGATTAACAAGTTAAGGAAGCCTAGAGAACAAATGGATTTGTCAGTTAAAAATAGGAGAGGAGAGTTATTAAATGGAGAGTTAGAGGTATTGGGAAGATGGAGGGAATATTTTGAGGAATTGTTAAATGTTGATGAAGATAGGGAAGCTGTGATTTCGTGTATAGGGCAAGGAGGAATAACATCTTGTAGGAGTGAGGAAGAGCCAGTTGTGAGTGTGGGGGAAGTTCGTGAGGCAGTAGGTAAAATGAAAGGGGGTAAGGCAGCCGGGATTGATGGGATAAAGATAGAAATGTTAAAAGCAGGTGGGGATATAGTTTTGGAGTGGTTGGTGCAATTATTTAATAAATGTATGGAAGAGGGTAAGGTACCTAGGATTGGCAGAGAGCATGCATAGTTCCTTTGTATAAAGGCAAAGGGGACAAAAGAGAGTGCAAAAATTATAGGGGATAAGTCTGTTGAGTATACCTGGTAAAGTGTATGGTAGAGTTATTATTGAAAGAATTAAAAGTAAGATGGAGAATAGGATAGCAGATGAACAAGGAGGCTTTAGGAAAGGTAGGGGGTGTGTGGACCAGGTGTTTACAGTGAAACATATAAGTGAACAGTATTTAGATAAGGCTAAAGAGGTCTTTGTGACATTTATGGATTTGGAAAAGGCGTATGACAGGGTGGATAGGGGGGCAATGTGCAGATGTTGCAGGTGTATGGTGTAGGAGGTAGGTTACTGAAAGCAGTGAAGAGTTTTTACGAGGATAGTGAGGCTCAAGTTAGAGTACATAGGAAAGAGGGAAATTATTTCCCAGTAAAAGTAGGCCTTAGACAAGGATGTGTGATGTCACCATGGTTGTTTAATATATTTATAGATGGGGTTGTAAGAGAAGTAAATGCGAGGGTCTTGACAAGAGGCGTGGAGTTAAAAGATAAAGAATCACACATAAAGTGGGAGTTGTCACAGTTGCTCTTTGCTGATGACACTGTGCTCTTGGAGATTCTGAAGAGAAGTTGCAGAGATTGGTGGATGAATTTGGTAGGGTGTGCAAAAGAAGAAAACTGAAAGTGAATACAGGAAAGAGTAAGGTTATGAGGATAACAAAAATATTAGGTGATGAAAGATTGGATATCAGATTGGAGGGAGAGAGTATGGAGGAGGTGAATGTAAATTTAGATATTTGGGAGTGGACGTGTCAGCGGATGGGTCTATGAAGGATGAGGTGAATCATAGAATTGATGAGGGGAAAAGGGTGAGTGGTGCACTTAGGAGTCTGTGGAAACAAAGAATTTTGTCCTTGGAGGCAAAGAGGGGAATGTATGAGAGTATAAGTTTTACCAACACTCTTATATGGGTGTGAAGCATGGGTGATGAATGTTGCAGCGAGGAGAAGGCTGGAGGCAGTGGAGTTGTTATGTCTGAGGGCAATGTGTGGTGTGAATATAATGCAGAGAATTCGTAGTTTGGAAGTTAGGAGGAGGTGCGGGATTACCAAAACTGTTGTCCAGAGGGCTGAGGAAGGGTTGTTGAGGTGGTTCGGACATGTAGAGAGAATGGAGCAAAACAGAATGACTTCAAGAGTGTATCAGTCTGTAGTGGAAGGAAGGCGGGGTAGGGGTCAGCCTAGGAAAGGTTGGAGGGAGGGGGTCAGCCTAGGAAAGGTTGGAGGGAGGGGGTAAAGGAGGTTTTGTGTGCGAGGGGCTTGGACTTCCAGCAGGCATGCGTGAGCGTGTTTAATAGGAGTGAATGGAGACGAATGGTTTTTAATACTTGACGTGCTGTTGGAGTGTGAGCAAAGTAACATTTATGAAGGGGTTCAGGGAAACCGGCAGGCCGGACTTGAGTCCTGGAGATGGGAAGTACAGTGCCTGCACTCTGAAGGAGAGGTGTTAATGCTGCAGTTTAAAAACTGTAGTGTAAAGCACCCTTCTGGCAAGACAGTGATGGAGTGAATGATGGTGAAAGTTTTTCTTTTTCGGGCCACCCTGCCTTGGTGGGAATCGGCCAGTGTGATAATAATAAAAAAAAAAATAAATAATAATAAAAAAAAAGATTAATGGGAATGAAGAAACTGGTTTAATTTCAAAATACAGTGGAACCTCTACTTGCGAGTTTAATCCACTTCATGACCTTGCTCGCAACTGGATTTGCTCGTTTGCTGAGTCAATTTTCCTCCTTTAAATTAACTGAAATGCAATTAATCCGTTCCAGTGGAATTCTGTAATTCAATAATTTCGCTAATATCAACTCTACGGCTTATTTAACTATCACAGTTCATCTAATATGACATAAACAATATAAATAACATAGAAACCTGATATATACTCTAGAATGAATAAAATATGTCATTATATGTGTGGCAGTGGCGGCGGCCGAAGAGAGCGTGTCTGGATACAGGACAAAATACTCATTGAATATTTCGCTACCATCAACTCTACGGCTTATTTATCCATCACAGTTCATCTAATATGAAATAATTTTTTTTTTTTTTCAACAGGTTGGCTGTCTCCCACCGAGGCAGGGTGACCCAAAAAAGAAAGAAAATCCCCAAAAAGAAAATGCGTTCATCATCATTCAACACTTTCACCACACTCACACATAATCACTGTTTTTGCAGAGGTGCTCAGAATACAACAGCTTAGAAGCATATATGTATAAAGATACACAACATATCCCTCGAAACTGCCAATATCCCAAACCCCTCCTTTAAAGTGCAGGCATTGTACTTCCCATTTCCAGGACTCAAGTCCGACTATATGAAATTAACCGGTTTCCCTGAATCCCTTCACTAAATATTACCCTGCTCACACTCCAACAGATCGTCAGGTCCCAAGTACCATTCGTCTCCATTCACTCCTATCTAACACGCTCACGCACGCTTGCTGGAAGTCCAAGCCCCTTGCCCACAAAACCTCCTTTACCCCCTCTCTCCAACCCTTTCGAGGACGACCCCTACCTCGTCTTCCTTCCCCTATAGATTTATATGCTTTCCATGTCATTCTACTTTGATCCATTCTCTCTAAATGACCAAACCACCTCAACAACCCCTCTTCTGCCCTCTGACTAATGCTTTTATGAACTCCACACCTTCTCCTAATTTCCACACTCCGAATTTTCTGCATAATATTTACACCACACATTGCCCTTAGACAGGACATCTCCACTGCCTCCAACCGTCTCCTCGCTGCTGCATTTACCACCCAAGCTTCACACCAATATAATAGTGTTGGTACTACTATACTTTCATACATTACCTTCTTTGCCTCCATAGATAACGTTTTTTGACTCCACATATACCTCAATGCACCACTCACCTTTTTTCCCTCATCAATTCTATGATTAACCTCATCCTTCATAAATCCATCCGCCAACACGTCAACTCCCAAGTATCTGAAAACATTCACTTCTTCCATACTCCTCATCACCTTACTCTTTTCTATGTTCGCTTTCAACTTTCTACCTTTACACACATTCCCAAACTCATCCACTAACCTTTGCAATTTTTCTTTAGAATCTCCCATAAGCACAGTATTATCAGCAAAAAGTAACTGTGTTAATTCCCATTTTGAATTTGATTCCCCATAATTTAATCCCACCCCTCTCCCAAACACCCTAGCATTTACTTCTTTTACAACCCCATCTATAAATATATTAAACAACCATGGTGACATTACACATCCCTGTCTAAGACCTACTTTTACCGGGAAGTAGTCTCCCTCTCTTCTACACACCCTAACCTGAGCTTCACTATCCTCATAGAAACTCTTTACAGCATTTAGTAACTTACCACCTATTCCATATACTTGCAACATCTGCCACATTGCTCCCCTATCCACTCTATCATATGCCTTTTCTAAATCCATAAATGCAATAAAAACTTCCCTACCTTTATCTAAATACTGTTCACATATATGCTTCAATGTAAACACTTGATCTACACATCCCCTACCCACTCTGAAACCTCCTTGCTCATCCGCAATCCTACATTCTGTCTTACCTCTAATTCTTTCAATTATAACCCTACCATACACTTTTCCTGGTATACTCAATAAACTTATTCCTCTATAATTTTTACAATATCTTTTGTCCCCTTTCCCTTTATATAAAGGGACTATACATGCTCTCCGCCAATCCCTAGGTACCTTCCCCTCTTTCATACATTTATTAAACAAAAGTACCAACCACTCCAACACTATATCCCCCCCTGCTTTTAACATTTCTGTCATGATCCCATCAGTTCCAACTGCTTTACCCCCTTTCATTCTACGTAATGCCTCACATACCTCCCCCACACTTACATTCTGCTCTTCTTCACTCCTAAAAGATGGTATACCTCCCTGACCAGTGCATGAAATTACCACCTCCCTTTCTTCCTCAACATTTAAAAGTTCCTCAAAATATTCTCGCCATCTACCTAATACCTCCCTCTCCCCATCTACTAACTCCCCTACTCTATTTTTAACTGACAAATCCATACTTTCCCTAGGCTTTCTTAACTTGTTTAACTCACTCCAAAATTTTGTTCTCTTTTATCACACCCTTTACTTCATCATTCCACCAATCACTCCTCTTTCCACCTGCCCCCACCCTCCTATAACCACAAACTTCTGCCCCACATTCTAATACTGCATTTTTAAAACTATTCCAACCCTCTTCAACCACCCCACTACTCATCTTTGCACTAGCCCACCTTTCTGCCAACAGTCGCTTATATCTCCCCCGAACTTCCTCCTCCCTTCGTTTATACACTTTCACCTCCCTCTTACTTGTTGTTGCCACCTTCCTCTATAAATAAAATAGAAACCTGATATATACTCCAGAATGCATAAAATATGTCATTATGTAACAGGTGGAGGCAGCCACAACTGCTCCCTCTTTGTTGTGGTAAACACTGCCATCTAGTGACGGCCTTTTGAGGTCGTCTATTATTATAATTATTGTTATGTAGTACATTATTATTATATATGTATTATTATTATATGTATTATATTATTATTATTATTATTATTATTATTATTAGTGTATTATATTATATTATTATTATTATTGTATATTATTATTATTATTATTATTGTATTATATTATATTATTATTATTATTATTGTATTATATTATTATTATTACATGTATTATTATTATACACATTATTATTATCATTACATTAAGAACGGTCTTTCCATCATACATTGCCCAAGTTTCAATAAGACAGTCCAACAAACAAATGAGATACAATTCCCTAGATCAAGAGCAAGAGCCCCTCACCAGCATCAAGGCACCTGCCTTGAGGCCTGCTCGCTTATGGAAATTTTGCTCGTGTGTGGAAGCAAAAAACTGACCCATCGACTGCTCGTATTTGGAAAAGCTCGCACGTGGACACGCTCGCAACTAGAGGTTCCACTGTATTGCTGAACTGAGGTTCCAAGCTTGAAGAGCCAATTATTTGAATGGATTTCAAATGTTCCTCAGATAAATTTGTGTGCTAGTTGGACCTGACATACTTCATTTTTTAAAATGATCGCTCACAAAGGTACGTTGTACCATAAACTGATATGAGTCCAGAAGCAAATTGCTTCAAATTTGGAAAATGTTTAGGCTTAATCAAATTTCCTTCTTCATGCTTTTCTTTCAGCATGTCATCTGATTGGAGATCAATATTTTCCATCTGAAACTGACTTGGGAGTGTTTCAACAGTGCAGTCAAATGGATTTTGAAACAGCTTTATTCATCTGTTTTTCCATTGTTTCTGAAATTGTTTAATGATTTCTGTTGCAAATGAAGAAAATTCTGCTTCACTTCATTTTTTTTTACAACATGGGAAATGAACCAAGTCAGAAACTTTCACCTGTCTTTCAAACAGCATTAATTTTGCCTGAATGCTTTGACATGCATGAATACATCACAAATCAAATTTGCTTCACCTTGCAACTTCAGATTCAATTGATTCATATGGCTTCTCATGTCTGCAAAAAAAAAAAAAAAAAATGCCAGTTTTCAATCACTTTTCTTTCTGAGCTGAAAGAACCATGTTAGAAGCTTACCACACCTAAGCCACAGAACTGCTGAATAATAAGGCAAGTCAACGAACTCAGAATCAGTTTCTTCCAGAAAAATCATGAAACTGGCAATGATTAGGCCCCTGAGATCGAATAAAATTCACTGCTGAACAACAGGTTTCAAAACACAAGACATATCCACATACTTTCTGCACAATGCTTGCTGATGGATAACACAATGCAATAACATGGACTTTGAGAATCCACCATCCTCACAAGCTTTTGCGATTTGTCCAACCAAACCTTTCTTCACCCCAGACATGTTCTTTCCTCCATCACTTATCATACACTGCAGTTTATTACACTCCAGATTATATTCTAATACAGGTTTTGCAATTCTTTGAAGATGTCTTTTCTGGTTCTTGTGCTGTGCATGCTATGCACTGATGTAATTCTTATATGACATTAAATTACTTTTGACGCCACAGATGAATAATAGGAGTTGTAATGTATCACTCACATAATTCGATTCATCAAGAGAATAAAACTGAAAATTTTATGCTTTGTTGAAATTTGATGAAATATATTGCTTCCTATATCCTCAATTCTACGAGCAACAGTATCTGTTGCAAGATTGAGGATTTCAAACAGATTTGCTTTTTCTGGGCATAACTCTTCCACTGCTTCCATCATACACTCTTTGATCAGATCTGCATTGGTGAATGGCTTTCCTCTTTTAGCTAACACATAAGCTGCTTTGTAACTGGCCCTACTAAATTTTCATTTTCAGCTCTCTTCTGCATAAAAAAAACCTTGCTGGGAAAGCAACCTGCATTGCATTGATTCAAATTTTTCCAAATGCTGTTTTCCTGTGAATTGGGAATAACCTGGTTTATGTTTGGTCTCACAGTATCAACGTACATTGTACTCCTTCAAAACTACAACAGTTTCATGGCATACGACACACAAGACTTTATCACCTGCTTGTACAAAGAAATTCTTTATGCCCCATTCTTCATTAAACAGGCGGCACTCACTCTGCACTGTTCTTTTCCTTTTTCCTTCCATAACTTAAGGGTATATCTGAAAAATGAAAAGATTAGAACTAAAACTTGAACAAATTTTAAAATATACAGTGGACCCTCAACCAATGGCATTAATCCATTCCAGAGAGCTTGCCGTTAGTCGAAATTGCCGTTGGTCGAATTAATTTTCCATAAGAAATAATGGAAATAGAATTAATCAGTTCCCAACACCCCAAAGTCCGAAAATTTTTTTTTTTTTTTTACATGAAATATAAATTTCCTGACACCAAAATGGATGGGACATGCAAAATAAACAACAATTAAATGCCAAATGCCACTTAACTTTATTGTGGAGCTGTTGATGAGTGATGTGCCAGCAGCAGGGGAGATTCAGGATTGTCTATTGCTTGGAAGGAGAATTCCCTTCCATAAAGACTTCAGGTACCAAGTCCTTTGGTGGAGTTACCTCCCTTCTTAGTTTTTTTATGTTACTAGGACCAGCTTGAGAGTCACTGGACCCCTGTCGCACAAAATAACTATCCAGAGAGCTCTATTTCTCACGAGCCCTTAGGATTTCCCTAAAATGGGACACAAGAGTGTCACTGTATATGTTGTCAATGTGGCATGCAACTTCTGTGAAAGGATAAAATTCATCCATAAATGCTTGCACCTTTGTAAACATTGAACACATTTCCCTAATCCTTGACAAAGTCATCTTCCTCCATCTCTCTTCATCCTGCTCTGAAGAACATTCCTGAGATGTGATCTGTTGCTGTTGCACCTGAAGCTCTTGCAGGTTGGCAGTGGTTAGTTCTTCCTCGTTGTTCTGCACCAACTCTTCCACATCCTCATCACAAACCTCCAACCCCAAGGATTTCCCCAATGACACAATAGCTTCCACTACTGGCATAGGCTCCTGAGGGTTAGCCCCAAACCCTTCAAAATCCCTCTGTTCTACACATTCTGGCCACAGTTTCCTCCAAGTAGAGTTCAAGGTCCTCTTAGTCACTCCTTCCCAAGCCTTACCTATAAGGATAACACAACTAAGGATGTTGAAGTGATCTTTCCAAAACTCTCTTAGGGTCAGTTGAGTGTCTGAGGTCACTTCAAAGCACTTTTGAAACACTGCTTTTGTGTAGAGTTTTTTGAAGTTTGAAATGGCCTGCTGGTCCATGGGCTGGAGGAGAGGAGTTGTATTAGGAGGCAAAAACTTAATTTTAACAAAACCAAACTCCCCTGCAATTTCCTCTTGCAAGCCATGAGGATGAGCAGGAGCATTGCCCATTACCAGGAGGCACTTGAGTGACAATTTCTTTTCCTGGAAGTATTTTGTCACAGTGGGGCCAAACACACCATAAAACCAGCCCAAGAAAAATTCCCTGGTGACCCATGCCTTACTGTTTGATCTCAACAGCACACACAAATTACCCTTGATGGTATTGTTTTTCTTGAACACTCTGGGAGTATCAGAGTGATACACCAATAAAGGCTTCACATTGCAATCACCACTAGCATTACTACACAACATTAATGTCAGCCTGTCTTTCATAGGCTTTTGTCCTGGGAGTGCCTTTTCCTCCTGAGTAATGTAGGTCCTGTTTGGCGTTTTCTTCCAAAACAGGTCTGTTTCATCACAATTAAACAGTTTTCAGTCTCTATGTATTCCTTAAAGTCCTTCACACATTTTTCAGCGCATTTTTGTCTGAACTGGCAGCCTCACCATGCCTTACCACACTGTGTATGCCACTACGAATCTTAAATCTCTCAAACCAGTCTTTGCTGGCCTTAAATTCATCTGCAGCAGCACTATTTTGAGGCATTTTCTTAATGAGATCATCATGCAACTTCTTTGCCTCTTCACAAATTATAGACTGAGAAACACTATCACCGGATAATTGTTTTCCATTTATCCATACCAATAAAAGTCTCTCTACCTCTTCAATTATTTGAGGTCTCTGTTTTGAAAACATACTTGAACCTTTTGCAACAACAGCTTCCTTGATTATCAGCCTGTCTGTTTGCCAAGATAGTACTGATGGTTGAATGTGATTTGTTGTATTGCCTTTCCAACTCAGCCATATGCACTCCGCTCTCGTATTTTTCAATGATCTCCTCCTTCATTTTCATCATAATTCTCATCCTTTTTAACACAGGCTTGGCACTAGAAGCTTTCTTGGGGCCCATGGTGGCTTATTTAGCAGTTAAAGGCACTAAAAACAGTGGAATAATCCAAAATATATGGGAGGAACACATGGAAACCAACCCCAACAGCTTGTAAACAATGGCACACTGAGTAGTGGAGTGGCTGGGCCGCCCCCTCAGGCCGTGCTCCGGGCACATGGACATGTTCCAGACGGACATCGTTGGTAGAGTTTTTCACCATTGGCTAAGGCATTTTTTACAGTAAAAAGCGCCGTTAGACAAAATTGCCTTTACTTAATGCCGCCATTAGTTGAGGGTCGACTGTAAACTGTTACAAAATCCTTGACTTCAAGTGACTGAATATAAGGGTTTATTAGTTTTACTATCTATAAATATTTCAAGTTGCTGCGGGCTGCATAAAATCTTGTGGTGGGCTCCATGTGGCCCGTGGGCCGCAGTCTGGAGGCCCCTGTTCTAGAAGGAGGTAGCTAATAACAGAACACAAAATAAAGGTGGGCATATCCTGGTGACAAGAACCCAGGAAGATGGGAGGAAGAGGGTGATTTCAACAGAAACTTAATGATCGTATCTGAATAATGTGTAAGCCCACAAAGCTTAGACATCTGGATGAGTCCTCACTCACGTACCCCCAGAAAGTTGCAAGACAAGCAATGAGAACATACTAGGGCTAAGAAAGGTGAGTATCAGATAGAAATAGGCATAATATACTATAATTTCAAATAATCCACCATAATCCCTGACACAGAAATGCATCTTTCATTGTTCAAGACAGTCATATAAAGTAATTTTTTTTTATCATATGGCACATTTCCCACAAAGGTTGGGTGACCAATAGAAGGAAATGCATATACCACAATGGATATCACAATCCAAATGACCCTCCAAATTGCAACATCCTCACCCATCCTGCAAAGTGTCAACACTGCTTCCAACCTTCATCAATCAGTTTCAGTAACTGGTTTCCCCTGAAAATCTTCACTGGTGCTACCTAGCTCACACTCCACCTGTTCAACTAAACATGATGCACAGATTAAGCACCCCACTTCCTCAGGCACTTTACAGGAAATCTGGGAAAATAGGCATTATCGAGTTCCACTTTTCATTTGATTTACACATTAATTTTTTCTCTTAATTTTCTGCTCAGATTTTCAAGGTTGATCAGGGTGGGTGAATCGTAAGTTTAATCAATCCGTACTGTTAACATTCTACTAAATATTTGTAAAAAAAAAAATATCTAGAGAATTTTCCTTTTACAATATTGTTTGTAACAAGCATTTAATGTGTAAAAATCTAATATACATGAGATATGCTTGTGTGCATCTTACCTGGTCCACTGATGCTGCTCTAAACACATAACAGGTGAAGTGTGATGATATAGTGCAGCTTGTATCCCTGCAAAATAATTTTATTACTGCTACCATGTATTTCATTATTGTCAAAATAAACTTAACAGACATTCTAAAATGTAAGAAAAGTGTACTTTACAAAGGCAATACAGTTATACCCCGCCCTACGTCATTAATTGGTTCCAAGGGCCATGACGTAATCCAGTTTTTGACGTAAACCAGATGTAATGCCTTAAAAATGGCCTAAAATTATAGACAAACACTGTAAAACTAGTGTAAATAATTCACAAAAGAATATAACTACAGCCTCTCCTCACTTAGCCACATGTTCATTTACTGACTACTCAGACTTATAGGCAGGCTCTCTGACCAGTATGCATACCTAAATAATGTATATTAGAGCTGATTTTTTCTATTCTGTTTAATACAATATACAGTACACTACTGTATAAACATTTAAAAATATACTAGAGATGTTGTAAATGGTGCAAAGGTGACATTAAAACAATATCAAAGATGGTTGACACAAACTCCACTATCATTATAGTATGCTTCTCATTTAGCAACAAATTTGTTTACCGACGATGGTCTTAGAAAACAGAACTCTGTTGTTAAGTAAGAAAAGGCTGTATTGTTAATCCTTAACCCTTTCAGGGTTTCCGACGTACTAGTACGCTTACGCACCAGAGTTATTGACGTACCAGTATGCATAAATTCTAGCGCCTTCAAATCAAGTGGGAATTAGGTGGTAGGCCTAGATGTGAGAGAATGGGTCTGCGTGGTGAGTGTGCACGGTAGGAAAAAATTCTGGGACCCAGTGGCGCATTGTGGGAACACCATTTTAGTAGACCTTGTTCACCATGCCTCGCGGTAAGAAGCTCCTCACTCTTCAGCGAACTGGGACACACTTGTTCCCCAGTGACAGTTCTAATACAGATGGAAGTGCCAGTGAAGATGAGTTTCAAGGTTTTGATGATGTTGTGACCGAAACTAATGACCATAATACTGGTAATATTGAGGAAAACCTAGATGAGCCTCAGCCTTCCACCTCTGATGCTGGGCCGTCTTGTTCACATTCAGTTGTACCAGAACCAAAGAGGAAACTCCTATTTTCCCATATCCCGGACTCAGATGTCAGCAGTGTTGATGATAGTAATAGTGGAATATGAACTCCAAGCTCTTGAAAACAGTTCCAGTAGCAATAGTGAAGTGGAATATTCTCCAGTGAAGCGTCAGTATATACGACGCTATATGCGCTCTGGTAGTGTGCCATATGCCATTCCAAGGGGAAGGAGTACATCTCGGAGTACATCCCGTGGTTGTACAACAGGAACAGATAGTGAAAATGAAGATAATAGTGTTGCAATTGGGATGGAAAATGTGCATGATGGTGGTAGTGGTGGTGCCGGCCGTGAGGCACCAGCAGTGGGCCATGCTGCCACCCACGCTGTCACCCATGCCGCTGCCTCAGCTGATCTACAACAAAGGCCACCATCCCCCACCCACCCACCCACCACACCAGTCTCCACAACCACAACCTCCACAACCACAAACTCCACAACCACAAACTCCACAACCACTTGTCAATATCCAGTACCCACCAGCAGACTGCACCTGGGATTGGCAGAAAGCTGCCAATTTTGTTCCAAATCCCCATCAGTTTGATGAAAGGCAAAGTGGAACACAGCTATCTTGTACACCTGGAAAAAATGCCAGTGAACTGGAATGTTTCGAGTCATTCTTTGATGGAGTTATTCTGATGGAAATTATTGTCAGGGAAAGCAACAGATACTTCGATTACACCATGGCAAACACAATACTTTCACCAAAATCACGTCTACACCAGTGGAAGGAGACAACTGTGGCTGAGATGTATCTTTTCTTTGCCACAATACTGCTTATGCCACATGTGTATAAGCACACTGTGAAATCATACTGGTCAACAGACCGCCTGATTGCAACCCCAGGTTTCAGTGATATAATGCGAGTGAATCGATTTGTGCTACTATTACGTATGCTTCACTTCTCAGACAAAGCCAGGCCTGACAGAAACGACAGGTTATATAAGATTAGGAATGTGTTTGTGTATCTGAAAGTGAAATTCAATATGTATTTTTATCCCTTCAGGAAGCTTGTTATTGATGAGTCTTTGATTCTGTTCAAAGGAAGACTCTCATTCAAGCAGTACAGTGGACCCCCGCATACCGTTGGCATCACATAACGTTAAATCCGCATACCGATACATTTTATCGCTAAGATTTTGCCTCACATACTGCTAAAAAACCCGCTCAACGCTATTCGTCCGAGACGCGTCTAATGTGCGGCCTGAGCCAGCCTCACATGTTCCACCGGTGGCATTGTTTACCAGTCAGCCTCAGCGGTAACATCCAAGCATACAATCGGAACATTTAGTATTATTACAGTGTTTTTGGTGATTTTATCTGCAAAATAAGTGACCATGGGCCCCAAGAAAGCTTCTAGTGCCAACCCTACAGCAATAAGGGTGAGAATTACTATAGAGATGAAGAAAGAGATCATTGCTAAGTATGAAAGTGGAGTGCGTGTCTACGAGCTGGCCAGGTTGTATAGTAAACCCCAATCAACCATCGCTACTATTGTGTCCAAGAAAACGGCAATCAAGGAAGCTGTTCTTGCCAAAGGTTCAACTGTGTTTTCGAAACAGAGATCGCAAGCGATGTAAGATGTTGAGAGACTCTTATTGGTGTGGATAAATGAAAAACAGATAGCAGGAGATAGCATCTCTCAAGTGATCATAAGTGAAAAGGCTAGGAAGTTGCATGAGGATTTAATTAAAAAAATGCCTGCAACTAGTGATGATGTGAGTGAATTTAAGGCCAGCAAAGGTTGGTTTGAGAGATTTAAGAAGCATAGTGGCATACATAGTGTGATAAGGCATGGTGAGGCTGCCAGTTCGGACCACAAAGCAGCTGAAAAATATGTGCAGGAATTCAAGGAATTCAGTGAAGGACTGAAACCTGAACAAGTGTTTAATTGTGATGAAACACTCCTGTTTTGGAAGAAAATGCCAAGCAGGACCTACATTACTCAGGAGGAAAAGGCACTCCCAGGACATAAGCCTATGAAAGACAGGCTTACTCTGTTGATGTGTTCCAATGCTAGTGGTGATTGCAAAGTGAAGCCTTTATTAGTGTATCACTCAGAAACTCCCAGAGCATTCAGGCAAAAGAATATCCTCAAGGCTAATTTGTGTGTGCTGTGGAGGGCAAACAGTAAGGCATGGGTCACTAGGGACTTTTTCTATGACTGGTTACACCAAGCATTTGCCCCCAATGTGAAAA
This sequence comes from Cherax quadricarinatus, assembly GCF_026875155.1. Taxonomy (NCBI): domain Eukaryota; kingdom Metazoa; phylum Arthropoda; class Malacostraca; order Decapoda; family Parastacidae; genus Cherax; species Cherax quadricarinatus. The sequence goes on along the minus strand of NC_069411.1, from coordinate 18,731,800 downwards.
ATTACCTAACTGAAAAGAAATTAGACCTTAAGTGCCTCCTGGTGTTAGACAATGCCCCTGGTCATCCTACAGACGTGGCAGAGCGACTTTATGGGGACATGAGCTTCATTAAGGTGAAGTTTTTGCCTCCTAATACCACTCCTCTCCTGCAGCCCATGGACCAGCAGGTTATTGCAAACTTCAAAAATCTCTACACAAAAGCTCTGTTTGAAAGGTGCTTTGTAGTGACCTCAGAAACTCAATTGACTCTAAGAGAGTTTTGGAGAGAGCACTTTAATATCCTCAATTGTGTAAACCTTATAGGCAAGGCTTGGGAGGGAGTGACTAAGAGGACCTTGAACTCTGCTTGGAAGAAACTGTGGCCAGAATGTGTAGACCAAAGGGATTTTGAAGGGTTTGAGGCTAACCCTGGGAATCCTATGCCAGTTGAGGAATCCATTGTGGCATTGGGAAAGTCCTTGGGGTTGGAGGTTAGTGGGGATGATGTGGAAGAGTTGGTGGAGGAGGACAATGAAGAACTAACCACTGATGAGCTGCTAGATCATCTTCATCAGCATGAGGCCAGACCTGAGGAAACTGCTTTGGAGGAGGGGAGAGAGAAATTGAAGAAGAAGTTGCCTACTTCAAAGATTAAGGAAATGTGTGGAATGTGGCTTAAAGTGCAAACCTTTTTTGATGACAATCACCCTAACACAGCTATTGCAAGCCGTGCTGGTGACTATTACACTGACAATGTTGTGAACCACTTTAGGAAAGTCATAAAGGAACGGGAGGTACAGGCCTCTATGGACAGATATGTTGTGTGACAGAAGTCCAGTGACTCTGAAGCTGGTCCTAGTGGCATTAAAAGAAGAAGGGAAGTAACCCCGGAAAAGGACTTGACACCTCAAGTCTTAATGGAAGGGGATTCCCCTTCTAAACACTAAGACTCTCTCCTTCTCCCATCCCATCAATCATCACCAGATCTTCAATAAAGGTAAGTGGCATGTAACTGTGCATGTCTTTTTCAGTTTGTGTGTATTAAAATTAATATTTCATGTGGTAAAATTTTTTTTTTCATACTTTGGGGTGTCTTGCACGGATTAATTTGATTTCCATTATTTCTTATGGGGAAAATTCATTCGCATAATGATAATTTCGCATAACAATGAGCTCTCAGGAACTTATTAATATCAGTTATGCGGGGGTCCAATGTACATACCAAGCAAGAGGAAACACTTTGGTATAAAGTTGTTTGTGCTTTGTGATTGCTACAGTGGTCTTGTATTAGATATTATTGTGAACACTGGAAGTTATACATTGCAAAATACCAGGAAGTTATTGGGCATCTCTGGTGATGTGGTTAGAACAATGATAGAACCATACCTTGGTAAGGGGCATATATTATATGCTGATAACTGGTACACAAGCCCCTCACTCAGTGACTTTTTGCAAGTGAACATGACAGATGTGTGTGGCACAGTGCGTGCAAATCATAAACATATGCCTAGGTTTGACGCTGGCACTCGTAGAGGTGAGGTGCAGGAGTTTGCTGCCAATGACATCATGGCATTTCGGTGGCATGACAAACGAGATGTCACACTGTTGTCGTCAGTTCACCCTAACGAAATGGCAAACACTGGCAGGCAGCATAGAGAGAGCAATGAACCCATTCTAAAACCTGCAGCTATGATTGATTACACCTTCAATATGTGCTCAGTGGACAAATGTGACATGCAGATTGGGTTTGCCGATTGTGTTCGCAAGAGTTATAACTGGTACATAAAACTCTTTTTCCATCTTCTGGGCATTTCCATGCTCAATGCTTATACAGTGGAACCTCAAATTTCAAACGTATCACTTATCAAACTTTTTGAAAATCAAATGGCTTTTTCGAACCAACTTTGTCCCTATTATTGAACTTGTCCCTATTTTCGAACCGCCGGAGTACTGGACCTGTCCGGCAGCCCACTCTGTCCGCGCCCCCGTGCAGGTGCTGTGAGCCAGCCTGGTTTTGTTGATGCTTGAGTGAAGACTAACCTGCGCTCTCATTCAAATATTTTACGATTATTTCATTGTGTTTAGTGCTTGTGGGACTGTGAAATAAGCTACCATGGGCCCAAATAAGCTTGCTAGTGGTACCCCGTGGCAAAAAAGTGAAAAACACCATAGATGTGAAGAAGGAAATAATACAGAAGTATGAGAGTGGCGTGAGACTTGTTGAGCTTGCCAGGATGTACAGAGGACTGTGGACAGTTATTTTGTGAGACAGAAACAGACAACTGTGGACAGTCATTTTGTGAGACAGAAACAGAGGACTGTGGACAGTTATTTTGTGAGACAGAAACAGACGACTGTAGACAGTTATTTAGTGAGACAGGGGTCCAGTGACTCTCAGCTGGTCCTAGTGGCATTAAAATACAGAGAAGGGAAGTAACCCCAGAAAGGGCTATGATACCTGAAGTCCTCATGGAGGGGAATTCAACTTCCAAACACTAACCCCAACTCCCTCCCTCCTCCTCCCTATCTTCCAGATGCCATCACCAATCTTCAACAAAGGTAGGTAAAAATTTTATTTTATATGTTTATTTAAATTTATTAATACATAATTGAACACTATACTTGTTGTGTGTATGTAAAACTATAATTAATCTCTATAAAATGTTTTTTTTTTTTTTGTGAATATTTTTGGGTTTCTGGAATGGATTAATTGTATTTCCATTATTTCTTATGGGAAATATTGCTTCACTTTTCAGCCTTTTCGAATTTAGAACTAGCTCCTGGAACGGATTAAGTTCAATATTTGAGGTTCCACTGTAATATGTATAAGATGAGACCAGAAACAAACCACCATATGGCGAATTTTGTTTGCCTGTCATCAGACAAATAGTATTCAAGTATCAAGGAGCAACACCTGCAATAGAAAACAGCCCACTAAATTATCAACAACTACCTTCTCGTCTGAAGCATGGTGATCACTTCCTAATACAACTGCCTGCTACTGCTTTCAAGAAAAAGGCTCAGAAGAGGTGTTACATCTGTGCACATACAACAATGCAGAGACACTTGTTTTATGTGTGAGGAGTGTAAAACACCACTGTGCATGACACCATGTTTCAAAAGACTTCCACAGGCTGCAGAACTTCTAGAAACATTCCCTGTGACTGTATATGTGTACATAAAATATAGAAAAATAGTAATAAACAACATTTTATATCGTTTGTGTGTAAACAACTTTTATAAACAATATAGTGACAACAGTGTTTGTGCAGTTATTGTGTAGTAAATAAAGAGAAAAACTTACGAAATAGTGCTCATATTGGTCTCACAGGCCATAAAAGTTACTTGAAAAATAAATAAAAAAAAATAATAGAAAATACCGAAAAAACTAAATAAACTAAAACCGGGTGACCGGCAGTCGGCGATGTTGCCGTATGCCAGTCATTTCGTGTCAACTTCACACCTCCATATCTCGGTAAGTATTGATGGTAAAAATTTTGTGTTTAGCCTATAAGATTAAAAAAAAAAAACTATCTTTTCATAAGAAAAAATTATTTCTTTTTTTTTTTTTTGAAAATTTTTTGACCCTGAGAACAAGTCTGGGAGAGGGCCTGTCGACCCTGAAAGGGCTAACTGACAAATCCATTCATTCCCTAGGCTTTCTTACTTTGTTTCATCTCACTCCAAATTTTTTTCTTATTTTCATCAAAATTTCCTGACAGTGCCTCTCCCACTCTATCATCTGCTCTCCTTTTACACTCTCACCACTCTTTTCACCTCTCTTTTACTCTCCATATACTCTGTTCTTCTTACAACACTTTGCTTTGTAAAAACCTCTCATAAGCTACCTTTTCTCATTTATCACACCCTTTACTTCATCATTCCACCATTCACTCCTCTTTCCTCCTGCACCCACCCTCCTATAGCCACAAACTTCTGCCTCACATTCTAATACTGCATTTTTAAAACTATTCCAACCCTCTTCAACCTCCCCACTACTCATACTTGCACTAGCCCACCTTTCTGCCAATAGTTGCTTATATCTCACCCTAACTTCTTCCTCCCTTAGTTTATACACTTTCACCTCTCTTACTTGTCATTGCCATTTTCCTTTTGTCCCATCTACCTCTTACTCTAACTGTAGCTACAACTAAATAATGATCCAATATATCAGTTGCCCCTCTAAAAACATGTACATCCTGAAGCCTACCCATCAACCTTTAATCCACCAATATATAATCTAACAAACTTTCATTACGTGCTACATCATACCTCGTATATTTATTTATCCTCTTTTTCATAAAATATGTATTACTTATTACCAAACCTCTTTCTACACATAGCTCAATTAAGAACTCCCCATTTTCATTTACCCCTGGCACCCCAAATTTACCTACTATTCCCTCCACAACATTTTTACCCACTTTAGCATTGAAATCCCCAGCCACATGTACTCTCACACTTGGTTCAAAACTCCCCACACACTCACTCAACATTTCCAAAAACCTCTCTCTCTCCTCTACACCTCTCTCTTCTCCAGGTGCATATATGCTTACTATAACCCACTTTTTACGTCCAACCTTTATTTTACTCCACATAATCCTTGAATTAATACATTTATCCTCCCTCTTTTCCTGCCATAGCTTATCCTTCAACATTATTGCTGCTCCTTCTTTAGCTCTAACTCTATTTGAAACCCCTGACCTAATCCCATTTACTTCTCTCCACTGAAACTCTCCCACACCCTTCAGTTTTGTTTCACTTAAAGCCAGGACATCCAGCCTTTTCTCATTCATAACATCCATAATCATCTCTTTCTTATCATTCGCACAACATCCACACACATTCAGACATACCGCTTTGACAATTTTCTTCTTATTTTTAGTAATCTGTACAGGAAAAGGGGTTACTAGCCCATTGTTCCCGGCATTTTAGTTGACTTTTACAACATGAATGGCTTATGGAGGAAAGATTCTTATTCCACTTCCCCATGGATAAAAAAGGGAAAACTAATAAGAACAAGAACTATTAAGATAAAATCAAAGAAAACTCAGATCTTTCTTCTTTCTTTCAACGCACCGGCCGTATCCCACCGAGGCAGGGTGGCCCAAGAGGAAAAACAAAAGTTTCTCCTTTTACATTTAGTAATATATACAGGAGAAGAGGTTACTAGCCCCTTGCTCCCAGCATTTTAGTCACCTCTTACGACATGCATGGCTTATGGAGGAAGAATTCTGTTCCACTTCCCCATGGATAAAAAAGGGAAAAGTAATAAGAACAAGAACTATTAAGATAAAATCAAAGAAAACTCAGATAAGTGTGTATAAATCAACATGTACATGTATGTGTAGTATGACCTAAGTGTAAGTAGAAGCAGCAAGACATACCTGTAATCTTGCATATTTATGAGACAGACAAAAGACACCAGCAAACCTTCCATCATGTAAAACAATTACAGGCTCTCGTTTTACACTCACTTGGCAGGACGGTAGTACCTCCCTGGGTGGTTGCTGTCTACCAATCTACCAGTGATGTCTGCTTTCCGGCAGTAGCCTGGAACCTAACCTGCTGTATAAGTGGGGCCCTATTGTAATAACTTTATGTACTTTAATATTTAAACAATAATTACAAGAGACACTTACAATTAAAAACATATGACTTAAAAAATTAAGGAAATGCAATGTAAAACAAACTCACCCAGCAATATAAGCAAAATAATCTTGCATATCATTCCTCCTGCCACAAGATGATATTTCGGTGTAGCTGTGATTGAGGATCATCTGAAGACGGAGAACATAGTCATTCTTTTGCTCAGTTAATTTAATGAATACATATACATGTATTTATTTAAAAAATATCGTAAAAATTTTCTGAAAATTTAAATAAATGCAAGTTTATATATTTATTATTTCATCTTATTTAAAATTCTGGTAGAGAATAAATAATACATATGTAACATGCAGACAACATTATTTTTTGGGATGCATATGTGAGAAGATAGGCCAGAATAATACTAACAGAAAAGAAAGAGTATGAAATGAAGTTAATTACTGCATGATGTGAACAGTGATAACAGGAGAAATTCAGTCAAGAAACTATAAGCATTTATGTGACACTTATGCATCATCATCCACAAGAATATAATAAAGGCGTTTCTAAGTGTACAATGTCAAGAAAATATAGTGCATACAAACTGACCCTCAGTTCATTCCTTATCCCAAACAGTAATTTTTAATTCCTTGACACTGCAAGAGCTTTCTTAGAAAAAGACCATATTATTGCATGCATAACTAACTGAAATAGTGATTAAATGAATGGAGACACGGTGAGCATAATGTTAATTTTTACTGCATTTTAGAAAAATAATGAAACTAATACCTTTTTGTTGGTTCTTAGCAGGGTCTGAACACCAATTTCCCCTGTTATTAATAAGACGCCTACAGGTTGTCTGTTTTGATTGGAGACTGCAGTAACAGCATGTTCAATCTGTGACACATCACCAGAGCCACCCACAGACACACTACCCAAGTATTGCACTGTTTGGCCCCTAAAGTGATAAAATATAAAATTAAACACTATCAGTTATTAAGAATAGGAAAATAAGGGTATTTATGCAGTTTTACTTAATTTACAGAGTATAAATTCAAAAGCTCTGTAGATATATAGGTAGATCACAGAACAGTGAAGCCCTACCATTGCTGCAAGATAAATCACAGAACCCATGTTTTCCTGATAAGGCAATCCACTATGATCCCACAGAAAACAAGACTAGGGCTAAGCCCTGATTTAAACATCAAAACATAGGTAAGAATACTTTCAGACTGCACAGTAATGCACAAATGTTATGGTTACACAGGTTTATTTAATTTATTTCATACACAATATACATAATAAACCCTCAATATAATGAACCTCGATTTACTGGACTGCAGAAATATGGAACAAAATCCACCAGTAAAAGGACACAAATACAACTAATGTGACATTTTATTGTTTCAACGTTTCGCTCTCCAGGAGCTTTATCAAGCCAGCTTGATAAAGCTCCTGAAGAGCGAAATGTTTCCACAATAAAATGTCACATTAGTTGTATTTGTGTCCTTTTACTTAAGATACTGTCGGTAATTCTACCAATATTAATCCAAAATCCATCTGGTTAACTGATTTGGAAACAACAGACAAAGTCCAGTGGTTACAGAATTGTCCATTATTGTTACAATCATGGCAAAACAATCTAATCTATCTACCACAATCGCCATTACTGACTATCTGTTTCCACATTAGTCCATTAAATCAAGGATATACTTTGTACATACTGAATATTATTTGCATACAAGCCACCCAGAGTCAAACAGGCTGGTATCAGCCAGTCATTTGTGGGGAAATATGTTGCACTGATTGAACACACTTGCACAATGAAGGTTTGACGTAATTTTCCAATGATATTTAACAAACAAATGCTAATTACAAATATGATATTTAATCAGAATTTTCTTCTTCAAACAATTCTAACTGTAAATGTGACATTTAACCCCTAAACGGTCCAAATGTATATGTACGTTCTCTCACTCAGTGCCCTGAATATTTTGAAAAATAAAAAAAATAGGTTTTTTTTTCATTGAAATAAAGAGAAAATTTTTCTAAGTGTTATAGAATTAAAATAAAAAAAAAATAAGGGTCAGCACTTAGTGAGATATAAGGCTGCAAAGTTGGCACTTAATGCTCACCTGACGGTAACATCGAGTCCTGCCGCTTGCAGAAGTGTTGCCGATATACCATTTTTTCTCATTTTTATACATATTTATATAATTTTTACGTTCTGATAATTACAATTTTGTAGTTCTTGTCATTTCATAACCAATCTTTGTTCTGACACTAATACATGTATTAGGTACTGAAATTGTACTCAAACTGTCACAAACACATTGAAAGGTGGACATTTACACCTGCCTTGGTCATTTACTATTGTCTAGGAATATATACAAAGTATTTATAGGTCTCAACAATGTTTTGGATACACGGGAGTACAGAAGAAGAAGAAGGAAGGAAGAAGGAAGGAGGAGGAAGGAGGAGGAAGAAAGAAGAAGAAGGAAGAAGTTCCCTTGAAGCAATGTGTAAGACAAGTGTCAGTGACAAGCATCCGGGAGGGCAGTGATAAGATGAGATAAGGGATGACATTTGATAGGCACCAGCGAGGGTGCAGAGATGAGATAGTGCAGAGATAAGATGAGATAAGGGATGACATTTGATGGGTGCCAGCAGGGTGCAGAGATAAAGGGTGACATTTGATGAGCACGTATCTCTATATCCGATTATCTGTCTCTCTGTCTTGTCTCTCTGTCTGCTTGTCTCTTTCCATCTCTCTGCTTGCCTCTCTCTCTGTCTCAGAGAGAGCCACTGTGAACCAACAAGTATTCTTATGCATTATATCTACAAGCACAGTATAGCACTTCGGATTTTTTAGGTTATCCTAGGTAATTTACACTATGTATAATTGTGTTTGTGTGTACCTGTGAGACAGATAAAAAGAGAGAGACAGATAGACAGAGACAGAAAGAGATACAGACAGAGATAGAGAGAGACAGATAGACATACCCTAAACTTGGGGTTAAAATCACTTTCTTCTTAAAAGGGAGTATTAATATGACGTTACATCAGTGAATCCTTGGTGTTTGCCGCACTGTTTGCTCTAGCTGGCGCTCAATTTAATTGGCGCTCCCACAAGGTACTAAGTGGTCCCAGATTTTTTTAATGTGATGCACACCGAGTGTTAAGACCCATTCTATGGTGACCAGGCATCTCAGGCCAATCATGCCAAATTTGGAGGCAGGAAAAATAAAACGTATAGATATGTTTGGGGCGCTAGCGGTAAGAATGTATATATATGTTTGGACCGTTTAGGGGTTAATCGGGATTTTCTTTTCCATATTTGATTTGTTTTTTCCAGTGTATTTATTACAAATAGATTTAGTACATGGGTAAAAAATTACAGATTTTGGCAACAATAGAATTGGTGTCTGACACACACTTTACATATGCCCTTAACTTCCTCACTGCACCTCGCAATTTCTCTTATTTGGTGCCCTTAGCAGTTATTATTGCCACATTCTCAGTTCTCTCTATAGCTATCTTTGATGACGGAGAGGAAGAAATCTTCACTGGTGTTTGCTGGCATCTGCACAATCACAAGAGAGAGTCAGCAGTGCATTACTTGGTGTGATGGGCGATGTACTACCATTCAATAAATACACTTTCCAACACCACAGAAATAGCATTTTTACCTCATCATTGCATATAACAAAGTTGATGTTGTTAATATTTTCCTAGTGTAGTACAGCCATAATAACTGATAACAGTATTAACAAATGACATCCTGTTTAAAAAGAATTTGTTTTCTTAAGTTTCTTTATATCTCACTGACAGTAATGTTACACTTCCACAGGATAGTTATTTATTGCATTCCTTCGTATTCTTAAACCTTTTTTCTAATATTTTTTTAATTTCCTTGTAAATACCTTGCACTTCACAAATATTGGAAACAAAGCAATAAGGTAGTAGGCTGGTACACAGGAACCACCAAGGAAGGTACGTACTAACGTCCTACCAAATGAGTGTGAAACATAAACCTGTAATTGTTTTGCATGATGGTAGGATTGCTGGTCTCTTTTTCTGTCTCATAAACATGCAAGGTTGCAGGTATGTCTTGTTACTTCTACTTACACTTAGGTCACACTACACATGCATGTACAAGCATATACAGTGGACCCTCGACCAGTGATGGCATCGATTAACGATAAATCTTGACTAGCGATACATTTTATCGCAAAAATTTTCCCTCGATTAGCGCTAAAAAACTCGACCAACACTATTCGTTCCGTCTGAGACGCGTCCACTTCTGGCCAGTGTTTACAAGCCAGCCAGCCACCGCGGTCGCTTCCAAATATACAATCGGAACATTTCATATTATCACAGCCTTTTTAGTGATTGCACCTGCAAAATAAGTCACCATGGGCCCCAAGAAAGCTTCTAGTGCCAACCCTACAGCAATAAGGGTGAGAATTACTATGGATATGAAGAAAGAGATCATTGCTAAGTATGAAAGTGGAGTGCGTGTCTCCGAGCTGGCCAGGCTGTACACAAAACCCCAATCAACCATCGCTACTATTGTGGCCAAGAAAATGGCAATCAAGGAAGCTGTTCTTGCCAAAGGTGGAACTATGTTTTTGAAACTGAGATCGCAAGTGATAGAAGATGTTGAGAGACTGTTATTGGTATGGATACACGAAAAACAGATAGCAGGAGATAGCATCTCTCAAGCGATCATATGTGAAAAGGCTAGGAAGTTGCATGACGATTTAATTAGAAAAATGCCAGCAACTAGTGGTGATGTGAGCGAATTTAAGGCCAGCAATGGTTGGTTTGAGAGATTTAAGAATCGTAGTGGCATACATAGTGTGATAAGGCATGGTGAGGCTGCCAGTTTGGACCAAAAAGCAGCTGAAAAATATGTGCAGGAATTCAAGGAGTACATAGACAGTGAAGGACTGAAACCTGAACAAGTGTTTAATGGTGACACTGACAATGTTGTGAAACGCTTTAGATATGTCATAAAGGAATGGGAGGTACAGGCCTCTATGGGCAGATATGTTGTGTGACAGAGGTCCAGTGACTCTCAAGCTGGTCCTAGTGGCATTAAAAGAAGAAGGGAAGTAACCCCGAAAAAGGACTTGCCACCTCAAGTCCTAATGGAAGGGGATTCCCCTTCTAAACACTAAGACCATCAACACACTCCCCTCTTCCCATCCCATCAATCATCACCAGATCTTCAATAAAGGTAAGTGTCATATAACTGTGCATGTCTTCTTCAGTTTGTGTGTATTAAAATTAATATTTCATGAGTTAAAATTTTTTTTTTCAATACATGTACTTTTGGGTGTCTTGCACGGATTAATTTGATTTCCATTATTTCTTATGGGGAAAATTAACTTGACTAACAATTATTTTGACTAACGATGAGCTCTCAGGAACGGATTAATAGCGTTAGTCGAGGGTCCACTGTATATACTAACCCCTCTGGGTTTTCTTATATTTTCTTCCTAGTTCTTGTTCTTGTTTATTTCTGCTTATCTCCATGGGGAAGTGGAACAGAATTGCTCCCGGCTAAATGCTGGGAACAATGGGCTAGTAACCCTTTCTCCTGTATAAATTACTAAAAATAAGGAAAAGAAAAACTTTATAAAATTGGGATGTTCGAATGTGCGTGGATGTAGTGCAGATGATAAGAAAGAGATGATTGCTAATGTTATGAATGAAAAGAATGATGGACGTCCTAGCCCTAAACAAAACAAAGCTGAAGGGGATAGGCGAGTTTCAGTAGGGAGAAATAAATCAGATTAAATCAGGAGTATCTGAAAGAGTTAGAGCTAAGGAAGGGGAAGCAATAATGTTGAAAGATCAGTTATGGAGAGAGAAGAGGGAATATAAATGTATAAATTCAAGGATTATGTGGATTAAAATAAGGGTTGGATGTGAAAAGCATTTCATAATAAGTGTATGCACCTGGAGAAGAGAGGAGTGTAGAGGAGAGAGAGAGAGATTTTAGGAGATGTTAAACAAGTGTGCAGGAACTTTTGAGCCAAGTGAGAGAGGAATTGTGGTAGGGGACCTAAATGCTAAAGTAGGAGAAGTGTTTAGAGAGGGTGTGGTAGGTAAGTTTGGGGTGCCAGGTGTAAATGATAATAGGGAACATTTGATTGAACTTTGTACAGAAAGGAGTTTGGTTATAAGTAACACATATTTTATGAAAAGAGGATAAATAAGTATACAAGATATGATGTAGGGCAAAATGACAGTACTTAGTTTGCTGGACTATGTATTGGTAGATAAGACTGTTGGGTAGACTTCAAGATGTACATGTTTATAGAGGGGCCACAGATATATCAGATCACTTTTTAGTTGTAGCTACAGTGAGAGTAAAAGGTAGTTGGGATACAAGGAGAATGGAAACGGGAAGTAAGATGATAAGTGAAGATTCATAAACTAAAGGAGGAGGCAGTTAGGGTAAGATATAAACAACTGTTGGAGAATAGATGGGCTAATGAGAGTAGAGGTAATGGAGTAGAAGGTATAAGGGGTAAGTTTAAGAATATAGTGTTAGTGTTCATCAGAAGTTTGTGGTTATAGGAAAGTGGGTGTGGGAAGGAAGAAGAGCGATTGGTGGAATGATGATGTAAAGAGAGTAGTAAGTGAGAAAAAGTTAGCATATGAGAGGTTTTTACAAAGTAGAAGTGATGTAAGGAGGGAGGAGTATATGAAAATAAAGAGAGAGGTTAAGAGATGGTGAAACAATGTAAAAAGAGAGCAAATGAGAGGGTGGGTGAGATGTTATCAACAAATTTTGTTGAAAATAAGAAAAAGTTTTGGAGTGAGATTAATAAGTTGAGAAAGTCTAGGGAAAGAATGGATTTGTTAGTTAAAAATTGGAGAGGGAGTTATTAAATGAAGAGTTAGAGGTATCGGGAAGATGGAGGGAATATTTGAGGAACTGTTAATTGTTGATGAAGACAGGGAAGCTGTGATTTTGTGTATAGGGCAAGGAGGAATAACATCTTATAGGAGTGAGGAAGAACCAGTTGTAATTGTGGGGGAAATGCATGGGATAGTGGGTACAATGAAAGGGGGTAAAGCAGCTTAGATTGATGGTGGGGATATAGTTTTGGAATGGTTACTGCTTTTATTTAATAAATGTATGGAAGAGGGTAAGATACCTAGGGATTGGCAGAGAACATGCACAGTTCCCTTGTATAAAGGCAAAGGGGACAAAGGAGAGTGTAAAAATTATAGAGGAATAAGTCTGTTGAGCATACCTGGTAAAGTGAATGGTAGAGTTATTATCAAAAGAATTCAGAGTAAGATGGAGAGCAGGATAGCAGATGAACAAGGAGGCTTTAGGAAGGGTAGACAGTGTGTAGACCAAGTATTTGCAGTGAAACAAATAGGTGAACAGTATTTACATAAGGGTAAAGAGGTATTTGTGGCATTTATGGGTTTGGAAAAGGCATATGATAGGTTGGATAGGGGGGCAATGTGGCAGATGATGCAAATGTATGGAACAGGAGGTAGGTTATTGAAAGCAATGAAAAGTTTTTACGAGGTTAGCGAGGCTCAGGTTAGAGTATGTAGACAAGAGGGAGATTATTTCTCAGTAGAAGTAGGCCTTAGACAGGGATGTGTGATGTCACCATGGTTGTTCAATACATTTATAGATGGACTTGTAAGAGAAGTGAATGCTCGGGTGGTGGTAAGAGGTGTGGGGTTAAAAGTTAAAGAATCTAACACAAAGTGGGAGTTGTCACAATTGCTCTTTGCAATTCTGAAGAGAAGTTGCAGAGGGTGGTTGATGAGTTTGGTAGGGCATGTAAACAAAGGAAATTAAAAGTGAATATAGGAAAGAGTACGGTGATGAGGATAACAAAAAAATGAGGTAACAGAAGACTGGATATCAGATTAGAGGGAGAAAGTATGGAGGTGAATGTGTTCAGATATCTGGGAGTAGATGTGTCAGCAGATGAGTCTATGAAGGATGAGGTAAATCATAGAATTAACAAGGGGAAAAAGGTGAGTGGTACACTGAAGAGTGTGTGGAGACAAAGAACTTTATCCATGAAAGCAAAGAAGGGAATGTATGAGAGTACTGTTATACTAACACTCTTGTATGGGTGTGAGGCATGGGTTATGAATGTTGCAACAAGGAGAAGGCTGGAGGTAGTGGAGATGTCATGTTTGAGAGCAATGTGTGGTGTGAATATAATGCAGAGAATCTGTAGTTTGGAGTTTAGGAGGTGTGGAATTACCAAAACTTTTATCCAGAGGGCTGAGGAGGGGGTTGAGATGGTTTGGACATGTAGAGAGGGTGGAATGAAACAGAATGACTTCGAGAATGTATAAATCTGTAGTGGAGGGAAGGCGGGGTAAGGGTCAGTCTAGGAAAGTCTGGAGGGAGAAGGGTAAAGGTGGTTTTGTGTGCGAGGGGCTTGGAGTTCCAGCAAGCATGCATGAGCGTGTTAGATAGGAGCGAATGGAAACAAATGGTTTATAGGACTTGATGTGCTGTTGGAGTGTAAGCAAGGTAACATTTATGAAGGAATTGTTAATGTTACAGTTTTATAACTGTAGTATAAGCATGCCTCTGGCAAGACAGTGATGGAGTAAGTGATTATGAAAGTTTTTCTTTTTTGGGCCACCCTGCCTAGGTGGGAGACGGCCGGTGTATTATTATTAATTTATTTATTAACACACTGGCCGATTCCCACCAAGGCAGGGTGGCCCGAAAAAGAAAAACTTTCACCATCATTCACTCCATCACTGTCTTGCCAGAAGGGTGCTTTACACTACAGTTTTTAAACTGCAACATTAACACCCCTCCTTTGGTGTATTAACCCCTTGACTGTCGCAACCCCCAATCCTGAGGTGTCTCCTGGTGTCGCAAAACATCAAAAAAAAAAAAAAATTATTTTTCTTATGAAATTATAGAGAATCTTTTCCCGATTGTAATGACACTAAAAAAACGAAATTTGATGGAAAACTGACGGAATTATGCTCTCGCGAAGTTAGCGACCCCGGCGATATTGACAAATCGGCGATTTCGCCCACTTTGAGCCCTATTTTCGGCTAATTCCTTTGTGCCAGTCGACCAAAGTCATAGCTATTTCTTTAGAACTTAATTTTTTCTATCGATTGAGTACAAGAAACTGCCCATTTACCGATTTCAACTACCCAATAATGTGGTCAGAAATTTGCAACTTGGCCAATTTCACGAAAATTAAAAAATATAACAATGTCAAAATAAGGTCCAGAATGAACAATGCAGGCATTCCTGGCTGTAAAATAACATTTTCTTTGTTCATCAGTCATGTCTCCAGGCCCCTCTGACATTACTCTTCCTTTCTATTTTTAATTTTTATTCAAACAAAAAATAGAAGACTTACTATTATGCAGACTACTGCAATACTGTAATAATTGTATAAATAACATCAACCCATTCATGACATATTAGAATGGCTAGTTGGACATTTATTGGACAATGACATCATTTGTGTACTTTTGAACATCGGTAAAAATCAAACATTTCCCCTACTTTGAGCTCCATTTCCAGGTTCTTTTTATAGTAAAATCAATCAAAGTCACCTCTATTTCTATAATATGTTTTCCATTCTATCAAATGAGACCAACAAAACGAGAATACAACCATAAATACTATACGAAAATAGACCACAAATTCGGCATTTTAATTAAAAAAACGGTCGGAGTTTTTTTTTCCTCATTATGCACTGCGTGCTCCAGGATTTTTTTTTATATGGTGCACACTGACCACACAGACCCATTCTCTCACATGTGGGCCTACCAGCTTTCTCCTGCTTGATTTGAAGCCGCTAGAATTTATGAGTATATATACGTCAAACATGGTACCTCGTAAGACGTATATATACGACCGCGACAGTCAAAGTGTTAATAACATAAAAAAAAAAGCAATAACGATATTTTTTAACGTAATTGGCTGTCTCCCACCGAGGTAAATTAACCCAAAATAGAGGAAACGCATTCACTGTCATTCACTCAATTGCTATCTTGCAAGAACTGTGCTGACATCACAGTTCCAATGATTATATTAAAAATTAAGTGTATTTACTGCAATATAAAATAAATTCCTAATTTATGTCATGACAGACCTGACTTCATAGAGGAAAATTTCAATGAAAATAAGAATAAGAAAACCACAGTAAACCCTCAATTTACAAGACACTGCAAATACAGGACAAAATTCACTATGTCAACTGATTCAACAACAATCAACAAAGTCCAGTATCAGTTATTGTTATGATCATGGGAATACAATCTCATCTCTATCCCTCAAAATCAACATTAACAACCACCTGCTTTTCCTTATTAGTCCGTTAACTCAAAGGTTTATTGATCCCCAAAAGTTACACAATAATATGTTTAAATGATTACATTAAGCCTACTGTATATTAATAAATAATGAAGAGAAATGCTTGAAAAAATTATTGTTATTATCTCACCCGAGTTGGGTATTAATTAGGGATGTCTCCTGGTTCTCCGCCAGAGCAACTTCTCGAAATTGTTCCTGAAGACTTTCCACATCAAGGTGGAGTCGTTGAAGCAGAGGCACTACCCCAGGATACACACAACCATTATCATAGTGACCCTGTATAATCATAAAGAAAAACAGCTGAACATACGAGCTTCCATAAGTAAAAGAAATGAATGTTAGGGTGATGAGAGATGTGGGATTAAAATATAATGATCTGATACAAAAATGGGAATTGTCACAATTGCTTTTTGACAATGACATAGTTCTTTTGTAAGATTCTGTAAAGATTTGTAAAGGTTGGTAGACAAATTTGGGAGGATATGTTGGAGGCAGTGGAGATGTCCTGTCTAAGGGCAATGTGTGGTGTAAATATTATGCAGAAAATTCGAAGTGTGGAAATTAGGAGAAGGTGTGGAGTTAATAAAAGCATTAGTCAGAGGGCAGAAGAGGGGTTGTTGAGGTGGTTTGGTCATTTAGAGAGAATGGATCAAAGTAGAATGACATGGAAAGCATATAAATCTATAGGGGAAGGAAAGAGGGGTAGGGGTCGTCCTCGAAAGGGTTGGAAAGAGGGGGTAAAGGAGGTTTTGTGGGCGAGGGGCTTGGACTTCCAGCAAGCGTGCATGAGCGTGTTAGATAGGAGTGAATGGAGACGAATGATACTTGGGACCTGACGATCTGTTGGAGTGTGAGCAGGGTAATATTTAGTGAAGGGATTCAGGGAAAACGGTTATTTTCATATAGTCGGACTTGAGTCCTGGAAATGGGAAGTACAATGCCTGCACTTTAAAGGAGGGGTTTGGGATATTGGCAGTTTGGAGGGATATGTTGTGTATCTTTATATGTATATGCTTCTAAACTGTTGTATTCTGAGCACCTCTGCAAAAGCAGTGATAATGTGTGCGTGTGGTGAAAGTGTTGAATGATGATGAAAGTATTTTCTTTTTGGGGATTTTCTTTCTTTTTTGGGTCACCCTGCCTCGGTGGGAGACGACCGACTTGTTGAAAAAAAAAAAGGTAAAATGAAGGAAATTATAAGTAAATATAGAAAATAGCAAAGTGATGAGAGTAAAAAGGATAGCCAATGAAAGACTGGATATTAGATTGGAGGGAGTATGGAGGAAGTAGATGTATTTAGATATTTGGATGTAGACATGGCAGATGGGTTTATGAAAAATGAGATGAACCATGGAATAGATGAGGGGAAAACAGTTGGTAGTGTGATGAGGCATACATGGAAAGAAAGAAAGTTTTACCTATAGAAGCAAAAAGAAGAATGTACCAGAGTTTAGTGATACCAACAGTCTTATACAGGTGTGAAACATGGACTTTGAATGTTGTAGTGAGGCTGGAGGGAGTCGAGATGGAATGTACCAGAGCAACATGTGGTGTGAATTTTATGCAGAGAATTCTGAGCACAGATGGTGTGGGGTCACCAAGGGTATAATTCAGAGGGCTGAGGTGGGGTTGAGGTGGTCTGGGTATTAAGAGAGGATGAACAGGAATAAGATGACAAAGAGGGTGTATAAATCTAAGGTGGTGCAAAGGAGAGGTAGGGTTGTCCCAGGAACATTTGGAAGGAATGATACAGAAGGTTTTGAGTGCTAGGGGCTTGAGCATCCAGCAGCCTTGCGTGAGCATGTTAATTCAGAGTGTGAGCAAGGCAACATTTACGAAAAAGTTCAGCGAAATAAGTTAAGTGGACTTGAGTCCAGCAGGTGGGAAGGGCAGTGCCTGACTTCTGAGGGAGGGGTGGAGATGTTTCAGTTGGAGAGCTATCTGAACTGTGATGCTGGTACACTTCTGGTAAGACAATGCTTGAATGAATAAGGTTAAATGCTTTTTTTTCTGGGGGGGATGGCCATCTTAAATTAGTGGGAGACAGCTGATGAGGCTAAACCAAAAATTAGAAGCTCCACAAGCTAGTATGTACCATACTGTATGTGCTGTACTTTTTAAGTCATTCTTCTCAACTCAGCTTATACAGCATGCACCATTTTGCCAAACAAGCCTAGCAAAAATTTATTTCTGCAATGATTCAGAAATAAATTAGCCTTAACAGCTCCAAGTTAACTTATTTCATTATGTCGATTATCACTAACTCACTAAATTTAGTCTTACCTTTGACAGAGTGAATAGGATTAATCTATATTACATTTAGTTAATGTAGGTCATGTTTATTTTGGTGCAAAATTAAAAACTTTCCCCATCACATTAATTCATGTAAATATATAATGATGTACAGTAGACCGTTATTTAACACGGTAGTTACGTTCCTGAAAACTCCGTGTTAGATAAAACCATGTTAGATGAACTGAAGAACTTACGGGAAAAATAGGGTTACGTTCCTGAGAGCCCCCAAAAAAGCCAAACAACTTTTTTTAGGCCTCCACATTTTATAAAAATAAAAGTGAATATGTAACTGTAGTTCATTGTTGTGATGTATTATGTTTTTTTACTGCTTAAGACTACAAATGTAACAGAAATAACAGTATTTCTTACCTTAAATTGTGGGTGCTGGTGTTTGTGGATGATTGTGAGGAGAGTGGAGAGTTATGCTGTAGCCCTACTGGGCTGAGGTGGATGGTAGAGGTTCTGGTACTGAAGTTGATGGTTGTACTGGGGTGTCTAACTTTAAGTCATTCAGTCAGTCAAGCCATTCAGTAAGTCAGTCAAGTCATTCAGTAAGTCAGTCAAGTCATTCAGTAAGTCAATCAAGTCATTCAGTAAGTCAGGTCATTCAGTAAGTCAGTCAAGTCATTCAGTGACTCAGTCAAGTCATTCAGTAAGTCTCAAGTCATTCAGTAAGTCAGTCAAGTCATTCAGTAAGTCAGTCAAATCATTCAGTATATCAGTCAAGTCATTCAGTAAGTCAGTCAGGTCATTCAGTAAGTCTCAAGTCATTCGGTAAGTCAGTCAAGTTGTTCAGTAAGTCAAGTCATTCAGTAAGTCAGTCAAGTCATTCAGTAAGTCAGTCAAATCATTCAGTATATCAGTCAAGTCATTCATAAGTCAGTCAGGTCATTCAGTACGTCTCAAAGTCATTACAGTAAGTCAGTAAGTCATTCAGTAAGTCGTCAAGTCATTAGAAGTCAGTTCAATTCATTCAGTGAAGTCAGTCAAGTCATTCAGTGACTCAGTCAAGCATCAGTAAGTCTGAAGTCATTCAGTAAGTCAGTCAAGTCTTCAGTAGTCAGTCAAATCATTCAGTATATCAGTCAGTCATTCAGTAAGTCAGTCAGGTCATTCATAAGTCTCAAGTCATTCAGTAAGTCAGTCAGTTGTTCAGTAAGGTCAAGTCATTCAGTAAGTCAGTCAAGTCATTCAGTAAGTCAGTCAAATCATTCAGTAATCAGTCAAGTCATTCAGTAAGATCAGGTCATTCAGTAAGTCTCAAAGTATTCATAAGTCAGTCAAGTCATTCAGTAGGTCAATCAAGTCATTCGTAAGTCAGTCAAGTCATTCAGTAAGTCATCAAGTCATTCAGTAAGTCAGGTCATTCAGTAAGTCAGACAAGTCGTTCAGTCAGTCAAGTCATTCAGATGTCATAAGTCAGTCAAGTCATTCAGTAAGTCAGTCAAGTCATTCAGTAAGTCTCAAGTCTTCAGTAAGTCAATCAAGTCATTCAGTCAGTCAAGTCATAGTCATGTCATGTAAGTCAGTCAAGTCATTCAGTAGTCAGTCAAGTCATTCAGTAAGTCTCAAGTCATTAGTAAGTCAAGTCAAGTCGTCAGTAAGTCAGTCAAGTCATTCAGTAAGTCAGTCAAGTCGTTCAATAAGTCAATCAAGTCATTCAGTATCGTCAAGTCGTTCAGTAATTCAAGTCATTCAGAAAGTCAGTCAAGCCATTCAGTAAGTCAGTCAAGTCATTCAGTGACTCAGTCAAGTCATTCAGTAAGTCTCAAGTCATTTAGTAATCAATAAGTCAGTCACGTCATTCAGTAAGTCAGTCAAGTCGTTCAGTAAGTCAAGTCATTCAGAAAGTCAGTCAATTCATTCAGTAAGTCAGTCAAGTCATTCAGTGACTCAGTCAAGTCATTCAGTAAGTCTCAAATCATTCGTATATCAGTCAAGTTTCAGTAAGTCAAGGTCATTCAGTAAGTCGTCAAGTCATTCAGTAAGTCAGTCAATCATTCAGTATATCAGTCAAGTCATTCAAAAGTCAGTCAGGTCATTCAGTAAGTCATCAAGTCATTCAGTACTCAGTAAAGTCATTCAGTAAGTCAGTCAAGTCATTCAGAAAGTCAGTCAAGTCATTCAGTAAGTCAGTCAAATCATTCAGTATATCAGTCAAGTCATTCAGTAAGTCAGTCAGGTCATTCAGTAAGTCTCAAGTCATTCGGTAAGTCAGTCAAGTTGTTCAGTAAGTCAAGTCATTCAGTAAGTCAGTCAAGTCATTCAGTAAGTCAGTCAAATCATTCAGTATATCAGTCAAGTCATTCAGTAAGTCAGTCAGGTCATTCAGTAAGTCTCAAGTCATTCAGTAAGTCAGTCAAGTCATTCAGTAAGTCAATCAAGTCATTCAGTAAGTCAGTCAAGTCATTCAGTAAGTCAATCAAGTCATTCAGTAAGTCAGGTCATTCAGTAAGTCAGACAAGTCGTTCAGTCAGTCAAGTCATTCAGTATGTCATTAAGTCAGTCAAGTCATTCAGTAAGTCAGTCAAGTCATTCAGTAAGTCTCAAGTCATTCAGTAAGTCAGTCAAGTCATTCAGTAAGTCAGTCAAGTCGTTCAGTAAGTCAGTCAAGTCATTCAGTAAGTCAGACAAGTCGTTCAATAAGTCAGTCAAGTCATTCAGTAAGTCAGTCAAGTCATTCAGTAAGTCGGTCAAGTCGTTCAGTAAACGTCAAGTCATTCAGAAAGTCAGTCAAGCCATTCAGTAAGTCAGTCAAGTCATTCAGTAAGTCTCAAGTCATTTAGTAATCAATAAGTCAGTCAAGTCATTCAGTAAGTCGGTCAAGTCG
Source organism: Cherax quadricarinatus (assembly GCF_026875155.1). Classification (NCBI taxonomy): domain Eukaryota; kingdom Metazoa; phylum Arthropoda; class Malacostraca; order Decapoda; family Parastacidae; genus Cherax; species Cherax quadricarinatus. Next base: position 18,710,750 of record NC_069411.1, on the reverse strand, counting down.
TTCAGTAAGTCAAGTCATTCAGAAAGTCAGTCAAGCCATTCAGTAGGTCAGTCAAGCCATTCAGTAAGTCAGTCAAGTCATTCAGTGACTCAGTCAACTCATTCAGTAAGTCAGTCAAGTCATGTAGTAAGTCAGTCAAGTCTTTCAGTAAGTCAATCAAGTCATTCAGTAAGTCAGTCAAGTCATTCATTAAGTCAGTCAAGTCGTTCAGTAAGTCAGTCAAGTCATTCAGTAAGTCAGTCAAGTCATTCAGTAAGTCAGTCAAGGCATTCAGTAAGTCAGTCAAGTCATTCAGTAAGTCAGTCAAGTCAGTCAGTCAGTCAGTCATTCAGTAAGTCAGCCAGTCACACAAACTTATGTTTACCTCTTTTTTATGTGTACAAAGTAACACTTCATTATGGCCACAGGATGTCTTGTCTAATATCTTTGTTTCCTTCGTTAATTCTAAGACTTAAATGCTTACACCTTTTCTTGCCACTTTGAGCAACACTGGTATGCCTACTGGGTGTCATGATTGCTTGGCAGATACAAAATACAGTGGACCCCCGCCTTACAATGGCATTGTGTTATGTTAAATCCGCCATATGATACATTTGAACGCAAAAATTTTGCCTTGCCTCATGCTAAAAAACTCGCCTCGCGATTCATCCGGGACACGTACCAAGCGTGGCTTCAGTGCCAGTGTTTACAAGCCAGCCAGTGCGGTCACATCTATGCATACATTCGGTACATTTCACATTATCCCAGTGTTTTTAGTGCTTGTAACTGCAAAATAAGTCACCATGGACCCCAAGAAAGCTACTAGTGCCATTCCTGTGGTAAAAAGGGCGAGAATTATTATGGAATTGAAAAAAGAGATTAAGGAATTGTGTGCAAAGTGGGTTGAACTGCAAACCTTTACGGATGAAAATCACCCTGACACAGCTACTGCAAGCCTTGTTGGTAACCTGTACAATGACAATGTTATGGCCCATTTTAGGAAAATCTTAACCCTTTGACTGTTTCAGGCCCCTCTCTGAAACTGTCATTCTATGTCCCAGCACCTGCTACAAGTGGCGAGTTGTTCACAGTAATGGGAGGCGCATCAGAGTAAGGAAAGTTAAGAGTGCAGATCTGAAGGTAGGAAATCGCTTCTCTGTTCTCCAGGATGAATGTACTTCAGTGGCCAGTGAAGGTAAGGGTACTACTGCCCCTGCTAATGAAGGTAAGCGCATTCTTGTGGTTGGTGACTCTCAGGTAAGATATGTTGATCGTGCTTTTTGTAATAGGAATAAGAAGATGAGAGATAGAGTGTGCTTCCCTGGAGCTGGTGTTGGGGACATTGTCAACAGACTGGATAATATCATGTCAGGTAATGGGAACAAGCCCATTATCTGTCTCAGTGCTGGTGGAAATGATATTGGGAAGGGTAGGAGAGAAGAGCTGCTAGATAAGTACAGGTCAGCTATAGATTTCATTAAGTCTAAGGGAGGGATCCCAATCATATGTAGCATCTTGCCTAGAAGGGGAGTAGGAAATGAATGGTTGTCTAGGGCAATTGGTGTAAATTGCTGGCTAGACAGATACTGCAAGGAACTTGCAATCCCATTCATTGACAACTGGAACAACTTTTATGGCAAACATGATATGTATGCAAGGGATGGGGTTCATCTCTCTGGGGCAGGGGTGGTAGCACTTGCAGACTCGATTGAGAAGGCCATTGGTGAAATGCCTATGATTTTAAACTGATGGAAGATAGAGGTATGGGTGTGTGTGGGAAACAAGCAGGTTGCAACACTAGGGTTGGAAACAGTAAATGTATAAAAGGCATTCAGCATGAAGTTATAAATAAAGACAATAGAACAGGTCAGCAAACAAAGGGGGACAGCAGAGGGCAGCAAGGGACTAGCTCCCTTAAGGTTTACTATACTAATAGCAGGAGTGTTAGAAATAAGATAGATGAGCTAAGATTAATTGCAAGTGCAGGAAACATAGACATTATTGCTATAACAGAGACCTGGCTCAATCTGAAAGATAGAGAGATGCCCTCTGAATGTCACATACAAGGCTATAAATTATTCCACACTGACAGGGTCAACAGGAAAGGTGGTGGAGTAGCGATGTATGTCAGAGACAATTTAAATTGTTGTGTTAGACAAGATATTAAATTAGAAGCGTCAGCCACTGAATCTGTTTGGTTACAGCTTCTCGAGGGCCGAGAAAAACTAATTTTGGGTGTGATTTACAGGGCCCCAAATCTTGATAGGGAGTGCAGTAAACTTCTATGGGACGAAATTCGTAAGGCATCTACATACGAAAATGTTGTGCTAATGGGAGATTTCAACTATAGACAGATTGACTGGAGCAATTTGACAGGAAATTTAGAGTCGGGTGACTTTCTTGATACGATCCAGGATTGTTTTTTAAAACAGTTTGTGACAGAGCCAACTAGGGGAAATAACCTCCTTGACTTGGTTCTTGCCAGTAGGGAAACACTAATTAATAATCTTGAGGTTAATGATGAGCTTGGGGAGAGTGATCACAAATCACTCAGTTTTAACATATCATGGAATTCCCCTAATAATGGCAATCAAGTCTCCGTCCCTGACTTTCGCTTGGCTGATTTCATAGGACTGAAAAATTACTTAGGTGGGCTGAACTGGAATGACCTGACTAGGGGTCAGGTAGGTGGTGATGGTTGCCGATATGATGCTTTCCAGGGCATAGTTCTAGCTGCTCAGTCAAATTATGTTCCAAATAGGGAAATCAGATCAAACAAAAATGATCCTAAATGGATGAACAATAGATTAAAATATCTGATTGGTCAAAAGAGAGGCATATATAGGCAAATCAAAAGAGGAGAGGGGCAATTAAGAAATCGATATATTCAGTTAAAGAGAGAAATAAAAAAGGGAATTAGAAAAGCAAATAGAGATTATGAGGTTAAAGTTGCAAGAGAATCGAAGACTAACCCAAAAGGATTCTTTCAGGTATACAGAAGTAAGATCAGGGACAAGATAGGCCCACTCAAAAGTTCCTCGGGTCAGCTCACTGACAGTGATAAGGAAATGTGTAGAATTTTTAACACATACTTCCTCTCAGTTTTTACACAGGAGGATACCAGCGATATTCCAGTAATGATAAATTATGTAGAACAGGACGATAATAAACTGTGCACTATTAGGGTCACAAGTGACATGGTCCTTAGGCAAATAGATAAATTAAAACCTAACAAATCCCCAGGCCCTGATGAACTGTATGCAAGGGTTCTAAAGGAATGTAAAGAGGAGCTTAGCACACCTTTGGCTAATCTTTTCAACATATCACTACAAACTGGCATGGTGCCAGATAAGTGGAAAATGGCAAATGTGATACCTATTTTCAAAACAGGTGACAGGTCCTTAGCTTCGAACTATAGACCAATAAGCCTAACCTCCATAGTGGGAAAATTTATGGAATCAATAATTGCCGAGGCAGTTCGTAGCCACCTTGAAAAGCATAAATTAATCAACGAATCTCAGCATGGTTTTACAAAGGGGCGTTCCTGCCTTACGAATTTATTAACTTTTTTCACTAAGGTATTTGAGGAGGTAGATCATGGTAATGAATATGAATTGTGTATATGGACTTCAGTAAGGCTTTTGACAGGGTCCCACATCAGAGACTATTGAGGAAAATTAAAGCACATGGAATAGGAGGAGAAATTTTTTCCTGGATAGAGGCATGGTTGACAAATAGGCAGCAGAGAGTTTGCATAAATGGGGAAGAAATCAGAGTGGGGAAGCGTCACGAGCGGTGTTCCACAGGGGTCAGTGTTGGGCCCCCTGCTGTTCACAATCTACATAAACGACATAGATGAGGGCATAAAGAGCGACATCGCAAGTTTGCCGATACACCAAAATAGGGCCGTCGAATTCATTCTGACGAGGACATTCGAGCACTCCAGGAAGATTTGAATAGACTGATGCAGTGGTCGGAGAAGTGGCAGATGCAGTTTAATATAGACAAATGCAAAGTTCTAAATGTTGGACAGGACAATAACCATGCCACATATAAACTAAATAATGTAGATCTTAATATTACGGATTGCGAAAAAGATTAGGAGTTCTGGTTAGCAGTAATCTGAAACCAAGACAACAGTGCATAAGTGTTCGCAATAAAGCTAATAGAATCCTTGGCTTCATATCAAGAAGCATAAATAATAGGAGTCCTCAGGTTGTTCTTCAACTCTATACATCCTTGGTTAGGCCTCATTTAGATTATGCTGCACAGTTTTGGTCACCGTATTACAGAATGGATATAAATTCTCTGGAAAATGTACAAAGGAGGATGACAAAGATGATCCCATGTATCAGAAACCTTCCCTATGAGGATAGACTAAGGGCCCTGAAACTGCACTCTCTAGAAAGACGTAGAATTAGGGGGGATATGATTGAGGTTTAAAAGTGGAAGACAGGAATAAATAAAGGGGATGTAAATAGTGTGCTGAAAATATCTAGCCTAGACAGGACTCGCAGCAATGGTTTTAAGTTGGAAAAATTCAGATTCAGGAGGGATATAGGAAAGTACTGGTTTGGTAATAGAGTTGTGGATGAGTGGAACAAACTCCCAAGTACAGTTATAGAGGCCAGAACGTTGTGTAGCTTTAAAAATAGGTTGGATAAATACATGAGTAGATGTGGGTGGGTGTGAGTTGGACCTGATAGCTTGTGCTAACAGGTCGGTTGCCGTGTTCCTCCCTTAAGTTCAATGTGACCTGACCTGACTAGGTTGGGTGCATTGGCTTAAGCCGGTAGGGACTTGGACCTGCCTCGCATGGGCCAGTAGGCCTTCTGCAGTGTTCCATCGTTCTTATGTTCTTATGTTCTTATGTAATTTTTGAAAAAAAAAAAATTATTTTTTCTTATGAAATGATAAAGAATCTTTTCCCGATGGTAATGACACCAAAAAGTTCGAAATTTGGTCGAAAACTCGTGGAATTATGCTCCCGCGAAGTTAGCGGTCTCGGCGACATATGCGTATCGGCGATTTCGCCGACTGAGCCCAATTTTCAGCCAATTCCATTGTTCCAGTTGACCAAACTCATAGCTATTTCTTTAGAACTCCATTTTATCTATCAGCTGAGTACAAGAAACCTCCCATTTACTAATTTGGACTACCCAATATGGTGGCAGAAATTGGCAATTTGGCCAATTTTCACGCAAAATAAAAAGATGCCAATTTCAAAATAGGGTCCAGAATAAACAAGGTAGACATTCGTGGCACTAAAATAACATATGCTCTGTTCATTAGTCACATCTCTAGGCCCCTCTTATATTATTATTGCTTTCTATTTTGATTTTTTATTCATACAAAAAAATACAAAATTTACTGTTATGCAGACGACTGCATTATTGTAAAAATGGTATAAATAATATCAGTGCACTAGTGAATGAATATTAGACTCCCCAGTTGACGTGTATTGGACGTGTGGTGTGATTTATTTACTCCTGAACATTGGTAAAAATCGAACATTTCCGCTACTTTGAGCTCAGTTTCAAGGTCGTTTTCATCGTAAAAGTAATGAAAATCATCTCTATTTCTGTAATATGTTTTCCATTTTATCACCTAAGACCATGAAAACGCGAATACAACGATAAATACTATACGAAAATACACCTCAAAGTCGGCGTTTTATTCCAAAAAAACGATCAGAGTTTTTTTTTCTCATTACGCAATGTGTGCTGCAGGATTTTTTTTATGTGGTGCACACTGACCACACAGACCCATTCTCTCACATGTGGGCCTACCAGCTTTCTCCCACTTGATTTGAAGCCGCTAGAATTATTGAGTATATATACGTCAGAAACATTGGCTCATAAGACGTATTTATACGTCGAAAACAGTCAAAGGGTTAAAGGAACGGGAGGTACAGAGCTCTATGGACAGATATGTTGTGCGACAGAGGTCCAGTGACTCTCAAGCTGGTCCTAGTGGCATTAAAAAAGGAAGGGAAGCAACCCCGGAAAAGGATTTGCTATCTAAAGTACTAATGGAAGGGGATTCCTCTTCTAAACAATAACAACTTCCACACTCTCCCCTCCTCCCATCCCATCAATCACCAGATCTTCAATAAAGGTAAGTGTTATGTATTCTATTCTTAGTAGAGTATTAACTGTGCATGTCTTCTTCAGTTTGTGTGTATTAAAATTAATATTTCATGTGGTATAAAAAAAATTTTTTCATACTTTGGCGTGTCTTGCACGGATTAATTTGATTTCCATTATTTCCTATGGGGAAAATTAATTCGTCTTGCAATAATTTCGGCATACGATGAGCTCTCAGGAACGGATTAATATCGTAAGGCGGGGGTCCACTGTATAGCAATTAAAAGATCAAAACACAATTCACAACCACGAGCTTGTAGCAGAGAAATGGACTGGACACGTATGAAGTAAGAATGCTGGGATGGTGGGGTGGTGTTGGGAAGGGGGGGAGTGGCTGGGGCTGTGGAAGGTATCCCCCACAGATCCACAACAAGGCAACCGCTTGAAGAAAAGGGAAGTTTTTTTTTTTTTCCTGCAAACTGAACCGTGTTAAATTCATCTTATGACGTGTTACATAAAATTGTGCCGCAATTCTTCAATCATACTATATTCAAATCGTGCCAAATACTTGTGCTAAATGACGGACTACTGTACATATAACCCTTTTTTTTTTTTTTTGCATTTTTTTTTCAACAAGACGGCCATCTCCCACCAAGGTAGGGTGACCCAAAAAGAAAGAAAATCCCCAAAAAGAATATACTTTCATCACCATTCAACACTTTTACCTCACTCATACATAATCACTGTCTTTGCAGAGGCACCCAGATACAACAGTTTAAAAGCATATATAAAGATATATAACATATCCCTCCAAACTGTCAGTATCCCAAACTCGCCTTGAAAGTGCAGGCATTGTACTTCCCATTTCCTATACTCAAGTCTGGCTATATAAAAAAACTGGTTTCCCTGAGTCCCTTAACTAAATATTACCCTGCTCACACCCCAACAGCTCGTCAAGTCCCAAAACCCATTTGTCTCCATTCACTCCTATCTAACACACTCATGCATGCTTGCTGGAAGTCCAAGCCCCTCGCCCACAAAACCTCCTTTACCCCCTCTCTCCAACCTTTTTGAGGACAACCCCTACCCCGCCTTCCTTCCCCTACAGATTTATACACCCTCCATGTCATTCTACTTTGATCCATTTTCTCTAAATAACCAAACCACTTCAACAACCCCTCTTCAGGGGTTATTAACTCCACAACTTCTCCTAATTTCCACACTCCAAATTCTCTGCATAATATTTACACCACACATTGCAAATACATATATACACATGTATATTGCATATACACCACACATTTTTGCATATACGTACAATATTCTCACGTAGAATTAACATTTGCAAAATGTAATTCAAAATGAAGAATAAAAATTAATACAGGACTAGCACTCAAAGGAGTGCCTCCTCTTGAACCAAGACCTCTCATATTATTACATATACATATATTTATGGAAAGTGCTAAACCCTTGAGGATCACTCAGGGCTACACGGTACAGGCCGACCATCACTAATCCAGCTTGTAAACGCTCATTAGTTCTTGTTCTCTTATAAAACTGCATTGCTCTAGACCTTTCAGCAGTTCACCTCTCAACTAAATTAACCCATCAATAGAAACACTAGCCGAAATTAGTGATGGAGCCGGAATAGTGACTACCGGATCAGTCATGGCTGACCTGTAATTTAACATTTAACTTCAGACAAGATAAGCACCAAATGGCTATTGATTGGAAGGAAATTCCAAAGCATTTCACTGTATGGAGATCTGAAGTGGAAAAAAAAAGGTTTATGAAATCTCCAAAGCTGTCACCTTAGCTTTTTCTATAGTAATGTATAAGCCATCCATAAACACGAGGGTGACTCTGGTGTAGTCAGTGACACATACAGCTGTTTTAAAATTATCATGAGGGCATAGTGAATTACTGGACAATATGGCAAGACTTTTAAGTGCATGAATCAAACATCAAAATAAATGAAATGTGTCAGCAACCCCGAGAATAATACAGAAGGTATGCACTATATTTGAATATCTAAAAAAAATAATTATTACTATTATTAGTATTATTATTATTATTATTATTATTAACCCTTTGACTGTTTTGGTCATATACATATGTCTTACGAGCCAGTGTTTCAGACATATATATACTCGGTTTGTTGGAGAAAAAAAAAAAAATCTAGCGGGATCAAATCAAGCAGGAGAAACCTGGTAGGCCCACATGTGAAAGAATGGGTCTGTGTGGTCAGTGTGCGCCACATAAAAAAATCCTGCAGCACGCAGTACATAATGAGAAAAAGAAAAAAAAAAACTCCGACCATTTTTTTGTAATAAAATGCTGACTTTGAGGTGTATTTTCATATAGTATTTATCGTAGTACAGTGGATCCTCAGCTAGTGATATTAACCCTTTGACTGTCGCGGCCGTATATATACGTCTTACGAGGTACCGTGTTTGACGTATATAATACTCATAAATTCTAGCGGCTTCAGATCAAGCAGGAGAAAGCTGGTAGGCCCACATGTGAGAGAATGGGTCTGTGTGGTCAGTGTGCACCATATAAAAAAAATCCTGGAGCACGCAGTGCATAATGAGAAAAAAAAAACTCCGACAGTTTTTTCTAATTAAAATGCCGACTTTGTGGTCTATTTTCGTATAGTATTTATGGTTGTATTCTCATTTTCTTGGTCTCATTTGATAGAATGGAAAACATATTATAGAAATAGATGTGATTTTGATTGATTTTACAATAAAAAGAACCTAGAAATGGAGCTCAAAGTAGGGGAAATGTTTGATTTCTGCCAATGTTTGCCAATGTTCAAAAGTAAACAAATGATGCCATTGTCCAATAAATGTCCAACTAGCCATTCTAATATGCAGTCATGAATGGGTTGATGTTATTTATACAATTATTACAGTATTGCAGTAGTCTGCATAATAGTAAGTCTTCTATTTTTTGTTTGAATAAAAATTCAAAATAGAAAGCAAGAGTAATATCAGAGGGGCCTGGAGATGTGACTGATGAGCAAAGAAAATGTGATTTTAGAGCCAGGAATGTCTGCATTGTTCATTCTGAACCTTATTTTGAAATTGTCATATTTTTTAGTTTTCGTGAAATTGGCCAAATTGCAAATTTCTGACCACATTATTAGGTAGTTGAAATCGGTAAATGGGCAGTTTCTTGTACTCAATCGATAGAAAAAATGGAGTTCTAAAGAAATAGCTATGAGTTTCGGCGACTGGAACAATGGAACTAGCCGAAAATAGGGCTCAAAGTGGGCGAAATCGCCGATTTGTAAACAGTGCCGAGGTCGCTAACTTCGCGAGAGCATAATTCCGTCAGTTTTCCATCAAATTTCGTTTTTTTGGTGTCATTACAATCGGGAAAAGATTCTCTATCATTTCATAAGAAAAAATAATTTTTTTTTTTTTAATTTTGCGACACCAGGAGACACCTCAGGATTGGGGGTTGCGACAGTCAAAGGGTTAATCCGTTCCTGAAAGCTCATCGTTGGCTAAAATTATCATTAGCTGAAGTAATTTTCCCCATAAGAAATAATGGAAATCAAATTAATCCGTTCCTGACACTCCAAAGTGTGAAAAAAAAAAATTTACCACATGAAATATTAATTTTAATACACACAAACTGACACTTACCTTTATTGAAGATCTGGTGATGATTGATGGGATGGGAGGAGGGGAGAGTGTGGATGTTGTTAATGTTTAGAAGGGATATCCCCTTCCATTAGGACTTGAGGTGTCAAGTCCTTTTCCGGGGTTACTTTCCTTCTTCTTTTAATGTCACTAGAACCAGCTTGAGAGTCACTGGACCTCTGTCGCACAACATATCTGTCCATAGAGGCCTGTACCTCCTGTTCCTTTATGACTTTCCTAACGTGATTCACAACATTGTCAGTGTAATAGTCACCAGCACGGCTTGCAATAGCTGTAAGAGGGTGATTTTCATCAAAAAAGGTTTGCACTTCAAGTCACTTTGCACACATTTCCTTAATCTTTGAAGTAGGCAACTTCCTCAATTTCTCTATCCCCTCCTCCGGAGCAGCTTCCTCAGGTCTGGCCTCTTGCTGTTGGAGATGATCTAGCAGCTCATCAGTGGTTAGTTCTTCATTGTCCTCCTCCACCAACTCTTCCACATCCTTCCCACTAACCTCCAACCCCAAGGACTTCCCCAATGCCACAATTGATTCCACAACTGGCATACACTTCTCAGGGTTAGCCTCAAATCCTTCAAAATCCCTTTTGTCTACACATTCTGGCCACAGTTTCTTCCAAGCAGAGTTCAAGGTCCTCTTAGTCACTTCCTCCAAGCCTTACCTATAATGTTTACACAATTGAGTATGCTAAAGTGATCTCTCCAAAACTCTCTTAGAGTCAACTGAGTTTCTGTGGTCACTACAAAGCACCTTTCAAACATAGCTTTTGTGTAGAGTTTTTTGAAGTTTGCAATGACCTGCTGGTCCATGGGCTGCAGGAGAGGAGTGGTATTAGGAGGCAAAAACTTGACCTTAATGAAGCTCATGTCCCCAGAAAGTCGCTCTACCACGTCTGAAGGATGACAAGGAGCATTGTCTAATACCAGGAGGCACTTAAGGTCCAATTTATTTTCCAGGAGGTAATTTTTCACAGTGGGGGCAAATGCATGGTGTAACCAGTCATAGAAAAGGTCTCTAGTGGCTCATGCCTTAATGTTTGCCCTCCACATCACACACAAATTAGCCTTGAGGACATTGTTTCTCCTGAACACTCTGGGAGTTTCAGAGTGATACACCAATAAAGGCTTCACTTTGCAATCACCACTAGCATTAGCACACATCAAGAGAGTAAGCCTGTCTTTCATAGGCTTATGTCCTGGGAGTGCCTTTTCCTCCTGAGTAATGTAGGTCCTGCTTGGCATTTTCTTCCAAAACAGGCCTGTTTCGTCGCAATTAAACACTTGTTCATGTTTCAATTCTTCACTGTCTATGTAATCCTTGAATTCCTTCACATATTTTTCAGCCGCTTTTTGGTCCAAACTGGCAGCCTCACCATGCCTTATCACACTATGTATGCCACTATGATTCTTAAATCTCTCAAACCAACCTTTGCTGGCCTTAAATTCACTCACATCACCACTAGTTGCAGGCATTTTTCTAATTAAATCTTCATGCAGCTTCCTAGCCTTTTCACATATGATCGCTTGAGAGATGCTATCTCCTATCTGTTTTTCGTTTATCCACACCAATAACAGTCTCTCAACATCTTCTATCACTTGCGATCTCTTATTCGAAAACAAAGTTGCACCTTTGGCAAGAACAGCTTCCTTGATTGCCATTTTCTTGTCCACAATAGTAGCGATGGTTGATTGGGGTTTCGTATACAACCTGGCCAGCTCAGAGACACGCACTCCACTTTTGTACTTAGCAATTATCTCTTTCTTCAAATCCATAGTAATTCTCACCCTTTTTCCTGTAGGATTGGTACTAGAAGCTTTCTTGGGGCCCATGGTGACTTATTTTGCAGGTACAATCACTAAAAAAGCTGTGATAATGTGAAATGCTCCGATTGTATGCTTGGATGCGACCACAGTGGCTGGCTTGTAAACACTGGCACCCACGGAACAAGTGAGGCGGGCTCAGGCCGCACGTGGACACGTCTCGACCGAATCGCATTGGGTGAGTTTTTTAGCGCTAGCCGAGGCAAAATTTTTGTGTTAAAATGTATCGCTAGCCGGATTTAACGTTAGGTGATGCCATCGTTACCCGAGGGTCCACTGAATTCTCATTTTCATGGTCTCATGTGATAAAATGGAAAACATATTACAGAAATAGAGATGGTTTTGATTAGTGTCACAATGAAAACGACCTTGAAATTGAGCTCAAAGTAGCGGAAATGTTCGATTTTTACCAATGTTCATGAGCAAGCAAATCACACCATACGTCCAATACACGTCAACTGGGGAGTCTAATATTCTTTCACTAGTGTACTGATGTTATTTACACCATTTTTACAATAACGCAGTAGTCTGCATAACAGTACATCTTCTGTGTTTTTTGTATGAATAAAAAATCAAAATAGAAAGCAATAGTAATATAAGAGGGGCCTAGAGACATGACTAATGAACAGAGGATATGTTATTTTAGTAACAAGAATGTCTACATTGTTTATTCTGGACCCTATTTTGAAATTGGCATCTTTTTTAATTTGCATGAAATTGCCCAAATTGCCAATTTCTAACCACTTTATTGGGTAGTTTAAATCCGTAAATGGGTGGTTTCTTGTACAGCAGGGCCCCGCTTTATGGCGTTTCGCTTTATGGCATTCCGCTAATATGATCATTTCAAATTATGACCAAAACTCGATATACGGCTCCCCCCCACCTGACTTTGTAATACGGTCACTGTGCCCCACCCGGTTTGTTTACATTCTCTGTGAGATCTGTAATCACTAAGTCTCTCCATTTTGTCAGGAAACTCCAAAATTTCAAGTGTTTTTAAAAGTTATTTCATATTTTATATATACAGTGGACCCCCGGTTAACGATTTTAATCCGTGCAAGAGGGCTCATCGTTATGCGAAATAATCGTTATGCGAATGAATTTTCCCCATAAGAAATAATGGAAATCAAATTAATCCGTGCAAGACGCCCAAAAGTATGAAAAAAATTTTTTTTTACCACATGAAATGTTAATTTTAATACACACAAACTGAAAAAGGCATGCACAATTAAATGACACTTACTTTTATTGAAGATCTGGTGATGATTGATGGGATGGGAGGAGGGGAGAGCATTATCTTCTTACTGTTTAGAAGGGGAATCCCCTTCCATTACGACTTGAGGTAGCAAGTCCTTTTCCGGGGTTACTTCCCTTCTTCTTTTAATGCCACTAGGACCAGCTTGAGAGTCACTGGACCTCTGTCGCACAACAAATCTGTCCATAGAGCTCTGTACCTCCCGTTCCTTTACGATTTGTCTAAAATGGGCCACAACATTGTCATTGAAATAGTCACCAGCACGGCTTGCAACAGCTGTGTCAGGGTGATTTTCATCTATAAAGGTTTGCAGTTCAACCCACTGTGCACACATTTCCTTAATCTTTGAAGTAGGCACAATGGATTCCACAATGGCATAGGCTTCTCAGGGTTAGCCCCAAACCCTTCAAAATCTTTCTTAATTTCCATACTAATTCTCACCCTTTTTACCACAGGGTTGGCACTAGAAGCTTTCTTGGGGCCCATGGTCACTTATTTTCCAGAAACAGCACCGAAAACACTGTAATAATACGAAATATTCCGAGTGTATGCTTGGATGTTACCGCGGAGGCTGGCTGGTAAACAATGGGACGGCCGGCACATGTGAGGCTGGCTGAGGGCACATTGGACGCGTCTCGGACGAAAATCGGTAAGCGGGTTTTTAATCGGTATGCGCGGCAAAAATTTTGCGATAAAAGTAATCGGTATGCGGAAAAATCGCTATGTGATGCCATCGTTATGCGGGGGTCCACTGTACTCTGATAATTATACTTATGTATACCTGTACCTAAATAAACTTACACACTATGCTCGCGTGCAGGTACACATTAAAATCAGTGTGTCTTATGTCTCCAGACGTCATATTAGTAATGATAATAACCATCGAGTCATTTAAATGTCATATATTACGTTAATATACACATTTATCATTAATCCATCTATGATATTTTTCAAAATTATATAATAAACACGATGCATAACATATAAATATGATAAATACACCCCACAGTAGAATAAATAAACATAAATGTGAGATGTGGTAGCAGACGATTTGCACAAGTGACTCCATATTAGAAATGATAATAATAATAATAATCACCGAGTCTCATTAAATGTCGTATATTACGTTAATACAGTAGACCCCCGCTTAACGATCACCTCCTAATGCGACCAATTATGTAAGTGTATTTATGTAAGTGCATTTGTACGTGTATGTTTGGGGGTCTGAAATGGACTAATCTACTTCACAATATTCCTTATGAGAACAAATTCGGTAAGTACTGGCACCTGAACATACTTCTGGACTGAAAAAATATCGTTAACCGGGGGTCCACTGTATACACATTTTCATTAATCCATCCATGATATTTTTTTCAAAATTATATAATAAACACGATACATAACATAAAAAGATGATAGATTCACCCCACAATAGTATAAATAAACATAAATATTTGATGTGGTAGCCAGATAACTTGTACAAGTGACAGCAAGAATAACATTTTCTCTAATCTAACGTAAGAGAAAATGTGTTATTGGGGGTAACTGTAGAAAATTATTCCTTTTGTATGTATGTAAGTTTATTCAGGTATACACAAATACAGTTACATAGATTATCATACATAACAACATATGTGTAGGGAACCCAGGATAACCCAAAAAAGTCAGAGTGACTTATTTCCATTGCCTTCACTCAGAGCATCATTTCTTCTCAAAATGATGTTACATGAGAATGAGAGTGTTAAGATAAGATAAGATAAGATTTCGTTCGGATTTTTAACCCCGGAGGGTTAGCCACCCAGGATAACCCAAGAAAGTCAGTGCGTCATCGAGGACTGTCTAACTTATTTCCATTGGGGTCCTTAATCTTGTCCCCCAGGATGCGACCCACACCAGTCGACTAACACCCAGGTACCTATTTGCTGCTAGGTGAACAGGACAACAGGTGTAAAGAAACGTGTCGAAATGTTTCCACCCACCGGGAATCGAACCCGGGCCCTCCGTGTGTGAAGCGGGAGCTTTAGCCACCAGGCCAACTTGTACACAATGTAACTTGTACACAAACCAGACGTGTACACTTTTTTTGTTTACAAAACTTACGTTCGCCTTTTTGTTTACATAACTCGGTGCCTGTCCTCTCTCATGCACTCATTCTTTCTCTCTCTCATTTATTCGTTTTATCTCATTTACTTACTCCTAACCCAACATTAAGACTACAAATATTTTAAGGTAAGTAATGAGTGAACTGTATATACATTTTATCGCTCTGGGATGCTTAAATATCATAGAATAGTATGTGTGGGTGGGTTGGCCTGGTATAGTAGCCCGACTGACTACCATACATACCACACTTGATTTCTTACAATAAATACTGCTTGTCTCACCCTAGATTAAGACTATAAATATTTTAAGGTAAGTAATGAGTGCACTATGTGTGTATTGTACTTTTTTATTGTTTTTTGATGCCTGGTTCTACTGCTAACTTAATATATGTTAGTGTAAACTTGTTATCTAGTGTTTGTATGCATTTATAAGTGGAAAAAAAAGGGTGTTCCACTTTACGGCGATTTCCGCTTTACGGCGGTAGCCTGGAGCCTAACCTGCCATATAAGTGGGGCCCTACTGTACTCAACTGATAGAAAAAATGGAGTTCTAAAGAAATAGCTATGAGTTTGGTCAACTGGAACAATGGAATTGACCAAAAATAGAGCTCAACTCGGTGAAATCGCCGATGCATAGATGTCGCTGAGACTGCTAACTTGGCGGGACCGTAATTCCGTGAGTTTTTGACCAAATTTCATACTTTTGGTGTCATTACCATCGGGAAAAGATTCTCTATCATTTCACAAGAAAAAATAATTATTTTTTTTTTTTCAAAAAATTTTGCGACACAGAATGACAGTTTCAGAAAGAGGCTTGCAACAGTCAAAGGGTTAAGTCCTAAAGCTGAAAGGGTCATTCAGTGCTGATCTAAAAAAAATAAGCAATGATCCTGCAGTATCAGAAATATTCACTGTTAGTAGAGGTTGGTTTGAGCAATTTAAAGAGAATAAGTCTGTGCATATGCTTAAATGATTGGCCAGGATGCAAGTGCTGATGAAGAAGGTGCAAAAAATTATACAAGGAAATTTTTTGTCAATAAATGAGGAAGGCAAATATTTACCTGAGCACATGTTCAATACTGATGATACTGGGCTAATTTCAGAAGAGAATATCATAAAGAACCTTCTTACCTACAATATAAAATGAGTTGTGATGGTTAAGCGGCAGTGGAGAAGTTACAGTTTTGGTAGGTGGTAATGTGAAATGTAAATAAAATTTGCCTGCCAGTAATATGACTAATATAGGAATTACTTCTTCCCATCTGTAAAAAAGTTTATGAAAAGAACATTTCTCATAATGCATCACCTTCAATAATTTTTCAGATAAATGTTAAAGGTTTTCTGTCCTAAAAGGCATCTTTTATTCAATTTATGGATCAATATGTTTAAGAATCATTCACGTTATTATATAACAAGATTCATGTCCCAGTCTCCATGGGGAAGTGGAGAAAAATCCTGCCTCTGTAAGCCATGCGTGTCATACAAGGTGACACTAAAATGCCGGGAGCAAGTGGATAGTAACCCCTTCTCTTGTATAAATTACTAAATGTAAAAAGAAGAAAAACTTTCCTTTCTTCTTTATCGGGTCACCCTTGCTCAGTGGGAGATGGCCAGCGTTGAAAAAAAAAAAAAAACGTCCCAGCATACTGCTTACACAGACAAGCCAGGTAATCCAATAATGAAGGATTTCTGGAAAAAGTACAATATAATGGATGTCATTAACAATCCTGTGTAAATGACTTGCAGAAAAAAATACATCATGTGCAGGTCTAGTCATGAGGGGGGAGGGGGGGCAATAATGTACTGAAAGTGAAATGAGGAAGGACTGTGTCAGTCACACCACATGCATTGTTACACAAGTCGTAACCCATTGCCTTCAAGACATCAATCTTCATTTACTACCTCCCTCCCATATTTAAATAAAAAATCTTAGCTGGAAACTTCATACAGTGTATATATCTACAGCATATGATCATTTGGTGTAGGTGAAGTAAGTTCCTATTTGTTGGGAATAATTAGGTCAAATAATTTTTTCAAACTGAGATTTTTGGGGAATGTTCAAATTGTTATTTTATAAGAGGGTTTTTAGAGCATATATGCAATACTGATGCATGTGTTTTACTGAGCAAACACAAAAATAAAAAATAACCTTTCTGAAGGTGATTGGCAATTCGAGCCATTTGAGTAATAGTTCTGTTGTATCTAGAAGTTAACAACAGTTGTGACCAAGTCACACCTCAAAGTCTTTTGTGAAACAATAACTCTGCTCACTTAAATTTCTAGATAAATGTTGCCTTTCAATAATTCATCATGAAGGGCCTATCTGTAATACTAATTACATATTCACTTTTTACCTTGATAATTTTTAAAGACACAGGAAGACCCCTTTTTTGTCGCAAAAGAGATGAAACACGCCCTCGTCGCCATCCATTGATGCAAATGCCGAAAGCCTCATCTATCACATCTCCAACCTCAATCTTATTCTGTAAAATAAATGGAAAAATAACAAAAATATATTTTTTACTTTTATTATTATTTACAAGAAATAAGCTGAGGTAGAATAACAGCTCTTATCCTGTAAGTTTAAGTGAAAGTAAAAAAAGTACCCTGGAAAACTATTTATTTACACATCCATATTCTAACATACCAAGCATTCTCAGTTGTACATTAGAGATATGCTAAACATGCGAACTCGCATTTGTTATATACATGTTATATACATGGAGAGCGAATAAATCTGTAAGGGAAGGCAGGTGGGGTAGGGGTCGTCCTCGAAAAGGTTGAAAGGAAGGGGTAAAGGAGGTTTTGTGAGCGAGGGGCTTGGACTTCCAGCAAGCGTGCGTGAGCATGTTCGATAGGAGTGAATGGAGACGAATGGTATTTGGGACCTGACGAGCTGTTGGAGTGTGAGCAGGGTACTTGAGTCCTGGAAATGGGAAGTACAATGCCTGCACTCTAAAGGAGGAGTTTTGGGATATTAGAGGTTTCGAGGGATATGTTGTGTATCTTTATACGTATATCCTTCTAAACTGTTGTGTTCTTAGCACCTCTGCAAAAACAGTGATTATGTGTGAGTGAGGTTAAAGTGTTGAATGATGATGAAAGTATTTTCTTTTGGGGATTTTCTTTCTTTTTGGGTCACCCTGCCTCAGTGGGAGACAGCCGACTTGTTGGAAAAAAAAATGTAAAAAAAAAAAATCACTTGTGCTCTGTATAAAGTACATATCACCTATATTACTATGTACTACACTAATATTCCTGCTGCCATGTGGTTAATTGCATATGTATAAATACTGTGAATGTTTTTTCTTCTCTGAGTCATCTTGTCTTGGAAGGAAATAGCCACTGAGGTAAAAAAGTGTACAGTAATGCAAACTATTTTTCATTACATTGGTATGAAATAAAAATAAAACATGCAGAGCGTGCAAAGACAAAATAATTGATGCCATTTTTTTTTATATTAAGTATATTTTTTTTTTTATTATCACACTGGCCGATTCCCACCAAGGCAGGGTGGCCCGAAAAAGAAAAACTTTCACCATCATTCACTCCATCACTGTCTTGCCAGAAGGGTGCTTTACACTACAGTTTTTAAACTGCAACATTAACACCCCTCCTTCAGAGTGCAGGCACTGTACTTCCCATCTCCAGGACTCAAGTCCGGCCTGCCGGTTTCCCTGAATCCCTTCATAAATGTTACTTTGCTCACACTCCAACAGCACGTCAAGTATTAAAAACCATTTGTCTCCATTCACTCCTATTAAACACGCTCACGCATGCCTGCTGGAAGTCCAAGCCCCTCGCACACAAAACCTCCCTTACCCCCTCCCTCCAACCTTTCCTAGCCGACCCCTACCCCGCCTCCTTCCACTACAGACTGATACACTCTTGAAGTCATTCTGTTTCGCTCCATTCTCTCTACATGTCCGAACCACCTCAACAACCCTTCCTCAGCCCTCTGACAACAGTTTTTGGTAATCCTGCACCTCCTCCAAACTCCAAACTATGATTCTCTGCATTATATTCACACCACACATTGCCCTCAGACATGACATCTCCACTGCCTCCAGCCTTCTCCTCGCTGCAACATTCATCACCCATGCTTCAACACCCATATAAGAGCGTTGGTAAAACTATACTCTCATACATTCCCCTCTTTGCCTCCAAGGACAAAGTTCTTTGTCTCCACAGACTCCTAAGTGCACCACTCACTCTTTTTCCCTCATCAATTCTATGATTCACCTCATCTTTCATAGACCCATCCGCTGACACGTCCACTCCCAAATATCTGAATACGTTCACCTCCTCCATACTCTCTCCCTCCAATCTGATATCCAATCTTTCATCACCTAATCTTTTTGTTATCCTCATAACCTTACTCTTTCCTGTATTCACCTTTAATTTTCTTCTTTTGCACACCCTACCAAATTCATCCACCAATCTCTGCAACTTCTCTTCAGAATCTCCCAAGAGCACAGTGTCATCAGCAAAGAGCAGCTGTGACAACTCCCACTTTGTGTGTGATCTTTATCTTTTAACTCCACGCCTCTTGCCAAGACCCTCGCATTTACTTCTCTTACAACCCCATCTATAAAATATATTAAACAACCACGGTGACATCACATATCCTTGTCTAAGCCTACTTTTACTGGGAAAAAATTTCCCCTTTCCTACATACTCAACTTGAGCCTCACTATCCTCATAAAAACTCTTCACTGTTTTCAGTAACCTACTTCCTACACCATACACTTGAAAAATCTGCCACATGCCCCCCATCCCCTCAACCCCTTTTTTTCCAAAACCATAAATGCCACAAAGCCCTCTTTACCCTTATCTAAATACTGTTCACTTAAGTTTCACGAAACCCCCGGGTCCACACCCCCCCAAACCTTCCTAAACCTCCTTGTTCATCTGCAACCATTCCCGTCTTACTCTTAATTTTTCAATTTTTTAAACTCTCCCATACACTTTACCGGGTATACTCAACAGACTTATCCCCTAAAATTTTTTTGCCCCTTTTTTCCCTTTCCCTTTATACAAAGGAACTAGCTGCCTTCCCAAATCCCTAGGTACCTTACCCCTTATACATTTAAAAATAATTGCCCCAACCACTCCAAAACATTTTCCCCACCTGTTTTAACTTTTCTATCTTTATCCCATCAATCCCGGCTCCCTTTACCCCCCTTTCCTTTTTACCTACTGCCTCCGAACTTCCCCACACTCCAACGCTTTTCCCCTCACCCTACAAATTTTTTCCCTCCTTGCCCAAAACGAAACACAGTTTCCCCACTTCACACTTTTAACAATTCCTCAAAATTTTCCCCTCCATCCCCAAAAAAACCCTAACTCTCCTTTAATAACTCTCCTCCCTATTTTAACGACAAATCCTTGTTCTCTAGTTTTCTTAACTTTTAATCTCACCCAAAATTTTTTTCTTATTTTCAACAAAATTTTTGATAACATCTCACCCACTCTCTCATTTGCTCTCTTTTTACATTGCTTCACCACTCTCTTTAACCTCTCTCTTTTCTCCATATCCCTTTTCCCTCCTTGCACACTTCATTTTGAAAAAAACTTCTCATATGCTAACTTTTTCTCCCTTACACTCTCTTTACATCATCTTCCCCAAATCGCCCTTTTTTCCCTCCTAAACCCATTTTCCCTTAACCAAAAACTTCTGCTGAACACTCTAACATTATTTTTAAAAAACCTACCCAACTCTTCTACCCCATTGCCTTTCTCTCATTAGCCCATCTATCCTCCAAACTGTTTATATCTTACCCTAACTGCCTTTCTTTTTTTTTATAAACCCTTTCACCTCCCTTCCCTGATGCTTCTATTCCCTTGTACCATCTTCCTTTTACTCTCAGTGTAGCTACAACTAGAAAGTGATCGATATATCTGGGGCCCCTCAAAAACATGTACACCTGAAGCCCACTAAACAGTCTTTTATCACCATACATAAATCCAACAAACACTGTCATTTTTGCCCTAATCTATCTTGGATACTTATTTACCTCTTTTTCTTTAAAAATGTATTCCCAAAACTAAACCCCCCTTTTAACAAGTTCAATCAAAGGGCTCCCCTTATCATTTACACCTGCACCCCAAACTTTCCAAAACCCCAACCCCCTAAAAGTTTTTCCCACTTTAGCATTCAGGTCCCCTACCCAATTACCCCACTTGGGTTTAAAGGCTCCTATACATTCATTAACATCTCCCAAAAACTCTCCTCCTCTCATTTCCCCTCTTCTCCAGGTCAAACACGCTTATTATACCCCCCTTCTCGCATCCCCCTTACTTTTAACCACTAATTCTTTAATTTACACATTCAATTTTCCTTTTTCTCCTCCAAACGACATTTTAACATTATGGGTACCCCTTTCCTTTGCTCTAATAAATTCAACAAATAAAATGTATGAGGTGTGAAAAAATTTAAAAGGGTTAAAAATAAGCTGTAGCCACACGGGGGGGTTTGTCAAAATGTTTGACAGACATTTTTTCAATACTGTAAAGTATCTTTTAAAATTTAAAGGTTTTATTACTGTACTTTTAATAATTAAAATTCAAAGCAATAACAAATTCAATATACAATTAATGTATTAACTGTGATTATATTTGACAATGCAACATTTACCCATTATACCTAAACAATAATTAACAAAATTAATTTTCCTTAGGTCAAGACACATATTTTCCCAAATAACTAGGCATCACACAGAAAACAATTTAATGAAGGATTATTAACACAAAGTGGGAGTTCTCACAGTTGCTCTTTGCTTATGACACTGTGCTTTTGGGAGATTCTGAAGAGAGGTTGCAGAGGTTGATGGATGAGTTTGGTAGGGTATGTAAAAGAAGAAAACTGAAAGTGAATATAGGAAAGAGCAAGGTAATGAGGATAACAAAAAAAATTAGGTAACGACAGACTGGATATCAGGTTGGAAGGAGAGAGTATGGAGGAGTTGAATGTACGTATTCAGATATTTAGGAGTGGACGTCTCAGCAGATGGGTCTATGAAAGATGAGGTAAATCATAGAACTGAGGAGGAAAAAAGGTGAGTGGTGCACTGAGGAGTCTGTGGAGACAGAACTTTGTCCATGGAAACAAAGAGGGGAAAGTATGAGAGTATAGTTATACCAATGCTCTTATATGGGTGTGAAGCATGGGTGGTGAATGTTGCAACAAGGAGAAGGCTGGAGGCAGTGGAGATGTCATGTCTGAAGGCAATGTATGGCATGAATATAATGCAGAGAATTCGTAGTTTGGAAATTAGGTGGTGGTGCGCAGGATTACCAAAACTACTATCCAGAGGGCTGAGGAGGGGTTGTTTAGGTGGTTCGGACATGTAGAGAGGGTGGAACAAAATAGAAATGACTTTGAAAGTGTATAAATCTGTAGTGAAGGGAAGGCGGGGTAGAGGTCGGCCTAGGAAAGGTTGGAGGGGGGGAGTAAAGGAAGTTTTGTGTGCGAGGGGCTTGGACTTCCAGCAAGCATGCATGAGCATGTTAGATAGGAGTGAATGGAGACAAATAGTTTTTAGGACTCAATGTGCTGTTGGAGTGTGAGCAGGGTAATGTTTATGAAAGGATTCAGCGAAACCAGCAGGCTGGACTTGAGTCCTGGAGATTGGAAGTATAGTGCCTGCACTCTGAAAGAGGGGTGTTAATGTCACAGTTTTATAACTGTAGTGTAAGGGCACCTCTGGCAAGACAGTAATAGAGTGAATGATTGTGAATTTTTTTCTTTTCTTGGGGGCCACCCTACCTTGGTGGGAAGCAGATGATGTGTTACTAAAAATTTTAAAATAAAAAATATTAGGCTGTACAAACTGTTTCAATATTTTATACATTAATTTGAAAAATCTAATCTACACAATCTAATGAAAACTGACCTATATTCAAACCTATACATTGCAACATGCTATACTGTACAACAAATTGGTTGGTAAACAGTTTACCCAATGTACAGGGGTGGGAGGAACTAAAGCATGGGAATTTTTAATGTAAAAATAAATTTCAAAGTGTTGTATGCCAATGCCTAACTAAGAGGTGTGACTACAATAATCATATTTCCCAATCTTATTTCTTTATCTGGGAGTACGCACTCCCTTAATGGAATATATAACCATATATGAGTTTCTCTTAACACTTGATGTTTACATGTTCAACATGCTAGTGTAGTTGTCAACTACTAGATCAGTCACCGCATAACTACCTACATTCACAAACGAGTGTAAGAAAAAGTGCTATTCAGGCAGCATACATAAGTGTGAAAGTAAAAGGAAAGCACCAAATGTCACAGGAAAGTGTGGGAAACCACAAAGTGTGGGGGCAAACACAAAACACAGAGAAGTGTAGACTTTTGGAAAGTGTTTCCAATAATCCTATGCTGCTGCTTCAGTATGAACACAAGTCCAAAGATATGAACTATCAATAAGAAAAATGGTGCCTCTTCTTGTAGTAATGCTTTTACACTTCATTGAGGCTAATCACTTTTTTAATCTATGAATCTGAATCTTACCTTGTAAATATAAGAAGATCTAAACAATTTATGCATTCACATTGTATGCTACAAGAAAAAATTAACAATATCTATTTCCACTTCTATGTTGCCTATCCCAGTGCTATTGAATTTCCAACCCTGTATTGATAGTACAGGTATCTATTACAACATTCACTTATTTATTCCATGTGAAGTACTGAACTCGCAGGGGTTGGGGAATGAGAAGCAATTAGATTCAATCCAAGGAAAGGGCAAGTAGGTACAATTCTTTAGATCAAGAGCCCTTCACTGGCATAAAGACACCTCCCTCACAAAGTAAAATAATCACTAAGCTAACCCAAAATTAACCAGACAAATCATACCTAACCACTACCAGTTTCTCAAAAGCTACTCATATTGTGCTGATGAATGCTCAACCACTTACTGCTGTGAAATTAGGATGTCTGTTCTCTTCAACTGTTTTAAATAGTAGTAGAATGTAATACAGTACATCATAATGTAAATTGTTCCATTGTAATACCAAATTTCATTGTTTTAACCCATAAACGGTCCAAGCAGATCTACGTTCACATGTGTAGTGCTACAAAAGTAGATCTACGTTTTTTTTACATATTTTCAAATGTAACAAAAAAAAAGTAGATCAAAGTTTTTTTACACATTTTCAAATGTAAAAAAACAAAAAGAAGATCTACTTTTTTACATACTTTCAAATGTTGAAAAAACGTATATATACGTTTGGACCGTTTACGGGTTAAATAGTACTAAACTGTAATACATCACACTGTAAATTGTTTTAAATTGTTACACTGTAATACTGCAATCTTTATTAACTAATTCAATAGCGTAAAAAGTCTCTACTAGACTTATCAAAACCATGTAGCATCACCTGACATAATATTAAATTCTCCTGTACTCACTCTAACTCATCTAATGACCATATGAACTATGTATTATTGCCTTACTATTCTTAAGTTAATCTTTAAGTTTGCCCAAAATGCTCAGCATACAGAGGGGCTTTTGGCATGTACACTCAACTATTATATTCCTCTGTACAACCATGTAATTTGTCAAAATAAAAAATCTAATCTAAAAATTTAATCTAACCACCACTTAATGTCATTGGCTTCCGGTCACTGGAGCACTCTCCAGAGATATTTGACTTTAACTTCCATATTCAACCTGTCCTCAAAACACTGTACTCCATTTGTTTTGTAATGAGTTTATGCTCACCAGCACTGGAACAACCTAAGCCAGCAACAACATTAAACATTAGCATATTCAGGCAACATTAGGTTAAAAATCACAGATCTTCATTATCTGCTGAAGAGGGTCTCTTGACATAGGCCAAAATATATGGATCTCTTATTTGATATATTTTTTGGTCCAAGTGGTGTGTTTTACATTCATAAGTTAGGCTACTTTAACCTAAATTATAATAAACTTAACAAATACAGTGGACCCTCGAGTTTCGGCAGCCTCAACTTTTGTGAAATTCGACCTTCGGCGATTTTTTTTTTTAAATTTGGCCTCGAGTTTCGTGAAAAAATCGTGTTTCAGCGACAGTCACCGCGCACACAAAGCCAGTCTCCCATGCCATTCACGCTCAGTGTGCCATTGTTTACCAACACGTGACCATCACCCCACAGGTTCATACGTAATAATCCATTGTTTTTTGTGATTACAACTGCTAAATAAGTCACCATGAGCCCAAGGAAAGCTAGTGCAAGCCCTTTGATAAAGAAAGTGAGAAACACGATCAAATTCAAGAAGGAAATCATGAAAAATATGAGAGTGGAGTGTGTGTTACAGAGCTTGCCAGGATGTATGGCAAGCCCCATTCAACCATCACTTCGATCGCGGCGAAAGGAAAGGAAAAATAAAGTGTGCTGTTGTTGCAAAAGGGGTGGATATGCTGACAAAAAGGAGATCACAAATCCTTGAAAAAGTGGAGAGGTTATTGTTGGTGTGGATTGCCGAAAAACAGT
This sequence comes from Cherax quadricarinatus, assembly GCF_026875155.1. Taxonomy (NCBI): domain Eukaryota; kingdom Metazoa; phylum Arthropoda; class Malacostraca; order Decapoda; family Parastacidae; genus Cherax; species Cherax quadricarinatus. The sequence goes on along the minus strand of NC_069411.1, from coordinate 18,685,344 downwards.
TAGCAGGAGATAGTGTTACACAGTCGATAATATGTGAAAAGGAAAGGTAGTTGCATGACGATCTCGTAAAGAACATGCCTGCAACAAGTGCTGATGCTTGTGATTTTAAAGGCCAGCAAAGGTTGGTTTGAGAGATTTAAGAAGCATAGTGGCATTCACAGTGTGATAAGGCATGGTGAGGCTGCCAGTTCTGACAAAAAAGCAGCTGAGAAGTTTGTACAGTAGTTTAAGGAGTGCGTAGACACTGGAGAATTCAAACCCCAGCAAGAGTTTAATTGTGACGAAACAGGCCTCTTCTGGAAGAAAATGCCAAAAGAGGACCTACATCATGCAGGAGGAAACGGCACTCCCAGGACACAAGCCTATGAAAGACAGGTTAACTCTCATGTTTTGTAGTAATGCTAGTGGGGATTTTAAAGTGAAGCCTTTACTGGTGTATCACTCTAAAAATCCCAGTGTGTTCAAGAAATACAGTGTCGCCAAGAGTAATTTGTGTGTGATGTGGAAGGCTAACAGTAAGGCACGGGTCACACAGGGAATTTTCCTAGACTGGTTTAATGAAGTGTTTGGCCCCAGTGTGAAGAAATACCTCCTGGAAAATAAATTGCCACTCAAGTGCCTCCTGGTAATGAACTATGCTCCTGCTCATCCTCCAGACTTGGAAGAGCAAATAGTGGAGGAGTTTAGTTTCATCACGGTGAAGTTCTTGCCTCCTAATACCACTCCTCTCCTCCAGCTCATGGACCAGCAGGTCATTTCAAACTTCAAAAAACTCTACACCAAAGCAGTGTTTCAGAAGTGCTTTGAAGTGACCTCAGACACTGAATTGACCCTAAGAGAGTTCTGGAAAGATCACTTTAATATCCTCCATTGCATAAACCTTATAGGTAAGTCTTGGGAGAGAGTGACTTCCAGGACTTTGAACTCTGCTTGGAGAAATTTGTGGCCAGATTGTGTACAAGAGAGGGATTTTGAAGGGTTTATGGCTGACCCTAAGGAACCTATGCCAGTTGTGGAAACTATTGTGAGATTGGGGATGTCCTTGGGGTTGGAGGTGAGTGGCGAGGATGTGGAAGAGTTGGTGGAGGACCACAGGGAAGAGCTAACCACTGAAGAGCTGCAAGTGCTTCATCTGCAACAGCAACAGATCACAGCTCAGGAAACTGCTGCAGAGGAGGAGGAAGAGAGATGGAGGAAGGTGCCTTCTTCAAAGATTAAGGACATTTGTGGAAAGCGGACTGAAGTGCAAACATTTATGGATGAACTTCACCCTAACAAAGCTGTTGCAGGCCGTATTGGCAACATGTATAATGACAGTGTTGTGTCCCACTTCAGGGAAATCTTAAAGAAACACCAGAAACAGACCTCTCTGGACAGATATGTTGTGCGACAGGGGTCCAGTGACTCTCGAGCTGGTCCCAGTGGCATTAAAAGAAGAAGGGAAGTAACCCCAGATATGGACTTCATACCTGAAGTCCTAATGGAAGGAGATTCTCCTTCCAAAAAATAGTGTACACCTTCCTCCTATCCCCTCCTCCCGTCTTCCATACACGCAGAAGTCTTCAGTAAAGGTAAGTGTAATGTTATTATTATTTTTTTAAATGCATGTACTTGATTTCTGATTGTTTTCATTATGTAAATCTTCATTTAATTTGAAAAAAAAATATTTTATTTTAATATTTTTGGGTGTCTGGAACGGATTAATTTTATTTCCATTATTTCATATGGGGAAAATGATTTCGAGTTTCGTGAATTTCGACCTTCGGCGGGCTCTATGGAACGGATTAATCACGAAACTCGGAAGTCCACTGTACAGTGGACCCCCACTGTTCGGCAGCCGCTACTTTCGTGAAATCCGACTTTCGGCAAGTTTTTTCGGCAAAATTTAGCTTCGCGTTCATGATTGGACTTGTGATTTGGTGACCATCCGGTATGCGTCCGCCCATCACCGTGCATGCAAAGCCAGTCTCCCACACTATTCACACTCAGGTGTGCCATTGTTTACCAGCGCATGACCATCACCCTGCGGGTTCATACAATACATTTCATAATAATCCATTGTTTTTTGTGCTTGCAACTGCTAAATAAGTCACCATGGGCCCAAGGAAAGCTAGTGCCAGCCGTTTGGTAAAGAAAGTGAGGAACATGATCAAATTCAAGAAAGAAATCATTAAAAAATATGAGAGCGGAGTGCATGTTACAGAACTTGCCAGGATGTATGGCAAACCCATTCAACCATCACTTCGATCGTGGCGAAGGGAAATGAAATAAAGTGTGCTGTTGTTGCAAAAGGGGTAGATATGCTGACAAAAAAGAGATTGCAAACCCTCAAAGAAGTGGAAAGGTTATTGTTGGTGTAGATTACCCAAAAACAGTTAGCAGGAGATAGTGCACCTACTATCCGACTTACGACCGAGTTTGGTTCCAAAAAACCGGTCTTAAGTCGAAATGGACGTAAGTCAAACTTTACTACTGAATATCAACATCACATTTTTGTAATTACTTTATTTTATTGTTTTATTTTGGTATTTCATGTTTTACTTTACTTTTTATGCTGTTACTGTATTTTATACTGTAAGGTTTAGGAAAAACACTGTGTACAACACAAACAGTTGTTTATTTCCCAGAAATTTGGCAAAAAAAAACACGGTCATAAGTCGAGTGGTCGTAAGTCGAGTGGTCGTAAGTCGAGCAGGTCGTAAGTCGGATGGTAGGTGTATTATGCAGTCAATAATATGTGAAAAGACAAAGCAGTTGCATGACAATCTTGTCAAGAAAATGCCTGCAATGAGTGGTGATGCTTATGATTTTAAGGCCAGCAAAGGTTGGTTTGAGAGATTTAAGAAGCGTAGTAGCATACACAGTGTGATAAGGCATGATGAAGCTGCTAGTTCTGACAAAAAAACAGCTGAGAAGTTTGTACAGGAGTTTAACCCTTTCAGGGTTGGTGCCGTACTAGTACAGCTTGCACGCCAGGGTTGGTGCCGTACTAGTACGCATAAATTCTAGCGCCTTCAAATCTAGCGAGAGAAAGCTGGTAGGCCTACATATGAAAAAATGGGTCTCTGTGGTCAGTGTGCACAGTATAAAACAAATCCTGCAGCACACAGTGCATAATGAGGAAAAAAAATCCAACTGTTTTTGTTTTAAAACAGCGACTTTGCAGTGTATTTTCGTATGCTATTTATGGATGTATTCTAGTTTTCCTGGTCTCATTTTATAGAATGGAAGACATATTACAGAAATTGAGATGATTTTTATTGGTTTCACAATGAAAAGTACCTTGAAATTGAACTCAAATTAGCAGAAGTGTTCGATTTTTGCCAAAGTTCAAAAGTAAATAAATCAAGCCATGCGTCCAATACATGTGCACTGATGTTATTTATACCATTTCTACACTAATGCAGTAGTCTGCATAACAGTACGTAAATCTTCTATTTTTTGTGAGAATAAGAATTCAAAGTGGAAAGCAAAAGAAATGTAACAGAGGCCTGGAGACGTCTGAGACGTCAGGGATGTCTGAGCCCAGGACAGCAAAAGAATTAGATACAGGAGTGACTATGGGACTGGCAACTGCAGAGGAAGCTGCAGAAGATGGGACCGCAGAAGTGGGGTGGCGTTTTGAAACACGACTAATGAACAGAGGAAATGTTATTTTAGTGCCAGGAATGTCTGTCTTGTTTATTCTGAACCCTATTTGGAAATTGGCATCCTGAAATTTGTGTGAAATTGGCAAAATTGCCAATTTCAGACCACTTTACTGGATAGTTGAAATCGGTAAATGGGTGGTTTCTTGTACTCATTCGATAGAAAAAATGGAGTTCTAGCAAAATAGTTATGATTTTTGCTGACTGGTACATTGGAATTGGCCGAAAATAGGGCTCAAAGTGGGCAAAATCGCCAATGCATAAACACCGTCGAGACTTCTAACTTCACGAGAGCATAATTCCATAAGTTTTCCATCAAATTTCATACTTTTGGTGTCATTATGATCGGGAAAAGATTCTCTATCATTTCACAGGAAAAAATAATTTTTTTTTTCCCCCAAATTTCCAACCCTGAGAACAAGTTTAGGAGAGGGACTGCTGACCCTGAAAGGGTTAAGGAGTATGTAGACAGTGAAGAATTCAAACCCCAACAAGTGTTCAATTGTGATGAAACAGGCCTCTTCTGGAAGAAAATGGTAAGGAAGACCTACATTATGCAGGAGGAAAAGGCACTCCCAGGACACAAGCTTATGAAAGACAGGCTAACTCTCATGTTTTGTAGTAATGCTAGTGGAGATTGCAAAATGAAGCCTTTACTGGTGTAACACTCTGAAAATCCCAGTGTGTTCAAGAAAAACAGTGTTGCTAAGAGTAATGTGTGTGTGATGTGGAAGGCTAACAGTAAGGCATGGGTCACAAGGGAAATTTTCCTTGACTGGTTTAATGAAGTGTTTGGCCCCAGTGTAAAGAAATACCTCCTGGAAAATAAATTGCCACTTAAGTGCCTCCTGGTAATGGACAATGCTCCTGCTCATCCTCAAGACTTGGAAGAGCAAATGGTGGAGGAGTTTAGTTTCATCACGGTGAAGTTCTTGCCCCTTAATACAACTCCTGTCCTCCAGCCCATGGACCAGCAGGTCATTTCAAACTTCAAAAAACTGTACACCAAAGCAGTGTTTCAAAAGTGCTGTGAAGTGACCTCAGACATTGAATTGACCCTTAGAGAGTTCTGGAAAGATCACTTCAATATTGTCACTTGCATAAACCTTATAGGAAAGGCTTGGGAGGGAGTGACTTGCAGAACTTTGAATTTTGCTTGGAGAAAATTGTGGCCACAATGTGTACAAGAGAGATTTTAAAGGGTTTGGGGCTGACCCTAAGGAGCCTATGCCAGTTGTGGAAAGTATTGTGTCACTGGGGAATTCCATGGGGGTTGGATGTGAGTTTTGAGGATGTGGAAGAGTTGGTGGAGAACCATGATGAAGAGCTAACCAGCGCAGAGCTGCAAGAGCTTCATCTGCAACAGCAAGAGACCACAGCTCAGGAAATTGCTGCAGAGGAGGAGGAAGAGAGATGGAGGAAGGTGCCTTCTTCAAAGATTAAGGACATTCGTGCAAAGTGGGCTGAAGTGCAATTATTTATGGATGAACTTCACCCTGACGAAGCTGTTGCAGGCCATGTTGGCAACATGTACAATGACAGTGTTGTGTCCCACTTCAAATCTTAAAGAAATGCCAGAAACAGAGCTCTCAGGACAGATATTTTGTGCAACAGGGGTCCAGTGACTCTCAAGTTGTTCCCAGTGTCATTAAAAAACAAAGAAGGGAAGTAACTCCAGATAAGGACTTGGTATCTGAAGTCTTTATGGAAGGGGATTCCCCTTCCAAACAATAGTGTACACCTTTCTCCTATCCCCTCCTCCCATCTTCCATCCATCCAGAAGTCTTCAGTAAAGGTAAGTGTATAATGTTATTATTATTTAATATATGTATGTACTTGATTTCTCATTGTTTTTTGTATGTAAATCTTTATTTAATTTGAAAAAAAAAAAAAAATTAAATATTTTTATGTGTCTAGAACGGATTAATTTTATTTCCATTATTTCTCATGGGGAAAATGGTTTTGCCATTCAGCAATTTAGTCATTCAGCAGACTCTGGAACGGATTAATCACGAAACTCAGGGGTCCATTGTAATCTCACTTCAATTACACAAGTGTAAACAACACTCCATATGCATATTGAAAGGTCACATTCCCCTATTACTGAATGATGAGTGCCAGATTACCATATATTCATTTACAGACTAGTCTTGTGTCATGATTTAACATCACTAACTACAATATCATTAAAAATCCCAATATTTCTTGTACAGCTGACATCCTCCTTAGTAAGCTTAACTTCAAATCTTTTGCTCCATATTTGTCATGCACACTTTGAAGGACTATGTTTCTTATTCTCAAGATAATTGATTCCAATAAAAGCTACAGTATATACCAAGATAACATGTATGCATTTGAAGTGCAATGTATACAAGCTGAACAACCACACAGAAAAATAATGAGGATCCAAGAGAGGCAGCAACAAACAGTGAACAATGAAGATGGCTTACATCCTCAGCAGCCACGCTTCCCTCTTCCACTTTGACCACAACTGCTCTTCCGTTCACATGACTGGACACAAAATGCGAAAATAAAATCTTGGTTAGTGAAGCTAGATACCATGTAGATACATTAGTGAAGCTAGATACATGCATGTAGTCATAGAAATGCATAAGTTGTTTCTGTATTTAGTGTTAGTTCCCATCTAATAATCAGTACAAATACAGTTTTGAGCATTAAGATATGGATACATAACCAAGATTAATAGCCATTAATCTAGAAAGAGAACACCATGAAACAAAACATAGTTAGTGGGTGACTTTACAAAATTCAGTACAAATTTATAACAGGCAATAAAGCTAATACCACTCCTTAGAGGCACTGGTTAATGGCTTTAAATGAAAACTGGACATGACCAATATTTTGAAACAACATATAAAAACATTAAAGCCAAAAACACTGTTAATTGAAAACTTAATCCTAAATTTATAGTTAGTGTAAGCAACAATCTCCAGTTTATCAGTGTTACGTCTATGCCTATTATGCACATATATTTAGTAAAAGGTTAACTATGGAATGCTTCAAATATTTATATAAAACCATAATATATAAAGTAATGAATTTGCAACCCTACTGATGTGGGTTGGGATCAGAGGGTAGGCAGGGTTGGAGTGGTACGGTATACGTAACGGTTTAATCTATCAATGTTCAAAACAAAGTTAGCATTTTGCCTAGGAAGCACTGCATTTTCTCAAAAAGCAGATAGCAAGTACAGTACATACATATTAAATATACAGTACTTAAGTATAAAGACAATAATAGCTATCTATCTGAACTTCAGTTAAACTATTTTTTTTATTATTTTTTTATTAACACATTGGCCATTTCCCACCAAGGCAGGGTGGCCCGAAAAAGAATAACTTTCATCATCATTCACTCCATCACTGTTTTGCCAGAGGCATGCTTACACTACGGTTACAAAACTGCAACACTAACACCCTTCCTTCAGAGTGCTGGTATTGTACATCCCATCTCCAGGAATCAAGTCCAGCCTGCTGGTTTTCTTGATTCCCTTCATAAATATTACCTTGCTTACACTCCAACAGCACGTCAAGTCCTAAAAACCATTTGTCTCCATTCGCTCCTATCTAACACACTCACGCATGCTTGCTGGAAGTCCAAGCCCCTCGCACACAAAAACCTCCTTTACTCCCTCCTTCCAACCTTTCCTAGGCCAATCCCTACCATGCCTTCCCTCCACTACAGATTTATACACTTTCGAGTCATTCTGTTTCATTCCACCCTCTCTACATGTCCAAACCGTCTCAATAACCCCTCCTCAGCCATCTGGATAATTGTTTTGGTAACTTTTGTGGGTTATGCCTGACATTTATTACTCTTCAATTTTATATACATGTTAATGCTAATATTTATGTATGTATAGTAATAGGGAAAGATGATGGAATCGCTAGCTAAAAGACCGGCCGCTTTTTATGCGGCTGAAGTCAAAGCTTTTGTCACATGACCAACCTGACGTGAGAGTTACTGGTCATTGACACAAGCAGTAGGTTCATACTCTCTCTTCTGAGTAGGTTCAGGTTCTCAACCCAGAGTGCATAGCTCTCTTTAGCACTCGGTTACATAGTTGCTTTCATATAGAATTCAAAGTCTCTTGCATGAGATGATTGACCATTAGTCTGAGAGACTGCTAGTTTAAGTAATCCCTATAAGAGATTGTTGTTTCTCGAAAGTAACCAAATAGTTTTGCTTTCTGTACAAGACTGTCAATACTGATGAATTGTTTGACATTTGGTTATTTAATAATTTATAAGAACATAAACATACAATTATGTTCTTTTAATTTTCATCGTATGTGAAGTATCACAAGGTGTCACATAATCTCCTTGTGAGTATGGGATTTTAATGTTTAACCTAGTTACTAAGTACGAAGAGACCTAGTATACAAATTAAATAAAGATCAGAAAGAAGTGTCAAAAGTCGCTGTTAATCGAACCTTGGTACACTCTAGGAGCTTCCTTTTAGACTAATTGTTTAACACAGTTAATATCTAATGCAGTTACTAAGTACAAGAAGACTTAGTATTCAAACTAGATAAAAAACTTGGAAAAACGACTTAATGCTTATTTCCCCTGAAGTGAATTATAAAAGGTGGACAATGGCTAAGTCATTATTTTCCTGTTGTTATAGCATAAGACCAGTGTTTGTAACAGTAACCGCACACCTTCTCCTAATCTCCGAACTACGGTTTCTCTGAATTATGTTCACACCACACATTGCCCTCAGACATGACATCTCCACTGCCTCTAGCCTTCTCCTTGTTGCAACATTCACCACCCATGCCTCACACCCATACCAGGGCGTTGGTACAACTATACTCTCACACATTCCCCTCTTTGCTTTCATGGACAAAGTTGTTTGTCTCCACAGACTCCTCAGTGCACCACTCACCTTTTTCCCATCATCGATTCTATGATTCACCTCATCATTCATAGATCCATCTGCTGACATGTCCACTCCTAAATATCTGAATACATTCACCTCCTCCATACTCTCTCCCTCCAATTTGATATCCAATCTTTTCGTTACCTAATTTGTTGTGTGTGGCAAATTTTGGCCTAGATATAAGAGAATGAGTCTGGGTAGCAGGTGTGCCTAGTATCCACAAAAATGTTGCCCTATGCAGTGCATCATGGTAGCAGCTGACCTCTAATCTCCTGGTTGGGCTAAAATAGTGAATTTGGTTCCACTAAGTAAACCAGAAGATTTACAACTGAAATAGAGATCTTGGCCAATTTCAGACCAGAAGTGCCTGAAACATCTACATCTGCTTCAATTATTGGGACAGCCTAAACCATGACCAAGAATTAATGGTTATGGATCATTAGCCAAGAAATAGGAAAAAGCGTTAAATTTTTGTGTATGACGATGTGTTCAAAATGGAGGGGTAAGAGTTATACAGGAGAAGCCTGGGGACATGACTAGTGAACAGAGGAAAGGTTGCTTTAGTGATTGGACTGCCTCCAGGTTTTGTTCTGGATAGCCTGATAAGTAGGGCAAAAAAAATTGTATTATGAGAACAGATTATTTAACTTAAAACATGATATAAAAAATACCTGGAAAGCCCTATCTGAAATTCTAGGAACAAAAAAGATATCAGGAAACAGAACAGAACAATCAAACTAACAAAACCAGATGAACCCCAACTCCCACCAACTGAAACAACAAACAGACTCAATGTTTTCTTCTCCACCATAGGAAAAAACCTGGCAGGTAAAATCCCAAGCACAAATATCCCACCTAATGACTACCTCGCTGGCACCTACCCGAACACACTATTCCTAGCTCCGACCAACCCAACAGAAGTCTCACTTATTATCAACACACTAAAGAACAAGGCAGGAGATTTAAATAACTTACCACCCTGTATATACAAAAAGCTTCACAAGTACTGTCACCAATCATTGCAACACTCTTTAACAAATCCATCGAATCCTCAACCATCCCCACAGTTCTCAATATAGCGAGGGGTCACCCCGATACATAAAGAAGGAGATCAAGCAGACCTGAACAACTATAGGCCTTCAACTTACCCCTTCTCTCTAAAATTTTTGAAAAATTAATTCATAAGCGAATCTATTCCTACCTCATCTCCCACAACATACTCAACCCCTGTCAGTTTGGGTTCAGGCCTAATAAAAATACAAATGATGCTATTATACACATGCTAGAACAAATATACACTGCACTCGAGAAAAAAAAGTCCCATCGGGAATCTTCATTGATTTACATAAAGCTTTTGATACAGTTGACCATGATTTGTTGCACATAAAATTGTCACACTATGGTATAAGAGGGCACTCACTCAACTACCTAAAGTCATACCTTAACAACAGAAGCCAATATGTGTACACAAATGGAGCAAACTCTTCACACAACCAATTACAGTTGGTGTCCCAAGGGGAAGTGTCCTTGGCCCTCTTCTCTTTCTCATTTACATAAATGACCTATCAAATGCATCGCAACTACTCAAACCCATACTATTTGCAGATGACACTACATACGTCTTTTCTTACCCAAATCCAGTCATTCTAGGCAATACTGTAAATATTGAATTACAGAAAATATCTACCTGGATGATGATTAAAAAGCTTATTCTCAATATTGACAAAACCTACTTCATTCAGTTTGGGAACAGAACTACAGATGTTCCTCTTAACATAATGATAAACGGATCACCTATCACAAAGCTCACAGAGGGAAAATTCTTAGGAATCCACCTTGATAATAGACTCAAATTTCAAACACATGAACAACAAATTTCCAAGAAAATCTCCAAGACTGTAGGCATACTATCAAAGATATGGTACATACTATGCTCTGCAATCAGCTCTCCTGGCCCTATATTAACTCACTCATTTAACCCTATCTCACCTATGGAATCTGTGCATGGGGCTCAACAACAATCAATCATCTCAGACCATTAATTACCCAACAAAAGGCTGCAGTCAGAATAACAAATTCCCACTCCAGGCAGCATACTCCACCAATATTCAAAACTCTAAACTTACTCACCGTACAAAACATCCACACTTATTATTGTGCCTACTACATACATAGAACACTCAACTCAGATATAAACCCTCCCCTCAAACTTCTGCTTACCAACCTCAACAGAACATATGACCATAACACAAGGCACAGATCACTCTTTGATGTTCCCCATGTCCATCTCACACTATGTAAAAACTCTATGCACATAAAAGGTCCAAAAATCTGGAATTCATTACCTGTGAATACAAAAGAAACACTGCCTGTTTATCAATTCAAGACTCTTCTTAAAAACCACTTACTCACCCACAACTAAATAAATACTGAATAACTGTATTTCATAAATGTATAACCTGTGACCCTATCAAACTTTGTTTTCTAATTACATTACCTAATAGAGCATCCATTCTCTTGAATGCACTGTAACTCATCTAATGACCATAAGACCCGTTTCTGCACTACAAATCATTGATTATATTCAATTTGATCGGATTAATAAACTGTATGATTTCATATAATATATTGATCATTTTGTTATATTATACATTGTAATGCTACAAATTAGTACAACTCTAATGCTTCTTAATTGAAATGTTCAAATTTCATTGTTTAAAAATACTCATTTGTACTTCATGTTGTAATTTGTTTACTGTAATTTTTACCACTGAATATATCATTGCTTAGTTAACCCCTTGACTGTCGCAACCCCAATCCTGAGGTGTCTCCTGGTGTAGCAAAGTTTTAAAAAAAAAAAAAAAAAATTCTTATGAAAGGATAGAGAATTGTTTCCCGATTGTAATGAAATTATTGTAATGAAATTTGATGGAAAACTGACGGAATTACACTCTCGTAAAGTTAGCGACCTCGGCGATATTTACAAATCGGCGATTTTGCCCACTCTGAGCCCTATTTTCAGCTAATTCCATTGTTCCAGTCGACCAAACTCATAGCTATTTCTTTAGAACTCCATTTTTTCTATCGATCGAGTACAAGAAACTGCCCATTTACTGATTTCAACTACCCAATAACATGGTCAGAAATTTGCAATTTGGCAAATTTCACGAAAATTAAAAAATATGACAATTTCAAAATAAGGTCCAGATTGAACAATGCAGACATTCCTGGCTCTAAAATAACATTTTCTTTGTTCATCAGTCACGTCTCCAGGCCCCTCTGATATTACTCTTGCTTTCTATTTTGAATTTTTACTCAAACAAAAAATAGAAGATTTACTGTTATGCAGACTACTGCAATACTGTAATAATTGTACAAATAATGTCAACCCATTCATGACTGCATATTAAAATGGCTAGTTGGACATTTATTGGGCAATGACATCATTTGTTTACTTTTGAACATCGGCAAAAATCAAACATTTCCTCTACTTTGAGCTCCATTTCCAGGTTCGTTGCATAGTAAAACCAGTCAAAATCAACTCTATTTCTATAATATGTTTTCCATTCTATCAAATGAGACCAAGGAAACGAGAATACAACCATAAATACTATACGAAAATAGACCACAAAGTCGGCATTTTAATTAAAAAAAACGATTGGAGTTGTTTTTTCTCATTATGCACTGCGTGCTCCAGGATTTTTTTATATGGTGCACATTGACGACACAGACCCATTCTCTCACATGTGGGCCTACCAGCTTTCTCCTGCTTGATTTGAAGCCGCTAGAATTTATGAGTATATATATGTCAAACACGGTACCTCGAAAGACATATATATACAACCGAAACAGTCAAAGGGTTAATCTTAAACCTGCCCATAATGCTCTGCATACAAGGGGCTTTTGGCATGTACACCCATCTACTATAATTCCTTGTACAACTATGTATCATGTCCAAATAAAAATTATTATTATTATTATACCATGATAATAATAAGAATAATAATAATAAGAATACTCACATCTCTTGTATTCATTGTAACTCATCTAATGACCATATGTACTGTTATTACCTTATTAATATTACGTTAATTTTAAGTTTGCTCAAAATGCTATGCATCTAAAGGGGTTTTGGGCATGTACACAAAATTATTATACTACTTTGTACATACATGTATCATGTCAAAATAAAATGTAATATACATGTATAATAATAATAATATAAAAATAGTTATAAATGTATTAATTCAAGGATTATGTGGAGTAAAATAAAGGTTGGATGTGAAAAGTGGGTTATAGTAAGTGTATATGCACCTGGAGAAGAGAGAAGTGTAGAGGAGAGAGAGAGAGATTTTGGGAAATGATGAGTGAATGCATGGGGAGTTTTGAACCAAGTGTGAGAGTACTTGTGGTTGGGGATTTCAATGCTAAAGTGGGTAAAAATGTTGTGGAGGGAGTAGTAGGTAAATTTGGGGTGCCAGGGGTAAATGCAAATGGGAAGCCTTTAATTGAGCTATGTGTAGAAAGAGATTTGGTAATAAGTAATACATATTTTATGAAAAAGAGGATAAATAAATATACAAGGTATGATGTAGCATGTAATGAAAGTAGTTTGTTAGATTATGTATCGGTGGATAAAAGGTTAATGGGTAGGCTCCAGGATGTACATGTTTATAGAGGGGCAACTGATATATCAGATCATTATTTAGTTGTAGCTACAGTTAGAGTAAGAGGTAGATGGGACAAGAGGAAGGTGGCAACAACAAGTAGGAGGGAAGTGAAAGTGTATAAACTAAGGGAGGAGGAAGTTCGGGTGAGATATAAGCGACTATTGGCAGAAAGGTGGGCTAGTGCAAAGATGAGTAGTGGAGGGGTTGAAGAGGGTTGGATGAGTTTCAAAAATGCAGTATTAGAATGTGGGGCAGAAGTTTGTGGTTATAGGAGGGTGGGGGCAGGAGGAAAGAGGAGTGATTGGTGGAATGATGACGTAAAGGGTGTGATAAAAGAGAAAAAGTTAGCTTATGAGAGGTTTTTACAAAGCAGAAGTGTTATAAGAAGAGCAGAGTATATGGAGAGTAAAAGAAAGGTGAAGAGAGTGGTGAGAGAGTGCAAAAGGAGAGCAGATGATAGAGTGGGAGAGGTACTGTCAAGAAATTTTAATGAAAATAAGAAAAAATTTTGGAGTGAGTTAAACAAGTTAAGAAAGCATAGGGAACATATGGATTTGTCAGTTAAAAACAGAGTAGGGGAGTTAGTAGATGGGGAGAGGGAGGTATTAGGTAGATGGCGAGAATATTTTGAGGAACTTTTAAATGTTGAGGAAGAAAGGGAGGTGGTAATTTCATGCACTGGCCAGGGAGGTATACCATCTTTTAGGAGTGAAGAAGAGCAGAATGTAAGTGTGGGGGAGGTACGTGAGGCATTATGTAGAATGAAAGGGGGTAAAGCAGCTGAAACTGATGGGATCATGACAAAAATGTTAAAAGCAGGGGATGATACAGTGTTGGAGTGGTTGGTACTTTTGTTTAATAAATGTATGAAAGGGGGGAAGGTACCTAGGGATTGGTGGAGAGCATGTATAGTCCCTTTATATAAAGGGAAGGGGGACAAAAGAGATTGTAAAAATTATAGAGGAATAAGTTTATTGAGTATTGAAAGAATTAGAGGTAAGACAGAATGTAGGATTGTGGATGAGCAAGGAGGTCTCAAAGTGTGTAGGGGATGTGTAGATCAAGTGTTTACACTGAAGCATATATGTGAACAGTATTTAGATAAAGGTAGGGAAGTTTTTATTGCATTTATGGATTTAGAAAAGGCATATGATAGAGTGGATAGGGGAGCAATGTGGCAGATGTTGCAAGTATATGGAATAGGTGGTACGTTACTAAATGATGTAAAGAGTTTTTATGAGGATAGTGAGGCTCAGGTTAGGGTGTGTAGAAGAGAGGGAGACTACTTCCCGGTAAAAGTAGGTCTTAGACAGGGATGTGCAATGTCACCATGGTTGTTTAATATATTTATACATGGGGTTGTAAAAGAAGTGAATGCTAGGGTGTTCGGGAGACGGGTGGGATTAAATTATGGGGAATCAAATTCAAAATGGGAATTGACAGTTACTTTTTGCTGATGACACTGTGCTTATGGGAGATTCTAAAGAAAAATTGCAAAGGTTAGTGGATGAGTTTGGGAGTGTGTGTAAAGGTAGAAAGTTGAAAGTGAACATAGAAAAGAGTAAGGTGATGAGGGTATCAAATGATTTAGATAAAGAAAAATTGGATATCAAATTGGGAAGGAGGAGCATGGAAGAAGTGAATGTTTTCAGATACTTGGGAGTTGACGTGTCAGCAGATGGATTTATAAAGAATGAGGTTAATCATAGAATTGATGAAGGAAAAAAGGTGAATGGTGCCTTGAGGTATATGTGGAGTCAAAAAACGTTATCTATGGAGGCAAAGAAGGGAATGTATGAAAGTATAGTAATACCAACACTCTTATATGGGTGTGAAGCTTGGGTTGTGAATGCAGCAGTGAGGAGGCGGTTGGAGGCAGTGGAGATGTCTTGTCTAAGGGCAATGTGTGGTGTAAATATTATGCAGAAAATTTGGAGTGTGGAAATTAGGAGAAGGTGTGGAGTTAATAAAAGTATTAGTCAGAGGGCTGAAGAGGGGTTGTAGAGGTGGTTTGGTCATTTAGAGAGAATGGATCAAAGTAGAATGACATGGAGAGCATTTAAATCTGTAGGAGCAGGAAGGCGGGGTAGGGGTCGTCCTCGAAAAGGTTTGAAGGAAGGGGTAAGGGAGGTTTTGTGGGCGAGGGGCTTGGACTTCCAGCAGGCGTGCATGAGCTTGTTCGATAGGAGTGAATGGAGACGAATGGTATTTGGGACCTGACGATCTGTTGGAGTGTGAGCAGGGTAATATTTAGTGAAGGGATTCAGGGAAACCGGTTATTTTTATACAGCCGGACTTGAGTCCTGGAAATGGGAAGTACAATGCCTGCACTCTAAAGGAGGGGTTTTGGGATATTAGCAGTTTGGAGGGATATGTTGTGTATCTTTATACGTATATGCTTCTAAACTGTTGTGTTCTGAGCACCTCTGCAAAAACAGTGATTATGTGTGAGTGAGGTGAAAGTGCTGAATGATGATGAAAGTATTTTCTTTTTGGGGATTTTCTTTCTTTTTGGGTCACCCTGCCTCGGTGGGAGACGGCCGACTTGTTGAAAAAAAAAAATTATTAAAAATAGAATAAAACTGACCAAATTGCTAACTACTCATGCTTATCAGGGTAGTTCTGGTAATTGAATGGTCAGTTTCTTGTAATCATTAGATGGTACAGAAGGCAAACTAGCAAAATTACTGTAGTTGAGAACTGGGTCAGTTTGAGTGGATGAAACTGCCATTGTGTGAAGTGCTCCCCAACCTTCAACTTCATGCCTAGGTAATTCTATACACTAATTATCAAATTTTACATTTTTTAATGCCATTATCTTCAGAAAAAGATTTTCAACCATTTTAGGAGATAAAATAGTTAATTTTTTGAAAAAATACCAATGCAGAAAGGACTTTTAATTTTTTGGGGTGTTGACAGTCAAGACGTCAAGACGTGGTCTTTTGAAGCAAATTAGAAGTCTATTCCTTTTCCAAAGTTTTCCATCTATTTCAATGATTAGTAGGCTATGGAAGGTAAAAAGTGCCTATTTCATGCCTCTTAATCTGTTTAATGATAGGGTGTTACACTAAATTAAATTCTGACTGACAGGTAGTCAGATAAAGCACTATTTTTTTTAGCATAATGGCCATCTCCCACTGAGGCAGGGTGACCCAAAGAGGAAGCACATTCACATTTTGCTTCATAATTTTGCAGTACAACAAGAGCATCATGCTATTTTTTTCCAAATTTGGTTATTTTGCTCTTATTTTATTATTCATCAAAAACATGCTAATTTGCTGATGGTGTGATTCCTGTAGGAAACAGACATTTATATCTCCCACACAGCTCTATACTACTAGCAGTATTATAATATTCTATGAAAGTGCTAAACCTGAAGGTCATTCAGATCTGCACAGCAAAGTGGTAGCTGATCTTGGAGGGTAAATGACAGAAATGTGAAGGATGAGCACAAGGGCAAAAAAAATGCCCCATTCAATGCAGGTCTTTTTGAAGGGAAGGCCAACAGAATAAGCATGACAGTATTAGAAACCAAAAATGAAGCTAAAGTGCTCTCTAATGAACTGCACATCAAGATACGCTGAAGTATCAGCACAACCCAACAATTCTCGCACTGGCACTAGGAGAAACATGGTGCAATAGCCCGACTTCAATTAAGATATCAGATACAAAATTATTATTGTTGTCAAGCCTTACCACATGCATTTGGTTATACAGCTCAAGTGTTAATGTTTGGATTACTTTAAATTTCCTGTGTTTATGAAATACTTTACTGTACAGCATCAGTGTATTTACAGTTAACAGATATTTTTACTTAAACCAATACAATTATTAAATCTTTGATTTTTTAAAGTCAATTACAGGGATTTGCTAGGAAAAAATATAAATACCCATTATGCTAATAAAATATTTCTTACCCAAGATAAACCCCTAAATCCATGCATGGAACCAGTTCATATTCTTGGTAGATTGGCAGCTGCCAAGTTTCATCCAGGAAAGATGCATTTTCAAGCTTTAACTCAAAATTAATGTGAGAGCACTGGTAGAGGAGGCTCAGGAAAATCTCCCCTAATATTTCATTGCCGATAATGGAATCTTCATCATAAATACCATCATTGCATCTCAAGCGTACCTTAGAGAGAATAAGAAAAATAAAAAAAAACTAGGCAATTTATTTTCAATTTAAACACAAAAATGTCAAGAATCATTACACTATTGTAAATTGAAGGTTTTGTACCTAATAATAATAATAAGTACAGTACATAAATATGGCAATAACATATACACAACAGAATAAGAATGGTAACAAAATACTATACACATAGGAATATGGAAGGTACAACATAAAACTAGGCTTGTCCTTACGACAGTTTCAACTGGAACATGAAGACACTTTGATTTAAGAGCATGTCTGATGAACAACCGCCCACGACCTTGTGGTGTTGTCACGCACTGGTTGCTGGCAACAGCCTCCACTGTAGCCTTGTAAGTGCCCTTAAGACTGGAAAACAAAGCTGAGTTAGCAAATATTTTATGTTCACTGAACATTCCATTTTCTGCTGTTAAGTTGGGTGCCATTTTGTATTTCACTTACAAACATGAAACTGGTAAAACAGTTTTAAGGTTTCATAACACAACTAGAATACAATATGCACACTATCCATGCTACATTATGCACACTGTATCCATTGAACTTTTAATCAGACACTCCTTAGGCAGTAAACCCTCATTTCTTTACCAGCTCCACACATGGACAGCAGTCAATGAGACAGATTGGAAATCATCACTATGTAACTTGTAGACAGGTAATATCACCAAATGAAGGGTGATGACAAACAATGATTCATCTTTACCTGGAACTCACTTACAGAGCTCATATATCTCTCAAACTTAAATCCTAAATTTTAACCTTTGTGATTTCATCAAAGAAATGACAATAAAGTACAATGTAATATGAAATAATTAGTACTAAATATTGTATTTAACATTACTCCATAAAAACAGCCTTTACTGAGGAAATGTTTTAATACATTACCCAGCAGATGTTTGAGCAGTTCTCTCCACCCATGACCAGTAATCCCGTTTAGTGAGGCCAAATGCCAGATGGACAGCATTATTCAGTCCTTTACGAAAAATAACTTCCAGCACCTGACACAGTGGAAGGAGAAATGGCTGTGTGTCAAATACTCCTCCATTACAGCTTGCCTTAGTTGCCTCAAGGATATGACCTGCAACAAAATGTACAGTATAGATTAATATCTTCTACCCCCCCCCCCCCCCAAAAAAAAAAAAGTCCACCACATTTTGCGCATTTTTCTTTTTAACAAGTTGGCCGTCTCCCACTGAGGCAGGGTTACCCAAAAAAGAAAGAAAATCCCCAAAAAGAAAATATTTTCATCATCATTCAACACTTTCACCTTAAATGTCAATATGTACTTTTTGCGCTACTTCCCCTCACAATAAAACTGGTGTTACAAATAGACAAAGTTTTATTACATTGAATTATCACTGTATTAATAATCTTATCCTCAGGCAAACTAGCTATGTCAATCTTAGCAGTCATAAAGCAACCTTGAAATAATCAATGTGAAGTACTGCACTGAAATTTTAGGTTAGGTCTCAGTTAGACTTAATCTGCCCAAAATGTATTACAGAACTAGAGGCTATTCCACATAAATTATTACCATTGTAAAATAATATCTTTTTTGTGTTTGAGTATGTGACCTAATTCATGTGTGTATAAATAACTTATTACGAGAGTGACGAGATATAAATGTGGAAACAGTTCATCGCCACTGCAACTTGTTCAGCTATCAGTCCCTCTGTAATCTTTTGACTATAGCCCACAGGATGGGCATGGGGTGCATAATAAAGATACTAAACTAAATAGTGTATGAGGATAGTGAGGATCAGGTTACAACATAAAGGAGAGGGAAATTATTTTCCAGTTCCAGTAAAAGTAGGCTTTAAATATTGATGTGTGATGTCATCATGGTTGTTTAAAATATTTATAAATGGGATTTAACCCTTTCAGGGTTGGTGCATAATGAGAAAAAAAACTCCAACCGTGTTTTTGGTTTAAAACAGAGACTGCGGTGTATGTATTTCCGTATGCTATTTATGGTTGTATTCTAGTTTTTCTGGTTTCATTTTATAGAATGGAAGACATTATGGAAACTGAGATGATTTTGATTGGTTTCACAATGAAAAGTACCTTGAAATTGAGCTCAAAGTAGCAGAAATGTTCAAATTTTGCCAAAGTTCAAAGGTAAACAAATCATGCCATGCATTCAATATGCGTCAACTGGCGAGTCTAATATTCTTTCACAAGTGCGTTGATATTATTTATATCATTTCTACACCATTTCTACACGAATGCAGTAGTCTGCATAACAGTAAATCTTCTATTTTTTGTGAAAATAAAAATTCAAATTGGAAAGCAAAAGAAATGTAACAGAGGCCTGGGGACGTGAGTAATGAACAGAGGAAATGTTATTTTAGTGCCAGGAATGTTTGTCTTGTTTATTCTGGACCCTGTTTGGAAATTGGCATCTTTTGAAATTTGTGTGAAACTGGCAAAATTGCCAATTTCTGACCACGTTACTGGATAGTTGAAATCGGTAAATGGGTGGTTTCTTGTACTCATTCGATAGAAAAAATGGAGTTCTAGCAAAATAGGTATGATTTTTGTGAATTGGTACATTGGAACTGGCCGAAAATAGGGCTCAAAGTGGGCGAAGCCGCCGATGCGTAAACATCGTCGAGACCACTAACTTTATGAGAGCATATTTCCGTAAGTTTTCCATCAAATTTCATACTTTTGGTGTCATTATGATCGGGAAAAGATTCTCTATCATTTCATGAGAATTTTTTTTTTTTTTAAATTTCCAACCATAAGAACAAGTTTAGGGTTAAAAGGGTTAAAAGAAGTGTGTTTGGAAGAGGTGAGAAGATAAGATTTTGTTAGGATTTTTAACCCTAGAAGGTTAGCCTCCCAGGATAACCCAAGAAAAGCAGTGCATCATCAAGGGGCTGTCTGTCTCATTTCCACTGGGGTACTCAATCTTGTCCCCCAGGATGCGACCCACACCAGTCGACTAACACCCAGGTATCTACTTGCTTGCTAGGTGAATGGGACAACAGGTGTAAGGAAGCACACCCAATGTTTCTACCCCTGCCGGGGATTGAACCACAGATGCTCAGTGTGTGAAACAAGAATGTTGCCTACCAGGCCAAAGGCCTTAAAAGATAAAGAATACAAAATGGGATTTGTCACAGTTGCCTTTTGCAGATGACACTGTGCTTTTGGAAGATCCTGAAGAGAAATTGCAAAGGTTGGTAGACGAATCTGGAAGAGTAAAAAATGGAAATTACAAATGAACAAAATGCCTCAAATGATGTAGTTGAAGTTTTGGCAGTAAAGATCGAGAAACAAAACTTGGTCATTGTGGTTGTATACAAGCCTCTGGATGCAACTTCCCAACAATTCCAAGAACAGCTTTTGAAAATTGATCACTATCTGGAAAATCTTCAAGCTCCTGCCCCCAACATCTTGCTCCTGGGGGATTTCAACCTAAGGCACCTAAAATGGAGGAATGTAGCAAATAATGTTGTAGCAGAGATAACATCAGGAGGCAGCTCAGATGAAAACTCACACACACATGAGCTTTTAAATCTCTGCACGAAATTTCCCTTAAACCAGCAAATAATAGAGCCAAGACTGGAGAATAAACTGGACCTCATCTTCACTAACAATGATGATCTCATACGAAATATTACCATAACAAAAACAATACATATACTCAGATTACAACATAACAGAGGTACAGACATTTATGTGCTGGGCCCCAGACCGACAAAATGTGATCAGTCATGAGGGAGCCTTCACCAAATTCAACTTCAATAACAAAAACTAGGTGGGACCAAGTAAACCAGGCTCTAAGTGATATAAACTGGGAAGACAGCCTAAGCAACACGGATCCAAACTCGTCTAGAAAAAATTAACTCTGTGGCACTTGATGTATGCTCAAGGCATATTCCTTTAAGGAAAAGGAGAAGATGTAAACTACAAAGAGAAAGATGCTCCCTACACAAGCGAAGGCAAACAATAACAGAGCGGCTAAAAGAGACCAATACATGTATACATATCTGTAATACATAGGGAGACACTGGTCAGAAAAACAGCCAGCATCAAACTGAAGTTAAAGGAATCTTACAGGAACCAAGATACATGGGAAGAACTAAAAGCAATAGATGAAATTGAGAGAAACCCAAAATATTTCTTTTCTTATGACAAATCAAAGTCGAGAACAACAGCCAGTATTGGGCCCATACTTAAATGAGATGGGTCCTACACAGATGACAGCAACGAAATGAGTGAGCTACTCGAGTCCCAATATGAATCGATTTTAAGCGAGCAGCTAACCAGACTGAGAGTCGATGACCTACATGAATTTTTTATGAGAGAAAGAGACAGAATTTGGTAGACTTGAACCTATCTGATATTATCCTGATGTCTAATTACTTTGAAAAGGCGGTAAATGACACGCCCATGCACTGTGCCCCAGGCCTAGACTCATGGAACTCAGTGTTCATCAAGAACTGCAAGAAGCCCCTATCATGTGCTTTTAACATCCTATGGAAAGGGAGCATGAACACAGGGGTCATCCCACAGCTGCTAAAAACAACAGACATAGCACCACTCCACAAATGGGGCAGTAAAGCAATAGCAAAGAACTACAGACCAATAGCATTAACATCCCATATTATAAAAATCTTTGAAAGGGTTCTAAGAAGCAAGATTGCCACCCATCTAGATACCCATCAGTTACACAACCCAGGGCAACATGGGTTTAGAGTAGGTCGCTCCTGTCTGTCTCAACTACTGGACCACTAAGACAAGGCCCTAGATGCTCTAGAAGACAAACAAAATGCAGATGTAGTATACACAGATTTTGCAAAAGCCTTTGACAAGTGTGACCATGGTGTAATAGCACACAAAATGCATGATAAAGGAATAACAGGAAAAGTTGATAGATATACCGATAATTTCCTAACAAATAGAAAACAAATACAGTGGACCCCCGCATAACGATTACCTCCGAATGCGACCAATTATGTAAGTGTATTTATGTAAGTGTATTTGTACGTGTATGTTTGGGGGTCTGAAATGAACTAATCTACTTCACAATATTCCTTATGGGAATAAATTCGGTCAGTACTGGCACCTGAACATACTTATGGAGTGAAAAAATATCGTTAACCGGGGGTCCACTGTAGTAGTAGTAAACAGAGTAAAGTCTGAGGTGACAACAGTGAAAAGCCCTGTTTCACAAGGCACAGTACTCACTCCCATCTTGTTCCTCATCCTCATATCTGACATAGACAGGGATGTAATTTACAGCACCATGTCTTCCTTTGCAGATGACACCCAGATCTGCATGACAGTGTCCTCCACTGAAGACACCGCAAGACTCCAGGTGGACATTAACCAAATCTTTAAATGGGATGCAGAAAACAACATGAAGTACAATGATGAGAGATTTCAATTACTCCAATATGGAAACCATGAGGAAATTAAAACTATATCGGATTATAAAACAAATTCCAACCACACAATAGAGTGAAAAACTAATGTAAAGGACCCGAGAGTGATCATGTCAGAGGATCTCACCTTTAAGGACCATAACATTGTATCAATCATATCTGTTAGAAAAATGACAGGATGGATAATAAGAACCTTCAAAATTAGGGATACCAAGCCCATGATGACACTCTTCAGGTTGCTTGTTCTATCTAGGCTGGAATATTTCTGCATACTAACAGCACCTTTCAGGTTAGTTAGTTTAATATGTTTATTATGCACCCCATACCCATCCTGTGGGCGGTAGTCAAAAGATTACAGAGGTACATAATTGGTCCAGGGACTGGACTCCAAAGTTTTGATAGCTGAGCAAGTTACAGAGGTAATGAACTCACAATTTACAAAGGTAATGAACTCCAGGTAAGTCTGGTCACAATCATGACAAGTTACAAAGGTATTTACAGATTACAGAGGTACGTAATGGGTCCAGGGACTGGGCCCCCAAAGTTTTGATAGCTGAACTAGGTACAAAGGTAATGAGCTCACAAGTTACAAAGGTAATGAATTCTGTAAGAATGGTTACTTACGTTTATACATGGCTACAATCATGAACAAATTATAGTGTAATGAGCAATTCACACTTCCACACCCAATCACAACTGTAATAAGTTATTGGTGCAAATATTGATTGTTGAGACACACACACACACACTTTAGTTTAATATCTTTATTATGCACACCATACCCATCCTGTGGGCGGTAGTCAAAAGATTACAAAGGTACATAATGGGTCCAGTGACTGGACCCCAAAGTTACGACAGATGAACTAGTTACAAAGGTAATGAACTCCAGGTAGATCTGGTCACAATCATGGCAAGTTACAGAGGTAATGAATCAGCTTCACTCCTATACATGGTTACAGTCATGAACAAATTACAAAGTAATGAACCACTGATATGTCCACACCTGGTCACAATTGTAATGGGCAGGTGAAAATGCTGACCTAGAAAATGTACAGAGAACCTTCACGGCACACATAACTGCGATAAAACACCTCAATTACTGGGAATGCTTGAAGTTCCTCAACCTGTACTCCCTAGAACACAGGCAGGAGAGATACATGATTATATACACTTCGAAAATCCTGCAGGGATTAGCACCAAACTTGCACACGAAAATCACTCCCTATGTAAGCAAAAGATGATGCACCATGCCTGCAATGAAAAGCGGGGGTGCCATTAGCATGATAAGAGACAACACAATAAGTGTCAGGGGCCCAAGACTGTTCACCTGCCTCCTAGCATACATAAGAGAGATTACCAATAGACCCCTGACCTGTATTTCCTGGAATGCAGGCGGGAGAGATACATGATTATATACACCTGGAAAATCCTAGAGGGACTAGTACCGAACTTGCACACGAAAATCACTCACTACGAAAGCAAAAGACTTGGCAGACGATGCAACATCCCCCCAATGAAAAGCAGGGGTGTCACTAGCACGTTAAGAGACCATACAATAAGTGTCAGGGGCCCGAGACTGTTCAACTGCCTCCCAGCATACATAAGGGGGATTACCAACAGACCCCTGGCAGTCTTCAAGCTGGCACTGGACAAGCACCTAAAGTCGGTTCCTGACCAGCCGGGCTGTGGCTCGTACGTTGGTTTGCGTGCAGCCAACAGTAACAGCCTGGTTGATCAGGCTCTGATCCACCAGGAGGCCTGGTCACAGACCGGGCCGCGGGGGCGTTGACCTCCGGAACTCTCTCCAGGTAAACTCCAGTTAAAGTCGGTACCTGACAAGGTAGGCTGTGGTTCGTACATCGGGTTGCATGCAGCCAACAGCAACAGCCTGGTTGATCAGGCCCTGATGCACCATGAAGCCTGGTCACAGACCGGGCCGCGGGGGGCGTTGACCCTCAAAACCCTCTCCAGGTATACTCCAGTTAAAAAAAAAATATATAAAAAAAAGAAAGTAAGGTAATGAGTAACAAAAAAAATTTAGGTCATGAAAGATTGGACATCAGATTGGAGGGAGGGATCAAGAGCCCCTCACCGCCATGAATGTATCTCTTTTAAAAGATGAAAACTGTAGTGACACGTAAAATTAAATATTGGAGGGGATATTTTTAGCATTACAGCTCCACAACAAAAACTTCATTTCTAAAACACGAATAATATTCTACATTACGCTCTTACCAATCTTTCTTTTAACCAAGTGTAGTGCTCGAAATATGATTATGCACCTACCTTTCAGCTCTTTAATCAAGGGATCTGAAATAGACATATTGAGTGTTGTTGTGGTTGTTTTTGAAGGTTGAGGTATGCCGAGGAGCCGCATATACATTACCGTTCACTCCAGGTTCACGCAGGGACTCTCCTCCTCCCACGCAAAATGTGGATACAATCTCAAGATTTCAGATCTTTTTAACAATGTTCGCCTTAATTCGAAAATTCACTCTCCCAAACTACAAAACTAACAATGAAGTATTTTATCAATTCCTCTAAGGTTTGCCTGAAGGTGTATATGAAGGTTGGATGTTTGGGCACTATAGTGTTCCATTGTATTATTACTTCGTCTCCAGGAGGAATAAAATCAAGAGGTTAGGTTAGGTAAGGTTTGTCAGGAAACAAGACAAGTGTTTCCTGACGCGGGTTTTAGTCAGATGATGACCCGCCTTTGGAGCTTTGGTCATCTGACCGAGGCCTTCCGCTGGCTTACCGGTCCACCCCTTTAAAAATTATGGTCATTTATAACCATTTTTTCAACTAATAAAATAAAGAAGGCTATATAACTGTTATAGATGATGCAAAAATCTTATATGAAATTAAAATAATGAAAATACTGTAAATGTAAATATTTACAAGACACTGCAACACAAGGGTATCTTGGTACAGACCTGCAATCAACTTCGACAACTTCCACTAGTGAGAGGGGCTGGATTTGAGAGGGACCTGACTTCTCGACATTTGAGTTCTTACCTCTCCTAGTGGGCTACGTCTCACCTCTTGGCGCTATAAAAGCTCCATCCTGTCACTTCTTCTCCATATTGTTTCATACTATGGAACAATACTCTTCTCCAGACTGAGGGACTGACCACCTCAAAACTTTAAGGGTGATGGACTGATTACATCGTCTTCAAGTATCTTCTGCTTCTATCAACTTTTCTGTACTTGACTGAAGAAGCCTACTGTGTAGGCGAAACGTTTCACAATAAAGATACCTAACTGTTGCATATGTGTCTTACCTAACAACCCGTCGGTATTTTATACCATTTTAATGTTCAATCTGTCAGACACTGCAACACAAGGGTATCTTGGTACAGACCTGCAATCAACTTCGACAACTTCCACTAGTGAGAGGGGCTGGATTTGAAGGGACCTGCTTCTCGACTTTTGAGTTCTTACCTCCCCCTGTGGGCTACGTCTCCCTCTTGGCGCTATAAAAGCTCCACCCTGCACTTCTTCCCCTATTGTTTCATTTGGAACAATACTCTTTCCAGACTGGGGGAGACCCCCTCAAAATTTTTAAGGGTGATGGACTGTTTACTCGTCTTCAAGATCTTCGTTCATCAATTTTGATTTGATGAAGAACCCTACGTGTGGCGAACGTTTCAAAAAAAAGAACCTAATGTTTATGTGTTTACCTAAAAAACCCGTCGGTATTTTTACCTTTTAATTTCAATCTGTCAGACACTGCAAAAAGGGTTCTTGGGTCAGCCCTGCAATCAACTTCGACAATTTCCACTAGGAGGGGGCGGGGATTTGGGGGGGACCTGACTTCTCACATTTGGTTTTACCTCCCCTAGTGGGCACGTTCCCTCTTGGCGCATAAAGCCCCACCCTGCATTTCTTCCCTTTTGTTTATACTAGGAAAAAATTATCTTCTCCAGACTGAGGGACTGCCCACCTCAAAACTTAAGGGTGAGGGATGATTACTCGTTTCAGTTCTTCTGTTCTATCAACTTTTCTGTATTTGACGAAGAACCCTATGTGTAGGCAAAGTTTCACAAAAAGATCCTAAGTTGCATATGTGTCTTACCTAACAACCCGTCGGTATTTTTACCATTTTAATGTTCAATTGTAGACACTGAAACCAAAAGGGGATCTTGGGTAAGACCTGCAATCAACTTCCAATTTCCACTAGTGAGAGGGGCTGGATTTTGAGAGGGACCGACTTTCACATTTGGTTTTACCTCCCCTTTTGGGGGTACGTCTCACCTCTTGGCGTAAAAAAGTCCTCCGTCACTTCTTCCCCTATTGTTTCTACATGGAAAAATACTCTTCCCCGAGAGGACTGACCACCTCAAAACTTTAAGGGTGTGGCTTTACATCGCTTCAAGTATCTTCTGCTTCTATCAATTTTTCTGTACTTGACTGAAGAAGTACTGTGTGGCAAAGTTTCACAAAAAAGATCCCAACTGTTGTATGTGTCTTCCAACAACCGTCGGATTTTATACCTTTTTTAATGTTAAAATCTGCAGCACTGCAACACAGGGTATTTGGACATACCTGCAATCAACTTCGACAATTCCCCCTGTGAGGGGACCTGACTTTCTCGACATTGGAGTTTTACCTTCCTAGGGGGCTACGTCTCCCCTCTTGGCGCTATAAAAGCTCCATCCGTCCTTCTTCTCATTTGTTTCATATTTGGGAACAATACCTTTCCAAGGGGGATTGCCACCTCAAAATTTTTGGGGAGGACTGTTACATCGTCTTAAGATCTTCGTTTCTACAACTTTTCTGTACTTGACTAAAGAACCCTACTTTGTAGGCGAAACGTTTCACAAAAAGTACTAACTTTTTGATATGTGTCTTACCTAACAACCCGTCGGTATTTTATCCCTTTTTAAATGTTAAATCTGTCGGGGACACTAAAACCAAGGGTTTTTGGGTACAGACCTGCAATAAACTTCGACAACTTCATGTGAGAGGGGCGGGATTTAAAGGGGGACCTGCTTTCGATTTTTGATTTCTTACCTCTCTGGGGGCTACGTCTACCTCTTGGCGCTATAAAAGCTCCTCCTGTCACTTCTTCTCCATTTGTTTCATACTATGGAAAAATACTTTCCCAACTGAGGGACTGACCACCTCAAAATTTTTGGGTGGGGGATGTTTACATCGTCTTAAAGTATCTTTGCTTCTATAACTTTTCTGTATTGATGAAGAACTACGTGTAGGCAAATTTTTCACAATAAAAAACCCTAAATGTTCCCATATGTGTCTTCCTAAAAACCCCGTCGGTATTTTATCCCATTTTAATTTCAATCTGTAGAACTGCAACACAAGGGATCTTGGTACATACCTGCAATAAACTTCGACAACTTCCACTATTGGGGGGCTGGTTTTGAAGGGCCCTGATTTCTGACATTTGAGTTCTTACCTCCCCTAGTGGGCACGTCTCACCTCTTGGCGTAAAAGCTCCTCCGTCACTTCTTCCCCATATTGTTTTACTATGGAAAATACTTTCTCCAGACTGGGGGAACTGACCCCTCAAATTTTTAAGGGTGAGGATGTTTACTCGTTTTCAAGTATCTTCTGCTTCTATCAAACTTTTCGTATTTGACTGAAAACCCTACTGTGGGCGAAACGTTTCACTAAAGTCCCTAACTGTTGATAGGTCTTACCTAACAACCGTCGGTATTTTATCCCTTTTTAAAGTTAAATCTTCAACCTGCAACACAGGGTTTTGGGTAAGCCCCAAATTTAACTTCGACAACTTCCACTTTAGAGGGGCTGGTTTAGAGGGCCCTGACTTCTCGACTTTGGTTCTTCTCCCCCAGTGGCTACTCTACCTCTTGCGTTTTTAAAAAAAGCTCCCCCTGTCATTTCTTCTCCATATTGTTTCTACTAGGAAAAATATCTTCTCAGACTGAGGGACTGCCCCCTAAAAAATTTTAAGGGTGAGGATGATTAATCGTCTTCAAGTATCTTGCTTCTTCAACTTTCTGTATTGGGACTGAAGAAGCCTACGTTAGGCGAAACGTTTCACAATAAAGTACCTAACTTTTGCATTTGGTTTACCTAAAAACCCGCGGATTTTATCCCATTTTAAGAAATCTTCAACACTGAAACACAAGGGTATCTTGGTACAGACCGCAATCAACTTCGACAATTCCACAGTGAGGGGGCGGGTTTTGAGAGGGCCCTGATTTCTCGACATTTGATTTTCTTACCTCTCCTGGGGTTGTTCACCTCTTGGCGTATAAAAGCTCCACCCTGTCATTCTTCCCCAATATTGTTTCATACTAGGGAACAATATCTTCTCCAACTGAGGGACGCCAAACTCAAAATTTTAAGGGGAGGGAGATTACTCGTCTTCAAGTTCCCCTTTATCAACTTTTCTGTATTGCGAAGAGCCTATTTGGTAGCAAACGTTTCAATAAAGATATAATGTTGCATTGTGTTTAAACCTAAAACCCGTGGGATTTTTCCATTTTAATTTTTCAATCTGTCAGACACTGCAACAAAAGGGTATTGGTACAGACCTGAAATAAAATTTCGCAATTTCCCATAGTGAGGGGGGCGGGATTTGAGGGGATGACTTCTCGACATTTGAGTTCTTACCTTCCTAGTGGCTACGTTCACCCTTTTGGCGCAAAAAAAGCTCCTTTGTCACTTCTTCCCTTTTGTTTCATACTAGGAACAATACTTTTCTCCAGACTGGGGACTGACCCCCTAAAAACTTTAAGGGTGAGGACTGATTACATCGTCTTCAAGTTTCTTCTGTTCTTCAACTTTTCTGTTTGACTAAAGAAGCCTACTGTGTGGCAAAAACGTTTTCACAAAAAAAGATCCAACGGTTGATATGTGTTTCCTAACAACCCGTCGGTATTTTAAAAACCTTTTTAATGTTCACTGTCAGACACTGCAAAAAAGGGGATCTTGGTCAGCCTGAAATCAACTTCGACAATTTCCCACGTAAAGGGGGGCGGATTTGAGAGGGACCTGACTTCTCGACATTTGAGTTCTTACCCCCTAGGGGCTAGCCCACCCTTGGGCTATAAAAGCCCCACCCGTCACTTCTCCCATATTTTTTATCTAGGAACAATATCTTCCCAGAGGGGGACTACCCCCTCAAAACTTTAAGGGTATGGCTGATTACATCGCTTCAAGTATTTTCTGCTTCTAAACTTTTCTGACTTGACTGAAGAACCTACTGTGTAGGCAAAACGTTTCCAATAAAGATCCCTAACTGTGCAAAATTGTTTTTCCAACACCCGTCGGTATTTTATCCATTTTAATTTTCAACTGTCAACCTGCAACAAAAGGGATTTGGTACAGACCTAAAATCAATTTCGACAATTTCCCATAGTAGGGGGGCGGGATTTAGAGGGCCCTGACTTCTCGACTTTTGAGTTCTTACCTCTCCTAGTGGGCTCGTTCACCTTTTGGGCGCTTAAAAGCTCATCCTGTCACTTTTCTCCCATATTGTTTCTATAGGAACAAACTTTTTCCAAATGGGGGGACTGCAACCTAAAAAATTTAAAGGGTGAGGGACTGTTTACATCGTCTTCAAGTTTTTCTGTTCTATCAACTTTCTGTCTTGATAAAAAAGCCTATGTGAGGCGAAACTTTTTCACAATAAAGATACCTAACTGTTGATATGTTTTCTTACTAACAACCCGTCGGTATTTTATACCATTTTAATTTTTTTCAATCTGTCAGAACACGCAACACAAGGGTTCTTGGACAGCCCTGCATAACTTCGAAAAACTTCCCCTATGAGAGGGCTGGATTTGAGAGGGACCTAACTTCTCGACATTTGAGTTTTTCCCTCTCCTAGGGGTTTTGTTCACCTTTTGGGCGCTATAAAAGCCACCGTCACTTCTTCTCCAATTGTTTCTATATGGAAAATACTCTTCCCAACTGAGGGACTGACCACCTAAAAATTTTAAGGGTGATGGACTGATTACTCTTTTAAAGTTCTTCTGTTTCTATCAATTTTTCTGTACTTGACTGAAAACCCTACTGTGTGGGCAAAACGTTTCAAAATAAGTACCTAACTTTTTGCATTTGCTTCCCTAACAACCCTGGTTTTTTACCATTTTAATTTCAATCGTCAGAATCAACACAAGGTATCTTGGTACAGACCTGCAATAAATTTCGACAACTTCCCTGTGAGAGGGGGGTTTTTGAAGGGACCTGACTTCTCGCATTGAGTTCTTACCTCCCCTAGTGGGTATTCACCTCTTGGCGCTAAAAAAGCCCCATCCGTACTTTTCTCATATTGTTTATAATGGAACAATACTCTTTCCAACTGAGGGATGACCCCCCAAAAATTTTTAAGGGGATGGATGTTACTCGTCTTCAAGTATCTTCTGCTTCTATCAACTTTTCGTATTTGACTGAAAACCTACTGTGAGGCGAAACTTTCAAATAAAGATACCTAATGTTGCTATGGTCTTACTAACAAAGAGGAAGGCGTAAGGAGGGGGAGGGTATGAGGTAATCAGCCCTCACTGGAGCGATGTGTTCGCCCTCAATCTTGTAAAATGTACAGCATAGGGCCGTAAAAGTGGTTATAACTGTAGTGAGGTAAATTGAAGCAGGCGGAGGCGGGGTATAGTGGTCCATCCACTAGTCGAAGTAGGTCTTTGTCCAAAGGTTGAACAAGCGTTGAAGAATTTTTTGTAAGAAGATCCCATGATGCTGCAGGGGTTGACAGTTGTGATGAATGTTTGAAAAACCGACAAGTGTGAAGATTGAGCCCACTTATGCAGCATATGGGAATCTTTATTCAGGAAACGTTTCGCCACCAGTGGCTTCATCATTTCCAATACAAAGGGGAAGGCTAAGGAGAGGAGGAGTATGAGGTAATCAGTCCCTCAGCCTGGAGTCGATGTGTTCAGTCCATCAATCTTGTAGAATGTACAGCATAGGGCCGTAGACGTGGCTTATATACTGTAGTGAGGTGACTTGAAGCAGGCGGAGGCGGGGTCATAGTGGTACCATCCACTAGTCGAAGTAGGTCTTTGTCCAAAGGTTGAACAAGCCACTGGATGGCGAAACGTCTACAATAAAGATACCCAGATGTTGCACATGTGTCTTACTCTCATCTTGTCGGTATTATATACCATTCGTACACAACTTGTCAGACACTGCAACATCATGGAATCTTAATTCTGAGGACATGTACATAACCTATGTCCTGGAATTTGTATTGATAAAGCCACTGGATGGCGAAACGTCTACAATAAAGATACCCAGATGTTGCACATGTGTCTTACCCTTCCTCTTTGTATTGGACTGATGAAGCCACTGTGTGGCGAAACGTTTCCTGAATAAAGATTCCCATATGCTGCATAAGTGTCTCAATCTTCACTTTGTCAATGGTCCAAGTCCAAGTCGGACCAAAACGTCGTCGTAAGCTTCTCTCTTTTATGTGCGGGTTATTTGTGTATCGTTCCAGTCACGGTATTGTGCCTTTTTTTGTTATTTAATTCGCGGAACTGGAGCACAGCTCCAATTCCCTAAATCAAGAGCCCCTCACCAACATCAAGGAACCTTCCTTGAGGGGGCCAAATAATGGAAATGGGAAATTCTCTGTATGTTTATCTCAGTAGAAATGAAACAAAGTAAAATCAGGCTACTTGAAGAATAGTGGACTTCGACACAATATTAAGAGTATCAGATAGAGGAATGGATCTAGGAGTTTTTATTAAAAAAAAATCTCACCAGCTGATTATATAAATGAAATTGTGAGAAACTCTTATGCCACACTGCCAAACGATAAAAATATATGGATGGTGAAATGTTAGCGTAAGTGCTTTATAACTTATATCAAGCCAAAATTCCAATACGCAGTGGTTGTGTGGCACCTTATCTGTACTTTCTTCGAGCTCATTTGCTAGTTCATTTCTGACAGTATTTCATAGCTTCTTTTTCGACTCCTTCATGATAAAGTTGATATGTTAGCCAAGAAGAGTACCCAGAAGGAGAATGTAGAATATAACTTTGGTATAACTGTGTCTAGCATTAGGAATAATATTAGGAGAGAAGTAAATAATGAAAATGATTGTTATAGCAATGCAGTTAGAAGCCTGAGTAGATCTATAACCCACTATGATAACATGAACGTAGATAAGTATGTTTATGGAGCAACTTGCAATGTGAACAGACTGAATGATGTTATAGTGACCAGGCTTAGGCTTACCTGGAGAGAGTTCCGGGGATCAACGCCCCCGCGGCCCGGTCTGTGACCAGGCCTCCTGGTGGATCAGAGCCTGATCAACCAGGCTGTTGCTGCTGGCTGCACGCAAACCAATGTACGAGCCACAGCCCGGCTGGTCAGGAACCGACTTTAGGTGCTTGTCCAGTGCCAGCTTGAAGACTGCCAGGGGTCTGTTGGTAATCCCCCTTATGTATGCTGGGAGGCAGTTGAACAGTCTCGGGCCCCTGACACTTATTGTATGGTCTCTTAACGTGCTATTTGGGTCCCCTGCTTTTTCGGGGGGGATTTTGGGCCTCATTTTCCCAAGTTTTTTCTTTGTGTGATTTGATTTTCGTGTGCAAGTTGGTACTAGTCCCTTTTTGGTTTTTCCAGGTGTATATAATCATTAGTTTTTTTTTTTTTTAAAAATACCGACGTATCGTAAATTTAACGGGACCCAAATTTTATGCCTGAAAAAATTTAAAACTGGGTTTGGCATCGTTGTATGCACAAGGCTTATTCCTCTAAAAAAAAGGGGGGAGTAGATGAAAAATAAAAAGAGCGGCGCCCCCTTTACAGGCGAGGGAAAAAAAGAATAACAGGCGGCAAAAAAGGGGTTTCAATATATCAGAAATCCCGCAGGGGGGACACTGGTCAGAGAAATGCAAGATCAACAAAACTAAAAGAATCCTTTAGGAGTCAGGAATCGGGGAAAAAACCCTAAAAGCCATAAATAAAAATTCGAAAAAAAACCCAAAAGTATTTTTTTTTCCTATCCCCAAAAAAAATTTAAAATCGAGAAAAACGCCCAGTTTTGGGGCCCCCCTCCCTTAAAAAGAGGGGTTTCCTACACAGATGACAGCAAGGAAATGAGTGAGTACTCAAGCCCCAAATATGACTCAGTTTTTGGGCAAGCCCCCAAAACCAGACGAGGGTCGAAGATCAAAATAATTTTTTTAGAAGGCCCCCAAAATTTGTTTAAAACCAAAAGGGCCTTTTCCGTTGTTATCCTGCGCCAAATGACTTCGAACAGGCGAAAAATTGACTGCCCTTTGCACTCTGCCCAGGGCCAGACTAGGGGAACTCTGTGTTCATCAAAAACTCCCAAGAACCCCCTATCCCCGAGCCTTTTCCATCCTATGGGAGGGAGCATGGACAGGGGGGTGGGCCCTCAGTTATTTTAAAACAACGGGCATACCCCTTTTTCCCAAAAAGGGGGGGCTTTTAAAAAAAAGCAAAGAACTACAGCCAATAGCACTAACACCATATCATAAAAAATTTTTTAAAAGGGGTTTCCTAAGAAGCAAGATCCCCCCCATCTAAAAACCCATCAGTTACACAACCCAGGGCAACATGGGTTTGGAAACAGGCGCTCCTGTCTGTTAAATACTGGATCATAGGGAAAAAGGGTTTCCTTAAATGCACTAGAAGACAAAAAGAATGCGTTTGTAAAAATTTAAGACTTTGCAAAAACCCTTCGACAAGTGTGACCATGGCTTTAATTTGCGCCCCCAAAATGCGCGCTAAAGGAAATAACAGGAAAAGTTTGGGCGATGGATCTATAAATTTTTTCACTAACGAAAAAACGAGATTGTCGTCAACAGAGTAAAGTCGAGGCACTACGGTGAAAAAACTCTGTTCCACAAGGCCCCAGTACTGCTCCCTCCCTTTTTCCCCATCCTCATATCCGGGCATAGACAAGGATGGGCAGCCCCCAGCACCGTGTCTTCCTTTGCAGGGGACACCCGAATCGCATGCAGTGTCTTCCATTGCAGACACTGCAAGGCTCCGGCGGAAAACAACCCAAAACTTTCCGTTGGGGGTGCAGAAAAAAAATTTTTGAAGTTTTTAAAGATGAGAAAAAATTTTAATTACTCAAATTTGGAAAAATGAGGGGAAAATTTAAAAATTTTATCAGAGTACAAAAAAGTTCTGGCCAAAGGGTAGAAGGGGGAAAGGGCACCCCGTTTTAAAGGGCCTGGGAGTGATTTTGTCGGAGGATCTCACCTTCAAGGACCATAACATTTTTATCAATCGCTTTGCTAGAAAAAAAGACAGGATGGATAATGAGAACCTTCAAAACTAGGGAGGCCCAAGGGCCCCCCCCCCTGGGTGACACTCTTCAGGTCCCCTTGTTCTATCTAGGCTGGAAAAATTGCTGCCCCTTTTAACCCGCACCTTTTAAGGAGGTGAAAATTTTCCGACCTTTGAAAATGTACAGAGAATTTTTACGGGCGCCCTAACGGAGAAAAAAACACCTCAATTTTTGGGAGCGCTTGAGGTTTCTAAACCCGTATTTCCCCGGAAAGCAGGAAAGGGGGGATACATGATTATTACCCTGGAAAATCCTAGGGGACTAGTACGAACTTGCACACGAAAACATCACTACGAAAGCAAAAGGGCTTGGCAGCGATGCACCATCCCCCCCAAAAGAAAAGCAGGGGGGGTCACTTTTTACGTTAAGAGACCATAAATAAGTGGGCAGGGGGGCCCCAAAACTGTTCAAACCCGCCCCCCAGCACAAATAAGGGGGAAACCCCAACCCGGGGCCCTGGCCGTCTTCAAGCTGGCACGGGGCAAGCACCCCAAAGTCAGGTTTTTTTTTTAAACCCGGGGGTGGTTTTTCCGTACGTTGGTTTGCGGTGCAGCCCGGGAGGGAACAGCCTGGGGTTTATCAGGGCGCTGATCCACCAGGAGGCCCGGTCACAGGACCCGGGGCCCCGGGGGCGTTTACCCCCCAAAAAATCTCTCCCGGGGGAAACTCCCCGGTAAACCCGTAGTTACCGAGGTTTGCAATTTACACAAAGAAAAAAGCAATTATTATACAGAAAAAACGTCCTTCCCCCAAAATTTCCAACCCGTCAAAAAAAATTAGTTTTAATATAGCATTTATTGTGGTGGGGGACGAAAAAAAAAAAAATAGAAAACGCTAGATAAAGCGAATGTAAACCCAAAGGGGTTTAGGCTCGACCTTCGTCATGTAGGAGCTGCCAGAAATCATCGGTTTCTTTCAACACGCAAATTATACTTTTTTATCAATTTAAATCACAATTACTGGGAGGTTTAATTTTTAAGTAGTCTTCATGTGTTAGCCCAAAACACCCACTAGTATGTTTTAATACGTGACCCAATGACAGATTTAGATCGAATGGTTTGGAAAACCCCGTGGTCCGAACCTTGATGGTCCCAACCCTTGTTGGTTTTTTAAGGTTCGTTGGACAAAAGAGCAAGGGCTGTAAAAAAGGATGGGGTTTTGGGGCCCTTTTCAAAAACAAAAAAATAATAAAAATCAGGAAAAGTACACGGTAAGCGTCCAATTAGTTTGGAAAAAAGAAATACAAATAGCTTTGAGTTCAAATTTAAGGAGGTTATTAATAGAGTATTCAAGAGGTTGCTAGTAGAATTACAGTAAATCAACCATTCAAATCATTATGAAGCTCTGTGTAGTCTGCAGTCAGTCCTGCTTAAGCAGGACACAATAGATATCTACCCTCTACCAGGATACACAGCAATTCACAACTGCAGACCAAACCAAGTTGGGGTGGTATTGCAATCTATTACTCTAACCAATTATCTTGTATTAGCACCACTTGCTTTAGTGATGAATATGGGGAATACATTTTTGCTAATTTTACTGTAAAAAACCTTAAGACACCCATAACAATCGGTGCCATTTACCGGATACCTCACACAAACATCCCAAATTTCAGTGAGAAATTAAAGTCACTAATAACAAACAGACAAATGAATAAGCACCACCTACTCTTAGCTGGAGACTTCAACATCAACCTTGGCATACTAGATGATCAGCCTGTAACCGATTTCATCAACAATATGAACAACACAATGGAAATAAATGGTATAAAATACCGACACAATGGAAATATAAACACAAATGCAGTATAATGTGATCCTTTATTGACAACGTTTCACCCACACAGTGGGCTTTTTCAAGTCACACACAGATCTACCTGGGGTGGAAGGTACGGGAGTATTTATAGTCATGTCAGAATGTTGAGGTCAGGTGGAGAATGCTGCATCTGATGATCTACCGGGTGGGGTTATAGAATCTTGGGTTGCTTGGCAGGGGTATTGGACAAGTTGTAGACCTTCTGCAGTGTTCTATGTTCTTATGTGGGATAGCGATGAAGAAGTTTCTTGGCGAGTGGTTCAGCTATGTTATAGAAGCCATTGTTCTGGTTGAAATTGTTGGTTATAGAGATAAGCGATGATTCCAGGATTCTTCTGTATTGAGTGTTGTCTTCGTTGGCTATAAGTCTTGAGTTTCTGTAGTTAATTAAATGGTTGTGTGAATTGCGATGTTGTACACAGGCATTCCTTGTATCGTCAGTCCTGCTTGCATATTGGTGTTCTGAAATGCGTGTTTGGAGGTCTCTTGATGTTTCGCCCACATATAATGTGTTGCAGTCATTACAAGGAATTATGTATACCCCTGCAGAGGATGGAGGCTTGGAAGAATCCTGGAATCATCGCTTATCTCTATAACCAACAATTTCAACCAGAACAATGGCTTCTATAACATAGCTGAACCACTCGCCAAGAAACTTCTTCATCGCTATCCCACATAAGAACATAGAACACTGCAGAAGGTCTACAACTTGTCCAATACCCCTGCCAAGCAACCCAAGACTCTGTTGTTAGGTAAGACACATATGCAACAGTTAGACAACTTTATTCCGAAACGTTTCGCCTACACAGTAGGCTTCTTCATCGAATACAGAAAGTAGGCAGGAACAGTAGAGATGTGAAGACGATGTAATCAGTCCATCACCCTTGAAGTCGTAGAATTTGAGGTTGTCAGTCCCTCGGCCTGGAGAAGTTCAGTTCCATAGTCAGGAACTATCTGAAGATCAAGCGACAGTGCGGAGACTTAAATACTGTCGGAAGGAGAGGTGCAGGGTAGTAGTAGTAGTAGTAGTAGTAGTAGTAGTAGTAGTAGTATAGTAGTGAGAGGCCACTGAGAGGTCATGTCCCTCTCAGATCCAACACTTCTCACTTGAAAAGCTTGTCCAAGGTGTTTTCTGTACCAAGATGCCACGTGTTGCAGTGTCTGACAAGATGAACATCAAAATGGTATACAATACCGACAGGTTGTTAGGTAAGACACATATGCAACAGTTAGACAACTTTATTCCGAAACGTTTCGCCTACACAGTAGCTTCTTCAGTCGAATACAGAAAGTAGGCAGGAACAGTAGAGATGTGAAGACGATGTAATCAGTCCATCACCCTTGAAGTCGTAGAATTTGAGGTTGTCAGTCCCTCGGCCTGGAGAAGTTCAGTTCCATAGTCAGGAACTATCTGAAGATCAAGCGACAGTGCGGAGACTTAAATACTGTCGGAAGGAGAGGTGCAGGGTAGTAGTAGTAGTAGTAGTAGTAGTAGTGAGAGGCCACTGAGAGGTCATGTCCCTCTCAGATCCAACACTTCTCACTTGAAAAGCTTGTCCAAGGTGTTTTCTGTACCAAGATGCCACGTGTTGCAGTGTCTGACAAGATGAACAACCTGTCGGTATTGTATACCATTTTGATGGTCATCTTGTCAGACACTGCAACACGTGGCATCTTGGTACAGAAAACACCTTGGACAAGCTTTTCAAGTGAGAAGTGTTGGATCTGAGAGGGACATGACCTCTCAGTGGCCTCTCACTACTACTACTACTACTACTACTACTACTACTACTACTACTACTACCCTGCACCTCTCCTTCCGACAGTATTTAAGTCTCCGCACTGTCGCTTGATCTTCAGATAGTTCCTGACTATGGAACTGAACTTTTCCAGGCCGAGGGACTGACAACCTCAAATTCTACGACTTCAAGGGTGATGGACTGATTACATCGTCTTCATATCTCTACTGTTCCTGCCTACTTTCTGTATTCGACTGAAGAAGCCTACTGTGTAGGCGAAACGTTTCGGAATAAAGTTGTCTAACTGTTGCATATGTGTCTTACCTAACAACCTGTCGGTATTGTATACCATTTTGATGTTCATCTTGTCAGACACTGCAACACGTGGCATCTTGGTACAGAAAACACCTTGGACAAGCTTTTCAAGTGAGAAGTGTTGGATCTGAGAGGGACATGACCTCTCAGTGGCCTCTCACTACTACTACTACTACTACTACTACTACTACTACTACTACTACTACTACTACTACTACTACTACTACTACTACTACTACTACCCTGCACCTCTCCTTCCGACAGTATTTAAGTCTCCGCACTGTCGCTTGATCTTCAGATAGTTCCTGACTATGGAACTGAACTTCTCCAGGCCGAGGGACTGACAACCTCAAATTCTACGACTTCAAGGGTGATGGACTGATTACATCGTCTTCACATCTCTACTGTTCCTGCCTACTTTCTGTATTCGACTGAAGAAGCCTACTGTGTAGGCGAAACGTTTCGGAATAAAGTTGTCTAACTGTTGCATATGTGTCTTACCTAACAACCTGTCGGTATTGTATACCATTTTGATGTTCATCTTGTCAGACACTGCAACACGTGGCATCTTGGTACAGAAAACACCTTGGACAAGCTTTTCAAGTGAGAAGTGTTGGATCTGAGAGGGACATGACCTCTCAGTGGCCTCTCACTACTACTACTACTACTACTACTACTACTACTACTACTACTACTACCCTGCACCTCTCCTTCCGACAGTATTTAAGTCTCCGCACTGTCGCTTGATCTTCGGATAGTTCCTGACTATGGAACTGAACTTCTCCAGGCCGAGGGACTGACAACCTCAAATTCTACGACTCCAAGGGTGATGGACTGATTACATCGTCTTCACATCTCTACTGTTCCTGCCTACTTTCTGTATTCGACTGAAGAAGCCTACTGTGTAGGCGAAACGTTTCGGAATAAAGTTGTCTAACTGTTGCATATGTGTCTTACCTAACAACCTGTCGGTATTGTATACCATTTTGATGTTCAACCCAAGACTCTATAACCCCACCCGGTAGATCATCAGATGCAGCATTCTCCACCTGACCTCAACATTCTGACATGACTATAAATACTCTCGTACCTTCCAACCCCAGGTAGATCCGTGTGTGACTTGAAAAAGCCCACTGTGTGGGTGAAACGTTGTCAATAAAGGATCACATTATACTGCATTTGTGTTTATATTTCCATGAACAACACACTTCTCATACCAACAATAACTAAACCAACCAGGCTCACTGAAACAAGTGCAACCATAATAGACCACATATGGACCAATATACTAGCTCCCCTTTAAATCAGGGATAATCACAGATAGCACTACAGACCACTACCCTACCTTCCTCCTGACAAATATTAGTAAACCACCACTTGAATACAACAAAGTTTCATTTAGACTCCATGATGAGGCCTCAATAAGGAAGTTCACAGCTGACCTAGAGACTGTTGACTGGCCTACAGAATTCTCCAAGGCCAATGGTATTGATGACTGGACAGACATTTTTCTTAACAAATTACTTAGACTATACAACAAACATTGTCCTATAAAAACGAAACAGATCACAAACAAACGGCTTGGTTGCCCATGGCTAACCAGCACCATTCTGAAATCCATTGACAAGAAACACCAATATGAAAAGCAATATAGACAGGGCTTAATACATAAAGATATTCTAAAACACTATTCATCAGTTCTCACCAAAGTAATAAAGCCAAACAACTATACTACTCCAGTAGATTCACAGACACTAGAGGCGATATAAAAAAGACCTGGAAAACACTCTCTCAGATTCTAGGGACCCACAAACTGAAAAAAACCAAGAATATTGTCCTAACTAAACCTAATGAAACACCACTACATCCCACTGACACAGCTAACAAGATAAAAGACTTCTTCTCAACCATAGGATCTAATCTCGCCAATAAAATCCCACATACTAATGCCCATGCCGGGGACTACCTAGATGGGAATTTCCCAAATTCCTTCTATCTTGCACCAACTGAGCCCTCGGAAGTCACCGAGATTATAAAGTCACTTAAAAACAACTCGGGGAATCTGTCTAATGCCCCACCATTACTGTACAAGTGGGCGGCCCATATCCTTTCGCATGCTATTTCATTACTTTTTAACAAGTCACTAGAAACTAGCACCTTCCCGAAACTACTCAAGATGGCACGGGTTACACCAATACATAAAGGTGGTGACCCTACAGACTTAAACAACTATAGGCCAATATCAAACTTACCATTGCTATCCAAAATCTTTGAGAAACTCGTGCACAGGAGACTATATTCATTTATAACAGCACAAAACATACTCAACCCCTGCCAATTTGGATTTAGGAAAAATAAAAGCACTAATGATGCAATCATAAAAATGCTAGATCTGCTTTACACAGCATTGGAAAATAAGGAATATCCACTAGGAATTTTTATTGACCTAAGAAAAGCTTTTGACACAGTAGACCACGACATTCTACTCCACAAACTTGACCATTACGGTATAAGAGGCCATGCGCTTGCTTATTTCAAATCTTACCTTACTAATAGGTATCAGTATGTTACCATTAAAGACTCAGCATCAACAACGCGGCCACTT
This sequence comes from Cherax quadricarinatus, assembly GCF_026875155.1. Taxonomy (NCBI): domain Eukaryota; kingdom Metazoa; phylum Arthropoda; class Malacostraca; order Decapoda; family Parastacidae; genus Cherax; species Cherax quadricarinatus. The sequence continues at coordinate 18,643,821 of NC_069411.1, read as the reverse complement.
GATACTGGAGTTCCGCAGGGAAGTGTCCTTGGTCCCCTGCTCTTCCTCATATACATCAATGATCTTCCAAATGTATCCCAACACCTGAAACCCATTCTCTATGCTGACGACATGACTTATGTCATCTCTCACCCTAATCTTGCCACCCTCAACACCATTGTTAACGAGGAGCTGATCAAAATATCGACTTGGATGACAGCCAATAAACTTACGCTTAACACTGACAAAACCTACTATATTATGTTTGGTAGCAGAGCAGGATATGCACAAATTAACATTAAGATCGACAACACTCTAATTACCAGACATAATGAGGGCAAATTCCTAGGCCTATACCTTGACAACAACCTGAATTTCAGCACCCATATCGAACACATAACCAAAAAAGTATCCAAAACAGTTGGGATCCTCTCCAAGATACGATACTATGTGCCGCAAAATGCCCTTCTCACACTATACCACTCACTTATTTATCCATACCTCACCTATGCTATTTGTGCTTGGGATCAACTGCAGCAACACACCTAAAGCCAATAATAACCCAACAAAAAGCTGCAGTAAGAATAATCACTAAATCCCATCCCTGGCAACACCCCCCCCCCCACTCTTCATAGATCTAAACTTACTCCCTGTTCAGTACATCCACACTTACTACTGTGCAATCTACATCTACAGGACCTTAAACTCCAATATCAACCTTGACCTAAAACGCTTTCTTGATAGTTGTGACAGAACCCACAGGCATAACACCAGACACAAACATCTCTACGACATTCCCCATGTCCGACTAAACCTTTACAAAAATTCAATGTATGTCAAAGGCCCTAAAATCTGGAACACCCTACCTGAGAACTCTAGAACTGCAGACACATTCATCACCTTCAAAACTACCATTAGAAAACATCTTATCTCCCTGATAAACCCCATCAACTAACTACACGAATACCACCTGGTGGTTCACACTTACACTCACTCACCCATTTGAACATAAACAGAAATATTAATCTCAATCTTAAAATAATGAATCCTATGATACTCCAATACTGAAACTATGTACTATGCCAAAACAAAATCATTCACATTGCTAAACTCACAAACTAATATTTAGTCACTTAGCCATAATACCAACTTACCTCATAATTTGTAATATTTTAAAATAAAGAATTAAACTAAGTCTGCCCGGAATGCCTAACCATGCTAGGCGTTCTAGTGGTACACTCTGTAATCATTATTTAACTACATGTAAACCACACAACAACCAAATTCTGTAAATTCAACATTGTAATCTTTATAGAGAATAAACTTTGAATTTGAATTTGAATTTGAATCAAACAAACGGGCTTCCACATGGATAAATTGTCATTTTTGTGGAAATTGGTGTCACCCCCCTTGTGCAGATATCCAAAACTACAAAACAGTATTAAAAGGGGGAAGTTTTTTTGGGACCCCAAAGAGGAAAATCTGTGGACTAAAATCAAAGGGTTTTAAAAAAGGGGAAAACACAAAGCTGCTTCAAACAACCTAAAGCTTTCTACAACAGATGGGAACATAAAAATCGGGCTGAATGGTACTGCCTTGATACTGGCCATGTATCAAAACGAAAGGGCGGAGGGGTCCTGGTAGTCAGTAAATGGGGGGCGTTTGGCCCTGGGAGACAGAAAGGTGAAGCTGAGGTGTGCCCGGGGACACAGTAATGGGAAGCTGAGGTGCTGTCCTGGGAGACAGTAATGGGAAGCTGGAGGTGCTGCCCTGGGAGCAGTAATGGTGAGCTGGGGGTGCTGCCCCCTGGGACACAGTAAGGGTAAGCTGGGGGTGCTTCCTGGAGACAGTAATGGTGAAGTGGAGGTGCTGTCCTGGGAGACAGTAATGTAAAGCGGGAGTGCTGTCCTGGGAGACAGTAAGGTAACCTGGGGGTGCTGTCCGGGGAACAGTAATGGTTAAGCGGGAGATTTGTCCAGGTATCGGGAATTTACTCAAGAAGGAATACATAAAATGACCTCATGGGGGACGGGACCGTAGTGGGGAAACAAGTGTACAAAGATAAGATAAAACCAATATTGCAAACAGAAATACCACAGGAAATAGAAAAAACAAGAGGACTCCACTACTATGTGAGGATATATTCCCAAAAAACAACTGGGGGGAGCTCCATTTTTGGTCGGAGGATAGGAATAAGACAGGAAAACATGCCAAAACGGGAAAAACAGTCCCGAAACCCAAGCAAACAAAACCCAAGCCTGGCACTACTATGCACTTGGTATCTCAGACGGGGAAATCTGGAAAAACAGAGGATGCAACTATCCACCCTAGAAATGCCATCCAAAGACAAAGGAAAATAAAAACTCCTTCCCTTTAAAGTTTTTTTCCATAAAAATGGTACCTTTCAGAAAGGGAAAGATGGCATAACTTAAATTGCCGGCCACCATCTAAAGGGTACAAAAGAAAAAAACACCGGGCCATGGGAAAACCGGGGTAGCCACAGCCACTAAAAGAGGGAGGGGGTTTTTTAGTGCGGAAGGGAAAAAAAAACTGGCAGGAAATGGCAGAAAACGTCACCCAAAACCAGTCTTCCCCGGGGTGGGGAAACCACAGTCGATGCCTCCACTCCAAACCAACAGATCAGATATAATGCCGAAAAAAATCCCCCCCCAGTCCAAAAATACCCCCATCCGAGACATTCTTCTTTCAAAAAATCAGGGGCAAAGCCAGCACAAACAAAAAAATACCTTTTATCCATGGGACTGCTTGCAGAGGCAAAGGGAATTTTCCGGTTTCATGGACCCCCATAAAGATACTTGGACAACGAAATATGGATCCCCCGGGTTTAAAACCTTACGATGTGACAGAGTGAACAGGCAAAAGGGGGGGGGGGGGGGGGGGGCCTGTAATTTCAAGTCACTGTTTGCACAGAATGCAAATGCCTCAAAAAAAAAAGATGTAGTGGAAATTTTAGCATAAAATCGAGAACCCAAAAACCCGTCATTTGGGAGTCTACAAACCCCCGGATGCAACATCCCAGCAATTCCAGGAACAGCTGTTAAAAATTGACCACTGTCTGGAAAACTTTCCCGCTCTCCCCAACATCTTGCTCCTGGGGGGGTTTTAGCTTAAAGGGACCTAAAAAGGGGAATATCAAATAAAATTGTTCAGTAATAACACCGGAGGGGAGCTTAATGAAACTCATACCCACACGAGCTTTTAAATTCGCACAAAATTCAAATTTTAAAAACCCGCAAATAAAAGAGCCCACTGACGGGGAAACACTAGACCTCATCTCCTAACAATGTGACTGTAAGAAATGTCACCATATCAAAAAAAAATATACCCAAACACAAATTTAATTTAGGTTCAACATTTTGCGCGGGGCCCCAGACCGACATAATAATTATCAGGGGAGCTTCAAACCAAAATTTAACTTCAAACAAAAAAATAAAGTGGGACCAAAATAAACCAAGTCCTAAACCCATATAAACGGGGAAGAAAAACTAAGCAAAAACAGACCCCAACGTTGCCTAGAAAGATTAACTGGGGACCGATGTAGCACAAGGCTTATTTCCCCTTAAGAAAAAGGGGGAGTAGATGTAAAAAAAGAAGAGACAGGGGTCCCCTTTTCAGGCGACGGAAAAAATAACAGAGCGGCAAAAGAGGTCAAATTTTCGAAATGCGAGGGAGACACTGGGCCCGAGAAATAGCAAGCATCGAACTCAAGCAAAGGGGCTTTAGGAGTCAGGGAAACGCGGGAAGAACTAAAGCCATAAATGAAACGAAAGAAACCCCAAAATATTTCTCCCTATGCCCAAATCAAAGTCGAGAACAACATCCAGTATTGGGCCCCTACTTAAACAAGATGGGTCCTACACAGATGACAGCAAGGAAATGAGTGAGCTTCTCAAGACCCAATATGACTCAGTTTTTAGCAAGCCTCTAACCAGACTGAGAGTCGAAGATCAAAATGAATTTTTTATGAGAGAGCCACAAAATTTGTTTAACACAAGCCTATCCGATGTTATCCTGACGCCAAATGACTTCGAACAGGCGATAAATGACATGCCCATGCACTCTGATGACACTCTTCAGGTCGCTTGTTCTATCTAGGCTGGAATATTGCTGCACACTAACAGCACCTTTCAAGCAGGTGAAATTGCTGACCTAGAAAATGTACAGAGAACCTTCACAGCGCGCATAACGGAGATAAAACACCTCAATTACTGGGAGCGCTTAAAGTTCCTGAACCTGTATTCCCTGGAACGCAGGTGGGAGAGATACATGATTATATACACCTGTAAAATCCTAGAGGGTCTAGTACCGAACTTGCACACGAAAATCACTCACAACGAAAACAAAAGACTTGGCAGACGATGCAACATCCCCCAATGAAAAGCAGGGGTGTCACTAGCACGTTAAGAGACAGTACAATAAGTGTCAGGGACCCCGAGACTGTTCAACTGCCTCCCAGCATACTTAAGGGGGATTGCCAATAGACCCCTGGCAGTCTTCAAGCTGGCACTGGACAAGCACCTAAACTCGGTACCTGACCAGCCGGGCTGTGGCTCGTACGTTGGATTGTGTGCAGCCAGTAGTAACAGCCTGGTTGATCAGGCTCTGATACACCAAGAGGCCTGGTCACAGACCAGGCTGCGGGGGCGTTGACCCCCGGAACTCTCTCCAGGTAAACTCCAGGTACTCGCTCCCATTCTATTCCTCATCCTCATTTCTGACACAGACAGAGATGTAAGCCATAGCTCTGTGTCTTCCTTTGCGGATGACACCCGGATTACCATGACAGTGACCTCCATTGAAGACGCCGCGAGACTCCAAGCAGACATCAACCAAATCTTCGAATGGGCCACTCAAAAGAATATGAAGTTCAACGAGGAGAAATTTCAACTACTCAGATATGGGAAACTTGAAGAAATTAAAAATGTGTCAGTGTATACCACAAATTCTAACCATACAATAGAGCGGAAAAATAATGTGAAGGACCTGGGAGTGCTTGGGGATCAACTGCAGCAACACACCTAAAGCCAATAATAACCCAACAAAAAGCTGCAGTAAGAATAATCACTAAACCCCCTCCCAACACACCCCCCCCACTCTTCTAGTCAAAACTTATCCCTGTTCAGTACATCCCACTTATACGTGAAATTAATTACAGGCCTTTAAAACTCCAAATAAAACCTTGACCTAAACCTTTCTTGATATTGTGACAGAACCCACAGGAAAACACCAACAAAAAACATCTCACGACTTTCCCCTCATGTCCGACTAAACCTTTAAAAAAATTTCATGTTGTCAAAGCCCAAATTGGGGAACCCCCTACCGAAACTCTAGAACTGAGACACTTTTCATCCCTCAAAACTACCTTAGAAAACATCTTATCTCCCTGATAAACCCCATCAAACAACTACACGAAATACCACCTGGTGGATCACACTTATACACTCACTCACCCATTTGCCCATAAACAGAAATATTAATCTCCATCTTAAAATAATGGAACCTATGATACTCAAATTCTGAAACTATGTACTGTGCCAAAACTAAAGCATTCACATTGCTTTAAACTCACAAACTAGTATTTAGTACTTAGCCATAATTACCAACTTACCTCATAATTTGTAATATTTTAAAATAAGAATTTAACTAAGTTGCCCGAACAATGCTAGCCATGCTAGGAGTTCTAGTGGTTTTACACTCTGTAAATCATTATGAAACTACATGTAAACCACACAACAACCAAATTCTGTAAATTCAACATTGTAATCTTTATAGAGAATAAACTTTGAATTTGAATTTGAATTTGAATGTAAACCACACAATAACCAAATTCTGTAAACTCAGCATTGTAATACTTATAGAGAATAAAGTTTGAATTGAATTGAATTGAATTGAATTGAATTGAAAGTACCACCAATACCACCAATCCGATGACATTCTTCTTTGCAAATATACAGGGTCTAAAGCCAGCAACGAACAACAAAATACCTTTCATCCGTGGACTGCTTGCAGAGGCAAATGCAATGTTCGTGGCTTTCACAGAGACCCACAGAGTGGATCACTTGGACAATGAAATATGGATCCCAGGTTACAACCTATACAGATGCGACAGAGTGAACAGGCAAAAGGTGGGGGTTGGCCTGTATATTGCAGAGTCACTTATTTGCACAGAACTGCTAAATTCCTCAAATGATGTAGTTGAAGTTTTAGCAGTAAAGATCACGAACCAAAATCTGGTTATTGTGGTTGTTTACAAGCCTCCGGATGCAACGTCCCAACAATTCCAGGAACAGCTGTTAAAAATTGACCACTGTCTGGAAAATCTTCCAGCTTCTGCCCCCAACATCTTGCTCCTGGGGGATTTTAACTTTAAGCACCTAAAGTGGAGGAATATAGCAAATAATGTTGTTGCAGTGATAACACAAGGAGGCAGATCAGATGATTGTCCTGATCTATTTTGCCTGCCGTGCACTCTACAGGAGGGGCACCTGTTCATCGGCTTACTTTTAGCCAGCTCTGTTTTTTCCGCTCTGCGGAACATTCTTTATCGGTCTTTGGTGGGAAGCTGGTTGCTGAACTCAGGTTGGGGGGGGTCCCTCTCTGCTGAGGCTTGGCAAGGGGGTCCACCGGATCTAATTGGAAACTTCAAGTTTATATTTCTGTTTACTAAGGAACTCTCAAGCTGGTCCTAGTGGCATTACAATACAGAGAAGGGAAGCAACCCCAGAGAGGGCTTTGATACCGGAAGTCCTCATGGAGGGGGATTCTCCTTCCAAACAATAACCCCAACTCCCTCTCTCCTCCTCCCTATCTTCCAGATGCCATCACCAATCTTCAATACAGGTAAGTAAAAATGTTATTTTATATTACTATACATAATTAAAGACTATAGCATTTGTTGTGTATGTAAAACTGTAATTAATCTCTATAAAATGTATTTTTTTTGTGAATATTTTTGGGTTTCTGGAACGGATTAATTGTATTTCCATTATTTCTTATGGGAAATATTGCTTCGAATTTCAGACTTTTCGAATTTAGAACTAGCTCCTGGAACGGATTAAGTTCGATTTTTGAGGTTCCACTGTATTATGATCTCGGTTCAAAAATCAAATGAGATTTGAATTTTTCCACCTTAAGTCAATACCTGATCATTTGGGCTGTGGTATATACGTTGGTTTGTGTGCGGCCAGCAGTAACAGCCTGGTTGATCAGACCCTGATTCACCATGAGGCCTGATCACAGACTGGGCCACAGGGATGTTGACCCCAGAAACCTCCAGGTATACTCCAGATATGACTTGAAGCTACTTGCCTAGGGCCAGGCTTCCCTATTGAGCCAAACCAACCAGGCAGTTTGTGCTATTGACCTGCAGGTTCACATATAGTCTCAAAACCTGCCAGATTTGGCACTCATAACTCATACAAGCAAACAAGTGTAAATGCTGTATTGTAGTTTTAATCCATGCTATTTACGTATTCGTATATTTTTTTAAACAAAACATTGATGTGTATTATTGATGTACAGTAACATAAATTCTGGTCACACACAGCATCGGGAGTAAGAGGCCAGGATGAGTTCTCGTCGTGCATTGAGTGTCCTTGGTCTACCTGCTCCAGTCGTCACGAAGCTACTCGACTCAGACTTCATATATGATGATGACTGTACGAGGCCTAAAACCTGTAGAACTTAGTTTAGGTAATGATTTTGTCAATTTACCAATAATTTCTCTAATTTTCAGTTGTATAATAATTTGATGAATAATTCACAGTGGGTTAAAATTAAATTCTGTTTACTGTCAGTCCTCCCATAACTGTTCATGATTTTTAGAAGTAATTCATTCCCCATTATGAAAAATTTGCAATAACAATAAAATATAACTATTGTGGCTAATAGATACCATAATTAAAAACATAAAGCACACAATGCATTTTGAATGAACTCTTTCACAACTACTCCTTCACTGTTTTACACTTCTCCAGTTTCAACCAGTACATTCTGAATACACTTTCTAGTTTTGTTTTCACATCCTGTCTTGCATCCTGCAAACACTTGTTAATATCTTCAATTATTATTTTTCATTGCTTTGACTTTCAGGTTAAAATTATTAAAATTTATGACTGTAGGTACTGTATTTTTTCAGTAAAATTTTTTCCCTAACCACAGTTCAAGCTCTGCCATTCTAAATGATTGTTATTTATATTCAAATATTATTAATACACATTTAAGGACGTATTATATAAATGAAAAACTTTGATGCTTGACTCACTTGGAAAATGAAAAACAAACTTTACAATCAGTTTGGTGCACATTATTTACATAATCAGGGTAATATAGTACAGTTCTGCACATTTCTATATTTTCTTGGTGTTGTAAATGTACTTGAAAGCACTGGGATAACTAAAAATTTAGTCTGACTATGACAGACTGATCCTTTCAGCATCTGGACTGACTTTGAAGGAGAGTGCTGAGGTGGTGAGGATGTCCACAGTTTCCAGTGCAGAGCAACCGGTGTCTGTACTCCAGATAATTGAAGTAAATCTGTTTAAGCTTTTTGTAAAATATAATTTTCACTTGGGCATAAAAACTAGTTGAATAATATAAGACCTAAATACTGTAGCTGTAGATAAATTTAAAACAGAAAGTACACAAATAAATTTGCAGTTATAGATCAAGAGATGCACAATAAATGTACAAATCTAAAAAGTATCGTATGATTTGCACTTTATTGCTATTCTTTGTATTCAGAAAATTTTGAAATTTTTAGATTTTTCACTTATGAAAGATTGTGGAGGTTTGATCTACAACAGTACCTCTGTGTTTGATGTACAATGTTTCCTCTGTGATACAGTATAGCCTATATGGTATGTCAAGGCTTTCATAGGAATCCTGTTGCAGGATGAGTGTGATGTGTCTCATATTGTCACATTTTGTAAATCTCTGGATGATCTACTGGGTGGGGGCATACCTTTGTGTGCTATTACTGAAATATCTGGAACTCCTGGCATTGGAAAAACTCAACTGTGGTATGTCTTTTTTTGCATTTGAAGGTACTGTAGTGTATGACAATGTAAGATGATAATTCATAGTAGTATACTACACTACATTATCCTGTATGACCCATATTCTTTAGTATTTTTAATAATAATAGTAATAATAAAAAATTATAATATTAATTGATGTAAAAAGGGAGGGCCCAACTTATTTGGCACCCTCTTTTTTGGTGTTCCACATTTTTGATTGCTTTCAATTGAGCTAGTGTTCATTATGTTTGTTGCTTTTGCTGCTTTTCTGCCATTTTTGCAGAACAGTTCCATAAGGGAAGAGTGACCATTGCTATATTTTAAGGAAGTATTGTATCTACTGTGTAATTATTTTCACTCTTTTTATCTTTTTTTTTATGCCAAGCTGTATTGAGAACTTAATATCTGTTAGTGTAAACATGTTATCAGGCATTTTAGACATATTCGATAATGAAAAAATGCTCTTTTCCACCTGCCAGTGATTTTTATTTATCACCAAGGGTTGGGGACCTAAGACCCATACAAGCAGGAAGAGCCTTCCCTGTAATTACATACTGTACCGTAATTAGAATGGAGGCTGTGGGATGAGTTAATAAAGCTTGATTTATTTCAGCAAATCTTTATAATTGGAGACAAGAATTATTTTTAAGGTTCCTGTTGGGCAAAAAAATTGCCTTGGTAAGGAATTGAGAAATGTAATTTGAATTAATGTTCTGTATAGTAATACTGTATCAGTACTTATTTAATTTGGTTTTTGTGACATTTTCATGTGCCATTGCTCTTACTTCTTCACAAGTTGCAGTACAACTATTATATCTTTCCTAGCTTACAAGCCTGTGTGTCAGTGCAGCTTCCCAGCAGTGTAGGTGGAGTAGGAGGAGAAGCAGTGTTTATAGACACTGAAGGCAGTTTCACTGTGGGAAGGCTAAAAGGTGAGACTCAGGCATTATGTACTGTTATTCAGAGAGGTTTTATATTGTACTGTAAGATGAAAATGGCATTTTATACCTATAGCATTTTTATTGCATGTACAGTATCTTTTAAATACCTGATTAACTATATTTAGTGGTCGCCAGTGCAGATCCTTGAGAGCAATTCTCACTTGTTTCATTTAAGTCTAAAATCCATAGTAAAATAAGGTGTTGTAATTTGAGACAAGGCAGTTCTTGCGTGTAAATTTTGACTATTGTACTATTTGTACCCAGTGTGTTTAGTTGGTGATTATTTATTTACTTCATATTGTTTTACAGTTTTAAGTTTTTAAAAGTAAAAAGACAGTAAACATGTCATGTTTGACTTCAGTGTAGTTTTTTTTTTTAACATATTGGCCATTTCCCACCAAGGCAGGGTGACCCAAAAAGTGAGAAAAACCCAAAAAGAAAGAAAAAACTTTCATCATCATTCAAAAATTTCACCATCTCTCATTCATAATCACTGTCTTTGCAGAAGTGCTCAGATACGACAGCTTAGACGTCCCTCCAAACTGCCAATATCCCAAACCCCTCCTTTAAAGAGCAGGCATTGTACTTTCCATTTCCAGGACTCAAGTCCAGCTAACCGGTTTCCCTAAATCCCTTAACAAAATATTACCCTGCTCACACTCCAGCAGCTCATCAGTTCCCAGAAACCATTCATCTCCATTCATTCCTATCTAACATGCTTGCTGGAAGTCCAAGCCCCTTGCCCAAAAAACCTTTACCCTCTCCCTCCAACCTTTTCGGAGACGACCCCTACCCCGCCTTCCTTCCCCAATAGATTTATGCACTATCCAAGTCATTCTACTTTGTTCCATTCTACCTAAATGATCAAACCACCTCAACAGCCCCTCTTCAGCCCTCTGACTAATACTTTTAGTAGCTCCACACCTCCTAATTTCCACACTACGAATTCTCTGCATAATATTTACACCACACATTGCCCTTAGACACGACATCTCCACTGCCTCCAGCTGCCTCCTCGCTGCAGCATTTACAACCCATGCTTCACACCCATATAAGAACGTTGGTACCACTATACTCTCGTACATTCCCTTCTTTGCCTCCATGGATAACATTCTTTGTCTCCACAGATACCTCAATGCACCACTCACCTTTTTTCCTTCATCAATTCTATGGTTAACCTCATCCTTCATAAACTCATCTGCTGACAAGTCAACTCCCAAATATCTGAAAACATTCACTTCTTCCATACTCCCTCCCTCCAATGTGATATCCAGTTTTTCTTTATCTAAATCATTTGATACCCTCATCACCTTACTCTTATCTATGTTTACTTTCAACTTTCTACCTTTACACACCCTCCCAAACTCGTCACTAGCCTTTGCCACTTTTCTTTAGAATCCCCCAAAAGCACAGTATCATCAGCAAAAAGTAACTGTATCAACTCCCATTTTGTACTGTATTTGATTCCCCATAATTTAATCCCACCCCTCTCCCCAACACCCTAGCATTTACTTCTTTTACAACTCCATCTATAAATATATTAAACAACCATGGAGACATTACACATCCCTGTCTAAGACCTACTTTTACTGGGAAGTAATCTTCCTCTCTCCTACACACCATAACCTGAGCCTCACTATTCTCATAAAAACTTTACAGCATTTAGCAACTCATTACCTATTCCATACACTTGCAACATCTGCCACATTGCTCCCCTATCCATTCTATCATATGCCTTTTCTAAATACTGTTTACATACATGTATATGCTTCAGTGTAAACACTTGATCTACACACCCCCTACCCATTCTAAAGCTTCTTTGCTCATCCTACCCATTTTAAAGCCTCCTTGCTCATCTGCAATCCTGCTCTCTGTCTTACCTCTAATTCTTTCAATAATAACCCTACCATACACTTTACCTGATATACTCAGTAAACTTATTCCCCTGTAATTTTTACGGTCTCTTTTGTCCCCTCTTCCTATTATATAAAGGGATTATACATGCTCTCTGCCAATCCCTAGGTACCTTTCCCTCTTTCATACAACACTATATCTCCCCCTGCTTTTGACATGTCTATCATGATCCCATCAGTTCCAGCTGCTTTACCCCCTTTCATTCTACGTAAGGCTTCATGCACTTCCCCCACACTCACATCCTGCTCTTCTTCACTCCTAAAAAATGTTATACCTCCCTGGCCAGTGTGTGAAATTACTGCCTCCCTTTCTTTATCGACATTTAAAAGTTCCTCAAAATATTCCCACCAACTACTCAATACCTCCAGCTTCCCATGTACTAACTCCCGTACTCTGTTTTTAACTGGCAAATCCATTCGCTCTGTAGGCTTTCTTAACTTGGTTTTCTCACTCCAAAATTTTTTCTTATTCTCAGCAAAATTTCTTGACAGTTCCTCTCTCACTCTATCATTTGCTCTCCTTTTGTGCTCTCTCACCACTCTCTTCACCTTTCTTTTACTCTCCATATAAGTGTAGTATGGTATGAATGTTGTACAGAGAATAAGGAATGAAGAAATTAGGGGATGGTGTGGTGGTACAAAAGATATAATTCAAAGAGCGAAGGCGGAATTATTCAGAACGTTTACTCTTTAGACGAACTGAGGTAAGTTATTATGCTGGATATAAATGTGAAATGATAGAGGGAGGTTGAATACCCAATAGTGCTATAGCCAGCAGGTAAATGGGTAGAGGTTCTTAGCCCCTAATCCCATTCAGCATCTTTTTTTTCTCAGCTACTGTAGCCTTCATGATTTTGTTTGCATTTTCAAGAACTTAAAAAACATGTCTGTAGAGGCTTTATCTATTGTGAAACTGCATTTTTATTATATATTTTGATTTTAATGCAGAATAATAGTTTTTTCTAACTCCTTGGCTGTCTGTTGCCAAAGAAGAAAATGCATTACTGTCATTCATTCAATCACCATCTGTTTTTCCAGAAGTATGTTGACATCACAATTAGATTACTCTCCAACTGTCCAGGAATAATTAATTTAAATTTATTTTATTTGAGGTGACTTCTTTTATATGTGCTTGCATCCCCTGACATTAGAACCTGGCATGTTTAAGTATGTTGGATTAGAGTAAGTGAACCAAGTGACCTTTGAGATTTGACAGGCTGTTGGAGCATGAACATAGCACTGTAATATCTGTGAAGAGTTTCAAGAAAAGCGATTAGCCAGACGAGTTTTTGAGATACGATATACATTGCCTTCATTTTGTAATGTTGATGGGAATCTTTTCAACGATTTATTGTGTCATGCCTCTGCAAGTAGGGAGACACACTCGGAGAACAATCGATGGTAAATTTATGTCTTCTTCTGGGTCGCCCTGTTTTTGTGAAAAATGGCTGATGTGCTAAAGGAAGAGTTAAGGATAATGAACTCTATTGATATCTGTAAATATACCCTGTTCTTCATACAGTATAATTTTCTTCATGCTTAAAATGATTTGTATAATGCTATATCTCAATTAAATTTGTAATAAAAATATAAATTGTTTGTTTTTAGACATGGCTACCTCTGCAGTTCATCATGTGCAGACTATCGGCAGTGACTGTGCTGATTTGTCAGGCTTTACTGTTGAATCTATACTAAAGGGAATACATTATTTTAGGTAAAGTACTAAAAAATACTTTTTTTTTTTCTGTAATGATGAATACAGTACTGTTTGCATAAGTACACATGGTGTAAATAAATATACAGTATGTCTAATAGCAAAAGTATGATGGTGGAACCCAGTGACATTGTGAATAGGAAAATGAATTGTTGAATTTTAAGCTTGAAATACTGAGGAAAGTTTGGACCTGTGCCTTTCATTTTTCTTCAGGAAAGTTAACATTTAATATGAGGTGCTATCAAAATGTTCCTGGACACAAATTTTTGTGCACTTTATGAGCAAAATGTGGTAGTGCAGATCACGCTTTATGAAGTAGCATGGCGAGTTTCAGAGCATTTGGTTCTTTTTTTTTTTTTTGTTTGTTGCATTGTAAGTGCAGTGTTGCAATTATTTTGTGTAACAGAATGAAATCTTTGACGAGAAAGAACAGCATTTAGGTGTGTGAAATTCTGTTTCAAACTTGGTAAAATACCTAGTGACTCTCACAAAATGCTTCAGCAAACAATGAAGCAGTGGGTTAGACATAGTGTTTTGAATGGTTTCGTTGACTCAGAGCAGGACAAACGTAAGTTGAATTTGAGGCAAGTGGCTGCAAACTTGTACTTCACTTGCTGGCCAAAAACAGCATGAGAGTTGTTCCCTACCCTCCCTGCTTCCCAGATCTATCCTCCTGTGACTTTTTTTTTCCTTCCCAAAAATAAAAATGGCACTCAAGGGGTGGTATTCAAACAGTTTAGAGTAGATTCAAGCAGAATTGAATACTGTGTTAGATGCCATTAGGAAAGAAGAGTTCCAGAAATGTTTCAAGAAGTACTCTCCCTTACAGTAATCTTCCATGGAGAGTACCTCAAGGGAAACAGCTTCAACTAGGTAGTTAAGTAAGCCTATATATTTTTTCATGGCAGTCCGTGAACTTTTTGATAGCACCTCGTATTTTGTTATTTTTCTCACCAATGTATAATTATATGAAGCAATAGTGCAACCACTATGTATAGAAGACTTAAATTTATGTATGGAAGAAGGAAAGAAATCTGAATTAATATGTTTACAAACAGAAGAGATATATCATGGTGAGGAATGAAAGTACAATATATATAGTGTATTATAGGCAAGCCTTGATATAAGTTGTACCTTTACAAATTCTTAAGCCCTTTATATGTAGAATGCAGTCCTGTTTAATAACCAATAACAATATTAAATTTTTTCACAGATGCCATAGTTATATTGAGGTTTTGGCAGTAATAAGGCACATACCATTACTTCTTCAGTCTCACCCAAAAATACAGCTAATTGTCATTGATTCCATCGCATTTCATTTTCGGCATGATTTTCCTGACATGATGGCTCGAACAGGATTGTTGTGCCGCTTGACTCAAGAACTCATCCAACAAGCAACAAAGTTTAATATTGCAGTAGGTTTTTTCATTCTATTTATTTTTACATTTTTAGTTTATATTTCGATTACATTGTGTCCCAGGACCATAATTTCTAGATGTACCCCTACATGGCAGTCATTTATTGCAATACATACTGTCCTCAGCTAATTTTGCAAACAATTACATTTGGTATATGACAGTAACATAAAATGCTTTTAAATTCTAAATTTTATTGATTATCATTTTTCTTTTTTAACTTGCAGTTTTCCCACTAAGTGTTTTAGGTTAAGTTAAAAAGGGAGGGAGGGTAACAAGCTATCCATTTTAGTTGATTTATATATGAAGTGTGGTTTATAAGAAATAAGAATGGAGGAACACAGCAGAAGACCTACTGGCCTATATAAGGTAGGTCCTTATCAAAATGATCCCTACCCAAAACTACCCAAGAATATCCTCCTATACCCAATGACCTGCTTTCACTGCATTATTTTTTTAGATAATATAAAAATGATTCCAAACTTAAAATAAGTGTACAGTACACTATAATTAATTTAAATCATAGAGTACATACTTGCAGGATTTAAACAGAAGTTTGGAGGCATCACAGATACAATCCTACTTGGTAACTACTGCACCACAGCCAGATTATTGTAATACACAGTAGTTAATATAGGGAGCTGTAACTTCACTAGATCCCAGTGCAAATCATGGACCTTTCATAAGAACATAAGAAAGGAGGAACACTGCAGCAGGCCTGTTGGCCCATACTAGGCAGGTCCTTCACAATCCATCCCACTAACAAAACATTTGCCCAACCCAGTTTTCAATGCCACCCAAGAAATAAACTCTGATAACTCTATCCACTCTCATATGCAAGTCCCACTCAAATCTAACCCCCTCTCACTCATGTCTTTATCCAACCTAAATTTGAAACTACCCAAGGTTTTAGCCTCAATAACCCAACTAGGTAGACTGTTCTACTCATCAACTACCCTATTTCCAAACTAATACTTTCCTATATCCTTTCTAAATCTAAACTTGTCTAATTTGAATCCATTACTGCGGGTTCTCTCTTGGAGAGATATCCTCAAGACCTTATTTATATTCCCTTTATTAATACCCATCTTCCACTTGCTATGTATTAATTTAGTCATTCTATGCTGAATGTTTTCTAACGAATTTATATCCATTCTGTAATATGGAGACCAGAAGTGAGCTGCATAATCTAGGTGAGGCCTTACTAATGTTGTATAAAGCTGTAATATAACCACTGAACTTCTGTTGCTTACACTTCTTGATATAAATCCCAGTAATCTGTTTGCCTTATTACGTACGCTTAGGCATTGCTGTCTTTGTTTAAGGTTACTGCTTATCATAACCCCCAAGTCCTTTTTGCAATCTGTATGGCTAAGTTCTACATTATTTAACCTATAAGTGCTAGGATTATGGACACTCCCGAGCTTCAGAACCTCGCATTTATCTACATTGAACTGCATCTGCCGCTTTTCTGACCAGGTATTGAGTTTGTCTAAATCCTCCTGAAGTTCCCTGATATCTACGTTTGAATCAATTATCCTGCCTATCTTTGTGTCATCGGCAAATTTGCTCATTTCACTAGTAATTCCCTCATCAGGATCATTGATATGTATTATAAACAACAATGGGCCACTTGTTACAGATCCCCACTCGGATTTAACCTCATTTATGGACACTTTGCTTCCTGTCTGTGGGCCATGACTCGATCCATGAGAGCACTTTTCCCTCAATGCCATGAGCTGCCACTTTCTTTAACGGTCTTTGGTGCGGAACTCTATCAAAAGCCTTACTAAAATCTAAGTAAATAACATCAAATTCTTTATCGTGATCAACAGCCTCAAAAGCTTTACTGAAGAAAGTTAATAAATTAGTTAGACAAGAACGGCCTCTCGTGAATCCATGCTGAGTACCATTAATCAGATTATGCTTATCCAGATGGCTTCTTATAATCTCAGCTATAATTGACTCTAGTAATTTGCCTACAATTGAGGTCAGGCTTATTGGGCGGTAATTTGATGGTAACGACTTGTCCCCTGCTTTAAAAATAGGAATTACATTAGGCATCTTCCACATATGAGACACTACACCTGTTTGAAGAGATAAATTAAAAATATTAGTTAACCTTTTCAGGGTTTCCGATGTACTAGTACGGCTTACGCACAAGGTTTCTTGTACTCATTCGATCGAAGAAATGGAGCTCTAGCAAAATAGTTATGATTTTTGTCGACTAGTCCACTGGAATTGGCTGAAAATAGGGCTCAAAGTGGGCGAAATCACAATGCGTAACAATGTTGAGACCGCTATTTTGTCGGAGCAGGATTCCATAGGTTTTCCATCAATTTTCCACACTTTTGGTGTCATTTATGATCGGTGAAAACATTCTCTATCTTTTCATAAGAATTTTTTTTTTTTTCCAAAAATTTTCGACCCTGAGAACAAGGTTTTGGAGAGGGCCTCTCGACCAAAAGGGGTTGTTAATGGTTCATAGAGTTCCATTTTAAATTCCTTAAGAACATTGAAAAAATTCTATCCAGTTCACGGCGACTATTTTGTTTCAGTCGGGTCTATTTGTTTCATAACCACTTTGCACTGATTGACTGTGATGTTACATTATTTTATCTTCTTCAGGCCCACTATAAAAAATTATAATACTGGGATATTGTTAGTGTCTTCATGTGTAGAAACTGAGAGAAAATAATTATTATTACCCTTCAAGGGTCACGTCCGTAGATTTACGGCTTCAGGTTGAGTGTTCCAAAACCTGTAGATCTACGCCAAAATTCTAGCGCCGTCAAATTTTAGCGCGAAAGCGCTCACTAAGGCCCTCCAGTGAGAGAACGGGTCTGCGTGGTGGGTGTGCGCCTTAAACAAAAAATATAGGAGCCCGCATAGCATTGTGGGAACGCCGGCTCAGTTACCCTTGTTCACCATGCCTCGTCGCAAGTCAGCTCTCACGCCCCGGAAATTGGGACTCTCTCCTCTTCCTATTGATAGTTTGACAATGATGGTGTGGAAATGAATATGAATTTCTACGGCCTTTTTCAGTTAGTGACCGAAAAAGAATACCAGGTATCGATATAATAGTGCAGGAAAACCCTGACGATCATCACCTTCTACCTCTGGTGTTGGGGCACTCGTGACTCAACGGTCCGGTTCCTCACCGCAAGAGAAAGCTAATATTTTTCGCGATGGCCAGTGGCTCTTGACTTCAGTAATGATGATGATAGTGACGTGGATTGTGATTTTATTGCCCGCTCGACGATATTTCAAGTAGTGATAGTTGAGGAATCATAATCACCAGTGAAAGCGTTGTATGTTCGCAGCCGCATGCGCTCGGGTAGTGTACCTCCTATGCTGGCCCCAGGGGACGGAGTACATCCCAGAGTATCATATCCCGTGGCCCTACACCAGGTTTATAGGTAGTGATAGTGAGGATGATGTGGCTACACTTGGCTTGGATAGACCACAGGCATCAGTGGATGAGTGGTAAGGGGTGGTGATGGTTAGTGGCATTGGCCATGCGTGACTCAACCAGCCCACGCTGGGACCAGCTTGCTGACTCGTCAGTTCAAGGGACTAAAGCGGTGCGCTACGTCAGCCACAAGACCACCACAACCACAACCACCGCACAACCAGCCTATGATGTCAGTATCCTACCAGCAAACCGTATGTGGGAATTGCAGCAAATTCCCAATTTTGTTCCCAAAGCTCACCACTTTGATGACTCTCAAAGTGGAATTTAACCTACTTGTCCCCTTGGAACCATCGGCCAATGATAACTGGGAATTCTTTGACCAGCCATTGATGGACAACTATTGTCAGGGCAAAGTAATATAGTATTTGAGTACACCATGGCCAAATACGATCATATCACACAGTCAAGACTACACAGGTGGAAAGAGTACGACTGTTTGCAGAAATGTGTTTGCTTTTGCCACAATAATGCTTATGCCTTATGTCTATAAGCATAATATAAAAAGCATGCTGGTTCCACAGATCGGCTAATTTCTACCCGGTCTTCAGTGAAACCTACCAGTGAACAGGTTTATCTTACTGCTTAAGTATGTTGCACTTCTCTGACAAAACCAGGCCTGAAAAGAAGTGACAGGTTATACAGTCTTTGCAAATGTTTTCATGTTTCATTACAGAAAATTCTGCATATACGTGTATCCATTTCAAGATCTTGTAATTGACGAGTCTTGATTTTGATTCAAAGGTAGACTGTATTCAAGCAGTATATTCCCGGAGAAGAGGAAAGCGCTTTGGTATAAAACAGTTTGTACTCTGTGATGTGACAGTGGCCTGGTGTTGGATATTGTTGTATACCGGGGAATGTCAAACATTGAAAGATACCAAGATGTTGTTATTGGGATCTCAGGTCGACGTAGTGAGGAAACATGGGATGGCACTTATCTTGGTAGGGGCATACATTATATACCGAAAGGTACACAAGCCCTTTAATCAGTGATTTCATGCGACACGGTGAACAAGACGATGGTGTTGCACAGTGCGTTCTTAATTGTAAACATATGCCCAGGCTCAACGGCAGGTGCTCGTGGTGATGCGTGCAGGTGTTGACTGCCAATGACTCTTGGAATTCGGTGGCATGACAAACGAGATGTCCACATTGTTGACAACCCATTCACCGTATGAAATGCTTGACAGTGGCAAAGTTATCGAGGACTAATGAAGTATTCGAAAAACCAGTGGACAGTGATTGATTATACACAAAACATGCGCTTGGTTGACAATTGTGACATGCAGATTGGTTTTTTGTTTGACTGTGTTCGTAAGAGTTACATGTGGTACATGAAAACTTTTCTTTATCTCATGGACATTCTTATGCTCAATGGATATAATATGTACCAATAAAAGACTGGCAACAGACCACTGTATGCGATGAATTTTGATTTGTCTGTTGTCAGCAAACTCATAATGAATACCAGGTAAGAACACCTCTGCTATACAAAAGGTCCTCGAATTTACTCAGGTTATACCCAAGCCGTTTGAGGGAGGGAAGGTGATCATTTCATAATAACAGCTTCCTCTCAACTCAGAAGAAATTATTTGATCAGGAAGAGATGCATCGTCTGGCACAAACAAAACAACGGCAAACAAGATGCAAAGCACTCGGTTTTGAGTGAGGAATGTAAGGTGCCTTGTAGCCATGGTGCCTTGTTTCAAGGAGAGGTCCACAAGCTACAGCAGTTTAAAACCTGTCCTAAGTGATTGTAAATATATGATATGAAATTAGTATTATCAAGATTTGTGCATGTTTTATTGTGTAAATAAAAAAACAGTGGTATAACTATATATGATAATTAACTTTAGTGCTGTTATTGTGTTCAATACAGTGAGTTTATATATATACATTATATTACAGTATGAGTCATCTCAGGCCTAAATGTTTGTAGGAATAGCAAAAAAATTGAAAAGAAAAGAAAAAATAAAAAAAATCGTAAATAATGTAATGTGCGTGATGTGGGGTATACCGTCGATGTTTGCAGCCACCCACATCATGTTTGACAAACTTCTTGGCACTGGGTATCTTGGTATGTAACTGATCAGATTTTTTTTTTTTTGTCGTATTATCTTCACAAAAAATTGTCTTTTAATTCTCGTTACAGAAAAAATTAATTTTTTTTTTCAAAATTTCTTGGACCACTGGAAGCAACACTTAGATTTTGGCCCCCTTGGACTCTGAAGGGGTTAAAATCGAGCCCATTTCATTCTCTTTGTTCAGGAAGATGCCATTTGTTATTTTTGGGGGGACCTATCTTATCTCTAACTTTTGTTCTATACAACATGGATAAAAAACTTTTTGGGTTAGGTTTTCGAAAATCCTTTAAAAAGTTTAATTTCATTAGTATACGGTGTTAGCTTTTCGTATCCCTTTTTGCATTCCTCTTAATGTCAATATACTGATTCATAAGATGATCCTCACCTCTTTTGATACGCCTGTAAGTTCCTTTCTCATGTCCTAAAAGATATTTGAGCCTACTATTCATCCATTTTGGGTCATTTCTATTTGATCTAATTTCTTTATACGGGATATAATGTATACGTCCTGCAAGATGAATGTGAATACAAAAACCTGTAACTGTTTTGCATGATGGTAGGATTGCTGGTTTCTTTTTCTGTCTCATAAATACGCTAGATAACAGGGATATCTTGCTACTCCTACTTACACTTTGGTCACACTTCACAGACACGCACATGCATATATATATACATACATCTAGGTTTTTCTCCTTTTTCTAAATAGCTCTTGTTCTTCTTTATTTCTTCTATTGTCCATGGGGGGAAGTGGAAAAGAATCTTTCCTCGTAAGCCATGCATGTCGTATGAGGCGACTAAAATGCCGGGAGCAATGGGCTAGTAACCCCTTTCCTGTAGACATTTTACTAAAAAAAGAAGAAAAAAACTTTATAAAACTGGGATGCTTAAATGTGCGTGGATGTAGTGCGGATGACAAGAAACAGATGATTGCTGATGTTATGAATGAAAAGAAGTTGGATGTCCTGGCCCTAAGCGAAACAAAGCTGAAGGGGGTAGGAGAGTTTCAGTGGGGGGAAATAAATGGGATTAAATCTGGAGTATCTGAGAGAGTTAGAGCAAGGAAGGGGTAGCAGTAATGTTAAATGATCAGTTATGGAAGGAGAAAAGAGAATATGAATGTGTAAATTCAAGAATTATGTGGATTAAAGTAAAGGTTGGTGATGCGAGAAGTGGGTCATAATAAGCGTGTATGCACCTGGAGAAGAGAGGAATGCAGAGGAGAGAGAGAGATTTTGGGAGATGTTAAGTGAATGTATAGGAGCCTTTGAACCAAGTGAGAGATTAATTGTGGTAGGGGACCTGAATGCTAAAGTGGGAGAACTTTTAGAGAGGTGTGGTAGGTAAGTTTGGGGTGCCAGGTGTAAATGATAATGGGAGCCCTTTGATTGAACTTTGTATAGAAAGGGGTTTAGTTATAGGTAATACATATTTTAAGAAAAAGAGGATAAATAAGTATACAAGATATGATGTAGGGCGAAATGACAGTAGTTTGTTGGATTATGTATTGGTAGATAAAAGACTGTGAGTAGACTTCAGGATGTACATGTTTATAGAGGGGCCACAATATATCAGATCACTTTCTAGTTGTAGCTACACTGAGAGAAAAAGGTTAGATGGGATACAAGGAGAATAGAAGCATCAGGGAAGAGAGAGGTGAAGGTTATAAACTAAAAGAGGAGGCAGTTAGGGTAAGATATAAACAGCTATTGGAGGATAGATGGGCTAATGAGAGCATAGGCAATGGGGGTCGAAGAGGTATGGGGTAGAGTTTAAAAATGTAGTGTTAGAGTGTTCAGTAGAAGTTTGTGGTTACAGGAAAGTGAGTGCAGGAGGGAAGAGGATGCGATTGGTGGAATGATGATGTAAAGAGAGTAGTAAGGGAGAAAAAGTTAGCATATGAGAAGTTTTTACAAAGTAGAAGTGATGCAAGGAGGGAAGAGTATATGAGAGAAAAAGAGAGAGGTTAAGAGAGTGGTGAAGCAATGTAAAAGAGAGCAAATGAGCAGAGTGGGTGAGATGTTATCAACAAATTTTGTTGAAAATAAGAAAAAGTTTTGGAGTGAGATTAACAAGTTAAGAAAGCCTAGAGAACAATGGATTTGTCAGTTAAAAATAGGAGAGGAGAGTTATTAAATGGAGAGTTAGAGGTATTGGGAAGATGGAGGGAATATTTGAGGAATTGTTAAATGTTGATGAAGATAGGGAAGCTGTGATTTCGTGTATAGGGCAAGGAGGAATAACATCTTGTAGGAGTGAGGAAGAGCAGTTGTGAGTGGGGGGGAAGTTCGTGAGGCAGTAGGTAAATGAAAGGGGGTAAGGCAGCCGGGATTGATGGGATAAAGATAGAAATGTTTAAAAGCAGGTGGGGATATAGTTTTGGAGTGGTTGGTGCAATTATTTAATAAATGTATGGAAGAGGGTAAGGTACCTAGGGATTGGCAGAGAGCATGCATAGTTCCTTTGTATAAAGGCAAAGGGGATAAAGAGAGTGCAAAATATTATAGGGGGATAAGTCTGTTGAGTATACCTGGTAAAGTGTATGGTAGAGTTATAATTGAAGAATTAAGAGTAAGACGGAGATAGGATAGCAGAATGAACAAGGAGGCTTTAGGAAAGGTAGGGGGTGTGTGGACCAGGTGTTTACAGTGAAACATGTTAGTGAACAGTATTTGGATAAGGCTAAAGAGGTCTTTGTGGCATTTATGGATTTGGAAAAAGGCGTATGACAGGGTGGATAGGGGGGCAATGTGGCAGATGTTGCAAGTGTATGGTGTAGGAGGTAGGTTACAAAAAGCAGTGAAGAGTTTTTTCGAGGATAGTGAGGCTCAATTTTTAGGAGTAGTGGGAAAAGGGGGAAAATTTTTTTAATAAAAGTAGGCCTTGGGACAAGGATGTGTGATGTCACCGGGTTGTTTTATATTTATAGATGGGGTTGTAAAGAAGAAATGCGGGGGTCTTGGCAAAGGCGGGGGAGTTTAAAAGATAAAGAATACACCAAATGGGAGTTGTCAAGCTCCTTTTTGGATGACACTTGCCTTGGGGAGATTTGAAAGAATTTGCAGAGTTTGGTGGATGAATTTGGTGGGTGTGCAAAGAAAAAAATTAAAGGTGAAAAAGGGAAAAGAGTAAGGTTTGAGGATAAAAAAAAAGATTAGGTGATGAAAGTTTTGGTTTCGTTTGGGGGGAAAGAGAGTGTGGAGGGGTGAATGTATTCGATTTTGGGGGGGAGGTTTCAGGGGATGGGTCTTGAAAGATAGGTGAATCATAGAATTGTGGGGAAAAAGAGTGAGGGGTGCATTAGGGTCTGGGGAACAAAAAACTTTGTCCTTGGGGGAAAAGGGGGGAATGTATAATATAGTTTTCCCAACGTCTTTTTGGGTTGAAGCGTGGGGGGATGAATTTGCAGCGGGGAAGGTGGAGCAATGGAGTGTCATGTTGGGGCAATGTGTGGTTGAATATAAGCAGAGAATTCGTGTTTGGAAGTTAGGGGAGGTGCGGGTTACCAAAACTGTTGTCCAGAGGGGGTAAAGGGAAGGTTTTTGAGGTGGGTTTGGCATTAGAGAGTGGAGCAAACGAAGCTTCAAGAGTGTTTAAATCTGTGTGGAAGGAAGGCGGGGGGGGGTCGGCCTGGGGAAGGGTTAGGGGGGGGGTAAAAGGAGGTTTTTTGTGCAGGGGGTTGGATTCCAGAGATTGTGGGTGTTTGATAGGGGTGAAAGGAGACAAATGGTTTTTTTTTACTTGACGTCTGTTGGAGTGTGAGCAAAGTAAATTTATGAAGGATTCAGGGGGAAAAGCCCCGGGCTTGAGTCCTGGAGATGGGAAGTACAGTGCCTGCACTCTGAAGGAGGGGTGTTAATGTTGCAGTTTAAAAACTGTAGTGTAAAGCACCCTTCTGGCAAGACAGTGATGGAGTGAATGATGGTGAAAGTTTTTCTTTTTCTGGCCACCCTGCCTTGGTGGGAATCGGCCAGTGTGATAATAAATAAAAAAAAAATGTTCTTTGGGCAGCATGTATAGTGTTCAGAAAACTGTTATATTGATAGCTCTCTTCCTTACCCCAGTCAACAGATAAGTGTTCCCTAAGCCCATTGTAATCTGCTAAGCAAAATCTGGGACTGTTACTGAGTTATCCCTACTGTCACACTTCCATTCAATGCTAAAGGTAATTGATTTGTGGTCGCTAGCACCAAGTTCCTCTGAAATTTCTAAATTATTAACAAGGGATTCCTTGTTTGCCAGAACCAAGTTAAGCAGGTTATTTCCCCTTGTAGGTTCTGTCACAAACTGCTTCAAAAAACAATCCTGAACTAATTCTAAAAAGTTGTTAGATTCTAAATTCCCAGTCAGAAAATTCCAATCAATATTACTAAAGTTAAAGTCCCCTAGAATTACAATATTATCGTGCCTTGTGGCCTTAACAATTTCCTCCCGGAGCAGTCTTCCTCGGTCTCTATCCAAATTTGGGGGACGGTATATCACGCCTAAAATAAATTTTTCATGCCCCTCTGAAAATTCTATCCAAACAGACTCAGTATGTGTTTCAGACTTTATACCCATTTTTATGCAACAATTTAAACGATCACGGACATAGAGTGCTACCCCACCCTCCTTCCCAATACTTCTGTCTACTTGGAACAATTTAAAACCCTGAATGTGACATTCAGCTGGCATGTACCCTATTTTTCATATTAAACCATGTCTCGTTTATGGCAAAAATGTCAGTGTTACCCACACTTGGAACTAATCTCGATTCGTCCATCTTATTTCTCGCACTACGACTATTAGTATAATATATTTTTAGAAACCCTTCCTTCTCTTTTTTCTTCCTGCTGATTTCTGTTCTTCCACTATGCCTGTTACTCTCCTTATCACCTAATGCCATTGGCTTTCCTATGTTCACCAATAACTCTATGTCATTCTGCCTATAACTGGTTTCATTAAAACTCACACTATCTCTACACTCAGAATACACTGATTTTCCACGAAAACCCATACCACTGTCTATTTCTGGTTTAAAGACCTAACAGCTCCCTCCACTGCATTGGCCAGTGCTCTCACCCCAAACCTTTCGGTGATGCCTGTTATTTCAGGATGCTAAGTTATTGAGCCTGCCTTGGATTAAATTTGTAAATAATCTGTAAAAAAAAGATGACAGGTTAACTAGGCTGCCAGCCTATCGTAACCCCTTTTCACAGTCACTTGCCCACTACAGTAACTGAGCCATAGTAACCTTTTAATGAATACATATACCCAACTAACATTTAATGAATACATATACCCAACTAACATTTAATGAATACATATACCCAACTAACATTCAGATGCAGAGAATTCCTCTGTGGCACAGGTGTTTGGTTATTTCAATGAACTTCCTCTTTTGTTTTGTTTGAGATCAATGTTGAATGTGGAGCTACAGTACATGTATATGTACTTTCATTGACCTTCAGCCTCAATCATCAAATCTCATTTCTTCTCATAGTTGGCCTTTTTCATTGAATTTCCTTTCCTTGGATTGAATCTAATTGCCTCCCATTCTTTCAGGTGCTGTATGATAAAACTTTGGGTTTAGCACACCACTCTCACTTTAACAAACTATTCTTAAAATATTAATTTTTGATATAAAAGGACTTTCAGATGCATCAAATACATCATTTTACTCATATAGTAGTTTCACCAACATATTGATAATCAATTCTTGACATTCTATTTTTTTTTATTTCTCCACATACTAGGGACACCAGATGTTCTTGCTTATCTCCATTATATTAGAAATTCTGATTGGCTTCAAAATACATGGATTATTTTTTCATCACTCTCCTTGATTGTCTTAAGTTTTCTTTTCAGTCCGGTAGCTGTTCTACATTGTACCTTGGGGTCTCAGTAACTTATTTAATTCTCCCTCATTATTTCCACTTTTTTTTTCCTGTTGTGCACCAGAACTTTTCAAGATGGCTTGATATGCTGGGGAAGAGGGGTCTTGATCTAAGCAACTTGAGCTGCCCTTTATTTCATTGGATTGTACCTGATTATCTTCTATTTCCCAGGCACTGTATGCCCCCTCCAGCTTTAGTGCTTCCCCATGATAATGATAATTGTGCATCAAAGAAAATTATTTTTATCATTCTGTTAATGAGCAGATTACTTCCTCCTAGGCATTAGGTTGGTAGACAGCAACTGCCCAGGGAGGTACTACTGTCCTGCCAAGTGAGTGTAAAATGGAAACCTATAATTATTTTACATGATGGTAGGATTACTGGTGTCTTTTTTCTGTCTCATAAACATGCAGGATATCAGGTCCGTCTTGCTACTTCTACTTACACTTAGGTCACACTGCACATGCATAGATAAGCCTATATATACAAATGCCCCTCTGAGCTTTCTTCTATTTATTTACTAGTTCTTGTTCTTGTTTATTTCTTATCTCCTGGAAAAGTGGAACAGAATTCTTTCTCATGAGTTTTTTTATTGTTTTAAATTTTTCTTTTTAAAAATTTTTCGGGGCCCAAATTTTTGGGTTTAGCCACCTAAGAAAAAATAAACAAACCCCTTTTTTCCAATTTTTTAAAGGGAAAATTTCTTTTTTTCCCCCCCCCTTTTTTTTAAAAGGGAAAACTTAAAAACCTTTTAAAAAATTTTACCCTCTTCCCAAAATGTTTTTTAAATTTATTGATTTTCTTAAAATTTTTAAAATTATATAATTAAAAGAAAAAAAAGGGGAAAATTTTTTTTACCCAACGGGTAAACAAACCAAAAATTTAAATTTAGCTAAATGTTTAAAAAAAATATTAATTTTTCAA
This sequence comes from Cherax quadricarinatus, assembly GCF_026875155.1. Classification (NCBI taxonomy): domain Eukaryota; kingdom Metazoa; phylum Arthropoda; class Malacostraca; order Decapoda; family Parastacidae; genus Cherax; species Cherax quadricarinatus. Next base: position 18,616,465 of record NC_069411.1, on the reverse strand, counting down.
TTTTTCCCTTAAAAATTTTTGGTTTAATATGGTAAAGGTATTTTAAAAAACTTTTAAATGAAACCAGGGGGGGAAAAAAAAAATCAAGGGAAGGATGTGTGTTTTTTTATTAAAATATTTTGAAAAAGGGGGAAAAGGGTGTTTGTTTTTTAAAAAAAATAATTTTAGGTTTTGTGAATAGTTTTTATAGGTATTTGTTTTTTTGGGGTTAAAATGGATAGGGGAAATTTTTTAATTTGGTGAATAATTTGGTTGGTTGGTTGTTGGGTTTTTAAAAAGGGGGGGTTTGGGTGAAATTTTATAGGGGTTTTGTTTTTTTTTGGGGGTGTGGTGGGTTTTTGGGGAGTGTGAGGGGGTTGATTTGATTGGGGGTTTGTTGATATTAAATGGTTGATTTTTTGTTGGGTTTAGTTTTTAATGAGGGGGAGGTTTTTGATTTAGTGGGGGTTTAGGGGTTTTGGTGGGTAAGTGTGGTTTTTTTATATAGTTTATGGGTATAGTTTATTTTTTTTTAAGTTGTGTGGGTTTTTGTAAAAAATTGTTTTATGTTTGTGTTATTGGTGGGGTTTGAGTGGTTTATGAGATGTGTGAGGGTGTGAGGAGGTAAAATTTTTTTATTTTTGGTTGGTGATATGTATAGTTTTAATTTTTTTGAGTATGTGGTGAGGTGAGTAATGATGTAGGGTTGAGGGGTTGGGGGAGGGGTGGGGAGTGTGGAGGAGTGTGAGGAGGAGTGTGAGGAGTTGGGTGTGGAGGGAGTGTGTGTGGAGTGATGGGTGGGGTTGAGGAGTGTGAGGGGGGGGGGGGGGGTGGGGAGTGTGAGGAGGGGGTTTGGGGGGTTTTGGAGGAGTGTGAGTGAGTGTGAGGAGGAGGGAGTTGTGGGGTGGGAGGGAGGAGGGGGTGAGTGTGAGTGTGTGTGTGTGTGTGGTGGTGGGTGGTGGTGGGGTGTGTTGGTGTGTGTGTGTGTGTGAGTGAAGACGGTCACCGTGGCTCCAAAAATTTTCTTAATTTATTTAAAATACGGGGGTTTTGGGAGGATAAAAACTGTTCGTGACGTAGTACTATTACAACACATTAGTAAATAACCCAAACCCCTCCACTGAAGTGAATTAAGCAATACAGTGATATTAAGTGTGGATGGTGTAAAATGGTGTGGGGGACAGGGGCAGGCCTTAGGGGTTTCACTATTCCCTTCAGAGTGGGTTAATATTATATGTTTTTTGGGGTGCTTGTATAGCATCTGGTGCTTTATAAAAAGTGGTTTTGGTACAAGGGAACACAGTGTTTGTGTAACATCTTCCTTTAGGGGAAAAAAGTGGATAGAAAAAACAGTGTTTTTTAAGTGTAGTGAGAAGGAACACTTCAGCTAGTCCCCCACTGCGCCCCCCCTCACTACCCCCCGGTTTATAAAACACCCCCCCCACCCCACTCCACCCCCCCCACGACCCCACCCACCCTCTCTCTTCTGCAAACTTAAACCTAAAAGCTCCTCTGGGTGACTTCACCCCGAAAAATAGAAAGTTATTACGCTATCTGGTATTGCCCCGTAGATACTGCAGTTTTTGTGGGTATACCAAAGGGACAAAGATTTTTTGGATGTAAGGAGCTACTTTTCCAATACTGCCACAGATTTGCTTTCCAAAAGGAGAATTTTGTTGCAGCCAGGTTAAAAATTTCAGAAAATTTAAGGATACCCATAATCCTGTGGATATGGGAAGGTTCAAAAGGTCCTCCCAGGACTCCGTCCAAAGACAAGCTCCCCTCTTGGGCTGTTTTGTAAAAGTTGAGCAAAAGATAATCCTCCAGGGAAAACTTCTGAGCCCCTCAAATCTTAGATAACCTAAAGCTATTGTGAAGGCCAGTCAACCCTGATAAAGTGACGTAAGCTGCTCAGCTGATGGCGACACTATTGCAAAACGGGGAAGTCCCCCCTGGCTTAATCGGGGTAAACGACTGGTGGAATTCTGTCATTGAAAGGTCCCACAGTGGGGTTTCAAAACCTACCTTTGGGAATTCTAACACAATTCCTCTGACCACCACAGAGGGAACAAACCCTTTTCCCCAAAAAAGGGGGGCCTTGGATCTTTTAAATTTCTCCTACCCTGAATCTCTGCTTCAGCCCTGCCAGTCTATTTGCATGCAATACCTTCTTGACCCTAACCTGTCAGCCACCTGCCATACTATTTGGAATTGGTAGTAGTGCTTGACAGCAAGTTCTAAAACCCAGGGTTTCTCCACCGGGAGAAGGTGCATTTGTGATCAGGAACTATCATGCACTGATCCCCTACTGCGCCGAAGTACAAAACAGCGGGGACACATCTGTCAAAATGGTAGAGGGCGGGGGTTAGAGGAGTGGAGGAGGACTTTGAGGGGGGAAGACATCTACAGCAGTCTCACCCCCACTAACACGTTCCAGGGCGAAATCTGAGGACAAATCTGCAAACAAGGAGGTGCAACAAACCCTAGTCCACCCTCAGGCACCTAGGCTGTGCTCTCGCTGTCACGGAAGGGGCACTCTCCCAAAACAACTGCCGCGAGATCCCAGGTGTAATTACTGCTACAAAAAGGACATAAGGAGGACCATGTCGGGGGGAAAAAAGGAATTGACGACGGGCCCCCTGTTTAGGCCTGTTTCAGAAAAACCCAGCAGGATCTCTAAATTTGGTGAAACTTCACACGTCCCCCACTTAGCTCCCCTATCCAGCCCAGCAGGTGGGTTTGGGGCCCTTATAAGACCACAGACCTACATCCCGCAGCTGCCTCAGCCCCCTCCCTCTCTAAAGGGGCAGGCACCTTACTTTCCCCTACACCCCACCACCTCAAGCTGACCACTTCTCATGAGGGCCAGTCTATCGCATCCTGTGGGCCCAAATTAGGGGTTTTCTTTACTAATGTTGGAGAGCTCACACATGCTTTGTGAACATCGACTCCCGACATGATAGCTGTTTTGGGAAACATTTTTGGATGACAGGACCCGAAAATTTTGCAAGAATTTGCGGGCCCCTACACCTCATGGATGAGAAGAGACGGGCAAGGGCAAGGGGGGGTGTTGCTGTGTGCTTCTCAAAAAGTTTTCTCCCCAGCACTAGAGTTGCCACCCTCACATCTTAAAATGATGTTCTTAAAGCTCTGATAAACACTGTACCTCTGATAGCATGTGCAATGTCAGCCGCAGTGGCAACACGCAGACCCTATCAACTTCCTAATGGAAAAATTGACCCCCTTCTGCACAACACAACTGTCAAATATTATAATTTTTGGTGACCTCCCCAGCCCCTTATACAGGGGACTTTGATGCCCTTCTTGCAGTGTTTGACATGAGAAACTTTGTTGATTTCCCTATCATATTTTGGGCTCCCCCCTTCCCCCAGTAGTGATGTTCGGCAGAAGGCATGTCACTTGTAAACCCCCTCGGCTACTTTGGATGTCTGACCACAAGGTTTGTTTTTCCCCACATTAGACCCCAACAGAACGGGTGAGGAGCCCACCGCAAAACCCGGCTAGGGAAAGAGGTAATTGGCCCCCCCTTTTTGCTCTGAGTGCCACCCCGACGGGAATGCTCTTTCCAGGGGGATGTTGAAAACCCAAATGAAACCCTTCTGGGACACATCCTTAATTCCCAAAAAGAACACATCCTCCGGCAAATGTGACAAAGCCTACAGTCACCCTTGGGTTTGGCTTTCGTTGTAGAGGGGCTTACTGTAAGTAAAAAGCATGGCGAAGGTTTTAAAGAGACACCTACCACCTATAACGGGAAAATTGCACATGAAGCCTGTGGGCATGGGGTTATGTTCAAAAGGGGGCCCATGCTAAATGGGAGGTGGACCTAAAAAAATTTTTGCATAGGTAGGGTGGGCTCCAAAACTGGTGGTCCCTGGCAAGGACAGACAAGGTTATTGCCTGATGAATTTTTCCACCTCTAAATCGAAGGAGGGGACCCCCCTTACTAGTAGTAAAGAAAAGGCGGACCTTTTGCTGAACACTTTGTACCAAAATGAAGTTCCTGACCGAAGGGCCCCTCCTTGGCTAGCTGCAAAAAACTGTGTCAAAACTGTCAGTGGTGACAAAAAGGGCAGGAGGGGGTGCTTTCCTTCTTAAATACTTACCAAGAAAAGGTGGGGGCCCCCCAAAAGTTGGCCCAAGTTTGTGAAAGATGTGCAGCCAGCTGCGCACTCTAACTCGCTCTTTCAGCATGCCTAGAAGTGTAAATGGCCCTTCCATGGAAAGAGGAAAATGTAGTCCCTTTTCCAAAAAGAAGAGAGAGCAGAAATCAGCAACTACAGACCGTGTCACTCCTGTCAACACTGGAAAGTCCTTAGACATAATTCAAGAAAAAATGACAGATTTTTTTGACTACCCCCTACTTTGTGATCGTCATAGGGTTGGGGGAAAGGTTACTCTGTGCTGATCTGTTGTTAAACCTCCCCCCTAAGTGGCACAGTCACGGGATGAACCCAAATTCGCTGTGTGGTAGCACGGACATTGCTGGCGCTTTCGAGGGTTTGGCCCAGGGCCTCTTAGCAAAACTTCAAGCATGGGAATTGCAGGCTCTACGCTATTTTCCCCTCGTATTCCTTCATGGTAGATCTTAAGTTTGTCTCAAGGAACGGAAAGCAAGGCATCCTTTGGGGCAATTTCCCAAAAGGAAGCGTGCTGGGTCCCTGTTATGGAATGTCTATTAAAACGACCTTCTTCATCTATCCCAGAAATCACAGGGATATGCGGACTGTACTGACATTCCTTATCCAGAGAAAAAATCCCAGCTGCTCTAAGTACATCAATCCCCAGCTGAGAGCTTATCAGCTTGGGGAAATGATGGCAAGAAACTTTTGCCCTGAGAAAATGCAAATGATGACGCTCTAGGCCTGAGGTAATTTTGGGCATAGTAAGGAGAATGGGAGTGTTGGCCCCCTGGAGAAGAAGTTGATATCCTTGGGGGAAAAATTTGACCCCAAAACTAACCATAAAGAACCTGTTAAAAATTTCTTGCAAAAAAGGCACCAGGAAGCTTACGCACTTCGCCGTATCTCGCTTTTGTTGACAGTGGGGTTTGAAAGATCCGTACGGGCCAAAAGTCGTAAACCCTTTGAGTATGCTCCACTTTCTTGGTTTGCCTGCCCCCCCCCTCATCTGCGACTGCTTGACAGAGTAGAGAAAGAGCAAGACCTCCACCCTCTCCCCTGGACCCATTGGTAGATCTGTCTTTTCAGCAGAGCCTTCAACATAGGAGGGATGTGGGTGGCCTACTTTTTTTTAAAGGCCCAAGCAAAATAAAAAAAAGGGAAAGGGAAAAAATTTTTTTCCCAAAAGGGGAAAAGCACCTTTTTGGGCCCCTTTCCCGAAAATTTACCCTCTGGATCTACATACCCAGGTTGACCTTTAAACCTTTCGTACCATAATGATTCAAAATAAAAGGGGAAAAAAATGGCCCCCGGGTTTTAAATTTTCCCCCCCTTTTTTTTTAAAAAAAAAAAGGGGGGGGGAAAATTTTTCCCAAAATTTAAAATTTTTTTTTACGTTAATTTTTTAAAAAGTCCCCTTTTAAAAAAAAAAAAAAAAAAAAAAAAAAAAGAGAGGGGAAAGGGGGAGAAGGAAGAGAGAGAGGAGAGAGGGGAAAAATGAGAGAGAGGAGAAAGGGGGGAGAGAGAGGAAGGAGAGAGGAAGAGAGAGAGAGAAGAGAGAGGGGAATGGAAGGGGGAAAATGAGAGAGGAGTGAGAAAAAAAAAGGAAGGGAGGCAAAAGGAAAAAATGGGGGGAAAGGGGGAAAAAGGGAAAAAAGAAAAAAAAGAGGAAAAATATAAAAAAGAAAAAATGGAAAAAAAAAGAAGGATTTTTGGGAAAATTTTTAAAAAAAACAAAAGTGATTTTTAAAAAAAACCGGCAAACACATCTGGGTTTTACAAAATTTAAATTTGTAATTTTCTATTTTTGAATAAAAAAAAGGGGGTTTATTTGTTTAAAAATTTTTTTTAAAAAACCTGATAAAGAAAAGGAAAAAATTTTTTGATTAAAAGAACAATTTTCTTTTATTAAAAAATTTTTTTTTTATTAAACTTGGCAACCTTATATAATTTAAATTTTTTTTTTTGGGGTTTTATTAATTTTTTTTGGGGGGGATTGTTTTTAAAAAAATTTGAAAAAACAAATGGTTATAAAAGGTTTTCAAAAAAGGGAATTTTGGGGATAGAAAGTAAAAAAAAAAAATTAAATAAAAAGGGGGTTTTAAAAAAAAGGGGAGGAGGGGAAGGGGAAAAAAAGGGGGAAAAGGGGAAAAAGGGGGGAAATGGAAATGGAGGGGGAAGATTTGGGGAAATTTAAAAAAAGGGTTTAAAGTGGGGGGAATTTTTGGGGTTTTTGGAGGGGGGGTTTGGGGGGGGGGGGGAGGGGAAATTTGGAAGAAATTTTTGGGGTTTTTAAAAGGGGAAAAAAAGAAAAAAAGGGTTTTTCAAAAAAAATGAAAAGGGGGAAAATTTTAAAAAGGGGAAGAAGGGGAAAAAAGGGGGGGGGGAAAAAAGGCATTGAAAGAGGGGGAAAGCACTGAAGAAAAATGAAAAAAAAAAAAAGGGGGGTTTAAAAAGTTGGGGGGCCCGGGAAAAAAGGGTTTTTAGTAAAAAAAAGGAGGGGGAAATTTTTAGTAAGGGGGGTTGGAGAGGGGAAAAAATTTTTTGGAATTTTTAAAATTTGGAAAAAGAAAGGGAGGGAAATTTAGATAGGGAGGAAAAAATTTTTTTTGGGGAAAGGAGGGGAAAAAGGGGGGGGAGGGTTTTTTTCATTATGAAAAAAGGGGGGGTTTTTTAAAAGGGGAAATTTTTTGGTAGAAAAAGTTAAAAGGGGGGGGAAAAATGTTTGGGGGGGGTTTTTTTTAATAAATTATGAAAAAGGGGAAGTCCCAGGGGTTAAAGAGATGTAAACCTTTTTTGGGGGGGGGGAAAAAAATTTTAAAAATTGAGTGGAATAAGTTTTTTTTAAAAAAAGGGGGGGGTTTTAAAAAAAAAATTAAAAATGAAAAAAGTGGATTTTATCAAAAAGGGGGGGGGTTTTTTTAGTTGTTTTATTTAGATTTTGGGAAAATTTGAAAATAGGGAAAATTTTTATTGTTTAAAAGGTTTAAAGGAAAAAAACATTTAAAAAGGGAAGGGTGGGCAATTTTCAAGGGGAATGGGTAGGTGGAAAATTTAAAATGGAAAAAAGTTGAGAGGGTATGGGCGGTTGGGGTGAGGGGGGAGAAATTTTGGAAAAGTTCTTGAAGGATGGAAAATTTTTTTTTTATTTTTATGGGGGTTTTAAAAAAGGGAAAAAGGGGGGGGTGGGGAGGGGGGGGGGGGAAAAATTTGGGGGTAAAAAAAAAGGGAATTTCACAGTTAGGATGTTGGATGGGAGTTTAAAAGAAAAATTGGGTTTTGGAATTTGGAAGTGTGAAAGGTTTGAAATTTAAAAAGAAATAAAAAGATAAGGGAGAGGGCAAAGATTTGTAAAAAAAATTGGTATAAATTGGGGGGAGGAAGATGGAAAAATAATTTTTAGGGGGGGAGGTTGGGGGTGTTTTTAAGGTGGGTTAACGGTTGGGGGGGAAAAAAAGGGGGGCAAGGGGTTTTGTGGAGTAAAAAAGTTTTCTTGGAAAAAGGGGTGTAGAAAGTAAAATTTTAAAAATTTAAGGGGGGTTTTGGAAACTGGTTTCAAAGGGGGACTGTTGGAATGGGGTCCTGTTAAGGAAGGTTGAAAATTTTTTAGGGGGGTGTGGAAAAATTGGGAAAAATTTTTGTTTAAAAGTTGCAAGGGGGGAAAAGGGGGGTTTTGGGTGGGTTTGGTTTTAATGGGTAAAATAAATTGGGTTTTTTTTAGGGGAAGGGGGGGAGGGGCGGCCCGAAAGGGGGGGAAAAAAAATAAAAAGGTTTTGGGGGCAAAGGGGGGGGATTCCGCGGGCCGAGGGGTTTATTTGGGTAATGGAACAATTAATTGGGGGCATTTTAAAAGGGGGTAAAATTTTTTAAAGGGGTTGGGAAAGGTTTTTTTTTAAAAGTGGACTTTGGTCCCGGGTGGGAGAAAAGTGCCTTTGGGGGGTTTTATATTGGCGTTTGGGGGGGGGGGTTTTTTAGGATTTGGCTTCTAAATGTTTTATTTTAAAAGGGGGGAAAAGTGGGGGGGTTTGTTTTTGGTTTTATTGGGAAAATTTTTTTTTTGGGGGGGCTTTTTTTTTAAAATTTTTGGGGGGGGCAGTTGTTAAAAAAAAAAAAAAAAATTACTAATATGGTGTCTCGAGACATAAGATACTCTTACTGATTTTAATGTGTACCTGCTTGCCAGCACAGTAAGTATATTTAGGTACAGGTATACATAAGTATAATTATCAGAGTACATATATATAAAATATGAAATAAATTTTAAAAACACTTGATATTTTGGAGTTTCCAGACATAGTGGAGAGACATGGTGCTTACGGAGCTGACGGAGAATGTAAGCAAACCGGGTGGGGCACGGTGACCATATTAGGAAGTCAGGTGGGGGAGCCGTATAGCGAGTTTTGGTCATAACTTGAAATGTCTGTATTAGTGGAACACCGTGAAGTGAAACGTCAGAAAGCGGGGCCCTACTGTATTACAAAGGTTGTGTGGAAAATTACATTTATCTGAATGTAACTCATTATGTACATAACAGTAAATGATAACAAAGATAATTATTATTTATCAGAGTTACATAGACAAGTAGGAATTTGGGACACCTAGGTCGCAAAAATGTCCCCCTTCGATACCTACCACTGTCATATCCACAAGTTGCTCTGGACCTATTAATTATCAAATGAAAAATACATCACCAGGAATACTGGTAAATATATAAATTTGTGGACTGTATATTAAAAATAATAAATGGTTATATATATACACAATTACATAACAGAAGGAAAATATATCTTAATATCACTCACCAATTTGACTGGATATTAAGTTGTATACTCAGAAAAACCTCACTAACTAAATTTATGAAAACACTGGCCAGAATTATACACAAATCTAGAGAGCTTATCTGAGGTTCCTGGAGCTGTCTTGTCCAGTCGTCTGACATCTCACGTAATGCAGGAATGCATATCCACCAATTTTGCCTCCTATTTGAGAGGTGTCAGCACAATTTTAACCTCTAGAGCACGAAAAATTCTTCCCCATTCACCGTTTCTAATACAAATTCAAAACCAACATGGCGAGTCCCCTTCTGCGCAGGCGCAGCTTCCCGTTTTCGATTACATAAATTTTAAATACAGTATGACCATCTATTTACATTTAATAGCTACTGTATTTCTGGAAAATATATACAGTATTTTCCACAGGTTGAATGTTTTTAGTTTGTATAAATCATGACAATAACTCCTGTAGGAAATAAATAGGCAAATGTTTTAACTACAATATCAGTAGTTAAGGGAGGAGGAAGTTAGGGTGAGATACAGTGGAACCTCAAAAATCGAACGTATCAAATATCGAATGTTTCGAAAATAAGACCATTTTTTCAGACAAACTGTGTCCCAATTATCGAACGCGCCTCTAATTTCGGAATGCCAGGTACAGGACCTGTCCGCTGACCCGCTCTGTCCGCGTCCCCACGCAGGCACCATGAGCAGTCTAGCTTTGTTTATGCTTGAGTGAACACTAACCTGCGCTCTCATTCACACATTTTACGATTATTTCGTTGTGTTTAGTGCCATGGGCCCAAAGAAACTTGCTAGTGGTACCCCTGTGGTAAAGAAAGTGAGAAACACCATAGATGTGAAGAAGGAAATAATACAGAAGCATGAGATTGGAGTGAGACTTGTTGAGCTTGCCAGGATGTACAGAGGACTGTGGACAGTTATTTTGTGAGACAGAAACAGAAGACTGTGGACAGTTATTTTGTGAGACAGAAACAGATGACTGTGGACAGTTATTTTGTGAGACAGAAACAGATGACTGTGGAGTTATTTTGTGAGACAAACAGATGATTGTGGACAGTTATTTTGTGAGACAGAAACAGATGACTGTGGAGTTATTTTGTGAGACAAACAGACGATTGTGGACAGTTATTTTGTGAGACAGAAACAGATGACTGTGGACAGTTATTTTGTGAGACAGAAACAGACGACTGTGGAGTTATTTTGTGAGACAAACAGACGATTGTGGATAGTTATTTTGTGAGAGAAACAGAGGACTGTAGACAGTTATTTTGTGAGACTGGGGTCCAATGACTCTCAAGCTGGTCCTAGTGGCATTACAAATCAGAGAAGGGAAGCAACCCCAGAGAGGGCTTTGATACCGGAAGTCCTCATGGAGGGGGATTCTCCTTCCAAACAATAACCTCAACTCCCTCTCTCCTCCTCCCTATCTTCCAGATGCCATCACCAATCTTCAATAAAGGTAAGTAAAAATGTTATTTTATATTACTATACATAATTAAAGACTATAGCATTTGTTGTGTGTATGTAAAACTGTAATTAATCTCTATAAAATGTATTTTTTTTGTGAATATTTTTGGGTTTCTGGAACGGATTAATTGTATTTCCATTATTTCTTATGGGAAATATTGCTTCGAATTTCAGACTTTTCGAATTTAGAACTAGCTCCTGGGACGGATTAAGTTCGATTTTTGAGGTTCCACTGTATAAGCAACTACAGGTCTCCCTCAACATTCGCATTTTCAACTTTCATGGGCTTCACACATTCGCGAATTCCCAGCCATGCAAGTCCCACTCAAATTCAACCCCTTTCACTTATGTACTTATCCAACCTAAATTTGAAACTACCCAAGGTTTTAGCTTTGATAATTCTATTTACTCACGTGCTAAAGCCTTGGTAGTTTAAAATTTGGGTTGGATAAATACACGAGTGGGAGGGGTTGGATTTCAGTGGGACTTACACGTGAGTAAATAGAATTATCAAAGCTTATTGCTTGGGTAGCATTGAAAATTGAGTTGGATTTTAGTAAAGCCTTCGACAGAGTACCGCACGCCGCCGCCGCCGCCGCCAGACAAATACTAGGAAAGAGGAGCACTGCAAGGGAGCTAGGTGCCCACAGAGGGTAAGAGCAAGAACACCGAGGGGGGGAAAACAAATAAATAAATAAAGAAGGAACAAATACACAGGGCAGAAGAAAGACAACCCAAAGGAGAAAGAGGAAAGGGGAAGAGGGAGAAGAAGAAAAAAGGAGGAATCAGGTTAGGTCATGAGTGTTCTGAAGTTTGGAGCATTTTACAATGTAGTGGGAGAGGAAGGCATCTACAGAGACGAAGCCAGGACTTAGATTCATACGAGGAAAGTTGTGTATTAGGGAGGATTCAACCAGTTGGCAACTGTTAAAGTTGGAAGTAGGGAAGACAGTTTTAGCAGATGGCTGTGATCTCTGACATGACAGAAAAGAGCATTGTAGTGTCGGCAAGCCTAACACTATTTTTGTGCTCCCTAAGTCTGTCAGGAAGAGATCGACCAGTTTCTCCAAAGTACTGAAGAGGGCAGGAGGAACAAGAAATAGAGTAGACACCAGGAGCATCTGTAGAGGGAGGAGAGGTATGAACGAGATTAGTGCAAAGAGTGTTAGTCTGGCGGAAAGTAAGTTCAATGTCTAAGGAATGGAGAGAGTTGTTGAGATTAGAAAGACTAGAAATGTAGGGAAGGCAGAGGACAGAAGAGTTCCCAGGAGTAGAGAGTTTGGGAGAGAAGAAACTACATTTAGCACGTGAGAAGGCAGAGTCAATGAAATGGGAAGGGTAGCCAAGACGGGAAAATGAATTATGAAGAGTGGAAATCTCGGATTGAAGGAACTGAGGATCACATATACGGAGAGCACGGAGAAAGAGGGAGATAAGAACACTCTTCTTGACAGAGGAAGCATGATAAGAAAAGTAGTGAATGTATATGCCACTGTGCATAGGCTTGCGGTAAACAGAAAAGGCAAAACCTGTATCTGAGCGGTGGACATGAACATCAAGAAAAGGAAGCACAGAGTTAGATTCCCATTCAGCTTTAAACTTAATGGAAGAGCATCAAGAAATGGTTGGAAGAGACAAGAGTCATGAGGCCACAGAGCAAAGATGTCATCAATATAGCGGAGCCTATATATACCCATCCTGCTCTCCTTTTCGTTAGTGTGACTTTGTAAATGGTCCAAGTCAGACTGAAACGTCGTCATAAGCTCCTCTCTTCTATGTGCGGGTTATTTGTGTATTGTTCCAGCCATGGTATTGTGTCTTTTTTTGTTATTAACCCTTAAATGGTCCAAACGTATATATATATATATATATTTTTTTTTTTTTTCAACAAGTCGGTCGTCTCCCACCGAGGCAGGGTGACCCAAAAAAGAAAGAAAATCCCCAAAAAGAAAATACTTTCATCATCATTCAACACTTTCACCACACTCACACATTATCACTGCTTTTGCAGAGGTGCTCAGAATACAACAGCTTAGAAGCATATACGTATAAAGATACACAACATATCCCTCCAAACTGCCAATATCCCAAACCCCTCCTTTAAAGTGCAGGCATTGTACTTCCCATTTCCAGGACTCAAGTCCGACTATATGAAATTAACCGGTTTCCCTGAATCCCTTCACTAAATATTACCCTGCTCACATTCCAACAGATCGTCAGGTCCCAAGTATCATTCGTCTCCATTCACTCCTATCTAACACGCTCATGCACGCTTGCTGGAAGTCCAAGCCCCTCGCCCACAAAACCTCCTTTACCCCCTCTTTCCAACCCTTTCGAGGACGACCCCTACCCCTCTTTCCTTCCCCTATAGATTTATATGCTTTCCATGTCATTCTACTTTGATCCATTCTCTCTAAATGACCAAACCACCTCAACAACCCCTCTTCTGCCCTCTGACTAATGCTTTTATTAACTCCACACCTTCTCCTAATTTCCACACTCCGAATTTTCTGCATAATATTTACAGCACACATTGCCCTTAGACAGGACATCTCCACTGCCTCCAACCGTCTCCTCGCTGCTGCATTTACCACCCAAGCTTCACATCCATATAAGAGTGTTGGTACTACTATACTTTCATACATTCCCTTCTTTGTCTCCATAGATAACGTTTTTTGACTCCACATATACCTCAACGCACCACTCACCTTTTTTCCCTCATCAGTTCTATGATTAACCTCATCCTTCATAAATCCATCCGCCGACACGTCAACTCCCAAGTATCTGAAAACATTCACTTTATATATTATATATTATATATTTATATATTTTACTTTATATATATATATATTATATATATATATATATATATATATATATATATATATATATATATATATATATATATATATATATATATATATATATATATATATATATATACAGTGGACCCCCGGTTTAACGATATTTTTTCACTCCAGAAGTATGTTCAGGTGCCAGTACTGACCGAATTTGTTCCCATAAGAAATATTGTGAAGTAGATTAGTCCATTTCAGACCCCCAAACATACACGTACAAACGCACTTACATAAATACACTTACATAATTGGTCGCATTCGGAGGTAATCGTTATGCGGGGGTCCACTGTATATATATATATTATATTATATATATACACATGCAATAAGATCACAGTAAACACGGTGATTTCAGAATATGCAAAACAACCACTCTGAAAGAATAGAGAAATTCCAAGCGCTTTCGTGACTACTCACATTATCAAGGAACTAGGATAGTTCCTTGATAATGTGAGTAGTCACGAAAGTGCTTGGAATTTCTCTATTCTTTCAGAGTGGTTGTTTTGCATATATATACATATATACGTTCACTTGCGTAGGGCCCCAAAGGTATATATACGTTTTATTTTTCCTGCCTCCAAATTTGGCATGATTGGCCTGAGATGCCTGGTCAGCACAGAATGGGTCTTAACACTCGGTGTTCACCACATTAAAAAAATCTGGGACCACTTAGTACATTGTGGGAGCGCCAGTTAAATTGAGCGCCAGCTAGAGCAAACAGTGCGGCAAACGCCAAGGATTCATATTACCACTTCTCTTTTAAGAGGAAAGTGATGTTAACCCCAAGTTTAGGGTCTGACGATCTCTATCTCAATCTCTGTCTGTCTGTCTCTGTTTATCTGTCTCTATCTGTCTATGTCTATCTGTCTCTGTCTATCTGTGTCTATTTCTGTCAATCTGTGTCTGTTTGTCTCTGGCCTTGTCTATCTGTCTCTGTCTATCTCTTTCAATCTGTCTTTGTCTATCTGTCTCACAGGTACACATAAATACAGTGGACCCCCACATAACGATATTATTTCAATCCAGAAGTCTGTTTGGGTGCCGTTATAGACTGAATTTGTTCCCATAAGAAATATTGTGAATTAGATTAGTCCGTTTCAGACCCCTAAAAATACACCTACAAAAGCACTTACAAAAATACACTTACATAATTGGTCGAGTTGGGAGCTGATCGTTATGCGGGGTCCACTGTACAAGTATACATAGTATAAATTACCTAGGATAACCCAAAAATCCAGACAAAGTGCTATACTCTGCTTGAAAATGTGAGTAAAGATGATGACGCAGTCTTGTGGCTCTCTCTGAGACAGAAAGCTAGACGGATAGACAGATAGGCAGGGAGCTTGACAGACAGACAAATAGACAGACAGAAATGTTTGTGTACCAACAAAAGCAAAGCAAGGGGGAGGGTCATCTAATCTTTTCTTATCAGCTGCACCCTCCCCCACCCTCGTGTATGCTCATCAAACATCAGCTCTTATCAGATGTTATCTCCCCTTATGTCACTGTCAGGGGTGGACTTTGTTTTTCATGCTACAAGGGAACATATCATCGTCATCGTCCTCCTCCTCTACATCCAAATATCCAAAACATTGCTGGGGCCTATAAATACAGTGGACCCCCGGTTAACGAACTTTTTTCATTCCAGTAGTATGTTCAGGTGCCAGTACTGACCGAATTTTTTCCCATAAGGAATATTGTGAAGTAGATTAGTCCATTTCAGACCCCCAAACATACACGTACAAACGCACTTAAATAAATACAATTACATAATTGGTCGCATTTGGAGGAGATCGTTAAGCGGGGGTCCACTGTACTTTGTTTATATTCCAAGACAATAGTAAATGACCAAGGCAGGTGTAAATGTCCACCTGTCAGTGTGTTTGTGACAATTTCAGTACCTAATACTAGTGTCAGAACACAGATTGGTTATAAAATGACAAGACCTACTACAAATTGCAATTATCAATACATAAAAATTACATAAAATAATATGAAAAATAGAAAAAAGGGTATATCAGCAACACTTCTGCAAGCAGCAGGACTCCATGTTGCCGTCACATGAGCATCCAGTGCCAACTTCTCTGGCCTCACATCTCGGTAAGTACTGACCCTAAAAATTTTTTTTTTATTCTAAAATACTTAAAAAAAATGTGCTCTTTTTTCTATAAAAAAAAAGATTTTTTTCTTCAAAATATTTGGGGCGCTGTGCGAGTGAACGTATATATACATTTGGACCTTTAAGGGTTAATTAGTGATGGATTTTGAAGGACCTGCCTAGTATGGGCCTGCAGGCCTATTGCAGTGTTCCTCCTTTCTTATGTTCATATGTTCTTATAACCATACTAGACAGACTGTTCAACTCATCAGCATAAGAAAGGAGGGACACTGCAGTAGGCCTGTTGGCCTATACTTGGCATGTCCTTCACAAATCCAACCCACTAACAGAATAAACACTACCCAAGCAATAAGCTTTGATAATTCTGTTTACTCACGTGCAAGTCCCACTCAAATCCAACCCCTCTCACTCATGTATTTATCCAACTTAAATTTGAAACTACCCAAAGTTTTTGCTTCGATTGGACCTTGGGTAGCTTTAAAAAGAGATTGGACAAATATATGAGTGGGAGGAGCATGTATGTATATACAATACATATTTTAGATGTTTTCTTGTGTTTTATGGTTGTACATGGTTCAATAGGTTAAGGAAGAGTATTGTATTAAATTTCCATACAATATATTGGGGCACCAAGCATTCGCGAGGCTCTTGAGCCCCTAACCCTCACGAATGTTGAGGAAGACCTGTATTGGCAGAAAGGTGGGCTAGTACAAATATGAGTAGGGGGGGAGGGGTTGAAGAGGATTGGAATACAGTGGTACTTCGGGATACGAACAGCTCAAAGCTCGAACAATTATGTAAATGTATTTATGTAAGTGCTTTCGTAAGTGTATTTTTGGGGGTCTGAAACGGATTAATCTAAATTACATTATTCCTTATGAGAACAGATTCGTTCGGTATCAGCACTCGAACAGCCTTCTGGAACGAATTAAGCTCATATCCTGAGGTACCACTGTAGTTTTAAAAATGGAGTATTAGAATGTGGGACAGAAGTTTGTGGTTACAGGAGGGTGGGTGCAGGAGGAAAGAGGAGTGATTGGGGGAATGATGAAGTAAAGGGTGTGATAAAAGAGAAAAAGATAGCTTATGAGAGATTTTTACAAAGCAGAAGTGTTATAAGAAGAGCAGAGTATATGGAGAGTAAAAGAAAGGTGAAGAGAGTGGTGAGAGAGTGCAAAAGGAGAGCAGAGATAGAGTTGGAGAGGCACTGTCAAGAAATTTTGCAGAAAATAAGAAAAAATTTTGAAGTGAGATAAATAAGTTAAGGGAACGAATGGATTTGTTGATGAAAAACAGAGTAGGGGAGTTAGTAGATGGGGAGCTGGAGGTACTGGGTAGATGGCGGGAATATTTTGAGGAACTTTTAACCCTTAAACTGTCCAAACGTAGATCTACGTTTGCTCGCGTAGTGCTCTGAACGTAGATCTACATTTTTTTTTACATTGTTTCTCATGGAGAAAATCAAGGTCGGAGTGCTACGCGTGCAAATGTAGATCTATGTTTGGACAGGTTTAGGGTTAAATGTCAATGAAGAAAGGGAGGTATAATATTTTTTAGGAGCGAAGAAGAGCAGGATGTAGTGTGGGGGAGGTGCATGATGCATTACGTTGAATGAAAGGGGGTCAAGCAGCTGGAACTGTCAGGATCATGACAGAAATGTTAAAAGCAGTGGGGATATAGTATTGGAGTGGTTGGTATTTTTGTTTAATAAATGTATGACAGAGGGGAAGGTACCTAGGGATTGGCAGCATGTATAGTTCTTTTATATAAAGGGAAGGGGGATAAAAGGGGCTGTAAAAATTATAGGGGAATAAGTTTACTAAGTACAGTATACCAGGAAAAGTGTACGATAGGGTTATTATTGAGAGAATTAGAGGTAAGACAGAGAGTAGGATTGCAGATGAGCAAGGAGGCTTTAGAGTGGGTAGGGGTTGTGTAGATCAAGTGTTTACATTGAAGCATATATGTGAACAGTATTTAGAACATAGGGAAGTTTTTATTGCATTTATGGATTTAGAAAGGCATGTGATAGAGCAGATAGGGGAGCAATGTGGCAGATGTTGCAGTTGTATGGAATAGGTAGTAAGTTGCTAAATGGTGTAAAGAGTTTTTATGAGAATAGTGAGGCTCAGGTTAGGGTGTGTAGGAGAGAGGGAGACTACTTCCCAGTAAAAATCTTAAACATTGATGTGTAATATCACCATGGTTGTTTAATATATTAATAGATGGGGTTGTGAAGGAGGTAAATGCTAGGGTGTTGGGGAGGTGGGGTGGGATTAAATTATGGGGAATCAAGTACAAAATGGGAGTTGACACAGTTACTTTTTGCTGATGATACTGTGCTTATGGGAGATTCTAAAGAAAATTACAAAAGTTAGTGGACGAGTTTGGGAGGGTGTGTAAAGGTAGAAAGTTGAAAGTGAACATGGATAAGAGTAAGGTGATGAGGGTATCAAATGATTTAGATGAAGAAAAATTGGATATCACATTGGAGAGAGGGAGTATGGAAGAAGTGAATGTTTTCAGATATTTGGGAGTTGATGTGTCAGCAGATGGGTTTATGAAGGATGAGGTTAACCATAGAATTGATGAAGAAAAAAAGGTGAGTGGTGCATTTAAGTATATG
This sequence comes from Cherax quadricarinatus, assembly GCF_026875155.1. NCBI lineage: Eukaryota > Metazoa > Arthropoda > Malacostraca > Decapoda > Parastacidae > Cherax > Cherax quadricarinatus. Next base: position 18,598,478 of record NC_069411.1, on the reverse strand, counting down.
TGGAGACTAAAAAACATTATCTATGGAGGCAAAGAAGGGAATGTATGAAAGTACTGTATAGTGGTACCAACACTCTTATATGGGTATGAAGCTTGGGCTGTAAATGCTGCAGCGAGGAGGTGGTTGGAGGCAGTGGAAATGTCCTGTCTAAGGGCAACGTGTGCTGTAAATATTATGCAGAGAATTCGAAGTGTGGAAATTAGGAGCAGGTGTGGAGTTAATAAAAGTATCAGTCAGAGGGCTGAAGAGGGGTTTTTGAGGTGGTTTAGTCATTTAGAGAGAATGGATGAAAGTACAGTAGAATGACATGGAGAGCGTATAAATCTGTAGGGGAAGGAAAGCGGTGTAGGGGTTGTCCTTGAAAAGGTTGGAGGGAGGGGGTAGGGAGGTTTTGTGGACAAGGGGCTTGGGCTTCCAGCAAGCTTGCGGGATCATGTTAGATAGGAGTGAATGGAGGCGAATGGTTTTTGGGACCTGACGAGCTGTTGGAATGTGAGCAAGGTAATATTCAGTGAAGGGATACAAGGAAACTGGTTATTTTTATATAGCCAGAATTGAGTACTGGAAATGGGAAGTACAATGCCTGCACTTTAAAGGAGGGGTTTGGGATATTGGCAGTTTGGAGGGATATGTTATACTATAATTATTATTATTTTTATTATTAACACATCAGCCAATTCCCACCAAGGCAGGGTGGCCCGAAAAAGAAAAACTTTCATCTTCATTCATTCCATCACTGTCTTCCCAGAGGGGTGCTTTACACTAAAGTTTATAAAACTGCAACATTAACACCCCTCCTTCAGAGTGCAGACACTGTACTTCCCATCTCCAGGACTCAAGTCTGGCCTGCCGGTTTCCCTGAATCCCTTCATAAATGTTACTTTGCTCACACTCCAACAGCATGTCAAGTATTAAAAACCATTTGTCTCCATTCTCTCCTATCAAATATGCTCACACATGCTTGCTGGAAGTCCAAGCCCCTCACACACAAAACCTCCTTGACCCCCTCCCTCCAACCTTTCCTAGGCTGACCCCTACCCCACCTTCCCTCCACTACAGATTTATACACTCTAAGTCATTCTGTTTCGTTCCATTCTCTCTACACATCCGAACCACCTCAACAACCCTTCCTCAGCCCTCTGGACAACAGTTTTGGTAATCCTGCACCTCCTCCTAACTTCCATACTATGAATTCTCTGCATTATATTCACACCAAACTGTTGTATCTGGGCACCTCTGCAAAGACAGTGATTATGTATGAGTGAAGTAAAAGTGTTGAATGATGATGAGAATATTTTCTTTTTGGGGGTTTTCTTTCTTTTTGGGTTGCCCTGCCTCGGTAGGAGATGGCTGACTTGTTCAAAAAAAAAGAAAAATCGGTAGTTAAAGATTGTTTGTTAAGAAATCAACATTGTATCACAAAAATGTTGAGAAGAAATGTCTTATGGAAAGAGGGTTAATGACTCATTGTTATTCTAGAAATCTGATATCAGATGTCACTGAATTAATGAATATTGGCCTTCTAATACTTCATAATAAAATTTGAAACCGAGTTTTTCTTAATTTCATTCATAGGTAATAGTTACCAATCAGATGACAACTAGGATAGAGAGTGCAGGTTCATCACAGTTGGTAGCAGCATTGGGGGAAACCTGGGGTCATTGCCCAACATTACGACTTACTCTTCACTGGTCTGGGAGAACAAGGGTTGCTACACTCACTAAGGCACCACATCGGAATAATTCATCTGTCAGTTATCAGGTATTTACATAATTTTAACCATTTTAAACAAAATTTAGAGGGGGAGAAGAAAGAACAAAAAGGCACAATACCATGACTGGAACGATACACAAATAGCCCCCACATAAGAGAGAGGAGCTTATGATGATGTTTCAGTCCAACTTGGACCATTTACAAAGTCACACTTTGCAATTGGTCCAAGTCGGACCGAAACGTCGTTGTAAGCTCCTCTCTCTCCTATGTGCAGGTTATAAGTGCACATATGGTGTTTAGAAGGGGGAAAAGTGATTTCATTCATGTCTTGTTTTGTATGGAATATGAAGGTTTTATTTACTAATTATGGCTACATATAACCAGAAAAAGTTGGACAGATTTCAGCTGTATAAATATTTTAAGTGTATGAGTGACATTTTCAGCACTGAAATAATCAGAGGAAGCTCTGCAACATTCCAACTTGACCGTGTTATTTCTTTGTCAGGTGACGGTGGCTGGTATAAGGGATTTGTCCAACTTGAGTCATGAAAAAGCAACTAGTATACCTGAAGAAATACCAGAGGCTAAGAAGAGGAAGCTAACTAGTGACTGATGTTGAGGCATCATACAGTCAGATAATTAAGTCACAATATCATATATCATAGCTAGAACAATTCACAGCTAACCTACAAACTAATGAAACATTGCCTAGTTTCATCTCCATTATTTTGATTAGATGTGAATCAGATAATTATGGTAGTAACATTCTACTTTAAACTTCACACAAACTTGTTTGACAAATTAATAACTATATATCATCCACCTGACTTCAGTTCCATGGTGGGAAAGGGGTGGTATCTACCCAAAAAGTATGGCTTGTCCACACTTCTAAGTTAGGAATTCCAAGAAAAATGAGATACAGTACAGTGGACCCCCGCATAATGATATTAATCTGTTCCTGAGAGCTCATTGTTATGCGAAATTATATTATCGTTATGCGAGTGAATTTTCCCCATGAGAAATAATGGAAATCAAATTAATCCGTGCAAGTCACCCCAAAGTATGAAAAAAAAAAATTTTACCACATGAAATATTAATAAAATATTAATAAAATAAAAATAAAATAAAAATAAATAAAATGGTCTATTATGGAAGGGAAAGAGCCTGAAAATCCTCAGATCAAGAGCCCTTCAGTAATATGAAGGCACTCCTCTTGAAGGATCATTTCATCAAATAATAATAATCATAGCTTAGCACTAAACCCACAAGGATCACACAGTCATCTCAATAAAGCTTGTACATTTACAATGTAATATGGAAATTATACATCTAGAAATCTGTCTTAATTTTTGAACTACTCTAAACCTTACAGTACTTCTTTCTTTCAACACACCGGCCATATCCCACCAAGGCACAGTGGCCTAAAAAAATGAAACTAGTTTCTTTTTAACCTTAGTAATATGTATATACAGGAGAAGGGGTTACTAGCCTCGTTCCCAGCATTTTAGTCGCCTCTCAACACGTATGGCTTATGAAGGAAGAATTCTGTTCCACTTCCCTCATGGAGATAAGAGGAAATAAACAAGGAGAAGAACTAGTAAGAAAAATAGAAGAAAACCTAGAGGTGTGTATATATATGCTTGTACATGCATGTACATGTAAGCACCTGGAGAAGAGAGAAGTGTAGAGGAGAGAGAGAGATTTTGGGAAATGTTGAGTGAATGCGTAGGGAGTTTTGAATCAAGTGTGAGAGTAATGGTGGTTGGGGATTTCAATGCTTAAGTGGGTAAAAATGTTATGGAGGGAGTAGTAGGTAAATTTGGGGTGCCAGGGGTAAATGTAAATGGGGAGCCTTTAATTGAGCTATGTGTAGAAAGAGATTTGGTAATAAGTAATACATATTTTATGAAAAAGAGGATAAATAAATATACAAGGTATGATGTAGCCAGGGCCGGATTACCGCATAGGCAAACTAGGCATTTGCCTAGGGCCCCGCGCATTTGGGGGCCCCGCAGTCCAAGGGGTTCAGGGGCTCATCCAAGACTGCGCACATGGTGCAAGTGCAAAGGGGTCCCTACCTAAAAAGTTCAAGTGTTTGGAGAGTAAAATTGATTTTTAAAAATTAATCAAAACAAAAATAAATAATGAAATAAAATAAAAATAAATAAACCTAACCATAGATGGCAACACTCAACACGCCTTTGTTTACATCAGAACAGCTGTGTTTTCCCGCTAATGGGCGAGTATGGGAGATTCCTCTCCAATTTTCTGTAGTAATTACACGTTATCTAGACTTGTACTGTGACAAATTAACTGAAGTGTTGTTGATAGACATTGATGTGTATGGATAAATGTTTGTTTTCGCCTCTAAATGTAAAGGGAGGTACCTGATAGGGTTACTTGACCAGTAAAGACACATGGACCAGTAAAGACGCATTTTTGGTAAAAATACTATAAAGAAAAACCTAAAAATGCAAACTGACTTCCGTTTGTAGGTTTTAAAAGCACTTTGCCCTGTCTTTAAGTCTTTGTCATTTTAATAACAGATCTCAATTGATTGATGTTCTACATCACTTCCGTCGCAAATGCTTAGTTTTCAAGTTGCAACGGAAGTGATGTAGAACATCAATTAATTTACTACATATTTCCCCAGAAACACATAAGCCATATCAGAAAGTCGTTGGTTGGGTGAAACTGAAAATTGTCCCTGCATTCTTTAATTCTCATGCCCTTATCTATGGTGGTAGGCCATATATCATGCAAAACATAATGATTAGTTTAGTTATGAAAATGGTAATATAAATACCATTGTGCATTGTTCTTGGACTCGGTATGATTTCTGTTTAAGTAAATTGGAGATCAAGGAGGATGAATTAGTAAAATATTCGTAGCCCAAATCACTAACCTAATCTATGGTAAAAGTTCTGTATATGACTCCTTTCTGGTAACGTTTTGAATTTTTAGATGCACAGCCAGAGGAAAGGGGGGCTACAAGGGCCATATCCCCCCAATTGACAGAAAAAAAAATTTAATAATAATTAAAAAATTAATAATAATTGATAATGAAAAATTTGTATTTGCATGATTACAGACAGTGATACATCCTCATTATGGCATCTCGTGAACGTGATGCTGGACGTTCTTATGCGAGTGGGTCACAGAAAAGAAAGAAGAAAATTCAAGAACAGAATTTATTTTGGTCCCTAAAGTTCCACAGGACAGATCCAGCATGGCCATAATGGGACGGCTGAGCTGGCTGGCCCTTAAACCCTCCCAAACAAACAGCATTCTCTCTATTTTGGCGTGGATTGTTGGTAGGCATCTATTTAATTTATAGATTTACCCTTCAGGGAAGGAGTAGGTAGTTTTACTGTTAGTACACTAATATTAGGTTTACTAAGGCAACTGTAGATAATAATAATGTAGACCTAAGACCTTAACATAGGTAGTAATAGGCCGATAATGTAGGCAAACACTAGGTTAAGCTAGCTAGGGAGAACTGGCAGCCCTAGCTTGAATGACGAGGCGCGGGTCTCAAAGACACAATAGCGTCCTTCTTAAGACAGACACCAACTGGACAAGACGTGCCGTGATCAGCAGATGGCGCCCCCCCACGTGTCTTCACATTTGAGACCTGGGGAAATCTGGTAGAGGCACCTCGATGTACCGTAGATGACCTCCTCCGTCAGGCCCATACAGTAAGACAAGACCTCCACTATATCTCGTAGATTTCTGGCCAGTGTCTGGGGAGATTGTGAGTGAGTTTGATCTGTGGGCCCGGTGTGCAACAGGCAGTGCATGCCCAGTAAGTACCAGTGTCTCTTGGCAGTCTGGAAGCTAGTGTCCGTGTCTGCATAGTTATACTAGGGGATACATACTCTCTTGGATATAGGAATTTCTGAGGTGCAGGCAGGACACTAATAACGATTGAATATTGCAGGAATTAAGGCTCCCGGTTGCATGTGGTTTCTGAGGGGAAGTCCAAAGGGGCTAAGGCTAAGCTTAGGGAAGTTGAAGATCAGGATATATGCTGCAACACCAAGTAAGTTAGTCCTTTATACGTGCATGCAGGCGAGTTTTCTTGCAACATCAATCATTTGTGAAAATCTGTCCTATAAGCCACTTGTGAGGCTGAGGTACCCACCTCAGAGCTCGGTGTCAACAGAGTTTGCCAGGGCAGGTGACTCACTTGGAGGCAGTCCACACAAATTTTCACACCCTGTACCATATGGTACAATGTACTATATGGTACAATGTACTATATGGTACCATTGTACCATATGGTACCATTGTACCATATGATACCATTGTATGACATGGCACCATTCTACCATATGGCACCATTGTACCATATGGTTCAAACGCATAGAATTCGTCTTCAGCTCCACTTCCATCAGTCTTAGAACTGTAAGTTGTGAAGAGGAGAGTCAGAATTCGCCCGGAGAGTGAGTGGGGAGTGAGAGCTTCCTTGCCACCAAGCACTATGAACAAAGCTACTTTGCCGGCGTTCCCACAATGCCATGTGGGTGTCCAGATTTTTTCTATGGTGTGCACACTGACCACCCAGACCCATTCTCTTAGATGTAGGCCTACCAGCCTTCTCGTGCTAAATTTGACGGCGCTAGAATTTTGGCGTAGATCTACGGTTTGGACCCTGAACGTAAAGCCTTAGATCTACCGGACGGACTCTGAAAGGGTTAAGTAAATTGGAGATCAAGGAGGATGAATTAGTAAAATATTCGTAGCCCAAATCACTAACCTAATCTATGGTAAAAGTTCTGTATATGACTCCTTTCTGGTAACGTTATGAATTTTTAGATGCGCAGCCAGAGGAAAGGAGGCTACAAGGGCCATATC
>NC_069411.1:18514933-18591408 GCF_026875155.1 Cherax quadricarinatus | reverse complement strand
GCTGACTAAGTTCCATCTTGCATTCCTTAAGTACCCTGGAAAACAACTCGTCGGGCCCCGGGGACTTATTTTGCTTCAGTTTGTCTGTTTGATAACCATGTCCCTCGTGACAGTAACATTAGTGAATTTGAATTCGTCAGGAACTGAATAATTGTTAATTTTGTACACTTACAATATAACATGGAAGATGTCTTAACATTAGCTTCCAGTATGGCAGGGTTAAATAACATACATTACAGAATACATAAGCACTCCAACCAACTACTGATACCCTTGTAGGTTTAACACTTCTTTTTGATATTAACTACTGATAGCTCAGCATCCACAGAGCCATCCTCCTTAGCACAGTAAGGCCATATCAACACGCAACAGCAACTAGGATTCAAGGTAAACTGTAGTAATTATTACTATATATCCCCTCAAAAATACAACAGTTAATAGGAAAGTAAAAATATCACTAATTAGATAGATTTATTTTTCTACATGTATATAAATACAATATTCCCAAAGGAATTATCTTTTGGATTAACCAGAAAATCGCCAAATTAGTAATTATTCTTACTGGGAATTGCCAGAATAGTTCAATTATGTACAAGAGAAGTTTCTCGGGGGATGGGAATGGTATTTTACTGCATCATAAATTAACATTTTTAATTGAGATACAGTATTCCACACACACATTATACAGACTCAGAACACTTTGCAGCAATTACATGTACTGAAAATTTCAAACCATGGGCTTAGCATCAATAAGTTGGAACCAATAACCACACTCACATCGTTTCTTTTCACCCTTTTCTAGCCACATCCAGTTGATGCAAGTAGCGTCTTCTTCGCAGATGCAACCAACTAGCCTCCTTTCATAAAATGATGGAACAACTGTTGGGTTACTTGAATCACCACTTACACGCTTGTACACTCTCATATCAAAGGGATTCTGAAAATGCAGCAAAAGTTAAATAATTTAATGATTTTATGGCACAGTAATTCAATATCAGCTTAGAGGGGAGTATAGAGAATGTAAATGTATGTATTCAGATATTTTGGAGTGAATTTGTTGGCAGATGGTTCTATGAAAGGCTAGATGAAGCACAGAATAAAACAGACACTTTATACATGGAGGACCTATTTTGTGTGTGAAGCATGGGCTTCAAAACATTGCAGCACGGAGGCTATATAGGATTATGTCATAATTAAAAGCAATGTGAGCAAGAAGATTAGATGAAGTGGGGTTACTGAAAGTATAATTCAGAGGGCTGAGGTGGTTTTGGCATTCAGAAAAAATGGCACAGAATAGGATGGTGTATAACTATGGAGTGGAAGGGAGGAGTTAGGGGGTCATCCAAGGAAGGGTTAGAGGAGGGAAGTAAAGGTGGTTTTGAGTGTTAGGGGCTTGAACACCCATCAGGGTTACGAGAGTGCATTTGATTGGAGTTAAGACAAGTGGTTTTTATGAAGAGCTGTTGGAGCATGACCAAGGTAACTTGTTTAACGGGATTCAGGGATAACAGGTTAACCGGAGTTCTGGAGGTGGGAAGTACAGTGCTTGCACTCTGAAGGACGGGCGAGATGGTGCAGTATGGAAGGTCATCTGAAGTGTTATGTCAGCACACTTGGCAAGACAGAAATTGAGTGAATGATGGCAAATGCTCTTATCTCCGTGGGAGATGGCTAGTGTTATAAGAAGTGCTTGTGCAAGTTTCTATCATTAAGTGCATTGGAAATAAATGGTATAAAATACCGACACAATGGAAATATAAACACATAAGCAGCATAACATGATCCTTTACTGACAACATTTCACCCACGTAAAGCCCACTGTGTAGGCAAAATGTTGTCAATAAAGGATAACATTATACTGCTTATGTTTATATTTCCATTAAGTGCATTATTGTAATGTTTGTAACTAGGGTAAATCTGCTAAATCTAATACCCTGTACCAGTAAGCTGAAAATCCTTCATATTAAACTGCATTAAGTTTACAAAACCTGTTGATTGGTATTAAGATTTCCATTGGACTTTCTTTTAATCCAAAACTTTCCATTTGTACATTTTTTAACCGTTTCAGGGTCCAGAGGCCAAATTTCAAAGTGTGCACCTGGGTCCAAGAATTTTCAAAAAATAATTTTGTTATATTTTCTTATGAAATGGTAGAGAATCTTTTTCTGAAGGTAATAAAACAAAAAGTACGAAATCTGATGGAAAATTAACGAAATTATGCTCTCATGAATTTTGATGTGTCAGCGATATTTACGCATCGGCGATTTTGCCGATTTTGACTCCCATTTTAGGCCAATTACATTATTCCAGTCAACCAAATTCTTAGCTATTTCACTAGTATTACTTCTATTCTATCTATTGAGCACAAGAAATCACAGTCAACTGTTTCAACTACAAAATAAAGTGATCGGAAATTGGTAATCTGGCCAATTTAATGCAAAGTTCAAAATATTCCAATTTCAAAATAGGGTCCAGAATAAACAATGCAGGCATTCCTGGCACTAAACTGACATTTCCTCTGTTCATTAGTTACATTTTCAGGCTTTACAAATGAATTCCATTTTGATTTTGTATTCACATAATGAATTTTTATTCAAACCAAAAAATAGAAGATTTACTGTTATGAAATATTGTAATAATTGAATAAATAATATCACCACATTTGTGAACGTGTATTAGACACACCAGCTGGTGTGTATTAGACGTGTGAGGCCATTTGTTTACTCTTGAACATCGGAAAAAACTGAACACTTCGGCTACTTTGAGCTCAGTTTCAAGCCATTTTCAGTACTAAAACCAATAACAATCATCTCTTTTTCTGTAATATATCTTCCATTCTATCAAATGAGACCAAGAAATCACAAATACAACTATAAAAAACATACAAAAAAAACTGCAAAGTTGCCGTTTTAATAGAAAATTAGTCTGTTTTTTTTTCTCATTATGCACTGTGTGCTGCAGGATTTGTTTTATGTGGTGCACACATACCACATTGATGTATTCTCTCATATCTAGGCCCAAGTTTACCGCTCACAGCTTGTCAGAGCAAGCCGAGCTCATGGTGTAGATCTATGGTTTGGACCCTCAACATAAAGCCGTAGATCTACAGCACGGACCCTGAAAGGGTTAATAACAGCCATTTCCCATCATGACAAATAACCCAAAGAAAAACATCACTTTTTCTGACTTTCTAAAAATACATGGCTGTCACGATGCCTTTTTTTAACATCTGCAAGCTACCAAGGCAGGATGATTATTATTTTATATTCACAGGGAAGAGCTAAACCTGTAGGGAGGTCACACAGCACAAAGAAAACATCCTCTGTTTCTCATTCAATAGCTTTCTTGCCAGAGGTATGCAGACATCCGATGTTGAATGACCACTTGGTACCGTAACATTGTTGATTGTTCTACCATATTGTATTACTACTACAACTAATATCACGAATCTGGCATCATTGGGATTACAGAGTGGTTAGGTTAGAATACACTTAATAAAATTAACCAACTTGACTAACACAAAGTTCCTTGAACATCGACAAAAATCAAACATTTCCGCTACTTTGAGCTCAATTTCAAGCTACTTTTCATCATGAAAGCAATCAAAATCATATATGTATATTTCTGTAATATAGCTTCTATTCTATCAAATGAGACCAAAAAAACAAGAATACAACCATAAAAACCATACGAAAATATACTGAAAATATACTGCAAAGAGGCGGCTAATGGATGAGAAGTGAACTCCCATATTCATCGTCCTTTTTTTTTTTTTTTTTTTTTTTTTAGTTTTGGTGTACATTAAGAAGCATCTTTCCATCATATATTGCCCACATTTCAATAGGATAGCCCAACAAATGAGAAAAAAATTATTTACCAAAAAATCATATATGGGAAGCCCAAGCCAGGTACTGGAAATAAGTCACCGACTTTTTTGGGTTATCCTAGGTTCTCTATACGTACGCTGCTATGTACAATAATCTATAACTAGTGTATACCTGAATAATTTATTTATTTACTTACTTCTATTCTGAAAATAAATGGTATAACATACCGACACAATGGAAACAAACAAATATGCAGTTTAATGTGATCCTTTACTGACAACAATTCGCCCAAACAGTGGGCTTTTTCAAGTCACAAACAGATCTACCTGGGGTGGAAGGTACAGGAGTATTTCTAGTCAGGTTCATAATGTTGAGGTCAGGTGGAGAATGCTGCATCTGATGATCTGATGGGGTTATAGTCTGAAATCTTGGGTAGCTTGGCAGGGGTATTGGACAAGTTGTGAGCAGAAGGTCTGCTCACAACTTGTCCAATACCCCTGCCAAGCTACCCAAGATTTCAAACTATAACCCCATCAGATGCAGCATTCTCCACCTGACCTCAACATTATGAACCTGACTATAAATACTCCCGTACCTTCCACCCCAGGTAGATCTGTTTGTGACTTAAAAAAGCCCACTGTGTGGGCGAAACGTTGTCACTAAAGGATCACATTAAACTGCATGTGTGTTTATACTTCTATTCTGTCAACTGAGTACAAGAAACCGCCCAGTCACCTATTTCAACTACACAATAGTGGTCAGAAATTGACAATTTGGCCAATTTTACACAAATTTCAACGGATGCCAATTTCAAAATAGGGTCCAGAATTAACAATGCAGACATTTCTGGCACTAAAATAATATTTCCTCTGTTCATTAGTCATGGCTCCAGGCCCCTCTTATATTACACTTGCTTACCATTTGGAAATTTTTATACACACAAAAAAAATAGAAGATTTACTGTTATGCAGACTACTGCATTATTGTAATAATTGTATAAATAATGTCAACCCATTCTTGACTGCGTACTGGAATTTGGACTGGCATGCGCACACATATTAGACAGTGACGTCATTTGTTTACTCTTGAACATTGCTAAAGAATGGAACATTTCTGCTACTGTGAGCGCAATTTCAAGGTACTTTTTGTCGTGAAAGCAATCAGAATCATATCTAGTTCTGTAATATATCTTCCATTCTATTAAATGAGGCCAAAAAAAGACAATACAACCATAAAAACCATATGAAAATATACCGCTATGGGGCCGCTAATGGCTGAGAAGTGAACTCCGTTATTTATGGTCTGATTTCTTTCATTTTTGGTGTACGTTAAGATGCATCTCTCCATCATACATTGCCCAAGTTTCAATAAGATAACCCAACAAACAACTGAGAAAAATATAATAATAATAATAATATCTTTATTTACTACACGTACATGTACATGGTATACAGGCCTAGCTGACATCAGTGACATACTACTACACAAAAGTCCTTTGTTATGCTAAGCATTTCAGGCAAATTAGGTCAGTGCCCCAGGATAAGACCCACACCAGTCCACTAACACCCCGGTACCCATTTACCGATGGGTTAACATAGACAACAGGTGTAAAGATACACGTCCAATGTTTCTACCCTGGCTGGGAATTGAATATTTACCAAAAAACATATGGCTAGCCCAAGCTAGGTACTAGAAATAAGCCACTGACTTTTTTGGGCTATCCTAGGTTCTCTACACATATGCTGCTGTGTGTGATAATCTATGTAGAGAAAATAGCTTTTCTGTTTGTTTTATGGTGCAGTACGAGTACTCCGTTTTCTCTAATATAAGCCCCAATACAGGGATAGGAGAATAGTACTTGTATCCCATATCCTCTTCATACCTCCATCGAACTGCTCAGTATTATGCCAAATATTTATTCTGGGGTATTTAACATGTTATTTATATTGTTTATTATGTCATATTAGATCAATTGTGATAGGCAAATAAGCTGTAGTGTTGATATTAGCGTAATAATAAAGCATATTCTCCTGCATCACGAGACCGAGACTGAGCTCATGGCAACCGACAGTGGCTTCAAAGCCACCTTATCTTTAACCCTTTCAGGGTCAGCAGGCCCTCTCCTAAACTTGTTCTCAGGGTCAATAGTTTTTTTGGAAAAAAAAAAATCAATTATGAAATGATAGAGAATCTCTTCCCGATCATAATGACACCAAAATATGAAATTTGATGGAAAACTTGCAGAATTATGCTCTCGCGAAGTTAGCGGTCTTGACGATGTTTACGCATCGGCAATATCGCCCACTTTAAGCCCTATTTTCAGCCAATTCCAATGTACCAGTTGACAAAAATCATAACTATTTCGCTAGAACTCCCTTTTTTTCTATTGAATGAGTACAAGAAATCACTTATTTACCGATCTGAACTATCCAATGAAGCGGTCAGAAATTGGGAATTTTATCAATTTCACACAAATTACAAAAGATACCAATTTCCAAAGAAATAACTATTTCGCTAGAACTCCCTTTTTTTCTATTGAATGAGTACAAGAAATCACTTATTTACCGATCTGAACTATCCAATGAAGCGGTCAGAAATTGGGAATTTTATCAATTTCACACAAATTACAAAAGATACCAATTTCCAAAGAGTTCAAATAAACAAGACAGACATTCCTGGTACTAAAATAACATTTTTTCTGTTCATCAGTCATGTCCCCAGGCCTCTCTTAGATTTCTTTTGCTTTCCACTTTGAATTTTTATTCACAAAATAATAGAAGATTTACTGTTATACAGACTACTGCATTAGTTTAGAAATGGTAATAATATCAGCGCACTTGTTAAAGAATATTAGACTCACCAGTTGATGTGTATTGGACGCGTGGCATGATTTGTTTACTTTTGAACTTTGGCAATAATCGAACATTTCTGCTACTTTGAGCTCAATTTCAAGGTACTTTTCATTATGAAACCAATCAAAATCATCTCAATTCCTGTAATATGTTTTCCATTCTATAAAATGAGTCCAGGAAAACTAGAATACAACCATAAATAACATACGAAAATACAGTGGACCCCCGCTTAACGATCACCTCCCAATGCGACCAATTATGCAAGTGTATTTATGCAAGTGCTTTTGTACGTGTATGTTTGGGGGGTCTGAAATGGACTAATCTACTCCACAATATTCCTTATGGGAACAAATTCGGTCAGTACTGGCACCTGAACATACTTCTGGAATGAAAAAATATCGTTAACCAGGGGTCCACTGTACACTGCGAAGTCGCTGTTTTAAAGCAAAAACACGGAGTTTTTTCTCATTTTGCACTGTGTGCTGCAGGATTTTTTTTATACTGTGCACACTGACCACATAGAACCATTCTTTCATATGTAGGCCTACCTGCTTTCTCTCACTAGATTTGAAGGCGCTAGAATTTATGCATACTAGTACGGCACCAACCCTGGCGTGCAAGCCGTACTACTATTACGGCAGCAACCCTGAAAGGTTTAATGGACAATGTACTGTATAAGTGCTTTACACAATGAGAAGCATTTCTTTTATTCGTTGGAACCATGGCTTGGGCTAAAAGCAAGCAGGTTATAACAATAGAGAAAAAGAAATTGGAATGACTTATGCAGCAAGTAGCACCACCAAACCGTACCAGCAGGTTGGTGTGGCGACCCTGGAAATTTGAAATTAAGCCAGCAGAAATTAGTGCCTAATAACTGATGGAACCGGAGGTCTGATTGCCGGATTTGTGATGGCGGACCTGTACTACTACCTCTTGTATTACACCTCACTCTAAGCCTATATACACCCTCTGTGTCCATGTACTGTTTGTAATGGCTTGATAATGCTCCTGGAGAGTGAAATGTTGCCACAATAAAATGTCACATTAGTTGCATGTGTGTCCTTTTACTTAACACCCCTAAGAATGCAGGCATTATACTTCCCCACCTTCAGAGCTCAAGTCAGGCCAACCAATTTTCAATAAGAATATAAAGAAAACTTGATATTACAAATAACCACACCACACCTATCATTTTGAAATCAACTTATGTACTGTGTATGAATCTATATATATTGACATACACAACAGGATAATGTACAGAGTACTAAAATATTCTTACCTCATTGCCTGCAGCCTTAGCTAGAAGCTCCTGTTTCTCCAATCCAGTAGCATGTTCCAATGGATCAGCCATCACTGAGAGGAAATTTATTAAATTACCTTTACAATAAATCACAGCCAATGCTAATACCATAAAAACTTATATAAACACACAAACTACCGATGTCAAAATAACAAGGCTCAATTACTGTTACAAAGGAGAAAACACAAAGGAATGGTAACCCATTTAACCCTTAAACGGTCCAAACGTATATATACGTTCTCTCGCATAGCACTCCAAACGTATATATACATTTCATTTGTCATTCAACATTGGCACAATAGGCCTGAGTTGCCTAGACATGAGAGAAAGGGTGTGCACACTCAGTGCACCATATGAAAAAAATTGGGGATGCCTGGGTACCACATGCTCTTTTTTTTTTCCTATTAAAATTTTTTTTTTTTTTCAAAATATTCGGGGCGCTGCACAGGTAAACATATATACGTTTGGACCATTTAAGGGTTAAATACTTGTTAAATTCCAGTTTTTTTCCTCATTTATCCAGACTTCAAAATCAATACACAAGCTGAAGAAATTTATATATTTTTATTAAATTCAACCATAAAAAAATACTGGACTGTACATATTTAAGATGTTTAATACTTTATACTGTAGAACAGCAGTTTTACATTTAGAAACTATAGCTTATCAGTACGGGTACCTGCCACCAGAGCGCGCACATGCACACACGCAAACCAGCACGCGCACACAAAAATCCTTCACAGGAGATACATTTCCAGCATGATTGACAGAAGTCACATACAGGAATTTGCTTACATTGTACTCAAGTATAAGTAAAGGTTTTATGCTATTTTTTGACAAGTAAAAGAGAAGATGGAGGGTAATCTTATTCATGGGTAACATTTTACCTGGATTGAAATCTTTAAGCTGTAATCCCTATTCCAAAGAACATGATATAGCAACACCACAGTAGGTCTGTTGGCCATGCTAGGCAGGTTCTACTCATCTATAATTAATACTACCTCCAAGCCAGTGCTTTCATTCATTCATACATACATATAAATATTAATATAGGTATAGAGGAGCAGGTCCCGTTTGTCCAACAATCGTATGTTTTTTGTCTAGAAATTTACTGCCAAACCAATGCTCTCCTATAAACAGGTAAAAACACATAAAAGGAGCAATACTAGCCTATGCCAGGTAGGCTCAACCCTCACTCACCCATTTCCACTAATGTAAGGTAGTACCTCCCCATTTCACATTTAGCACTGCCTAAAGTACTTGCTTTAATGTTGTTACTTGAAAGTTTGTTCTAAGGAATCTACAACTCTGCATGTCAGAGATAAACATGAAGTGCTTGTGGCTTGGTTTACAGCATCAACTTACATACTGAGGTCCAGGGGATCAATCACAGTATGGGTAAAATATAGTGTTGAACATACATACATACACCTGCTGCCCTTGTTCACCTAGCAGCAAATAGGTACCTGGGTGTTAGATGACTTGTGGGTTGCATCATGGGGGTCAAGATTAACTTGCTCAAAATACTCTGCATAACAAGGGGCTTTCTATATAGTGCTAAGGATGTCAGTTAGGCCTGTAATAGTTGTATCCTGTACCTGTAGAAATACCAAAATTCTTGAGGGCTGAAATGGCTAGCCATTACAACCCTGGATAATACATAATAATGACTATTTAAAATTAATGTACAAACATTATAATATCTAGAGGGGTTTTGGGGGTCAACACCCTTATGGCCCAGTCCACGACCAGGCCTCGCAGTGGATAAGGGCCTGATCAATTAGGCTGTTACTGTTGGCAGCACATAAACCGATGTACGAGCCACAGCCTGGCTGATCAGGTTCTGACTTGAGGTACTTTTCCAGCGCCTTCTTGAAGATAGCCAGGAGTCTATTGGTAATCCTCCTTATGTATGCTGGGAGGAAGCTGAACAGTCTTGGGCCCCTGACACTTGTTGTATAGTCTCTGACATACTCGTGGCACCCCTGCTTTTCATTGGGGGGGGGGGAGGATGCTGCATCTGCCAAGTCTTTTGCTTTTGTAAGGAGTGATTTCTGTGTCCCTCTAGGATTTTCCAAGTGTATATTATGATGCATCTTTCTCACATGCATTCCAAGGAGTACAGGTCAAGGGACTTGAACTGCTTCCAGTAGGATGAGATTAGCTTTTTTTTTTTTTTTTTTTTTTTAAGCTAGGTTAGTTTTTATTTAGGTATCATTTATAATTTTAGAGTACAAGTGGCTGCGTAGTAAATTACGCAGAATTTAACCAATGATAATGTGACTTACTTCCAGTAGTAAGATTTTTGCATGACTTAAGTCAATGTATCAGGTCATTTTCATAATGTCAATTTTTTTTTACAGTCAAAAGTTGAATATATTTAATTTATTTAGTAATTTTAGCATACATACAGAGGTACAAAAAAATACAGGTAAGAGCAGCATGCCAAAGCCACTTATATGCATAGCATTACGGGCTGGCTTAAAATTAACTTAAGATTAACTAAGCAACTCTAAGCTACTCTATCCCTTTTATATGTAATTTGATACATATTAAATTTGATACTTCTAGTCCTCGGTTCTAAAAATGTTACATAAACAAATGTGGTAATGTGCGAGAACAGCCAAGCAGTCAGACATGTATGTTGATATACCTTTGATGGTAAAGTATACATAAATGGAATGACGTTTTATATAACTGATGTGGATTGCATCCTGGGGAAGAGAACCAAAAAGATTATAATGTAAATAAGCTAGACCCCTTTTTTTTTTTTTTTTTTGGTTATCCTGGATTACTAACGCTCTGGGTTAATCCGAATAAAATTGAGCATGAGCCAGCAGGAAGACTGCAGTTCCAATTTCATCATTAATCTTTCGCTAGCATCATTATCGACCACACCCAATTGTTTAATTTCATCCAAACCTTAGATACTAAAATGAATCCTAAGCCAATGTAGTGAAACAGCCTTGATTAAAAATAACACTTATACACAGATAAACCCGGCTAAGTGTAGGTGCAAATCCTTTCCTCTGACACCGGGTCTATCACACCCTACTATCCTCCATCATGCAGCTGCCAGCTACATCTGTGACACTTACTCTTGGCGAACCTGACGGAGGTTAGCTGAACACCCCGGCGAGCAGTGTGGTGGAGGGAGCGAGCAACGATAGCAGCCATACTTGCTGGTGTACAGATCCTCTCCTTCCTCAGCTGCGCCAGAACCTCCGTCCCAGTGATGCTGCATGGTTCCTCCTTATAACTTATACCATAATTTATGTTTACTTGTTTTAGTAAAAATGGAACATGTAGCCTTTTCTCTTATATTTTTTTATTATTAAAATGCTAAATAGCTTATTTTAGAATTGAAGAGGGAACCGTAGTGCCAACCTAAATACATCTAATTAATTCGAATCGGGCTTGGTGCTGTTTAGACGTTTTACTCTGGCTCTGCCTTCAGCAATGGTAGTAAAGTGGCTCAGTTTTCTACCTAGCACGTAGGTCTTCATTATACTTACCGGTGACATATATTTACATTAAGTTGTCAAAGAAATTCCTCTACATCACAGTACGGATATTTGGACGGCTTAACAAAGAGCCGGTAACTAACTCATAAGATATATATACAATGTATTCAGGTATAATATAATTTATAATATCTTTATTTACTACAAGTACATGTACATGGTACATGACATGACATCAGTGACATACTACTATATAGAAAGCCCCTTGTTATGCTGAGTATTTCGGCCAAATTCGGTCAGGTCGCTTGGTGGCTAAAGCTCTCGTTTCACACAGGGAGGGCCCGGGTTCGATTCCCGGCGGGTGGAAACATTTCGACGCATTTCCTTACACCTGTTGTCCTGTTCACCTAGCAGCAAATAGGTACCTGGGTGTTAGTCGACTGGTGTGGGTCGCATCCTGGGGGACAACATTGAGGACCCCAATGGAAATAAGTTACAGTCCTCGATGACGCACTGACTTTCTTGGGTTATCCTGGGTGGCTAACCCTCCGGGGTTAAAAATCCGAACGAGATCTTATGTGTACAGAACGTACGATAACACAAAAGAGTCAAAGTAACGTATTTCCATTGTAAACACCTATTACAAAGTTATGTATACCTCGCAGATTTTTTTTTTTTTGTGAAGTCCACATTTTCAATTTGCGAATTCTTATTTTAATAATAATAAATTTTCTTGTACTATTACCCTTCAGATGTGGTCAATGTTTCCCTTGTCATCAGGAGGCTGGGTTTGATAGGGTGAAGCTGTAATTTCCCTTAACAACAACAACAACTATATTGCAACGTTTATGCATCCTGATGTAAGCAAATTATTATGCAGGTATTTACAAGTGCTACATCTAAATTGGGGTTGAAGAGAAATAAAGTAGGGAGTGAGGTAGGGGCCTTGCAAAGTAGGGAGGAAATAAGTATTGTCATTGATCCAGCCTTTAATGTAAGCATTCCCGAGCGTATTTTTTCCTTAGCAGATTATTATGCAGCCAACATATTTTAATTATTTCAGTTGCATTGTGATGATTTTTATAATATGAAAGAAAATTGGTCACAGTAGCAGCAAATTAGTATCGATAGTAGCAGAGTTCTTAAAGACAGCAGCACATTTGTAATTATTTCTGCAAACACCTTTTATCGTACAGCAATGAAGGAATGGAGCTGTATAGCCCTTGTGGCTTAGCGCTTCTTTTTTATTATAATAATAATAATGAAGGAATGGAGCAGACTGCCTGTACATGTCAAAGCCAGTGATAGCATGAACCAGTTCAAGAAGAGAGCCAAAAGGTACCTAATGAATGTAGTGACAGAAAGGGAGGAGAATGATTTATTATTTTCTTAGCTAACACGTGTAAATACAATGGAACCTTGCTTTTTGTCATTAATTCGTTCCAGAAAGTCTGACGAAAACCGAGTTTGATGAAAACTGAAACAATATTTCCCATGAGAAATAGGTAATGTAACTCCAATTAATCCATTCCAGACACCCAAAAGTATTAACAAAAGAATTCATTTTATAGAGAATAACTATAGTTTTACATACGGAAAACAATTAGAAATATATATAAAGGACTAATGAAATGGATAAATGAACATTTAACATCACTTTTACCTTTATTGAAGACTTGTTGGCATATGAGCTAGAAATCTATACAGATATTGACGAATGTATTAATAATTTTCTAAAAAAAGACCCAATACCTCTATAACAAGCACTGCCCTAAAAAAACTAAACAGATGACAGCTAAGAGACTGAACAGTCCCTGGCTAACACCCAGCATTCTCAAATCCATAAATACAAAACACCAATATGAAAAACAGTACAGAATGGGTCACATAACCAGAGACCAAACAAAACGTTACTCGTCAATCCTAACCAGCCTGATAAGAAGGGCAAAAAAATTGTATTATGAGAACAGATTATCCAACTTACGAGGTGATAAAAAAGCCCTGGAAAACCCTATCAGAAATTCTGGGAACAAAAAAAGATATCACGAAATAGCAAAATAAAATTAGCAAAATCGGGATGACCCACTCCCCCCCAACAGGAAACAGCAAACAGACTCAATGATTTCTTCTCCACTATAGGACAAAACCTTGCCAATAAAATCCCAAGCTCAGTTACCCCACCAAATGATACCTCACCGGCAACTACCCGAACACACTGTTCCTAGCTCCGATAACCCATACGAAGTCTCCCTTATTATCAACGCACTAAAAAACAAGGCAGGAGATTTAAATACCTTACCACCCTTTATATACAAAAAACTGTCACAAGTGCTTATCACCAATCATTTGCAACACTCTTTAACAAAACCCCTAGAATCCTCCCCCCTTCCCTACAGTACTCAAATAGCAAGGGTCCCCCGATCCACAAAGGAGGAGACCCCAAAAAGAGTTGAATAACTATAGGCCAATACCAACTTACACCCTCTCTCAAAAATCTTCGAAAAAAAATTTAATTCATAAACGAATCTACTCCTACCTTATCTCCCAAAACATACTCAACCCCTGCCAATTTGGATTCAGGCCTAATAAAAATACTAATGATGCTATTATACACATGCTAGAACATATATACACTGCAATAGAGAAAAAAGAAGTCCCACTGGGGATCTTCATTGACTTACGTAAAGCTTTTGATACAGTTGACCATGACTTGCTCCACGTAAAATTGTCACACTATGGTAATAGAGGGCACTCCCTCAACTACCTCAAGTCATACCTCAGCAACAGAAGCCAATATGTGTACGCAAATGGGGCAAACTCTTCTGCGCAACCAATTACAGTTGGTGTCCCACAGGGAAGTGTCCTTGGCCCTCTTCTCTTTCTCCTATACATAAATGACCTTCCAAATGCTTCGCAATTACTCAAACCCACACTATTTGCAGATGACACTACATACGTCTTCTCTCACCCGAGCCCAGTCACGCTAGCCAATACTGTAAATACCGAATTACAGAAAATATCTACCTGGATGAGGACTAACAAACTTACACTAAACATTGACAAAACCTACTTCATTCAGTTTGGTAACAGAGCTACAGATGTCCTCTTAACATAATGATAAACGGATCACCTATCACAAAGCTAACAGAGGGAAAATTCTTAGGAATCCACCTTGATAATAGACTCAAATTTCATACACATATACAAATTTCTAAGAAAATTTCCAAGACTGTAGGCATACTATCGAAGATACGGTACTATGTTCCACAGTCAGCCCTCCTGGCCCTATATCACTCTTATTTACCCCTATCTCACCTATGGAATTTGTGCATGGGGCTCACAACAAATTAACCATCTCAGACCACTAATTACCCAACAAAAGGCTGCAGTTAGAATGATAACAAATTCTCACTACAAGCAGCACACTCCACCAATATTCAATACACTAAACCTACTCACCATGCAAAACATCCATATTTATTATTGCACCTATTACGTACATAGAACACTTAACTCTGATATTAACCCTCCCCTCAAAACATCTCCTTGCCAACCTCAACAGAACACATGAACTTAACACAAGGCATAGATCACTCTTGATGTTCCTCGTGTCCATCTCACTACTATGCAAAAATTCATGCACATTAAAAGGCCCTAAAATCTGGAATTCATTACCTGTAAATATAAAAAGAAACACTACCTGTTTATAAATTCAAGTCTCTTCTCAAGATCAATTACCCATAAAACCAAATAAATATGAATACTGAACCTTATAAATTGAATATCTTAAATGTTTCTCACAATTATATCACATAATGTCTAAACCTAAAACCCCAATCTAACTTTATTATTTTTTAAAATACACTACTACCTAAAAGATTACCCTTACGACCTGATGTACAACAATGCATGCAAACCATATGCAACTGTCTTTTTGATACTCATTTCGTGCTTTATAGTTATCTGTTTACATATATTGTATTGTACTGCTTTCATCATTGCTAGTTTAATTTTAAGCCAGCCTTGAATTATGCATAGTATACGTGGCTTTGGCATGCTGCCTCTATCTGTATTTTTTGTACCTCTGTATGTATGCTCAAATGTAAATAAATAAATAAATAAATAAATAAATAAATGGAAAACGGCGATTAGGGGAGAGGGAGGAGAGGCTATCTCTACCACCATCACTACCACCCTCTACTGATGAGAAACAAAGTCAGACTGACTCAGAACACGTTGATTTGGCTTTGTGGGTGTGAAGTGGACATGTTCAGTATGATGGATCACTGTCAACTTGATGAAAACCGAGGTGATGAACAAAAACTGGGACAAAATTTTGAAGAAAAAAGTTGTCAAAAACCGAATTCAATGAAAACTGGGGAAAACTAAAACTGGGGTTCCACTGTATAACTCATTTTACCTCATTCCTAGTATATTTCCTTTAAAGTATAATAATAAGGTATTAAAAGGACCCCAATGGAAATAAATCACTGACCTTTTTTGGGCTATCCTAGGTTCTCTACATGCTGCTATGTATGATAATCTATGTAACTATTTGTGTATACCTGAATAAACTTGCTTATTTACTTACATATAAATCCAAAACAACAACCATTCGTTCTGTTTTTTAAATCAACAAATCCTTTCAGATCACAAATTAACACTGAGTATCCTCACCATTAGTCTCAGCACTAACAATGAAATTATTTAGGGGCTTTGCTGAAGATGGGTCCTGCTGGTAATTTTGTACAAAATGGTAATGGGTGAGACTGGGTTCTTCCTCAGTTTTTGACACATTCATCCACAGTTAGGAGCAATTTGTTTACATAAGTTTCCATGGTGGAATTGCTGACAAAACGTTAAGTAAAAGGGCAGATGCCAACGTCACATTTGTTGCATCAGTGTCCTTTTACTTAACATGAGTTTCCATGTTTATCCAGCTGCCTAATTATGATTTAGCTGAACTACTAGGTCTTAAGATAACCACAAGTATTTTCTAATCTTTCCACATGTGTAAGATGTCTTCCCCAAGGCCTGGTCAAAGGCTGGGCCAAAGGGGCATTGATCACCAGAATCCCCTCCAGGTATACTGTATTTTTCTAAAGAATGAAGACTATTCATTGACTAAAGTAAATTTTTACCTGTTACATTCATATTTGTTGCATTTGTGTACTTCATCAAACTTTTCCTGTGCTAGCATTAGATTTTATCAGTTACAATATAATGTATATACTGAATACAGTACCATGATTTAAAGTAAAAAAAAATAAAATATTACTAATTGTGTATCATTCTCAGTTCTTCAGATTGTATAAGTGAAAATGGGTGATCGTTATAATATTCACTCCCAACTAGAGCACTTGCAGTCTAAATACATTGGCACAGGTAATGTATAATTGATAATAATAATAATAATAATATAGAAAAACCTTGTTATGATACTAATAGGGAAAGGGATGGGGTGTCTTCTAACAAAAATCTGTTTCATTGGATTCCCTGATGCAGCAGACACTAGTGCTCATGAACAAATAACCCAATGTACCATACTTGGTCTGTTGAATAGGGAACCTACCAGAAAAACACTGCTAGCAAGACAAATGTCCGATGCAGTGGACGTAGTCTGTTGCATTGAGTTTTTGTCTAGCCAGATATTTTATACTTTGTATCCAGGATAAGGGTAAGGGGCTTTTTGTTACACTTCTGGATTGTAAAAAGTCATATGATAGGGTGGATAGGAAAGCAATGCTGCAAGTGTTGCAAATGTATGGAATCGGTGAAAGGTTATTACAAGGTGTAAAGAAGTTTAATAAGAGGCAAGAGTTAGGGTGTACATGTATAGGAGAGGAGGATTTTCTGATAAAGATGGATCTTAGACAGGAATATGTGTCATTGTAGGTATTTAATGTATTTCTAGCTGCGTTTGTACCATTAATGTTAGGGAGGAGTTTGAGCTTAAAAGATAATGAATTTGATGTAAAGTGGTAGTTATCACAGGTCCTCTTTGCTGATGACACTGTACTTTCATAATATTTGGAAGGGAAGTTGCAGACATTGATGGGAAAACAGGAGTGTGTGTCAAAAAAAAAAGAAATAGAAAAGCAGTGAAAGGTGTATGAAGTGAATTTTAAATATTGTTTAGCAATTAATGTTTTTGTAAAGAAGTTTATGAAAAACAAGATAAATTATAGAATAGATGGTACATAAAAATATTTAAATTGTAGAATTTGTTTTTTTTTGTGTAGTACACTGCATTATATTACCGTATTCTAAAGCTAAATGTATATTATGCTATTTATCCTATCTGTTCTGCATTACTTTACAGGTCATGCAGATACTGCGCAGTTTGAATGGTGTGTCAATCAACAGCGTGACACATACGCATCTTACATGGGCCACTTTGACATGCTGAATATGATTGCAATAGGAGAAAATGAAACAAAAGCTCGTGTTCGCTTCAACATGATGGAAAAAATGGTGCAGCCCTGTGGACCACCACCTGAGAAGAATGAAGATTAAAGTATTTTGTATGCATTTAAGGTTATACTTTTGTACAGTATAAGTAAAAAAACCAAGACTGTACTGTATTTCATTTTCTGATTATGTATTGGTTAAATAAGTTACAGGCAATTACTTTTTGAGTGAACCCTAGCTTAGCATAGTTTATCTTCGTGCATATTGATTACAGTGCCATTTATAGAAATACCATGGTATTTTCCTAAACAGGGAAAAAACTTTGCTGAGTAGTTCAGATAAATGTATGAGAAATTAAATTTTCACACACCTGGCTGACTAAGGCAATCTGAATATTCTACCACCTTTAGGAAAAGGTGCCTCGATTGCTGATAGGTTCTTAATTCAAGGAATTTGAGCTACCCATTCCTTATCAAACCTGATTACCTTTCATTTCCCAGGCAATGTGGGACCCCTGCAGGTTTGCACTTTCCCATGATTATTCTGCTTTTAACCTACTGTACTGGCAGTTTCCAACTGAGGTAAGGTTTTCCCCCTCCCCCCCTTTTACATTCTTTAGGCATCTTCACAGACTCGAAAGTCTTTGTGTTCATTTCCTTTAGCCCACAGCGACTTCTCAGACCTGTTTAAATGTGAGGGGCTGTATTGTCTAGGGTTATAATTATTTCATAAACATGAGGTGATATTTAGTAGTACCTAAGTGGATAATTTACCTCTTGTTGACATTACACAGGATTAAACTGTTAGACTAGGGTATAAAAGATCATTTCTTGGACACCATCTCTTGCCAAACAGTGTTTTACTAAACCACAAGGGTTTTAGAGAAAGAAACGGCTCTTTTTAGGAAAAATATATTTAAATATAAAGATATTATTTATAAGACAATATAAACACACATGGAAAATGGGTAAACCACGTTACATCTTGTGGCAGAAGGACTACAAGATGACCAAACATTAGTCCACATAATTCTTCGGGACCATCCTGCAATTTTCAGCTTAGGCACACAGTCACTTTGCTATGGTCTATACCTTTGGTTTCTTAATTCAACCATTAATAATACTGCAAAGCAGTGGTGGTGATCTGACATCAACATAAAGCCAGGATGAGAGAGCCAGGTATAGGAAAAATATAAAAACAAACAACTATGAAAACAAGAGCATCGGTGTTGAAATTAATTTATTATTACCTCTGGTTTTCTTGTCTTAAGTATATTAATGATTTATTTATTAATGTACATATACAGTAGAGCCCACTTATGGCGTTTTGGCCTTATGATGTTTCACTTAATACGGCCAATTTCAAATTAAGGACCAAAACTTGCTATACAGGCGAGCCGTCTTTTCCAAAATATGGGCATGCCCCACCCAGTTTGTTTATATTCTCTGTGAGCTCATGCCTCTATTATGTCTTGAAACTTTCCAAAATTTCAAGCGTTTTTAAAGTTATTGCTTATTTTATTGTACGTACTCTGTTTAATTATACTTGTGTACCTGCTAACCAAAAATGTACTTACACACTGTGCTGGTGTGCAGGTACACATTAAAATCACTAAGAGTCTCTCTACTCTTAACGTACTACGAAATCTCTTGGGCGCATTGAATGTCGTATACGTATTACATTAATACGTATAGACATTTACATTTAAAACACCTTTGAGGGTCGACAGGCCTCTCGAAACTCGTTCTACAGGGTCGGCCAAATTTTAATAAAAAAAAAAAATTATTTTCTCTTATGAAAAGATAGGGAATCTTTTCCCGATCATAAAAAGACACAAAAGTTTGAAAGTTTGATAGAAAAACTTTACGGGGAATTATGCTCTCGCATAAGTTAGCGGTCTCGGCGATGTTTCGCATCGGCGCGATGTTGCCCACTTTGAGCCCATTTTTCGGCCAATTTCACTGTACTAAGGTCGACAAAAAACATGAATATTTCGTGAACTCCATTTTTTCTATCGAAATGGATGCAGAAAACACTCATTTATGTTATTAAAATATCAGTACAGTGGTCAGGAAATTTACGCAATTTTGCAATTTCACACAAATTTCAAAAGTTGCCATTTCGGAATAGGGTCCAGAATAAACGAAGGGGAAAGACATTCTGGCACTAAAATGAACTTTCTCTAGCAGTAGTCATGTCTAAGTCCCCTTTATATTTTTGCTTTCTCTTTGAATTTTTATTTTCACAAAAAAATATAAGATTTTACTGTTATGAGACTACTCTTTAGTGTTAAATTGGTATAAATATTATTGGTGCACTTGTGAATGATATTAGGACTCAACCAGTTGACGTGTATTGCTCGCTTTGGACGATTTGTTTACTTTGATTTTGGTAAAAAATCGAACATTTCTGCTACTTTGTGCTCAATTAAGCACCTTTCTTTGTAAAACCAGTTCAAAATCATCTCAATTTCTGTAATATGTCTTCCACTCTATAAAATGAGACCAAGAAAAACTAGAATACAACAATAAATACCATACGGAAAATACACTGCAAGTCGCTGATTTATTAAAAAAAATGGTCTAAGTTTTTTTTTCTTCATTATGCACTGTGTGCTGCAGGTTTTTTTTAGACATGTGCACAATGACCACATTAGACTCCATTCTTTCATATATGAAGAGCCTACAGGCTTTCTCCCACTAGATTTGAGGCCGCTAGAATTTATGAGTACTAGTACGTCTCAAAAACCCTACGCGTTAAACGTATAGTACGACGAAAACCCCTCAATGGGTTACTCCATCTGTGATATTTTTTTCAAAATTATATAATAAACACACTACTTAATGCATAAACATGATAAATACACCCCACTGTTGAATAAATTAACTTAAATATGAGATTGTGGTAAGCAAGGCAACTTGTTGGACTTGTGGTAGCCAGGTGAATGTAGTTCAACATAGGAAAATGTCACTATATGATTACCTGGCGGGTAGCTAGAAAATTTTCCTTTCGTTTTGCCTTTCATTTACTCATCATTTCTTCTAAAATGAGGTTACAGGAGAATGGGAGTTTCTCTCTTTAGTATTTATTCTACTGTATCAACAGGGAGTCAACTTGTAACAATGTTTAATGTGACGAATGCCAGACGCTGGTCACCTGGTTTGTTTACATTACGTGTTGATGCGTTGACTGGCTGGACCACCCAGACTTCTTACAAATAAAACTCACCTCTCACCCTACAGTAAGACTACAAATATTTTAATGTAATATTATTTTTTCTTTTGTTCAGCTCCATTATCACACTGGCCAGTTCCTACCAAGGAAGGGTGGCCCCGATAAAGAAAAACTTTAACCATATTAACTCCATCACTGTCTTGCCAGATGAGTGCTTTACACTACAGTTTTAAATTGCAACATTAAACCCCTCCTTCAGAGTGCAGGAACTGTACTTCCATCACCAGTTACTCAAGTTCCCGGCCTGCGGTTCCCTGATCCCCTTCATAAATGTTACTTTGCTACACTCACTCCAACAGCACGTCAAGTATTTAAAACCATTTGTCTCCATTCATCTATAAACTCGCTCACGCATGCATGCTGGAAAGTCCAAGCCCTGCACACAAAACCTCCCATTTAGCCTCCACTCCACCTTTCCTAGGCGTCCCTTACACCGCCTTACTTCACTACAGATAGATATACACTCTTGAAGCCATTCTGTTTGAAAGGACTTCAAGAATTGAATTTGAATGAATTTGGAAAAGCATTTGTAGGGTGGATAGAGGGGGTAATAATGTGGCAGATGTTGCAATTTGTATGGAATAAGAGGTAGGTTATTGAAGGCAGTGAATAGTTTTTTGCGAGTGGGAGATAGTGCGGTTCAGGTTAGAATTATGTAGGTGGAGGGGGAGTATTTCCCAGTAAAAGTAGGACTTAGACAGGAATGTGTGATGTCACCATGGGTGTTCATATTTTATAGATGGTAGTAGTAGAGGAGTGAATGCTTGGGTGTTGGCAAGAGCGTGTGGGGTTATAAGATAGAGGAATCTAAACACAGAGTGGGAGTTAGTCACAGTTGCTCTTTGCTGATGACACTATAACTTTTGGGAGATTCTGAAGAGAATTTGCAGAGGTTGGTTGATGGTTTTTTGGGTATTAGGGTATGTAAAGAGGAAGTTAAGTGAATATAGGAAAGAGTAAGGTGATAGAGGATACAATAAAAATTAGCAAAGAAGATTGGATTTCAGTTTGGAGGAGAGAGTATGGAGGAGGTGTATGTGTTCAGATATTTTGGGAATGGACGTGTCAGCAGATGGGGTATATGGAGGAGAGGTGAGGGTCATAGAATGACAAGGGTTAAAAAAGGTGAGGTTTTGCACTGAGGAATCTGTGGAGACAAAGACTTTATCCATGAAAGCAAAAGAGGGAATGTATGAGAGTATAGTTATACCAATGCTCTTGTATGGGTTTGAGGCATAAGTTGTTGATGTTGCAACAAGGACAAGGCTGGAGGCCTTGGAGAATGTATGTATGAGGGCAATGTTGTGGTGTGAATATAATGCTGGAGAATCCATAGTTTGGGAGATTAGGAGGAGGTGTGGTGGGGATTACCAAAACTATTGGTTTTCGAATGTGAGAGGATGGAATACAAAAATAGAATGACTTTGAGAGTATTTAAATCTGTAGTGGAGGGCCAGGCCGGGTAGGGGTCGGGCCTAGGAAAGGTTGGAGGGAGAGGGTTTAAAAGGAGGTTTAGTGTTGTGAGGGCTTGGACTTCCCCCAGCGAGCATGCGTGAGCATGTTAGGACAGGAGCGAATGGAGACAATATGGTTTTAGGACTTGATGTGCTGTTGGAGTTTAAGCAAGGTAACATTTATGAAGGGATTCAGGGAAACCGGCAGGCCAGACTTGAGTCCTGGAGATGGGAAGTACAGTGATGGCACTCTGAAGGAGGAGGTGTTAATGTTGCAGTTTTATGACTGTAGTGTCAGCATGCCTCTGGCAAGACAGTGATGGAGTGAATGACGCTGAAAGTTTTTCTTTTTCGGGCCACCCTGCCTTGGTGAGAAACAGCCGATGTGTTAATAAAAAAAAATAATGTACTATATGTATTTTATCACTCTGGGGTGCTTTAATTAAATGTCATAGTATATTACGTTTGGGTGGGGTGGGCTGACACCTCTGGCTACCAAACTTCCCAAACCTGACTTCCTACAAATAAAATTCACTTCTCGCCCTACATTAAGACTACAAATATTTTAAGGTAATTAATGAATGTACTGTATAGTACGTATACGTATTTTATCGCTCTGGGGCGCTTTAATTAAATGTCGTAGCGTATTACATGTGGGTGGGGTGGGGTAGGCTGACCTGGCTGGCTATCATACCTCCCAAACCTGACTTCCTACAATAAAATTCACCTCTCACCCTACATTAGGAATACAAATATTTTAAGGTAAGTAATGGGTGTACTGTGTGTATTTTCCTCTTTATTGTTTTTAATGCCTAGTTCTATTGCTAACTTAATATATGTTAGTGAAAACTTATACAACATTTGTATGCATTTATAAGCGGGAAAAATGGAGTTCTGCATTCTGGCGGTTGTCGGTTTCGCCAGCTGTAGCTGGAGCCTAACCTGCCGTATAAGTGGGGCTCTACTGTATACTAAAATGTGTTATTTTTATATAACATAATTATTTACAAAAACAAACACTATGACTGTTATGTTTATTGTGAATTGTCTTTTCATGGTATCTAACATCTTAACATGAGATGGATCAAATCCCATGAAAATGCAAGCCGAACATATCTTGACAGTCCACAACTGAAATTACTATATATATGTTGTCTATAAAAGCTGTTTCTTACTTGAACATTAAAATGGTATAAATAACGGAACTGGTTGGTAGTAAGAACATATGCGAACAGTATCTTCTGATTCTATTCAACCTTTCTGTACTTGACTGAATGAAGCAACTGGTAGGGACTGAAACGTGTCATAATAATAGGGGGATGTTTTTTACCTAAATGTCGCATATGGTCTTACCTAAACAACTGTTTCATACTTTTATAAATTCCAATTTATACACATTATTGAGAACTATGCTGGTATCTACATAACACCCTCTTCCCTCAAAAAGTAAAGTCATTCATTATTAATTGCTGTCTTGTACAAAAGTGTGCTGAATAACACTAGTTCAGATGGCTCTCCTTACCGAAACATCCTCACCCTCACTTTAGAGGGGCAGGAGCATTTTTATTCCACCTTAATGATTTTAGTTCGCTAGCTAAAAACTAGTTTACATGATATCTTCACTAAATGTTTAACCTTGTTCACACTCCTAATAGCAAGTTTAGGTCACCAAAAACCCACTTGCCTCTGCTAATTCTGATCTAATGCTCAAGCTATTGGTGATGATCATAAGCCCCTAACATTTAAAGGTTTTCATTTACCAACCCCCCTCACCCCTTGCCCCATCTTTCCTACACCTTGGATGGATTTAGTATCTCATAGGCTCCTATTTCCATCCTTTGTGCTTATATAAACCAAATTTCAACAATCTCTCTTCACCCTTCTGACTTGTACTTTTCGTACTACCTCCATGCCGAAAATTTTAAAACTCGTGTTTCACACCCTTATACCAGTGTAAGTACCACTGTACTCTGGTGGCTTCCACTTTTTGCCTCTATGGCTTAAGTTCTTTGTCTCAATAGATGCCTCATTGCCCCACTTACTTTCTCCCTCTTCTATTCTATGGTTTACCACCTCTTCAAGGGGGCTTCTTGGCACAGTGAAGAGGCTTTTGGTCTGAGGGAATTAGACCTTATGGTTCTCCTTCTTCAGACAAAACCTTAAATTAACCCACAATCTTCCCCTTCCCTATTACCATCCTCACCATCCCCCTTATTCCTTTCCTCCATCCCTCCCCTATTCCCTTCCTATTTTCAGCCTTTGGGATTCTTCCCACGGGTACTCTAGTTCTAGGTTAGAGGGGATGGGTACCGGGGTCCATCCCATTCCATGAGGGTACCTTGGCCGGTGGGTGTAGTTTACCGTGGAATCTGGATCGCCTGGGGATGTCCCAATCCCTTCAAGTCTCATGGGGGTGGCTTTTGGGTGTCTCTCAAGTGACAAAAGGGTGGTTATATTGGAGGATTACCTCTCAGATTCGGGGGGTGGTGGCCAGGGAGGTATGCTTTGTGGTGGTGTCTGGCCCTCCCTATCTTTTGTCAACGAGGTGGGACTTGGCGGATGTGAGGTTGTATCCTGGATTGCTGGTATAATGCATGAAGGATCTGTGTATGGCCTGGGTTCAGTGCCGCATCTGCACTACTTGCGGTTGCTGAGGTCCTCTTGGGCTTGGAGGGAAAATTTTCCGGTCCGTTCATCCTCTAGGAGCTTTCCTCCACGTTCCCCCAATTTTATTCTTTTTTTATTTTCTTTCCTTTTTTCTAAAAAACAAAAAGAAAGGAGTGACCTAACCATGGGGTTCCCAATCCATGAACCTGCTCCCCCCAGGCCCCTTCCTGATACTGCACCCTGTTTTGACCCTGCCTCGTTGTTTGACCACTCTTTGGACATTTCTAATGCCCCTGTACCTCTTGCGGGTGCAGTTTCGATACCTGTTCCAGGTACCGGGGTTTCAACTGACTCCTTCGATATGTCTGACCTCCACTCTTCTTTCACTATGGTTCCAGCTTCTCTCTCTATGGTGCAGCAATTTTTGGATCACCTGCTTGTCCCACGTCAGACCAACTCCGGTCGCACACCTAAACGCCCAAGACCATTACCTGATGATACTTCTTCACTTCCTTCTCATTCTACTCAGAAAAGACCAGCACGTTCACACACACTACCTTGACATTGCTATGTTTTCAAAAACAAATGGAATTAAGTTTTTTTACTCTTACGATGGACCCACGCAACTGCCTATCCTTTCTGACCATAGATATATCCTTTCATGCTCTCAAGAGTGGTACATGCATCATCACTGCCCAGAATGCTAACCAAGCTCATGATCTTTCTCTACTTACAACTATCGATACTATTCCTGTAACTATTGAAAAACATCATTCTCTCAATTCTTGTAGTGGTACTGTCATTCTGCCCTATACCATTGTTCAACAGAATTTCCAGACATATGGTGATGACATTCTTGAGCAGCTAGAACTCCAAGACCTCCCAATCCTCAAAGTAGACAATTATGTTCTCCCTGCCTGCAGGCAGAGACGATACCATGGCAATGCAGCTCACTTAACTTTTGACTGCCGTGAGATTCCGTCCTCTGTATATACAGTGGACCCCTGGTTAACGATATTTTTTCATTCCAGAAGTATGTTCAGGTGCCAGTTACTGACCGAATTTTTTTCCCGTTTAGGAATTTGTGAAGTACGTTTAGTTCCCCATTCGATCATCAGACCCCCCTACTAGATATACACGTACAACGCACTTACCATAAATACAACTTTCATAATTGGTTGCATTTGGGAGGTGATCGTTAATCGGGGGTCCACTGGTATGTGGGGAGAACATTTACCAAGTTTCAAAGGTTGATCCCTACACTGCAACAATGTAGAATTGCTGGCGTTATGGTCATCCAGCAAAATACTGCATGTCCGTCGCCAAATGCCCAGTCTGTGGGGCCAAGGACTATACCAATACACATCATGTAGTCTACCTCCCACTTCCCTTAATTGTCATGAGGCTCACCCATCTTACTCTCACCACTGCCAAGTTTACTTAAATAAGCATGAAATCCATTGTCTCAAAGAGGCAGAAGGTCTCCCATATATTATGGCAGTCTCTCATCTATGCTTCAAGGGAAACTTCCCCATATTTCTTATTCTCAAGTTGTTAAATGTCCCCCCTCCTCTGGGGGTCCCATAAAAAAATAAAACCTTTCTGCAGCTTTCCTGTGGTCACCCCTGTCTAATTCTTTTGCTGTCCTGGACTCAGAGGTCCCTACCTCAGCACCTCATTCTGTTCTCACCTCTTCCTCTTCTCACTCACAAGTTTGTGTCTATGAGACCTCTTACAACACCTACTCCCCATTGCCCTTCTCCTTCTCTGAAGTCCTAAACATCCCCATAGTTAAAATCTCCTTTCACCCCTCCTTCCCTTTTGCAACCTGCTTATTTTTCCTTCCCAGTCTCTGTACCCAGTTCTTCACCTCTGACTGGCTCTGTTACCAGTGTGGAGGTTCATCCTCCTCCTTGTGCAGTACCTTCTTCCCCTGTCCCCTTCCAAGTTTCTTCCTCTTCTGCCCCCCTCCCAGGTTGCTTCATCTCCTGTCCCCTCCCAAACTGCTTCTCTAGTTCCCTCTACCCTTTCGTTTCCCCCTACTTTGGTACAGTCCATCATCTCCCCAATCTTTACTAACCCTTCTCCTTCTATCTTCAATATTGTACCACATACAACGTCCTTGTCCTCAGAAATACTTGAAGCTATCTCAGAATATATTGAGACTAGACTATTGATGGACACCGATCCTCCACCTGTTCGTCTTCTTCACTCTTCTCCGTCTACACAACTCCTTTCTTCGCAGCGTCCCAATCCTTCACTGCTTAACCCTTTCAGGGTCAGTGTCGTAGTAGTACGGCTTTCACGCCAGGGTTGGTGCCGTACTATTACGCGTAAATTCTAGTGCCTTCAAATCTAGTGAGAGAAAGCTGGTAGGCCTACATATGAAAGAACAGGTCTATGTGGTCAGTGAGCACAGTATAAAAAAATCCTGCAGCACACAGTGCATAATGGGGGGAAAAACTCCGAGCGTGTTTTTGGTTTAAAACAACAACTTTGCAGTGTATTTTCATATGGTATTTATGGTTGTATTCTCGTTTTCTTGGTGTCATTTTGTAGAATGGAAGACATATTACGGAAATTTAAATTATTTTGATTGGTTTCACAATGAAAAGTACCTTGAAATTGAGCTCAAAGTAGCAGAAATGTTCAATTTTTGCCAGTGTTCAAAAGTAAACAAATCATGCCACACGTCCAATACACGTCAACTGGTGAGACTAATATTCTTTCACAAGTGTGCTGATATTATTTATACCATTTTTCCTTGTGGCTTAGCGCTTCTTTTTGATTATAATAATAATATACCATTTTTACACTAATGCAGTAGCCTGCATAACAGTAAATCTTCTATTTTTTGTGAGAATAGAAGTTCAAAGTGGAAAGCAAAAGAAAAGTAAGAGGGGCCTAGAGACATGAGTAATGAACAGGGAGTGTTCTTTTAGTGCCAGGAATGTCTGTCTTGTTTATTCTGAACCCTATTTTGAAATTGGCATCTTTTTAAATTTGTGTAAAATTGACAAAATTACCAATTTCTGACCACTGTATTGTATAGTTGAAATCGGTAATTAGCTGGCTTCTTGTACTCATTCGGTACAACTAATGGAGTTCTAACAAAATAGCTATGATTTTTGTCGACTGATGCAATGGAACTGGCCAAAAATAGGGCTCAAATTGGGCGATATTGCTGATGCGTAAACATCGTTGAGACTGCTAACTTCGTGAGAGCCTAATTCTGTAAGTTTTTCATCAAATTTCATACTTTTGGTGTCATTATGATCGGGAAAAGATTCTCTATCATTTCATAAGAAAAAATAATTATTTTTTTTATTTTTTTTCGAAAAATTTTTGACCCTGAAAACAAGTTTAGGAGAGGGCCTCTCGACCCTGAAAGGGTTAAAAGTTTTCTGCTACCTCCACATGTGGACTTTTCTAACCCTACTAGTCCATAGATACATCTGTCTTCAGATTTCTTGCATCTTTCTCTTTGCAAATCATGGCTTATTTACAGTGGAATATCCACAGCCTCAGAGGTAACCAGGGTGAGCTCCAGGTGTTGCTCTCCCAGTTTTCCAGTTTGTGTTTGTTTGCAAGAACCCAAATTATGCTCTGCTGTTATCCAACCTATCTTGGGCTATGATTTATTATATTCATCAGATCCTTTTCCCAATGGAACCTGTAATGAAAGTGTATTTCTTATACACACCAGTATGTATTTCATACCGTCAGCTGGTTGTTCATACTTCACTGCATTACACTGCAGCCCGTATCCACTTGAATAAGTGGTACACAGTCTGTTCTTTGTATCTCTCTCCTAGGGCCTTATCTATCCTGGATATTGCATTTCTGGTTTCTTCCTTATTGCCACCACTTCTGTTAGTTGGCAATTTTAATGCCCACCATTTCCTCTGGGGGGTCTCACTGTAACTCCCACAGCATTCAGTTGGAGGCTTTTCTCACTTCTCTCCCCCTCCATGTTTTAACCCTTTGAGGGTTTCGGCCGTACTAGTACGGCTTACGACCCAGGGTTTTTGACGTACTAGTACGCCTAAATTCTAGCGCCCTCAAATCTAGTGGGAGAAAGCTGGTAGGCATACATATGAAAGAATGGGTCTATGAGGTCAGTGTGCGCAGTATAAAAAAAAATCCTGCAGCACACAGTGCATAATGAGAAAAAAAAAACTTTGACCATGTTTTTGGAATAAAACAGCGACTTTGCACTGTATTTTCGTATGGTATTTGTTATTGTATTCTAATTTTCTTGGTCTCATTTTATAGAATGGAAGACATATTATAGAAATTGAGATGATTTTGACTGGTTTTACAATGAAAAGTGCCCTCATTTTATCGAAACTCGATTATGGTGATCAGATCTATTCAGCGGCCTCTCCTACTACTCTCTCAAACCTTATTCCCATCCATCACCAGGGATTACGTTTGTTCCTTGGTGTTTTTTGCTCTTCCCCTGTTGAGAGCCTCTATGCAGAAGCGAATATCCCATCCTTGTCCGATCGCCGTGATGCCCATTGCCTTCGCTACTATGTTCGCTCTCATGATCTCTGCAATCCTTCCATATATAGAATAGTCACCGATGTTAGTAGACATTATTTGTTCGTCGCCCCTGTTTGCTCCGCCCCTTTTCTCTTCGACTACATTCGCTCTTGTCTTCCCTTCAGTTACCACCTTTCTATGTTCATGTAGCATCTCACTTTTCCCTGCCCCCCTGGGAAGTTCCAGCTGTTCGAGTGTTTTCTCACTCCCTTGCGTGAAAGCCCAAATGCCTACAGTAGCTTCCCACTCTCTTTTTCTTGACCACTTCCGCTCTCATTCTCGTACCATTGCAGTGTACACAAATGGCTCTAAGTCTTCTGATGACATCAGATTCGCAGCAATGTTTCCAGACAGTGTCATGCAAGGACATTTACTGTCCTCAGCTAGCATTTTTACAGCTGAATTGTATGCCATTCTTGCAGCACTTATCCGTATTGCATCTATGCCTGTGTCATCATTTGTGGTTGTCTCAGACTCCCTTAGTGCTCTACAGGCTATACGAAAATTTGATACACCTCACCCCCTAGTCCTCCGTATCCAACTTTGGCTACACCGTATCTCTACCAAGCATAAAGATATTGTTTTTTTGTTGGGTCCCTGGTCATATTGATGTACAGGGCAATGAACAGGCAGACACTGCTGCACGGTCAGCAGTACATGACCTACCAGTTTCATATAGAGGTGTTCCGTTTACAGACTATTTTGCTGTAATAGCTACCCACCTTCACACCCGTTGGCAACAACGTTGGTCTAATCTGCTCGTTAACAAACTTCATTCTATTAAACCAAGTATTGGTTACTGGTCGTCTTCTTGTCATCAGTGTCGAGGTTGGGAGACTACTTTCTCCCATCTTCGCATTGGCCACACTCGTCTTACTCATGGGTATCTCATGGAGAGGCACCCTGTTCCTCTCTGTGAGACATGTCAGGTTCCAGTATCGGTTAGCCACATTCTGTTAGACTGCCCTCTCTATCAACGAGCACGCAGAATTTACCTCCAACGTCGTCTCCAATCTACTACTCTCTCTTTACCTTCCCTTCTTGCTGATGGACCCTCCTTTAATCTTAACTCTCTCATTGACTTCTTGACAACAACTGACTTAATCCACAAACGCTGATGATGATACCTTTCGCACTCCCCTCAGCCCTTTCTACCTCAATCTCTTGCTACCCTTTACCCCTGCGCTATCCACTGCCCCGCTGTTCTCCGTAACCTATAATTATCCTTCTCCCTTTTGCCACCTGATACCCCCGCTTCCTTCCTGCCCTGCAGCGCTGTTTAGCCCTTCTGGTTTAGTGCTTCTTTTTTATTATAATAATAAATAATCCTCCATTATGATCTTTTGTTGTTGTTGTTGTTCTTTTCTACTACTACTACTACTACTACTACCACCACCACTACTACCACTACTACCACTACCACTACTACCACTACCACTACTACCACTACTACTACTACCACTACTACTACCACACTACTACTACCACTACTACTACTACCACTACTACTATTACCACTACTACTACACTACCACTACTACTAACTACTACTACTATACTACTACTACTACTACTACTACTACTACTACTACTACTACTATCCTACTATACTACTACTACTATACTACTACTACTACCACTACTACCACTACTACTACATACTACATACTACTTACTACTACTACTACTACTACTACTACTACTACTACTACTATACTACTACTACTACTACTACTACTACTACTATACTACTACTACTACTACTACTACTATACTACTACTATACTACTACTACCACCAACACTAGTATTTATTACACCTCAGTCTAAGCCTATATATACCCTCCAGCTCCCACAGGACATCTGGAATATACAGACGGATCTTCTGCCACAATGCCAGTTAACAATACAAGCTGCATGTGAATCTGAAGATGTGACTGATGAAGACCTCACAGACTTGAAACTCCGACATGCAATTAAGAACACAGGTGACACTGGCCCGGGCATCGATGGTGTCACGTACTCCATGATTGCACGGGCTGGTCAGAGTGGATGGGAGGCTATACTAGACGTCATAAACAAGTTCTGGAGGGTGCTGGGACACTCCCAGCAGCTTGGAAGAAGGCTACCATTGTACCAGTTCCAAAGCCCAAGGACCCAGGCAGTATGAGACCCATATCGCTGACCAGCTGCTTAGCCAAGACTGCTGAGAGGTTGGTGTTAAACCGCCTCCTATGGAAACTTGGACCCCTCTCATCATCACATATCTGGCTTCACCAAATGACTGGGTACAGCAGAGTGCATAACCACCCTATTAAGCCAGATTGCTGATAGTAACAAGAAACCTAGTATCGTCGTCTACCTCGACCTTGAGAAGGTATTTGAGCTAGCCAGCCACACAGCAATTCTAGCAATACTAGCTCAGAAGGAGATCAAAGAACACCTCCTGGCTTGGATAGAGTCCTACCTTAGGGACAGGCAGGCCTGTGTCAGCTTCCAGGGACACTACTCTTCCTTTAAAACCCTAGAAAATGGCACACCACGAGGAGGTGTGCTCAGTCCTACCCTGTTTAACATACTTATGCAGGACTTGTGAGCCTTCCCTTTCATAGTGGTATGCAGCTACTCGGCTGTGTTGATGATCTTGCACTCGTAGTGAATGGGAAAGGCAATTTGGAGTGACAGGCTCAGAGAGCTTTGGACCTAATAATGCAGTCTTGCAAGGAACTAGGCCTCAAGATCTCCGCTGAGAAGTCTCTTGCAATGATATTCAAGGGACCAGATCCTGTGAATAGGTTACGGATCCAGGATATAGAACTTGAGTGGATAGGTTCCTACCTATACTTGGGAATCTACACTGATAAAAAGCTGACCTTTCAGAAACAGGCCGAGTATGTCAGATCCCATGCTCTACTCAGACTCAATGCCACAAGAGCCATGACGAGGCACCGTGCAGGGGCGAGCAAAGAAGTACTTCGCTTGTAATATATATAAGCTGTGCGCTAGCTCGTTGACTACGGTGCACCAGCGTTAGATCATCTCTTTCCACAGAGCAGGCAAAGAGTGGAGGTCATGCGATAAGAATTATGCTTGGGGCCCCCATCTGGACCAACACAGTATGTCTCAGACTTGAGGCATAACACTTGCAAAGACATAAACACCTGCAGAGTAGCCACGATTCTTCATTGGCAGCAAGGTATCCCACTGAGAAGACGGATATTGGCAACCATGATACAAGATCCAACTCTCTTCACAGATTGCTCCTGGATTCGTTCATTTTATGCTGCTGGGCGGAAGCTGCTGCCTATACAATTGTGACCTTCCTGTTTCTGGGTATCATCCACCACCTCCCTGGTGCCCAGATCCAGCCTATGTTTGCGTCATGCAACTACCTACCTATAAGCGTCTCTGCAGTCAAGACACCCTCAGTAATCATGCTGAGACAAGTATGGCACTTGCAGAGTAAAGGACCTGCCTAGTATGGGCCAACAGGCCTGCTGCAGTGTTCCTCCTTTCTTATGTTCTTATGTTCTTATATACACCTGGAAAATCCTGGAGGGACTAGTACCGAACTTGCACACGAAAATCACTCACTACGAAAGCAAAAGACTTGGCAGACGATGCAACATCCCCCCAATGAAAAGCAGGGGTGTCACTAGCACGTTAAGAGACAATACAATAAGTGTCAGGGGCCCGAGACTGTTCAACTGCCTCCCAGCATACATAAGGGGGATTACCAATAGACCCCTGGCAGTCTTCAAGCTGGCACTGGACAAGCACCTAAAGTCGGTACCTGACCAGCCGGGCTGTGGCTCGTACGTTGATTTGTGTGCAGCCAGCAGTAACAGCCTGGCTGACCAGGCTCTGATCCACCAGGAGGCCTGGTCACAGACCGAGCCGCGGGGGCCTTGACCCTCGGAACTCTCTCCAGGTAAACTCCAACCATGCTGGCATCCGGGAAATGAGGCAGCAGATGATGCAGCCAAGGCAGCAACAGATTATCCAGGCTTAGCGCTTCTTTTTTATTATAATAATAATAAAGATTATCCACATGTTGGGATTACTGTCCCCATCAGCCTACGACAGACCAAAGTGGTAGCCGCCAGAGCAATGAAACTTATGGGGGAGGTCCTAGGTGATACTCTGTCTCAACAGTGGTACCGAGCAGCAACTCAGGGAGAACCCCCTCCAAATGATAGAAGCTGGTCCAGAGCATAGCGTACTGCCATCCATCGGCTTCGTTTGGGCTTTCCCACAGCCAAGATGATGGTAAACAAGGCTGAGGAGATGTGTCAGCACTGCCAGCACGTCCAGCGCCTCCTAACACACTATCTTCTGGAGTGTGAAGTTGCTGAGACATTCCGCAGGCAACTAGCACTAATGTCCCCCCAAAGAGGACCCAGAGATGACTGCGGCTACACTAGTGTACCATGGAATCAACAAACCAGACTAGCTGTTGCCAGTGATAACGACATATCCTCCTCTTCGCTAGTGTCCACATATGGTGTTGTCACTTATGAGATGCACCAGATGAACTGACCAGAAGAGTGCTTGAGCAGCATACCTTGCATCATTGCAGAACCCTTTCTCCTTCGGGAGCCAGAGACGGGTCATCGCAAGATTAAGACCCGTGCCAGGACTCAGGTCTTGGCGAATATTATACATACATAATGTTTATAGCGGCTTGATAAAGCTCCTGGAGAATGAAACACTGTCACAATAAAATGTCACATTAGTTGCATTTGTGTCCTTTTATTTAACATATTGTCGGTAATTCTACCAATATTAATACACTTATGTCTTCTCGCACCCAAACCCGGCTATACTTAGTAACACTGTAAACAGTGAGCTACATAAAATGTCAAACTGGATGACGACCAACAAACTCACTCTCAATATTGACA
The DNA here is from genome assembly GCF_026875155.1 of Cherax quadricarinatus. Classification (NCBI taxonomy): domain Eukaryota; kingdom Metazoa; phylum Arthropoda; class Malacostraca; order Decapoda; family Parastacidae; genus Cherax; species Cherax quadricarinatus. The sequence goes on along the minus strand of NC_069411.1, from coordinate 18,556,808 downwards.
AAACCTACTTCATGCTTTATGGAAACAAAACATTAAATATCTAGCTAAATATATCGATAAATGGTTCACCCATTACAAAAAAAAAAAAAAACGGCAAATTTCTAGGTCTCCACCTTGATTGTAATCTTAAATTTCAGACCCACATTCAGCATATAACTAAGAAAGTTTCCAAAACAGTAGGCATCCTTTCCAAGACACGATACTAAGTACCCCAAATGGTGCTCCTTATTTTCTATCACTCTCTAATATACCCCTTACCTCACCTATGATATTTGTGCCTGGGGATCTACCACGGCCAATCACCTTAAACCTTCAGTAACCCAACAAAAAGCTGCTGTGCGGATGATCACAAACTCCTGCGCCAGACAACACATCCCCACCACTCAAGAGCTTGAACTTACTTAATATACAAAATATACACACTTAATGTGCCTAAGCCTGCGCACGAAAATCACTGCCTATGAAAGCAAAAGACTTGGCAGGAGCTGCAACATTCCCCCGATGAAAAGCAGAGGTGCCACGAGTACACTGAGACAACACAATAAGTGTCCGGGGCCCAAGACTGTTCAACTGCCTCCCAGCATACATAAGGGGAATTACCAATAGACCCCTGGCTGTCTTCAAGAAGGGACTGGACAGGCACCTAAAGTCAGTACCTGACCAACCAGGCTGTGGTTTGTACGTCAGCCTGCGTGCGGCCAGCAGTAACAGCCTGGTTGATCAGACCCTGATCCACCATGAGGCCTGGTCTCAGACCGGGCAGCGGGGGCGTTGACCCCCGAAACCCTTTCCAGGTAAACTCTCCAGGGTCTGAAAAATTACCTGGGTGGGCTAAACTGGGATGACCTGACTATAGCTCAGGTAGGTGGTGTTGGTTGCCAATATGACATGTTTCAGAGCATAGTGCTAGCTACCCAGATAACCTTTGTTCCGAGTAAGGAAATTAGATCTAACAAAAATTATCCCAAATGGATAAACAATAGATTAAAACATCTCGCTGGTCAAAAGAGAGGCACATATACGCATTTCAAAAGAGGGGATGGGCAGTTAAAAAATCAATATATTCAATTAAAGAGAGATGAAAAAGGAATAAGAAAAGCAAAAAGGGATTATGAGGCTAAAGTCACAAGGGATTTGGAGACTAACCCAAAAGGGTTCTTTCACATATACAGAAGTAAGATTAGGGACAAGAAAGGACCACTTTTGAGTAACTCAGGTCAGATCACTGACAGTGACAAAGAAATGTGTGAAATTTTCAATACCTACTTCCTCTTAGTTTCTACTCAGGAAGATACTAGCAAAATTCCAGAAATAATAAATTATGTAGAACAGGACGATAATAAACTATGCACTATTGGGGTAACTAGTGACATGGTCCTCAGACAAATAGAGAATTTAAAACTTAACAGGTTTTAGTGTATAACAGGCCCTGATGAACTGTTTGCGAGGGTTTTAAAGGAATGTAAAGAGGAACTTAGCATACCTTTGGCTAATCTTTTCATATATATCAATATATGCTGTCATCTGTGTAGGACCCATCTTTCGATTTCATTTATGGCTTTTAGTTCTTCCCGCGATTCCTGACTCCTATAAGATTCCTTTAGCTTAAACATCGAACTTAAGCTAAAGGAATCTTTTATATATTTATTTATTTATTATTTTGAACATGATACAGTGAAGTACAAAGGAATACAGTTATTTCAGTGCAACATGCCAAAGCCCCTTGTATGCAGAACATTATGGGCAGGCTTAAAATTAACTTAAGATTAACTAAGCAATGATATATTTAGTGGTAAAAACATTATTGTAAACAGATAACAATTTAGCACAAATGAGTATTACAAAGACAGGTCATATGGTCATTTACTGTGTTGCTGAGCATTCAGTAGAACGGAGTATTCTGTTAGGTAACGTAATTAAAAAATAAAGTTTGATTGGGTCACAGGTTAGACATTCATGAGATACAATAATGAGAAACATTTACAAGATACAATTTATGAGATACAATTATTCAGTATTTATTTAGTTGTGGGTGAGTAAGTGATTTTTGAGAAGAGACTTGAATTTATAAACAGACAGTGTTTCTTTTATATTCACAGGTAATGAATTCCAGATTTTAGGGCCTTTTATGTGCATTGGTGGCACTCGATGTATGCACAAGGCTTATTCCTCTAAGAAAAAGGAGGAGTAGATGTAAAATAGAAAAAGACAGGCGCTCCCTTTACAGGCGACGGAAAAGAATAACAGAGCAGCTAAAAGAAGTCAATATATCTGAAATGCGTAGGGAGACACTGGTCAGAGAAATAGCAAACATCGAACTTAAGCTAAAGGAATCTTATAGGAGTCAGGAATCGCGGGAAGAACTAAAAGCCATAAATGAAATTGAAAGAAACCCAAAGTATTTCTTCTATGCCAAATCAAAGTCGAGAACAACGTCCAGTATTGGGCCCTTACTTAAACAAGATGGGTCCTACACAGATGACAGCAAGGAAATGAGTGAGCTACTCAAGTCCCAATATGACTCAGGTTTTAGCAAGCCACTAACCAGACTGAGAGTCGAAGATCAAAATGAATTTTTTATGAGAGAGCCACAGAATTTGGTTAACACAAGCCTATCTGATGTTATCCTGACGCCAAATGACTTCGAACAGGTGATAAATGACATGCCCATGCACTTTGCCCCAGGGCCAGACTCATGGAACTCCGTGTTCATCAAGAACTGCAAGAAGCCCCTATCACGAGCCTTTACCATCCTATGGAGAGGGAGCATGGACACGGGGGTTGTCCCACAGTTACTAAAAACAACAGACATAGCCCCACTCCACAAAGGGGGCAGTAAAGCAACAGCAAAGAACTACAGACCGATAGCACTAACATCCCATATCATAAAAATCTTTGAAAGGGTCCTAAGAAGCAAGATCACCACCCATCTAGAAACCCATCAGTTACACAACCCCGGGCAACATGGGTTTAGAACAGGTCGCTCCTGTCTGTCTCAACTATTGGATCACTACGACAAGGTCCTAGATGCACTAGAAGACAAAAAGAATGCAGATGTAATATATACAGACTTTGCAAAAGCCTTCGAAAAGTGTGACCATGGTGTAATAGCGAACAAAATGCGTGCTAAAGGAATAACAGGAAAAGTTGGTAGGTGGATCTATAATTTCCTCACAAACAGAACAAGTACTGTGCCTTGTGTTCCACAAGGCACAGTACTTGCTCCCATCTTGTTTCTCGTCCTCATATCTGACATAGACAAGGATGTCAGCCACAGCACCGTGTCTTCCTTTGCAGATGACACCCGAATCTGCATGACAGTGTCTTCCATTGCAGACACTGCACTGCTCCAGGCGGACATCAACCAAATCTTTCAGTGGGCTGCAGAAAACAGTATAAAGTTCAACGATGAGAAATTTCGATTACTCCGATATGGTAAACATGAGGAAATTAAAACTTCATCAGAGTACAAAACAAATTCCTTCCACAAAATAGAGCGAAAAACCAACGTCAAAGACCTGGGAGTGATCATATCGGGAGATCTCACCTTCAAGGACCATAACACTGTATCAATTGCATCTGCTAGAAAAATGACAGGATGGATAATGAGAACCTTCAAAACTAGGGATGCCAAGCCCATGATGACACTCTTCAGGTCGCTTGTTCTATCCAGGCTGAAATATTGCTGCACACTAACAGCACCTTTCAAGGCAGGTGAAATTGCTGACCTAGAAAATGTACAGAGAACCTTCACGGCGCTCATAACGGAGATAAAACACCTCAATTACTGGGAGCACTTGAAGTTCCTGAACCTGTACTCCCTGGAATGCAGGCAGGAGAGATACATGATATATACACCTGGAAAATCCTAGAGGGACTAGTACCGAACTTGCACACGAAAATCACTCACAACGAAAGCAAAAGACTCGGCAAACGATGCAACATCCCCCCAATGAAAAGCAGGGGTGTCACTAGCACGTTAAGAGACAATACAATAAGTGTCAGGGGCCCGAGACTGTTCAACTGCCTCCCAGCATACATAAGGGGGATTACCAATAGACCCCTGGCTGTCTTCAAGCAGGCACTGGACAAGCACCTAAAGTCGGTACCTGACCAGCCGGGCTGTGATTCATATGTTGGATTGCGTGCAGCCAGCAGTAACAGCCTGGTTGATCAGGTTCTTATCCACCAGGAGGCCTGGTCACAGACCGGGCCGCGGGGGCGTTGACCCCCGGAACTCTCTCCAGGTAAACAAACTGGCATAGTGCCTGACAAGTGGAAAATGGCGAATGTAACACCTATTTACAAGGCAGGTGACAGGTCCGTAGCTTCGAACTATACACCAACAAGCCTTACCTCCATAGTGGGAAAATTTATGGAATCAATAATTGCCGAAGCAATTCGTAGCCATCTTGAAAGGCATAAATTGATTAATGAATCTCAGCACGGTTTTACAAAGGGGCGTTCCTGTCTTAGGAATTTACCAACTTTCTTCACAAAGGTATTTGAGGAGGTAGATCATGGTACTGAATATGATGTTGTGTATATGGACTTCAGTATGGCTTTCGATAGAGTTCCACATCAGAGGCTATTGCGGAAACTTAAGGTTGAGGCAAGGTTGATGAATAGGCAGCAGAGAGTTTGCATAAATGGGGAGAAATCAGAATGGGGGCATGTCACAAGCGGTGTGCCACAGGGGTCAATGTTGGGCCCCTTGTTGTTCACAATCTACATAAGTGACATAGATGAGGGAATAAATAGTGACATAAGCAAATTTGCTGATGACACCAAACTAGACCGTCCAATTCATTCTAATGAGGACATTACAGCACTCCAGGATGATCTGAATAGACTGATGCAATGGTCGGAGAAGTGGCAGATGCAGTTTAATATAGACAAATGCAAATAAATGGCATAAAATACCGACACAATGGAAATATAAACACATATCCAATCTCCCTTCCAAGCTACCCAAGATTTTAGACTCTATAACTCCCACTCGGTAGATCATCAGATGCAGCATTCTCCACCTGACCACAGCATTCTGAACCTGACTATAAATAATTGCGTACCTTCCACCCCAGGTAGATCTGTAGATGAATGGTTCAAAGAACCTACATGTTGTTAAATTAGACACTGTGCAACTCTTGGGTATCTTTATAGAGGAAACGTTTCGCCACACAGTGGCTTCATCAGTCCATACAAAGGAGAAACTTGAAGAACAGGAGGAGAATGGCCTACTTCCGCATTGGACAAATGTGACACCACCCACGACTGCTGCACCTCTCCTGCCTACGGTTTATAAGCTGCTTCTCCGCTCATATGCCGTATTGTATTCAAGATTGATGGACTGACCACATCGACTCAAGGTTGAGGGACTGATCACCTCATTCTCCAACTGTTCTTCAAGTTTCTCCTTTGTATGGACTGATGAAGCCACTGTGTGGCGAAACGTTTCCTCTATAAAGATACCCAAGAGTTGCACATGTGTCTGATTTAACACCAGGTAGATCTGTTTGTGACTTGAAAAAGCCCACTGTGTGGGCGAAACGTTGTCAATAAAGGATCACATTATACTGCATATGCGTTTATATTTCCATAGACAAATGCAAAGTTCTAAGTGTTGGACAGGAAAATAACTATGCCACATATAAACTAAATAATGCAGATCTTAATATTACGGACTGCGAAAAGGAGTTAGGAGTTCTGGTTAGTAGTAATCTAAAACCAAGACAACAGTGCATTAGCATTCGCAATAAAGCTAACAGAATCCTTGTCTTCATAGCAAGAAGTATAAATAATAGGAGTCCTCTGGTTGTTCTTCAACTCTATATATCTTTGGTTAGGCCTCATTTAGATTATGCTGCACAGTTTTGGTCACCGTATTACAGAACTCACGAAATCGTAAAGACGCGATTGCAAACAAACCATACCACGGGCGGGATTGAACCCACGGTCAGAGTCTCAAAACTCCAGACTGTCGCGTTAGCCACTAGACCAGCTAGCCACAATAAGATTCGCCCAACTAGGTATATTTCTACACCATAGGAAGGTTAGCATAGGCACCACTGTGACCACAAATGCAAGTTTTTACAGACGAATCTTCAGCTAGCGTGGCCGTGACAAACTCTAGCTCAAGTCCCCTCAATGCTGTCAACATGACTCACGAAATCGTAATGACACGATTGCAAACAAGTGAAGGAGTAGTGCTATCTAACGAATGTGAGTCGACAACGGAGATAAAACACCTCAATTACTGGGAGCACTTGAGGTTCCTAAACCTGTATTCCCTGGAACGCAGGCAGGAGAGATACATGATTATATACACCTGGAAAATCCTAGAGGGACTAGTACCGAACTTGCACATGAAAATCACTCACTACGAAAGCAAAAGACTTGGCAGACGATGCAACATCCCCCCAATGAAAAGCAGGGGTGCCACTAGCACGTTAAGAGACCATACAATAAGTGTTAGGGGCCCGAGACTGTTCAACTGCCTCCCAGCATACATAAGGGGGATTACCAACAGACCCCTGGCAGTCTTCAAGCTGGCACTGGACAAGCCCTAAAGTCGGCCCCCTGACCGCCGGGCTGGGTCGACTTGGTTTTGTCAGCCACACAACAGCCTGGATGATCGGCTTGTCCCCAGGGGCCTGGTCACAGCCCGGGCCGGGGGCGTTGACCCCCGGAACTCTCCCCAGGAAAAATCCAGGTAAACAATGGGATCATCGCGACGGACGTCCCCAAGGGAAGGTAAAAACATTTTTGTTTTTGGGGGATAGCCAGATTGGTACATGGATAGGGCTTTCGCTTGAAGGATAGGAGTAGAAGGTAGAGAGTGTTTTTTCCCGGGGGCTGGGATGAAGGTATTTTTACCCATCTGGGACATCATGAGGGGGTAATGGAACAATCCTATTATCTGTCTCAGGCGGAGGCAACGATTTTGGGCAGACTTAGGATGAGGACGATTAGCAGGTATAGGCACAATGAGATAATTGGGAGAAAGGGTGGGAACCCTGTCATATGTGGGATTTGCCAAGGAGGGGGTTGGAAAAGAATGGTTTTTCCAGACAATTTGGGGTCAATTTCTGCGGACAAATATGTAAGGAAAATGCGGTAACATTCATTGCAACTGGGGCCTCTTCTATGGGAGAAAAGACATGAGCCAGGGATGGGGTTCACTTATCTAGGTTTGGGTGGGAGCACGGGGCCCAAAACAGTGGAGGGGGCTGTTAGGTCCTTTAAAATAGAATAGTTTGGTATGGGTTTTGGCGGGAAAAAAGGAAGTTGCGTGTAGTATATGAGACTAGGAGAAATATAATAGGCACATGGGTGGATTTTGGGAAAGCCAGTGGCCAAATTGACAAGAACAGAAATGGTTTAGCGGAATAACAGAAAGGAGCAGGAAGGGAAAGAGAAAGGAGGGTCCTTAAATATATTTTACACAAATGTGTAGGGCTAAAATAAGGGACGAGTTGGACTTTGTAGTGCGGGGTAATTTTTTTTTATTTGCCTTAAGAGACGGGGTTCAATTGAAAAATCGGGACATGCCTGCGGAATGTCCATTCGGGGGTTTTTAAAAATTGTTCCCCAGTAGATAAAAGTATCGGAAGGGGGGTGGGGTGGCTTGTTTTCCGAATCGCTTAAACTTTTGCATAAAAACGGGCATTAATCTGAAGTAACCATACAGAGCTTTTTTGGATAAAATTTTTCAGGGGGGCATGAAAAATTGATTTTGGGTGGATATACCGTCCCCCAAATTTAGACGGGACCAAGGGAGACAAAACTATGGGAGGAAATTGTTGGGCCCCAAAACACGAAAATGTAAATTTCCCTAGGCGACTTTAATTTGTCATTTTGATTGGAATTTCTTGACTGGGGAAATTTTGAAAAATAAAAGACTTCTTAGAAGTAGTTTTTAGGATTGTTTTTGAAGCAGTTTTTTAACAGCCCACAAGGGGGGAATAACCCGCTTGATTTCTGGCAAAAAATGAATCCCCTTGTTAATAATTTAAAAATTTCGAGGAACTCGGTGCTAGGGGACAAAACAATTAATTTTGCATTGAAGGAAGTACGAATAGGGACAACTCAGAAAAAGTTCCAATTTTCGTTTGCGATTCGTGGGCTTAGAAAAAACTTAGCACTGTGACTGGGGTAACGAAGATTAGATTTTTTTTTTGGATTTTGCCACCGAAGTGGCTAGTTTATTGTGCACCCCATATCCATCCTGTGGACGGTAGCGCGAGAGCATATGGATACACAAAAGGCCTAGGAACTAGGCCCCAAAGGGTTAACAGGAATACATATGGATTTATATCCACATATCTATAGTTCACTTATCTGTTACAAGCAAATTTAGGAAAGCTGCTTTCATAGAAAACCTGGAAGCTTTCTACAACAGATGGGAACATAAAAAGTCTGGGCTGAATGGTACTGCCCTTGATACTGGCCATGTAGTCACAAACTGTAAGGCTGGAGGTGATGTCCTGGGAGACAGTAATAGTAAAGCTGGAGGTGCTGTCCAGGGAGACAGTAATGGTGAAGCTGGAGGTGCTGTCCTGGGAGACAGAAATGGTGAAGCTGGAGATACTGTCCTGGGAGACAGTAATGGTGAAGCTGGAGATTTTGTCCAGGTAGTCGGGAATTATACGCAGGAAGGAATACATATAAATGACCTCATAGGGGGCAGGGAGCCATAGTAGGGAAACAAGTGTAGTCAAAGATAAGATAAAACCAATATTGCAAACTAGAAATACCGCAGGAAATAGCAAACAAGAGGACTCCAATAGCAATAGTTAGTTAGTTTAATATGTTTATTATGCACCCCATACCCATCCTGTGGGCGGTAGTCAAAAGATTACAGAGGTACATAATTGGTCCAGAACTGGACTCCAAAGTTTTGATAGCTGAGCAAGTTACAGAGGTAATGAACTCACAATTTACAAAGGTAATGAACTCACAATTTACAAAGGTAATGAACTCCAGGTAAGTCTGGTCACAATCATGACAAGTTACAAAGGTATTTACAGATTACAGAGGTACGTAATGGGTCCAGGGACTGGGCCCCCAAAGTTTTGATAGCTGAACTAGGTACAAAGGTAATGAGCTCACAAGTTACAAAGGTAATGAATTCTGTAGAATGGTTACTTACGTTTATACTTTGGCTACAATCATGAACAAATTATAGAGTAATGAGCAATTCACACTTCCACACCCGGTCACAACTGTAATGAGTTATTGGTGCAAATATTGATTGTTGAGTCACACACACCACACACACACACACACACACACACACACACACACAGACACACACACACACACACACACACACACACACAAGTGGAGACAGTGTAGTGGGTCACAAGCGCCAGGCTCCGAGGATCTTAGTGCTTTTAGGGCGTGTTTTAGCAGCTAGAAGCAACCATGTTATGACAACGTCATGAACAACCCTCCAAGTAATAACCAATGTATTAAGAAAAAATAAATAAAGTAAAGGCCGAGAGAAAGCCTGAAATTATACAAAACAAAATTCAAATTGCCAGTTCGTTGAGGCCTAGTGGGCACCTGTTGCCACATTGTTCATATATAACAAAGTACAAAGCCGAGTGACTAAAGAGAAAAGACCAATAGAATTAAGAGAGGAGGTAACGACAAAATGTGATTTAGCACACAGCGGAACACGCTAGCCAGGAAAGGGGATATATATATGTATACATAAATATATATAATCCCGCAGAGTGGTGGCAGCAGTATGGCCTGAGGGAGTAGCGCCGCCATAACAGGTTGGTTGTCATCACAAATAATATGTTGTGTCCTTTCCAAAAGTGAAGTGTAAATTATAAAAGTAGCAGTATACAAGTGATAAGTGTGGTAAGAGAAAAGTATAGCCGAAGAAGTCAGCGGCGGAAGGGCGAGGTGTACGAGTCATCGTACAGCGAGCATCGTACAGCGAGCATCGTACATCAGGCATCTGGATGGACGTCCCCCTCTAAAGTAACGTACAAATCACCTGTGTTGTGGTTGGCGGGAAGTCTGAGGGTAGAGCCGGCCCTGCGGAAACTGGTAGCTGGCTATCTAAACCCTGCTCCAGAGCGATTATCATACACACAACACCTAGCAGTAGTAGGAAGATAAAATTTGTAGGAGCAAGGACTAATGGGACTACAGCCCTGACAACAGTTTCGAGAGATAATGTTTTAGGACACAAAGACAGTACAATCTGAGAAGCAAGTATTGGGTACACATGTAGTAAAAGGTAGTCCCATAACTGGGTGAAAGATGACTTTAACACACGCTAGTATTATAATTATTAGAACTACTCTCAGTTTTAATGGTATCTCATTAGTATTACGGGTACACAGAATGAATTGTATTTCTGGGACATATAAACAACTGACGTGCTCACACACACGAACGCGCGCACACACATACACACTGGGGCCGGGAGCTGGGTCTCGACCCCTGAAACCAACAACTAGGTGATACACACAGCTGACCTTGGGAATTTGACCGCCTCCCCCACAGACCCCCCACAGACCCTCACCCCCCCCACCTTTTTCCCCCTCGCGTTTCTCTCTCTCATACCTTTTTCCCTCCCCCTATCCGCCTCACCACTCACTCACCCTCACTCCCCCTCCTCTCCTCTCTCTCTCTCCCCTCCCCTCTCCCTCTCTCTCTCCTCTTTCCCCCTCTCTCTCTCTCTTCTCCTCTCCCTCCCTCTCTCTCCCTCTCTCTCCCCTCTCTTCCCTCTCTCTCCCTCTCTCTCTCCTCTCCCCCTCTCTCTCCTCTCTCCCTCTCTCTCTCCTCCTCTCCCTCTCTCCCTCTCTCCCTCTCTCTCTCTCCTTCTCTTCCCCTCCCTCTCTCTCTCTCTCTCCTCTCTCCCTCTCTCCCCCCTCTCTCCCTCTCTCCTCTCTCTCCCTCTCTCCTCTCTCCCCTCTCTCTCTCTCTCCTCTCTCTCCCTCCTCTCTCCCCTCTCTCTTCTTTTTTTTTTTTTTTTTTTTTTTTTTTTTTTTTTTACACAGGGTTTGACAAGGTTAAGGATCCCCAGCTTTATTGACACTATTTTCAGGTTAAGGATTCCTAACTTTATTGGCAAGCAAGAGCTGTTACCTACATCAGCTCATTTGAAAGCATTTTTATTGTTATGAGACATACAAGTAGGGAACAGGATGAAGTGGAGCCATCTGTGGGCCAGCATTTTCATTTGATCAACTGACGTTATCTCGTTGACATCATTATGCTGTACGAATGTGTTCCATACTCGAGTCATCCTGGGTATGTATGATCCAGATGGAGTGATGTTCTGGAGAAGGGTACAGCCAGAGTGAAGTTGCTGCTTTCTGCCCGTCCCTTTTGCATAAAAGCTTGTTTCACGCTGTCCCGAAGTGGATCCAAGTGTGGTATTTTGACAATATTGGCCTTGTACATAACAGTAAGGCCACCCACCCTCCCTCCTATGTTGAAGGCTCTGCTGAAATGACAAAATCTATCCAGGGTGGGTCCAGGCGAGAGATGAGACGTCTTGCTCTGTTCTCTACTCTGCAAGCAGTCGCAGATGAGAGGGGGGCAGGCAAAACCAAGAAAGGGAGTCATAACTCAAGGTGTGAGCCGTACTTGTGCCTCGTACAGGATCTTGCAACCCTACGGTCAAGCAGATGCGAGATACGGCGAAGTGCTGAAGCTTCTGGCTGCCTTGTTTTCAAGATTACAACATGGTTCTTCATGGTTAGTTTGGAGTCAAATTTCACCCCAAGGATATCACTTCTTCCCAGGTGCCAACATCGTCCCATTCATCCTTACTAACTGACCAGCATTACCATCTGTGCCTAGAGACGATCATCATTTGCGTTTCCCCTCAGGTGCAAATGTTTACTTGCATCTATTTTCCCCAAGCTGATATAGATCTCAGCTGGTGATTGAATTAAGCTAGACACTGGCATGTCTTCTCTTGGATAAGTGAATGCAGTGTACGTCGTCTGCATATGCTTGTATTCTGGGAGAATAAGAATCGTTGAAGAGAACATCCATAACAGTGACCCAGCACACTTCCTGTGAACGCTGCCCCAATAGGATGGCCTTGCTGATTCCGTCCATGGAGGACTACACTTAGAGATCTACCATGAAAGGTAATCACTGAGGAGACTTAGCGTATAGCTGCAATTCCCAGTGCTTGAAGTTTTGCTAAGAGGCCCTGGTGCCACACCCGGTCGAAAGCGCCAGCAATGTCCAGTGCTACAACATCAGCTGACTTTGGATTCATCCATGACTGGTGCCACTTAGTGGAGAGTTTAACAACAGATCAGCAGCAAGTAACCTTCCGAAGCCTTATTGACGATCACAAAGTAGTGAGTGGTAGTCAAAAAAATCTGTCATTTGTCTTGAGATTATTTCTCATGATCTACCAGTGAATGACAGGAGTGAACTGGTCTGTAGTTGCCTGATTTCTGCTCTGCTCTTCTTATTGTGAACAGGGACTACATTTGCCTCTTTCCATGAAGAGGGCCATTGCTCTGTACTAGGCAGTGCTGAAAGATGCGAGTAGAGGTGCTGCTAGCTCGTCTGCACATCTTCTCAATCAATCTTGGCTCACTTGTCTGGGACCCACAGCCTTTTTTCCTGTTCAAGTGATTTAAGAAGGAAATGCCCCTCCTCCTCCTGCCTTATTGTCACCACTGACAGTTTTTTTTGACACAGTTTCTGCAGCTAGCCAAGGAGGTCCCTTGCTGATCAGGAACTTCCTTTGGTAGCAAAGTTTCAGCAAAGAGGTCCGCCTTCTTCTGACTACTAGTAGAGTGGTCCCATCCTTTCCGATTAGAGAGCTGGAAAAAAGTTCATCAGGCAGGTAACCTTGTTCTGTCCTTGACCAGGACCACCAGGTTTTTGGGAGCATACCCTACCTGATTGTAACTTTCTTTAGTGTCCACCTCCCATTTAGCATGGCCCACTTTTGGGAACATCACCCATATGCCTAAGCTTGCATGTGCAAGTTTCCTCTCTCTCCTCTCTCCCTCTCTCTCTCTCCCTCTCCTCTCTCTCCCTCTCTCTCTCCTCCCTCTCTCTCCCTTCCACTCTCTCCCCTCCCTTCTCTCCCTCTCTTCTCTCTCCTCTCTCTCACTCCCTCCCGCTCTCGTCTCTCCCTCTCTCTCTTCTCCCCGCTCTCTCCCCTCACTCTCTTCCCTCTCTCTCTCCCTCTCTCTCTCCTCTCCCTCTGCTCTCCTCTCTATTCCCTCTCTCTCCTCCCTCTCTCTCGCCTCTCTCTCCTCCCTCTCTCTCTCCTCTCTCCCTCTCTCTCCCCCTCTCTCTCTCTCCCACTCTCCTCTCGCCCCCTCCCTCTCGTCCCTCTCTCTCTCCCTCCTCTCTTCCCTCCTTCTTCTCCCTCTCTCTCTCCTCTTCCCGCTCTCTCTCCCCGTCCTTCCCTCCCTCATCTCTCTCCCTCTCTCTCTCCCCGTCTTCTCTCCCTCTCTCTCAACCCTCTTCTCTCTCCCTCGTCTCTCTCTCGCCTCTCTCTCTCCCCTCTCTCTCTCCCTCGTCTCTCTCCTCTCTCTCCCTCTCTCTCTCCCTCCTTCTCTCCCTCTCTCTCTCTCTCCCTCTCTCTCTCCCTCGTCTCCTCCCTCTCTCTCTCCCTCTCTCTCTCACCCCCTCTTTTTTTTTTTTTTTTTTTTTTTTTTTTTACACAGGGGTTGACAAAATTAAGATCCCTAGCTTTATTGGACAGCTATTTACAGGTTAAGGATTCCTAACTTATTGGCAAGCTAAGACTGTTACCTACAACAGCTCATTTGAAACATTTTAATTGTTTATGGTACATACAGTAGGGATCAGGATGAAGTTGGAGCCATCTGTGGGCCAGCAATTTCATTGATCAACTGACGTTATCTCGTGACATCATTATTCTGTACGAATGTGTTTCCATACTCGAGTCATCCTGGGTAGTATGATCCTCAGTTGGCGTGATGTGCTGGAGAAGGGTACAGCCATAGTGAAGTTGCCTGCTTTCATGCCCGTCTGTGGCATAAAAGCTTGTTTAATCACACGCAGTCCTCGAAGTGGATCCACTGTGTATTTTGACAATATTGGCCCTTGTACATAACAGTAAGGCCTCCCACATCCCTCCTATGTTGAAGGCTCTGCTGAAATGCAGATCTATCCAGGATGGTTCCAGCGAGAGATGATCGTCCTTGCTCTTTCTCTACCTGTCAAGCAGTCGCAGATGAGGAGGGGGGGCGGCATAAAACCAGAAAGTGGAGCATACTCAGGGTGAGCGTACTTGTTCTCGTACTGATCTTGCAACCCCTACTGTCAAGCAGATGCGAGATACGGCGAAGTGCGTAAAGCTTCCTGGCTGCCTTGTTTTGCCAAGATTTACAACATGGTTCTTCATGGTTTAGTTTGAGTCATATTTCACCCCAAGGATAATCACCTTCTTCTCCCGGTGCCAACATCGTCCCCAGTCATCCTTATTTACTGCCATCCAGCATTACCATCATGGTGCCCTAGAGACGATCATCATTTGCGTTTTTCTCAGGTGCCAATTTACTTTGCCAATCTCGATTTCCCCCAAGCTGATATAGCTCTCAGCTGGTGATTGATGTAATCCCCCCCGCTTAGCGACAGCTGGCATTTCTTCTCTGGATAAGTGAAATTCAGTGTACAGTCGTCTGCATATGCATTTGATTCTGGGATAGATGAAGAAGGTCGTTGAAGTAAGACATTCCATAACATGGACCCAGCACACTTCCCTTGTGGAACGCTTCCCCAATAGGATGCCTTGCTGATTCCGTTCCATTGAGACGACTACACTTAGAGATCTACCATGAAGGTATTCCAACTGAGGAGACCATAGCGTAGAGCCTGCAATTTCCCCAGTGCTTGAAAGTTTCGCTAAGAGGCCCTGGTGCCACACACCCGGTCGAAAAGCGCCAGCAATGTCCATTGCTTTAACCACACAGCTGAACTTGGATTCATCCAGTGACTGGTGCCACGTAGTGAGAGGTTTAGACAACAGATCACAGCAGAGAACCCTGTTCCTGAAGCCATATTGACGATCACAAATAGTGAGGGTAGTCAAAAAAAATCCTGTCATGTTTCTTGAGATTATTGTCTCAAGGATCTTACCAGTGAATGACTTGAGTGACCACTGGTCTGTATTTTTGCTGATTTCTGCTCTGCTCTTCTTTGTGAACAGGACTAATTTGCCTCTTCCATTGGAGAGGGCCATTTGCACTGTACTAGGCGTGCAGAAAGATGCGAGTTAGAGTGCTGCTTAGCTCGCAGCACATCTTCTCACAATCTATGGGCTCAACTTGTCTGGGCCCACAGCCTTTTCCTGGTCAAGTGTTTTAAGAAGAATAGCCCCTCATCCTGCCTTCTTGTCACCACTGACAGTTTTGACACGTTCTTGCAAGTTGTTACTAGCCAAGGAGGGTCCCTGCTGTATCAGGAACTTGCATTTGTAGCAAAGTGTTCAGCAAAGAGGTCGCCTTCTCTTGACTACTAGTAGAGGTGGTCCCTCCTGTCGATTAAGGGGAATAGTCCCTCTCTCTCTCATCCCTCGCTCTCTCCCCTCTCTCTCTCCTCCCTCTCTTCTCTCTCCCCTCTCCTCTCCCTCTCTCGTTCCCGCTCTCCTCTCCCTCCTTCTCTCCCTCTCTCTCTCCCTCTCTCTCTCCTCCTTCTCTCCCTCCCTCTCACTCCCCCTCTCTCTCCCTCTTTCTCTCCCCTCTCTCTCTCCCTCTCCTCTCTCCCTCTCTCCCTCTCTCGCTCGCTCTTCTCTCTCCCTCTTCTCTCCCTTCCTTCGTCTCCCTCTCTCTCTCCCTCTCTCGCCCACCTTCTCTCCTCCTTCTCTCCCTCTCTCACTCCTCACTCCCCTCTCCCTCTCTCTCATCTCCCTCACTCTCTCTCCCTCTCTCTCTCCCTCTCTTCCCACTCTCCCTCTCTCTCCCTCCCTCTCTCCCTTCTCTCCCTCTCTCTCTCACCGCTCTCTCTCCCTCTCTCTCTCCCCCTCTCCCCTTCCTCTCCCTCTCTCTCTCCCTCTCTCTCTCCCCTCTCTTCTTCCTCTCACTCTCCCCCTCCCCTCTCTCTCTCCCCTCTCTCTCCCCTCTATCTCTCTCTCTCTAGCCCTCTCTTCTCCCGCTCTCTCTCTCTCCCTCTCTCCCCCTCTCTCTCTCCCTCTCTCTCTCCCTCTCTCTCTCCCTCTCTCCGTCCTCTCTCCCTCTCTCTCCCTCCTCTCTCCCTCTCTCTCTCCTCTCTCTCTTCCCTTCTCTCCCTCACTTCCCATAACCCAATCTCTCCACCCTCCTCTCTCTCTATAGGCTTCGCTCTCCATCCCACCATTTCTCCAAGAATTCTCTAAGCCTTTTCCCTCGCCCTCCTTTCCCCTCTCTCCTCTCTTTCTCTCCCTCCCTCTCCCTCTCTTTCTCCCTCTCACTATCCTTCTCTCCCCCCTCACATTTCTCTCTCTCCCTCCACCCCCTTGGTCTTATCCCTCACTCCCCATACTCTCTCTCCTCTCTCTCCCTCTTTCCCTACCCGTTCTCTCTCTCTCTTTTTTTTTTTTTTTTTTTTTTTTTTTTTACAATCAGGGTTTGACAAGGTTAGGATCCTACTTTATTGACAGCTATGTTACATGTTAGGGATTCTAACTTTATTTGGCAAGCTATGAGCTGTACCTACATCAGCTCATCGAAAGCATTATTATGTTATGGACATACAAGTGGAACAGATGAAGTTGGAGCCATCTGTGGGCCAGCATTTCATTTGATCAACTGACGTTATCTCGTTTACAATCATTATGCCTGTACGAATGTGTTCCATACCGAGTCATCCTGGTAGTATATCTCTACCCTTTCTCTCTCCTCTCTCTCCCTCTGTCTATTTCTACCCTTTCTCTCTCTCCCCCGCCCCCACAACCCCCTCCCTCCTCAAGCCTTCTGTCGTGTAATAATAAAAAAAAAAAAAAAAAAAAAAAAAAAAAAAAAAAAAAAAAAAATGGGTGGCCTAAGAGGACGGAAAACCAGAGATCTGGTAACAACCAGGGAGGAAGACTGGGAGTTAGAGCTCCAAAAAAAGATTAAGATTGGGAAGGAAGATAGTAGAGCTTGGTAGAACTGGAGAGCGGATACTGAAGAGTGCAGAAGTGGAAGTACAGGTCTTAGCAGCAGAAGCAGATTACTGTGCTTAGAAGAGAAACTGCAAAGTCCTGAAACAGATTAGAGAGACAATGACAATTCAGATGTGAACTCAGGAAATTCAAAGTCAGAGGCGCAGACAAGGGATGGTAAGCACAACGGAGACATGCCCGTACACGAAGGCACTATCAGACCCACATGGGGCCAGAGAAAAGACGATGAGCACACTAAGATAGCGACAGGTCCCGAAGACAATGAAGGTTTGTTATATGCAGAGATTCTAACAGCCAACTGCATTAGCAAGGTACAGCTGGTCTGGAAAGACAGTTCACGTGAGAATAGAAAGTTTCATAATATGACAGGGGACTGAAGCAAGAACATTCAAAGGAAGGAAATAAAATCCTCAGAGGTAGCAGATGAGACTCAGTGGGAGGAGGAAAGGCGAGGGTCAGTTTTTGTGTAACGGCTCCAAGAAGCCAAGGCCAACTTTGAAGAATAAAACAGGAGGAGAAAAAATGATTGAGAGGCATCATGAAAACCATAGGGGAGGGCAATATGACCAGGTGAACAAATTTCAGAGAATTGGGTGTTTGCGAGTGGAAAGGATATGCCTGACAGAGTAAAACTTTCAAGAGAAGAATCATTTTCGAACCAGGATTCTCAAGAGAAAGCAAGACTGAGGACCATAAGAGGGGTACCAGAGAGTATACCTCGACCCGCGACAGAACACAAGAAATAAAGGACTACACTGAAAGAGAGGGTACAAGACACAAGGAGGAACGAGAAGCATGAAAATGAGCGTCCAAGACACAGGATGAAGGGCAAACACACCCACAGAATCTCCACAAAAGACTCCACCCGCGACATTCCCAACGCAACTGACAACCTATACTACAAACCCCCTCACTGTTCACTTCTGCCACCAACCCCCATAGCACAAACCCACCCGACAGCTTTCCCCTTTATGGGCAGTCTGACCCACCCCCAACCACCCAAACTCCCACCTTACACCACAGCCCTCATAGAGGCCCCCACCAAGGCTCTCGCTCCACAACAACCCAATATACTTTACGTCATGACCACAATGATAGAAAAGAAACTAAAGGTTTGGTACACAAACGCGGTATGAATAACGAATAAACATGAGGGAGTGGAATGAACGAATCAGTGAAAAATCCCCAACATCATAGCAGTCACAGAATACAAAACTCCTGAGACAATTAACAACACAATCTTCCCAACAGAAATCAGATCTGATGAAAGATAAGAGGAGTAAGGGGAGGAGGGGTTGCACTGCTCCGAAACACCAAATGGGGATTTGAGGAAATGGGAAGGCATGGACTGATTGGAGAAAGTGGACTACATTGTAGGTACAAATTCAGTCCTGGAGAACTAAAGTAGTCATTGGAGTATGTAATAACCCACCACAGAACGGCAGGAGGCCAAGAGAGGAGTACGAAGAAAACAACAGGTGATGGTGGACACACTTGGCTGAGGGGCAAGAAGAGCGCATCTCGAGCAGAGCAAAGTTACTGGTAATGGGCGATTTTCAACCACAGGAGACGACCTGGGAAAACCTGGAGCCACATGGGTCCCGAAACATGGAGAGCCAAGATATGGAGTGGTACTTGAAAACCTCATGCATCAACATGTCAGGGACACAACCATAGAGGAGAGGGAGGATGAGCCAGCAAGACTGGATCTTGTGTTCACCCCTGAGCAGTCAGACTTGATACATTCACTTATGAGAGGCCCCTTGGATCTAGCGATCAGGTGGTTCTGAGTTTTTGACTATATATTGAGTACAAGTGAGAAGTAACAGGAACTGAAGGGACAGGCCAAACTATAAAAGGGGGGACTACACAGGTTGAGAAACTTCCTGCAGAGGTTCAGTGGACAGAGAAATGGAGGAAAATCAGTAAACGAATGATGTAATATGTGGCATCAAAGTGCAAGGAGGCTGAGGAAAGTTTTTTCCCAAGGGAAACAGAAATAATAGGAAGACCAAAACGAGTCCTTGGTTACCCGAAGGTGTTAGGGAGCAAAAACTAAGTGCAACAGAGAATGGAAAAGTACAGGAGGCATAGGACCCAGGAAAACTAGAGATTAGTAGAAAGCCATAAACGGTATGCGCAGATAAGGAGGGAGTCCAGCGACAGTAAATGAAAACGACATAGCATCGAAAGTCAATCTGACCCGAAACTGCTGTATAGCCACTTAGGAGGAGACAACAGTCAAGGACCAGGTGATAAGGCTGAGGAAAGAGGTGGAACTCACAAGAACCGATCAAGCGGTATGTGAGGAGCTCAAACGAGATTAAGGAGTATTACAGTAAGACAGGAAGACTCTGGGGGGACAGACCATATGGGGACACAACAAGGAATACACACACAAGTGTTTGATCGACATACATACCAGATGAGGAGGAGGTGAAGAAACTGCTAAGAAGGACATCGATACCTCAAAGGCAATTGGACCGACAACATCTCTCCGTGGGTCCTTAGAGAGGGAGCAGATATGTTGTGTGTACACTTACCACAATCCTTCAACACATCCCTGGAAACTGGGCAAACTACCTGAGGTAGGAAGACGGCAAATGTAGTTCCCATTTTTCAAAAAAAGGAGACAGAAAAGAGCACTTAAACTATAGACCGAGTCAATGACGTGTATTAATTATGCAAAATATGGAGAAGATTATCCAGGAGGAGAGTGGTGGAGTACCGAACGGACAGGAGTATAAATGCCCAACCAGCGCACATTCACGGAAGGCAAATCCTGTGTCCACAACCTTCTGGAGTTTTATTATGAAAATAACAGAAGTAAGATCAAGAGAGAGAGGGTGGGTTGATTGCATCTTCTTGTACTGCCAAGAAGGCCTTTGACACAAGTTCCTCAAAAAGATTAGTGCATAAGCTAGAGCATCAGCGCATATAACAGGAAGGGCACGCAATGATCAGAGAATACCTGACAGGGAGGCAACAAAACGAGTCATGGTACGTAATGATGTATCACAGTGGGCACTGTACGAGCGGTCCCACTGGGTCGGTCCTAGGACCAGTGCTATTTTTGGTATATGTGAACGACATGACGGAAGGTTTTTGACTCAGAAGTGTCCCTGTTTGCAGATGATGTTGAAGTTAATGAGGAGATTAAATCTGATGAGGACCAGCAGGACTTCAAAGAGACCTGGACAGACTGGACACCTGTCCAGCAAATGCTCTCGTAATTTAATCCTGCCAAAATGCAAAGTCATGAGATAGGGGAAGGGCACAGAAGACACAGAAAGAGTAATAGGCATGTGGCCGAATACAAAGAACAAACCATCACTCAAGGAGAAAGATCATGGGGTAGTATAACACCTGAGCAAGTATCCGGAACACACATCAATCAATAACTGCTGCATCAATATGGGCGCCTGGCAAACCTGAGACAGCATTCCGATACCTTAGTAAAGGAATCATTCAAGACACAGTAACAACCGTGTATGTCAGCCCATACTGGAGTATGCACCACCTGTTTGAACCCGCACTTGATAAAGCACGTCAAGAAACTAGAAAAGTACAAAGGTTTGCTAACAAGGTTAGTTCCAGAGCTAAGTGAATGTTCCCTAAAGAAAGATTAAGGGAAATCGGCCTGACGACACTAGGACAGCGGGTTCAGGGAAGACCATGAAACGACATATAAAATACTGCGTGGAATAGACAAGGTGGACAAGGACAGATTGTCCAGGAGGGGACACAGCAACAAGAGGCCACAATTGGAAGTTTGAAGACACAAATGAGTCAGAGAGATAGTAGAATATTTTCTTCAGTCCCATAGAGTTGTAAGGCAGTGGAATAGCCTAGAAAATGACGTAGTGGAGGCAGGAACCATACACAGTTTTAAGACGAGGTTTGATAAAGCTCATGGAGCGCGGAGAGAGAGGGCCTAGTAGCAACCGGTGAAGAGGCGGGGCCAGGAGCTAGGACTCGACCCCTGCAACCACAAATAGGTGAGTACAAATAGGTGAGTACACACACACAATCACACACACACACGACCCCAGCCTAGTGCAAATCGACATGTGCCTTGGACAAAATGGTAACTCCTCGCCACCACACTACCATACACTCACCACTACTCACTCCCTCTGCTGTGTTTCCGCTGTTTTCCATGTGAATTCATTGCCTGAGCTGTATATCCGTGTGCCCGAGGCCACACGAAACTACGCAGATCAGCATGCCACATAGATCAGCAAGCCACGCAGATCAGCATGCCACGTAGATCAGAAAGCTATAGAATCACACGCCAGTAGACCACGATGCACGTGATCCCGACACCACGTTGGGTGTGGGCAATGTCACGTCGACCTACTAGCCACGTGAGTTACCAAGCCAGATGTCGCAAGCCACATGCTGTGGTCTGCTGCCGACTTCATGACATCACGGACGATGCTGCCCGACTTCATGACGTCACGATGTCTGCGTGACGTTACCTCGAGATGTCTGCTGATGTCACAGAGCTGCTGACATCACCTCGCGACATCACATGATGTCACATCGAGTGTTTCTAGTAATAATTTCAGTATTGTCGAGAAGATTGAGAGAAGATATATGTCGTGTGTTAATTAATTCCTCTCAGTCAGTGTTCTCACAGGTTAGTGCACTGCATGTACTGCGGGTGTGTGTAGCTTCCGTGTGTCCAGTGAGGTCTGAGCCAGACCTGAGTAGCACCACTGTGCTCCGTCCACCCGTGTGACCAGTTTGTTTGACAACTGTTATCAGTCAGTTCTGAACTCGAGCTCCTCTTGTACAGAAATCTCTTATGCTCGTCGCTCATAGATGTTCTGCAGAATCGTACATGCTACGATTCCCATCGAGATTTGTTTCACTTCACCTCCAGACCTTCAGAATGCAGTTATATGTAGAGAAACATGTCTGGGGATGCTTAGACTAACCTCTGCTGTAACTCCAACTGCCAAGAGAATGACATTCGTCAAGTCGCAGTTAGCCACTGTCGGCAAGCGCTGTCAGCCTTGTGTCACAAGCTTCAGTGAGCAGCCTGCACAAAGATGATGTCACTTTGACTGCTAGCTCTCTCACTGCAGTCTGGTGAATGATGTTATGACTCCCAGATGTTTCGCCCAGTCGTCTCTGCCACGACTCGCTCCACGATTCGCTCCACATTCACCGGCAGTGACAGCCCAGCGACAGTGCCAGTCGAGAAGTGTCCTCCTGAGTCACTTGCCAGAAGTACTGCCCAGTTGCCGAGTTTTGACGACGCCTCACTCGAGGGCACCAGCATGTCGTGCCCCAGGTTGAGTGAAAACCTGCAGAGACTCCTACGATGACTGTTTCACCGTTCCAGAGGAGACCGTACCCTGTTACGTCACAGCTCAGCCACAGCGATGTCTCCCGTGTTGCAGTATCTGTCCAGACGCAGGAAGGAGTGCAGTGATGCCCTTCAACGCTCACTGCCTATGACCACGATGTTTAGCACACCCCACGTTTTTTTCTTCCCTCCCTGTAGGAAGTTTTTTTTTTCTATGTCCATATGTATATATATGTTTTTATTTTGTGTTCTGTGCCCTGTTCCTACGACAGAGAGACCGAGTTTTTTTTTACCACCAGTATTTTCGCGCCGAGACGACGCGAGGTAAATGGCTGAGCGTATGTAGACAGCCTGTACTGTCTGCACAGACAGCCTTGTTGTCTGCCAGCTTAGCTCATATTTCGTGGCACTAAGGTGCTGCCCTCTGTAGCCAGGCCTCTCGGTGGGAAAGCCAGCCTGCCTGCCCTTGCCTCTGCCTCACTCTCACAGCGGCCTGGCAGCAAGAGAGAAGGCACACTAGTTCTATCGTGGGATGGCCCTCACGGGCCATGGGCACAACACATAAGCCTGTGTACCCACAACGACTTAACAATAAAGTAAGATGCCTCCGAAGACGTTTATCATTCGCACGCCCGCTACCAGAACAGCCAAATAAACCAATTATACTAACACCAGTTTACACCCTGCTGACACCAGTGTACATCCTGCTAACACCAGTGTACACCCTCCTAAAACCAGTGTACACCCTAACACCACCGTACACCCTGCTAACCAATGTACACCCTGTTAACACCAGTGTACACCCTGCTAACACCAGTGTACACCCTACTAACACCAGTGTACACCCTACAAACACCAGTGTACACCCTGTTAACACTGCTAACACCAGTGTTCACCCTGCTAACACCAGTGTACACCCTACTTACGCCAATGTACACCCTGTTAACCTTGACACCCTCAACCCCACTGTACACCCACTAACACTATGACAAACTGTTAACACTAGTGTACCCCCGCTAACACCAATGACACCCTTTTAACACTAGTGTAAAACCGTTTTTACCCCAGTGTACACCCATGCAACCCCAATGTCCACCTGTTAAACAAGTACACCCTTTTAAAAAAATGTACACCCTGTTAAACCAAAGAAAACCCTGTTAACACAGTGTCCCCCCCTCAAACCCCCAATGTTCCCCCTGCGCCCCAGGAAAACCCCCTTTTAACGCAGTGTACCCCATGCTAACCCCAAAAGTACATTTTTACACAAGTGTACCCCGTTAACAAAATGACACCCTTTAATCCCAATGTACACCCTGTTAACACAGTGTACACCCTTTAAAAACACCAATGTACCCCCTGAAACCCAAAAATGCACCCTGTAACAAAAGGACACCCTCTTAAACAAGTGTACCCCCTGTTAACACCATGACAATTTTTAACACCTTTTGTACCCCCCTGTAACACCAGTGAAAACCCGTTAACGTCAGTGTAAAAAACCCTTCTAAGACCGTGAAAAACCCCTTTTAAAACAGTGTACACCTTAACCCCATGTACCCTGAGTTTACCGGGAGAGATTTGGGGGGTCAACCCCCCCGCGGCCCCGGTCTGTGACCGGCCCCTGGGGATCAGCGCCTGATAAACCCGGGCTGTTCTGCGGGCGCACGAAAACCCAAGTAGGGCCCGCCCGGCTGATCAAACTGATTTTAGGTGTTTTCCCATGCAAGTTTAAAGACTGCCGGGGTCTTTTGGGTAATCCCCCTTTAGTGTGCGGGGAGGGGGTAAACAGCCCCGGGGGCCCCTGAACTTATTGTATGGTCTTTTAAAACGTTAGTGACCCCCTGTTTTTTCTTTGGGGGGATGGTGCATCGTCGCCCAAGTCTTTTTCTTTCGCAGTGAGGATTTTCGTGTGCAATTCGGTACTAGTCCCCTAGGATTTTCCGTGTATAAAATCATGTTTTCTTCCCCCTGCGTTCCGGGAAACGGGTTTAGGAAACCTAAGCGCCCCGTAATTGAGTGTTTTTTATCTCCGTTATGCGCGCCGTGAAAATTCTTGTACATTTTTAAGGGCGCAATTTCACCTGCCTTGAAAGGGGGCTTGGTGCAGCAATATTCCAGCCTAGATAGAAAAAGTGACCGAAGGTGCTCATGGGGTTTGGCCTCCCCATTTTGAAGGTTCTCATTATTTCCCACGTCATTTTTTTTAGAATCGATTTGATACAATTTAGGTCCTTGAAGGTGAGATCCTCCCAATAAACACTCCCCGGTCTTTACGTTGGGTTTCGCTCTATTTGTGGCCAAATTTTTTTTTGTACTCTATGAAGATTTAAATTTCCCCATGTTTTTTCCATATTGAGAATTGAAATTTTCATCGTTTTAACTTCTATTTTTTCTGCGCCCACTGAAAGATTTGGGTTTATGTCCGCCCGGGGCCCCTTTCAGTGTCTGCAATGGAAAACACTGTCAGCAGATTCGGGTGTCATCGCAAAGGAAGACACGGTGTGTGGCTGACATCCGCTATGTCGGATTGAGGATGAGGAACATGATGGGGCGAGTACTAGCTTGGGAACAGAGCTTTTCAACCGTTGCCTGACTTTTCCTGTTGACGACTATCTCTGTTTCTTTGAGGAAATTAAGAACCCTCGACCCACTTTTCCGTTTTCCTTTTTGCACGCATTTTGTGGGGCTATGATAACACCAGTTCCACCCTAGAACACCTGTACACCTTTTAAAAACCTGAACACCCTTTTTAAACAATTACAACCTGTTAAAGCAGGGGACACCTTTTAAGACCATGTTTCACCCTGTTAACAACGTGTACACCTTGTTAACATAGTGTACACCCCGTTAAACCATGTACACCCTGCTAACACAAGTTTAAAAAACCGCAACACCTGATACCCCGCTAGCCCTGTGTACAAAACACAGTGTACCCCTGAACACCAAGACACCATGTTAAAACCATTGTACACCCTCAACACGATGAAAAACCCCGCAAAAACCAAATGAACCCAGTGTACACCCTGTTTCCCGTGTAACACCCTGCTAAACCCGTGTGCACCCCGTTAAACCCGGGCACCCTGTTAACACCATGACAAACCCCCGTTAAACATTTTACACGTGCAAAAAACCATGTCACCCTGTTAACACCAGTGAACACCCTGTTAAAACCAGGGGCACGCGCAACATCAGGGACACCTGTAATCAGTGTACAGCCCCCTGTTCATGCTAACACCAGTTACACCCTTTAAAACCTGTACACCCGTCAAACCTGACACCCCGTTAAGACCAGTGTACACCCTGAAGACCAGTGAAACCCTAAGACCAGGTACACCCGTTAACACCAGGACACCTTTGGGAACAGCAGGTACACCCCTGCTAACCCATGTCCCCTTAACCAAAGTTTACACTCTCTAACACCCGGTTTCACCCTGCTGACACCATGAACACACTTTAGCACCTGAACCCCCGCAACACCATGACCCTGTTAAACCGTGTACATGCAAAAAACCCGTGTCACCCTGCTAACGCCAGGGACACCTTTAAACACCCCCCGGAAAATCCGTTAACACCAGTGTACGCTGTTTAACACCAGTGAAACCCTTAAACCAACGTACACATTCTAACACATGTACACACTGCTAAAAACCAATGTACAACCCGTCTACACGGTACAACCCCGCTAACCCAATGTACCCCCCTGTTAAACCAGTGTACACCCTCCCAACACCATAGCCCCCACTAAAACCCCGAGTACCCCTGAACACCAGTGTACACCAGTTAAAACCAGTGTACACCCTGTAACCCAGTGTAACCCTGAAACCATGTAAAACCCCCGTTAACCAACCCGTGTCACCCTGTTAACCCAGGGAAAACCCAAACACCAGTTAAAGCCCTGTTAAGACCAGTTTACACCTTTTTTTAACACCCGTGTACACCCTGCTAACCCATTTACACCCTGCTAACCCCCAACGTACACCGTGTAACGCAAGTACACCTTAGCACCCGTGACGCCATTTAAAGCAAGTGAAACCCCCAACACCAGTGTACCCCTGTTTAAAACCAGTGACACCTTGTTAGACAGTGTAAAAACCCTGTTTGGGCCTTAAAAGCCCCGTTAACACCCGTGTCACCCTGCTAACACGTGTACACCCTGTAACCCATGACACTTAACAGCAGGGTACACCCCCGCTAACCCCCAGTGTCACCTTGCTAACACCAGTTTACACCCCCTAACACCAAATACCAAAACCCCAACACCAGTAGCCCCTGTTAACACCAGTGAACACCCTGCTAACAGCGGACACCCTTTAAAAACCCCGTGAAAACCCCGATAAAACCCTGTACACCTTGCTAACACCAGTGTAAAACCCCGTTTGCACCAATGTACACCCCGTTAACACCAGTGTACCCCCCTGTTGCACCATGTACAAACCCTGTTAAAACCATTGACCCCATGCTAAAACCAGTGTACACCAAGGTACACCCGGTACACCCGCTAACACCCCGCAACACCCTGTTAAATCAGTGACACCCTAAAAACCATGTTCACCCTGTTAAAAACCAGTGAAAACCCTATTAAACCATTGGACACCCAATTTAAAACCCCGTGTACCCGTGTTAACACCGTATACACCCTGGTAACAGCAGGTACCCTCTGCAAACCAGTGTACACTCTGCTAAAACCCGTGTAACCCCGTTAAACCAGTGACACCCTGCTAAAAAACCGTGCACACCAGTTTAAACCCAAGGGACACCCGGTTAAAACCCGTTACACCCTGCTAACCCCCAGTGAAACCCTGCTCCCCCCCCATGTCCCCCCCTCCACAACAGTGACCCTGGTAACACCAGTGTACACCCGTACCATTTCCCCCCTGTTTAACACCATGTACACCGCTAACACCATGTACACCTGCAAATCAAATTTCACCCTACTAAACCCAAAGTGCACCCTGCTACACCCAGTGTACACGAGCTACCCGACCCCTTTTAACAACAGTTTAACCCGGTAACACCAGTGTACACCCTGCTACCAGTGTAACCCGTTTAACCCAGGTCCGCGCTAACACCATGTACACTCTGCTAAATCCAATGTACCCCACTAAAACCCCGGGCACCCCGCTTTAAAACCCTGTAAAAACCCATGCTACCAGCGTACACCCTTCTAACACCAGTGCACATTGGGAACCCAATGTACACCATGTTAACACCATGTACACCCGCTAACACCAGTTACACCCCGCTACCAGTGTAACACCCCCGCTACCAGTGTACACCCTGTAAACACCGGTACAAAACCCTAACACCCGTGTACAACTCTGCTAACCCATGTACCCCTACTAGCACTAGTGTACACCCTGTTAAAACCCTACAACACCCGTGTACCCCGCAAAGACCAGTTTTACAGCCTTTTTCACCAGTGTACACCCTGCTAACACCCGTGGACCCCACTAACCCAGTTTTTGTACATCAAACAACCATTGATAGTGAGGACGGGGGCTGCCATTTTTTGGGGTATCAAAATGCTAAAAAATACAGTAGGGGGAGTAAATAATCTCTAGACGGTTCGGGTACGGTTTAAGGGGGATACGATGAACTAAATTCTCCCTAAATCATCAGGGCCAATAATTTTTCCCCCAAGAGGAATTTTATGCGCGCTTTAAGTTTTTACGAGAATCTTCGTGAAAATTTTTAAGAGCCGGCTTCTACACAGAATTGTCGACAGTTCCAGGCAAAAAGCAGAGGTGAATTTACGATGGATGTTGTGTTTTCATGAAGTTTCTAAGTACTTCACATGGTGAAGGTACGGAATGACCCTTCGAGGCCACGGCGTTGGCCACAGGGGTTTTTTTTTGCGTTAGGGGGCGTGCATTTTGCAGCCATGGGGGGATTCCTGGAGTTTACCTGGGGAAAAGTTCCGGGGGGTTTAAGCCCCCGGGCCCGGTCTGGACCAGGGCCCCCTGGTGGATCAGGCCCATCAACCCGGCTATTGCTGTGGCTGCACGCAAAACCAACGTACAGCCACAGCCGGCTGATTCGGAACTGACTTTAGGTGCTTGTCCAGTGCCAGCTGAAGACTGCCAGGGGGTTTTTGGTAATCCCCCCTTTTGTGTGCGGGAGGCAGTTGAACAGTCTCGGCCCCTGACACTTATTTATGGTCTCTTAACGTGCTAGTGACACCCCATGCTTTTCATTGGGGATGGTGCATCGTCTGCCAAGTCTTTTGCTTTCGCAGTGAGTGATTTTCGTGTGCAAGTTGGGTACTAGTCCCTCTAGGATTTTCCAGGTGTAAAAAATCATGTATCTCTCCCTCCTGCGTTCCAGGGAATACAGGTTTAGGAACCTCAAGCGCTCCCAGTAATTGAGGTGTTTTATCTCCGTTATGCATGCCGTGAAAGTTTTCTGTACATTTTCCAGGTCGGCAATTTCACATGCCTTGAAAATGCTGTTAGTGTGCAGCAATATTCCAGCCTAGATAGAACAAGTGATCTGAAGAGTGTCATCATGGGCTTGCCCCCAGTTTGAAGGTTTCCATTACCATCCTGTCATTTTTCTAGCAGAAAGCATTGATACAATGTTATGGTCCTTGAAGGTGAGGGTCCTCCGACATGATCACTCCCAGGTCTTTGACGTTGGTGTTTCGCTCTATTTTGTGGCCAGAATTTGTTTTGTACTCTGATGAAAATTTTAATTTCCTCATGTTTACCATATCTGGTAATTGAAATTTCTCATCGTTGAACTTCATATTGTTTTCTGGGAGCCCACTGAAAGATTTGGTTGATGTCCGCCTGGAGCTTTGCAGTGTCTGCAATGGAAGACACTGTCATGCAGATTCGGGTGTCATCTGCAAAGGAAGACACGGTGCTGTGGCTGACATGGCTGACATGGCTGACCCTGGCTGACATGGGGGGAGGGGCCCCTATGAAGGAATGCCGGAAGGTTCTTACACCCTTAAAAATTTTCTTTAACAAGGCCCATACCATCCTATGTAACGATGACCGGTTGTAGAACACAGGTTTAAAGTGTTTCTATGCGGGTCAGAAAAAAAACATGTCGTCTGTGTAGCTCTTATGAGCACATGGCAGCCCCGTGTCCTGGAGGCGGGGTCCTCGAATTCTGGAACGCCGATTGTGATCAACAGTCGTGTGATTTGGTGCCTGCTCTGTTGCCTCGGGAGGCCGGAGACCTGATCTCTGGAGCGGGGGGTCGCCGGGAGGTGGCGGAGGCGGAGACGTTGTACTATCCCGGGGGAGTGGGGGGAGCGAAGGTGTTATCTGAGGAGTCTTTTGTCCGGAAGTTTTCGACTCAGGAGGGTTACTGGCAGATGTGATAAGGTTTTTTTGGATGGGGAGGAGCCTGGTGCAAAGGGTCCCAGTTTGGAAGTTGGGGGAGCACTGGAGGGACAAAAAAATTTGTGGAGAAAGGCTTGAGTAGAAAGGCGGGAAAAGCGTGTGGTGGCCGTGGAGGTACCCGGGGATTCGCTGAGGGTGAGATTTGTGTAAGTGGAAGTTCTAGAAAAAAAATTGCGGCTCAGGATGACGGGGTTTTCCCCCCGGGGGGCAGGGGGCCGGGGGAAAGAAGCCCTGGGCAGGGGTTTTGTGGAGCCGAGCCAGTAGTGGTAGGGTGCCCCTGAGTTGCACAGGGGGAGAGGGAAGGGGGAGGTGACTGCACGGATAACTGGGGAGGGTGGGAATACGTAATGTAAAAAGTGCGCGAGTAAACCCCGTGGCATGGGGAAACCCGCCCTTCAAAAAAATTTTCAAAAAAGGGTCACGTTTAAAGTAAGGGACTTAAGACTGGGTTAAAAAAGTTTGGTTGGAGTGGTTTTTAGGGCGGTTTTGAGTAGATATTGCTTTTTGAAGGTAATCATAGGGCTGGTTGTGTTTGGGGTTTTAAAAGGGATATCGGATGTATTTTCCCAGGGGTTTGAAATTGAAAGGTGGGGAGCAGTGGCGAAAAAGGAGACCCCCCCTTGCGTGTATCGGGGGGGGAAAAAAAGGGGGGGGGGGGGGGGGGTGTGGGGTGGGTGTCTGGGGGAGGTCGAGCTATTTTGTAGGGTTTACATTAGCAACTGCAATACCGGGGAAAAAAGAAATTTTTTTTTTGAGAGGTATTGCGTCCACTTGAGAGGTTTGCCTGCTTAACGAAAAAAAAATAGGGTGGTGTTTGGGAAATTGTGTGATTAGGTGGTGATGTGAACGAGAGGGGGGGTTGTTGTAGTTGCTGAGGGATGTTTGCGAGATTTGGGGTTGTTGATGTGGTGGGGGGGGGGGGGGTACTGGGAGCACACTTCGCCCGTGGGGGGTATGAAGCACGAGGACAAAATTTTATTAAGCGGGAAATAGTGTTTGGGGGGTGCAAACCTTCGATGGGGGGTTTTCGGATAAAGGGCGGTTAGAGTTTTGTGTGGGAGGAGGGGTTTCGTATTTATTCTGGGTACGGAAATTAAATGAAAGGTTCTTAAGGAGGGGGGGGGAGGGGCCTTTTTCAGGATTGGTGGTTGTTTTTGGGGAGGTAGGGACGGGGAGAAAATCTTTTGATTGGGGGGAAAATGCAGGCAAAACCGGAATTGCAAAATTTTTTTAGGTTAGGGGACGAAAAGAGGCGAGGTGGCGTTTTGGGTTGCAAAATTATCTGGGGACGTTGCAAGATTTTATGTTGGGGGAGGTGGTAGGAGGGAGACATGGAAGTCTGCGGAGTAGAATCGCTGATTTACAATGATGGGTTTTGAGCAATTAGGGTTAGGGCGGGGTTAGAGGATGTATGTGGGGTAAAAAAGCCGTTGGATTTGTTTTACACAAATTTAGGGACCGCAAGTGTAACCCCTTTTAAAATTTGGAGAAAACCCCCTGGGGGGGGAGGGTATCCGGGGGTCGGGTCCTATCCAACACGGAAAGTATGGTCTCTATGCGATAGTTGGTTTAGGGAAAAGAAATGGAGTTGGAGGGAGGGGGGTTCCGGGGAGGGTATTTTTGAAGGGGGTTCCTAGTTTTTTAAAGTGAGCAGGATAGAGGGGGGTTGGAGGGGGATAAGTGAGGTTGAGGTGGAAGAGGCAGTTTTCGGGATGAGTACCGGGAAAACACCGGGGATAGAGGAAACCCAATGTTTTTTATAGAGCCCCTTGGGGGGGTGTTTTTAGGCAGGCTTTGTTAGGCATTGGATCATATTTTAAACTATGGGAAGTTGGGCCATCAAAAAGTACGGGGTGTCATATTTTGGTGCCAAAAAAGAGGGGGGAAGAGATTGAGTGGTTACCGAGCAATATCTTTGAGTGCGCTGATTCGGGTTTTTTGCAAAAATTTGGGTAATGACTGAAGAAGGTTGGGGCGGTGATACATGGGGGGGCAATTTGGTATCCCGGGGGGAGTATGCGGGTAGGTCATGGCGTATTGGGGGATTTTCCTAGAGGGTAGTAGAAAGGGGGAGGTATTTAGGTCTGGTTTGGGAAAAATTTATGATTTTGGATGGGGAATTTTTTTGATTGAGAGTAGGGTTGAGAAGGGGTTTTTGGGAGGGGGGTGGTTGGATGGGTGAGGACTTGTATGAAAGCATCGTGAGGTACAGGTAAATGGAGGTTGGGTAGTTCAGAAAAGCATGGGGGGGGGTTTAAGGGGGGGTGTCCATCTCCCAAATACCTTTGCATGTATGCAGAATCCTTCTATGTTCGGGTTTGATGGGGGGAGGGAAAGGGGGGGGAGAGAGGTGGTTTTGTGGGAATATTGTTGGTTATGTAGATGATACAACTGTTTTACTTAATGAGATAGAAGTTTAAGTAAAGGGGGAAGAGTAATTGAGATTTTTGGGAATGCTACGGGATGAATTTAATAAGCAGAAAATCAGGGTTTTGGGGTAGGAAATTTGGGGTTGGAGGGCCCCTTGGGGGGGGATTTGGAGGATAACTGTAGAAGGCAAAAGATTTGGGGGTTTTTGATTTGCAGTTTACAGGAAGCGGGAGGGTTAATTCAGAAAATGGTAATGGACAGAGTTTTTGGTAGGTGAGGAGTCAAAAGGGCCCGGGGATGAAACCTTGATCAAAGGGTTGTGGGGGTAAATCGCTGATTTTAGTAAGGTGTGGGGAGGGCGGAATTTACCCCTTAAGAATCAGGATATTATGGAATTACAAAAAAAGGGCCCCTTAAGGGTATGTTTTGGGGTTTTGGGAGGCGGGGTTGGGGCAAAGATGTGGTAAGACTGGGGTAAGACAGGGGGATTGGGATTGTGGCAAGGGTCTAGGGTAAAGCGCATATGTGAAGCAGAGGTATTTTCGGGCGGGGGGGGAAGGGGGGTCTTGGGTGGGGGGGGTGATGGGGGTTTATCCGCAAATGGGGGGGTGGCGGGGATTTGGGGGAGTGGAAGATATTTTGCGGTTTATTTTTTAAAAGGTTCGAAATGTTAAAAAATAAAGGGTAAAACGTGGGTGTGGGTCGTCGTCAGGAATCAATGCAAGGGATGGCAGGTACCCCCACATTGTTGGAGGGTGATTGGGGGGGGTTTTAGTAAATTAAAGAATAGGGGCAAGAGCGAGGGAATTAGTATATGATTTTTTTGGGGACTTTAGATCGAAAGAGGTGCAAGCGAATGGGTTTTGTGAGAGAGGCGCAGCGGTTTTTGTGGGGAAGTTAAACGGTTTTCATGTGTATATTTTGTTCTGCTTTGGAGGTGGTAAGTTTTTTTTTTTTATTTTTTATTTAAAACCAACAATATACAATGAAAAAAGGAAAAACCATAAAGATGAAATATATAAACAATAACTGAAAAAACATTACATTAGTATTGAAACTTTAAAGATCTAAAATTAAAAATTACCCCATTCCCTAATTTAAAAAATCAGATACCAAAGCTTAAAATTTTCCCCAAAACTAGTTGTGGAAAATTTAACTTTGCAAAAACATGCAAACCTTATTAACTTTTCCCTAAAAATTTAATCACCTTGCCTTGATTTTCCTAAAAAATAAAATACAAGTAAATAAAGAGAGTTAAATCAAAAAAACATTCCACAATTATCAAAAATTTACCCAACCCAAAGCCTATTTTTATCGGCATTAAAAGTTAATCAACACAAAAAATTTTTACCACTTTCCCCCTAACCATATTTGTTGGTGTACATGATGCAACCTTGTATTACCATATTTTTTGGTGTACATGATACAACCTTGTTTACCATATTTTTTGGTGTACATATAAACCTTGTATTCCCATAAAGAGAAAAAAAAGAACAATAAAAAAGGAAAAAACCCATTCTCCCCTTCAAAATAGATTTTCAATTTACCTTAGGCATACATATAAATAAGTTTTAAAAAGTAGTTGTCTAATTGAACCCCAATCCTTAACGCATTTATAATTTACGTCAACTAAACCATGAATAATTTCATCCAATTTTACAACTTAGGTTCGTAAAACTCAAAACTACATACATGTATTGCCACCATCTAGAAAATTAAAAAGAAAAACAATACTAAAAATATATAAAAAACACATGCTTCTATTGGCACCAAATAAATTGTGCTTACAAAAAAACTTTGTAAATTAAACTAAAAAACATAAAAACCCATTTTGCATTTCACTTTGTATCAAAAATAAATGCGCATAGAAAATATGTATTGAATATCTTTAAAATGTTCTTGAAAAAAACCATTAATGGTTAACAAGAAAGTAACATACAACAAAAAAATACATAAAATATTAATATACACCTCATCATAAACAATACTACATCATACACATAACCACTTTAAAACACATGCATATATAATACACATACATATTATAATCGATAATTCCAAATATAATGAATTGTATTGAAACCTCGGAACAAAATGTTAAAATTGCACCCCCGACATACCTCATAAACATTATCAAAATCATCAGCTACCTCCCATTCTAGGAAACCAGCCCCTTTCATCCCCCTTCCTGCCTTTCAACCCCGTAAAACCCCAAGTGAAATTCCTTAACCCTCACTTAATCCCTTTTCCCCTTCCCCCCCTAACTCCCTTTTTTCTACCTTTGTCCTATAAAAAAATTGTGTTAATGCATTAATTCTTTACACACTTCGCTCCCTCATAGCCAAGCATATAAATATAAACCGTAATTTATACCCTACCCCTTCTCTCCATTTATTCACCCCACCCTTTTCTAAGTTAAAACCCCCAACACCTGCAAACCCCCCCCCCCCACTAACCCCTTTTTACCTTACCCAACCAAACCTTATTAGTTTCCCTACATTCGCAAAAAAACCTATAGGAAAACATCCCCATCCACCAAACCTTGCATATCCCACCCCCCGTATTTCTTTTGGAATAAAACCATTCCCGGTAAGATCCCATGTAAAAATCTATACTTATTCTCGTACTTTTGGTTTTAAAATAATTTTTTCAAACGCCCCCGTTTAGCCAATCATACTCGGATAACACCCTTTACCACTGCTACACTGCCTTACCTTCCCCAACCCTCAAGGTTTTCCCAAATTTTAAAAGGAAGGATCGCTCTTTTTGATGACCCCTAACATTGCCTCACGATTATGACTCCTACCCACCCCCACCGTTTCATTCCCGACGTATCTTATGAAGTCCGCCCTTTCCCCCGCCCCCCCCTCCCGTTTAACTACTTTTAAATACCAAATCTAATCCTCTTTTCAAAAGCTATAAGCCCAGCCCCCCTGGCCCAACCGGGAGTGTGACAACCGTTTACCTAAACCTTCGCTTCCAACCCCAAATGAATCTAAAAACGCGCTTTTGTAACCTTTGTTTCACTACGAAGTTTTCGGTATATTTCGCTACATCAAAGTTTACTATATAATAGGACACGTTGTTTACTCTTTGACAAAGTTTAAATGTGCAGCTCGTAAAACCACTGATGCGCTTCAGTCCCCTTACAATACGCACTGAATTTATTTTTTGTGCTAACTTTATATCCTTACATAAACGATCCACATATCAGTAATGGTCCACCCTTTTTCCCCTTTCAAATACTTCACATCCTCATTTAACCCATCCCAAGATCCATTTACTTCGTTTTTCCTTATTAATTTCATGCCAGAAGCCTTTTTTTAAAAAATTTACTAATTTTCCACCGAGGGAAATCCCTGTTACCACTTACTAAAATCGTTGTGTCATAACATATCCAACAATGCCACCCCCCCACCCCTTTCGTCCCAACCCCCTTTTTTCCCAATAAGACCCTAAACCCCTTAAAGGGATCCTTAAACACGCAAAAATATTTGTGAAAGGGGACAACCTTAGTAGACCCCTGCTCATCTGAATTTGTTCTCCTAAACCTTCCATTTATGCACCGCAAGGGTGCATCTTGATACTTAAAGGCCCCGATTAATTTTCCCCTCCCAAACCCCCGCCCCTCTCATAATCTTCCAAAAAGCTCCCCTTTTTAACTATCTAGGGCCCCCCCAAACTTTGCCAACACCCCCCCCACTCCCAATTTTATCTTTTTAATAAAACTTCTAATCAACCATGCCCCTCATACAAACCTTCCCGGGGACCCATATGTCCCCTTATCGATCACTTTCCCCGGACCTTTTTTTTTTCTGTTAGCTAAAATTCTTGCAAAAATTTATAATCACCACACAAAAAGAAATAGCACGAGTCTTAACTCTTAAAGGCCCCCTTAGGCACTAAAACGCCACAGCCCTCCCCTGCGTGCCCCCAAAACCCCATCCCGCTTAAGGTTTTGAATAATCTTCCAAAAATTCTTTTAAAACGCTCCCAAATTTTTTGGGATAAAAGTCACTGGGGGAACCCCTAAATTCTGGTGCTTTTCCCATGAGCCCAGATAAAACTTCCCAGTCCCACTCCGTTATGGCCCTTCCAAAACGAAACGATCATGCTCTTCAACTACAAATGCACAAAAATTCCAATTGACTGTAATGCTATTTTTACTTATTCCACACTTGCGTTTTCAACTTAACCCAAGCATCATAACCCCATCTACCTCAGTGTCGTCAACACCTGGTCCACTTTATACCCTTGCATCCTACCTGAACATTAAACCCCCTTAACTCCATTGCCTTGCGAGTGTGTGTTGACTCCGCAAAAAACCCCCGCCACGGCCGATCTCCCACAAAACCTCCTCAATCCCGCCCTTAAGCCTTTCCCCCTTTAAACCCCTTTATTTTTTAATTCCGGGTATTTTTCCCTTTAAATTTCAAATTTTAATAAAAGGATAATTTGCATTAATTTGGCCTTTAAAATCGCGCAACGCCCCCCTTTAAAAATTTTTTAAAACCGTATTTAATGATTATATCTCTTCCCCCGATAAAATAAATTCCTTTAAAACGTTTTTTTTTTATTTTTTTCCCACCAATTAACCATGGCAACTCCCCTGGGCTTCAACACTAAACGACCCCCAAAAATTTCCCAAAAGACAAAATATCCTCTTCCTTTTAAAACTTTACATTCAATTTCCAAAAATTTAGGAAAACCCTCAATATCCAATCTATTACCAATCCTTATGTCCCAAAAAAACCCCAAACTATCCATCCACCCCCCCGCACAGTAACCGACAAGGCACGTACATTCGGGCCCAAACCCCGCCGCATAACCTCCCTTTAATAAGGGATGCTTACCATCCTCCCCCCCCCACAAAATCCCTTTTCCCCCCCCCGGGAATATATCCCCCCAAAATTTCCCAAACAAAAACCCGACCTCGGGGTCCCATCTTTACGACGTATCACGCAATTCCAATCTCCGCCATATTTAAAAATTTGGTAAACCACTAAAAAATAGACCCGCACGTCCCGAACAAATTTAGTTTTAATCTCACGCACCCCAGCGGACCATTTCCAACAAAAATAATGGGAACCCTACCCCAAGTTCCCTCCCTCTAATTACCCTCCCCCCCCCCCCTTCACTCGCCCTTTCTATAAAGGGTAGTTTCCCTTTTCCAAAATGGGAGCCCCACCTTTTAGGGGCTTTTCGATGTTCCATTACACATTAAACCACTATATCCAATCATAACCGGCCTAAAATTTGTTCCCGTAAAATACCACATCCACACCCAAATCGCACCAAATACTCATTAAACCCCTTAAGCTTCCTTCAGCTCTCAACCCGTTTAAAATTTATGTAAAAAATTGAATTCAACAAATGGGTTTTTTCCTTTTTTCCCCGGCATTGACTTTACCCCAGTTCGTTTTTCAAACCTCTGTCCCCCCCCCCTTTGTTGGGGAACACCTTTGCAATCCCTTGATCCCTTGGGGTTTCCCCTTCCCCTCTTTTGTACCCCCACCCCCAAAACTTTTCCCGGGCGTTGGGGAGGAGTTAGCACATCATCAGAATCCGTGATGCGCAGCCCCCTTTCGTGTCCCCCCCTCCACCTGCATTTTGACATCTGAACACCGTCCCGATGCACCTCCACCTCTACTGCATGCACCTTCAGTCCCTTTTAAATCTCTCGTCGCCAAAACCCTCAACTTTTGCCTACCATCATTCACGCCTTCCCCAGAACTAAGCCTGGGTCTTTCCCCGATTAGGGGCCGATTCCTCTAACAATCATCCAAAGCCTTTACCAAGACGCCGCCCCTTTTTTCACCCATATTAGGATTTCTCCCCAAAAAAATTATGTAGTCCCTGACTGAGATTCTCCTTTAAGCTTACAATTGGGGATTCGGCTCCTTTTCTTTGTCCACCTCTCACTCCATGACAACCCTTTTGGGGCGGTTTTAGCAAAAGGGCTGTTCTCGCTCATCGCCCAAAATTCCACTGGCTGCTGTTGCTGCGTTGCCGTTCTTTTTGTTGTGCGGTCCCACCGCCCACACTGCGCCCCGATGTGGGCATAAGCCAATAGCCGACATTTGTTGTTTCCCCCCATACGTTACATAACTTGATCCTTAATTTTTTCAACACAATATATGAAGGAAAGGTGTCTAAGGTCATTTTTAAATGTATACGCGCCCTTCCAGCGCCCTGCATACGGTCCGTTGATCTCCCCGCTGTGGCTACGTGAACCGTCCCCCTAATTTCGCAGTTTACTGGTAAATCAAAATCTCGCCTCAAAAGGGGAATTCCTTATTTTAACCCCGGGGTAAAGTCGAAATTTCATATGAAGTTCCCCCGACACAGCTGTATTAACCGGGATGATGGGTTTCCCGAACTTGTCGACCACTGCCTCGTAAATTTGCAGACTCATTTAACGAAGATTTTTGTATTCCATTTAAAGCGACACCACTTCTCCTATTTTCTTACCTAGAATCGCGAAAAGATCGCTGGAATAATAAATCCCTGTTGGATCTGTGACGCACCACGGATCTCTCAAAGCGACAGGTTGTTCTTCTTCTGCTATTCCGCCTGTTGGAGAAAAAAGTTTTCCCAAGCAACGCTAGGGGAGCTAATCAGGGAAACTGCGCAAAACAAACTCAAAAAGGAGCGTCTGCCAGTGTCCAAACCCGGCTCGGAGGGTGAGGACATGCTGGTGTAAAATTTTGGTTGAAAGGGTTTTTTTTTTATTGGGGGGGGGGACGATATACCCTCAGGCTTTTTAAAGTTAGATATGGGGGGGGTACCCAAAGAGGTGGGGAGGGAACTGATACTAATAGTTGATTACTTGAATGTTTCTTGGGGGATGAGGGAGGTGGAGGGAAACATTAGGATAAAAGCGTTGGCGGCGTGTTTTTATAGGACAGCGTGTAGGAACAAACAATTATATGGGGGAAGGTGGGTAATTAGTTTTCCGGAGGGATATCGTGGACTTACTGTTGAACGTCTACTCCGTTTGGTGACGGGGTGAGAGGGAAAGGGTTGGTCTCTTCAGTGGTGTGTCCTCTTGGAGTGATTGGAAGCCTGATGAGGAAGGTTGATTGGTTTGCAAGGTGGTTGATGTGGGTAAAGTTTTTTTGCAGGGAGCCGTCGGGGGCTCCGGGGTATGTAGACCTTATGAATTTGTAAAATCACAGAGTCAAAAGTTGTATGTGATTTTCTGTTTTCTTTTATTGTTATAAGAACCATTTTATATAGGGGGTTTATATTTATATGTATATTGTGAGGATATGTTTTATATATTCGAATCTGATGTTAGATTTATCCTTGTCATACGTCTCTTTTTTATCGTATTGAATGGGTACAAAATGACCTATGTACCAAAATATAAAAGTATTTGATGGTGTTTATATATACCCTTCATTTGACTGGAAGGTCATATTATATATTGAGTGTTAATCGGTAACATTAACTTTGTGTGTGTGTAGGTGTGTTTGTGGGAACCAATGTCTTAGGTATAGTTCTATTATTGGATGTAATATTTTTTTAGTTTATTTGGTGAAAAGTCATTTAGCGCTTTATTTCTATGTATGATCCAGTTTGTTCTGTACGAACAAGTGCACATACACGTATGTGTGTATATGCATGCGTATATGTATACATATATATATGATTGTAGGACTCATTCCTACATGTTTTATAATGACTCCGACTGTTTGTTTGGAAGTCGGTTGGTTGGGTTATTTTAGTAGAATTTGTTATATCAAGGTGTTACAATGTTTTTGTGTGTACCTGACATTGTCTGACATTTCTGTTTTGGATTTTATATATTTAGTTTATGTCTAGTTTATTTAGTGATAAGTCTTTTTGTGTTTTTTTTTTTTGTTCTAGTATAATCCAGTCTGTGCTGTAAGAACATATGTGCACGTACATGTATGTGTATATGTGCATGTGTATGTATATACATATATACATGATTATAGGACTTATTCCTACATGTTTTATAATGACTCCGACGTTCTGTTTAGTAGTCGGTATGTTTTTTTTTTCCCGTAAACGGGTTGGGTTTCTTACGGTAGAATTTCGTTATATCAATATGTTAAAATGTTTTTTTTTGTTTATTGTGTGTGTACTGACATTGTCTGTCACGGTTTTTTGATTTGCTAATTGTGGGCTTGTATCATGTGTATGTTGTTTTTAAATAAATTATAAAAAAAAATATATGAATAAGACTGTCAGGTTTGGTTATATATTTATTTGGTGTTTAAGGTATGTTCCGATAGTTCTCTGTTTGGTTATATATATTGTTGTCTTACATAAAGTTTTCACGGTTCTTGTTTTAAAATCAATGTTGTATACCACACATGTATACTGTGTTTTAAGTCAATTATGTATAACATACATGTATACTGTGTTTTTTAAATAAAAATATAAAAAAAACCTCCAGTTTACACCCTGTTAACCCTACTAACACCAGTGTAGACCCTGTTAATCCTAGTGTACACCCTGTTAACACCAGTGTACACCGTGTTAACACCAGTGTACACCTTGTTAACACCAGTGTACACCCTGTTAACACCAGTGTACACCCTGCTAAAACCAGTGTACACACTGCTAACACCAGTGTACACCCTGCTAACACCAGTGTACACCTTAACACCAGTGTACACCTTGTTAGCACCAGTGTACACCCTGTTAACACCAGTGTACAATATTCTAACACCAGTGTACACCTTGTTAATATCAGTGTATACCTGGAGTGAGGAAAAGTTCAACAAATAGGAGTAGCGAGCGAGTATATGGTGCCGATAGTTTGATTGCCGGCTGCTTGTTAAGGTAGGGTCAGTCAAGCTCCCTTATCCCCCCCCCTCTTTTTCCCCACCCCGAAAGGTGACGTGTGGAGCTCCGGCCAAACAGTAATCACTTGACTCACAGCTCCCAGCACAACTGTAAGTAAAAGCCTCTGCTCCTATTCTAGTGGATATTGGTTGAAAGCTTCACTTTTGACCAATAGTAAACTTAGTTCTTTCAGCCTTGATCTCCATGTTAGATGTTTTGATAATCACCACGTGTTTTAGGTATTGTACTTATCATGGAGAGTGATTTCTTAAGCAGTGGGTAACCTGTCTCTCTTTCCAGCTTGGAATGACAGATCGGGTTGCCTGCCAACCAACGAGAAGTGTTGAAGGACTTTTCCAAAAGTCGGAGACATCACTGTTTGATCTACCTACCTGATTAACTGTAGGCGACAGCAGACAACCACCCCTCATCTTTGTAGTGGTAAAGAACTGCTTTCCTGTATCTGGACTGACTATTCAAGGCTATAGACTCTGTGAAGAACTAGCCGTTGGGTTGTCACCAACACTGTGACTCCCTCCCCCACATCATCAGTAACGGCTACAATTTCTACAAGACGGTGTCAACCTCCACCAGACACCCCAGTTTAACTGTACATATTGCATTGATTCAAATGTCATTTTTTCATTTAATTTTTTAATTTTTCTTTCAAATAGGATACACCTTCATGTTTCACTGTTTATTCTTTGCATTACTAAATAATGACGCACTGACTTTCTTGGGTTATCCTGGGTGGCTAACCCTCCGGGGTTAAAATCCGAACGAAATCTTATCTTATCTTATCTTATCTTTGTGAATTATTATTTCTTTTCTATTCATTAATTTTCCTGAGGAGGAGCCAGCCTTGTAACACTGAAGTTGTTTCAGGGCTGAGTAAGGCCT
>NC_069411.1:18481091-18514433 GCF_026875155.1 Cherax quadricarinatus | reverse complement strand
ATTTAAAAAAAATTATAAAATTTTTAAAATTACATTAAAAAAAACCTTTACCCACCCTTTGGGCTTATCAAAATTAATATTATACAAATTAAAATCCTTGCCAGAATTTGGCATAGCAAAATTAATATTATGCACATTAATATTAGTTACACTTGGCTTATCAATTACACATACACTGATATAAATCTTGGCCAGAATTATCTTATCAAATTAATATTATACAAATACATTAATATAAATCCTAGCCACTTTGGCTTTGCAAAATTAATATACACATTAATATAATTAGCTACACTTGGCTTATCAATTACACATACACGTATACAAATTAATATAATCTTTAGCCACACTTGACTTATCCAAATTAATATTGTAATAATTATAATCCACTACACATTAAGTAAATTTGTGAACTTAACATCCACCTCCTGTTATTTCACATATAATTATTAAGTAATTAACTAATTAATGACTTCACTAATTACATCCAGTTCGAAGGACCAACGGGCAAATTAAATGTGGAAAATTGCATTTAGCTGAATGTATCATTATGAACATAACAGTAAATGAACAAAGATAATTATTATTTATCAGTTAGACAAGTAGGAATTTGGGACACCTAGGTCGCAAAAAATGTCCCCCTTCGATACCTACCACTGTCATATCCACAAGTTGCTCTGGACCTATTAATTATAAATAAAATATACATCACCAGGAATGCTGGTAAATATATAAATTTGTGGACTGTATATTAAAAATAATAAATGATTATATAAATATACACATATACATAACAGAAGGAAAATATATCTTAATATCACTCACCAATTTGACTGGAGATTAATGTGTCATGTACAGGACCCCACCCCCCCTTTTGCCTACATTTATGAAAAATTTACTGGCCAGAATTTAAACATAAATTAGACAGCTTATCTGAGGTTCCTGGAGTTGTCCTGTCCTGTCGCCTGATATCTCAAGTTATGCAGTAATGCACATCCAACAATTTCGTCTCCTATTTGAGAGGTGTCAGCCCAATTTTAACCTCTAGAGCACGAAAAATTCTTCCCATTATTCACAACGTCTGTTACTCAATTCAAACAAAATGGTGAGTCTCTTTCTGCGCAGGCGCAGGCTCAGTTTCCCATTTTCCATAATATAATTTTATTAAATACAATATAGGCCATCTATTTACCTATAATTACCGTATTTACGGAAAATATAACAGTATTTTCCACAGTGCCACTAATATACATCTTCGTGCCAAATGTATATATATTTTTTTCAGCTGTTTTTTGGGCTATGTTATTGAAACTTACAGAGAATAAACTTCATGAACACGTCTTCATGTACACCTAAAAATGAAAAAAATCAGACGAGAAAAAAAAATCGGCCCAAAGTGGTTACAGCCTCCCCTAAAACTCTCGTTTCACCCGGCGGGGGGCCGGGTTTCTTTTCCCCGGGCCCGATTTTAGAAACTTTGGGGCGGGGTTTTTTTAAAAAGGTTGTCTATTTTCCCCCAACAAAAAAAAGGTATCGGGTCTCAGTGACGGGTGTCGGTCGAAATCCCTGGGACAAAACTGCCCAAATTTTGATTAAAAAATGCTCTGCATAAAAAACGGGTTTCTATACATAAAATTCATTGAGGGTCAGCTAGGACTGTATCCCTTTGTACAGGTACTTGTAGAAATAAAGATTTATTATTATTATTATTATTATTATTTTTAATTATTATTATTATTTTTTTATTTTTTAATTATTAGTTTATTATTACCTACCCCCCCCAAGAAACTAATCATGGACAATCCTCGCCCTTCCATTACTTTCAAAAATTTAATGTTCTGGAAAAAAATTTGTGACCGCAAACAAAAAATAAAAAATACCCGGGGTATTCCCCCTTTAAACCCCGACGGGGGGAGGGCTGGAAATACTTTTATTGTAAAAACGGCCTGACAATACGTAAAAAGGGGTGCATTAAAATTTAAATAACGGGTTTCCCCACCCCTTTCCAGAGCTGTTGAAATACTTGTTGTTTTCAGGGGAAAGCCTGACAGACACCTAAAGTCGTTCCAAACCAAACCGGGGGTTTTGGGGTTCGTCCCGGGGTTTTGGGCGTGCATCACATAACACCTGGTTATTGGGCGTTAACCCCCCGCGAGGCTTGGTCAGGGGCCCGGGCCGGGAGGTGTTGACCCCCCGAAACACCCCCCCGGGTTTTGTGGAAACTAAAAACATCCCCCCAATAAAAAGCGGGGGGTTCACTACACTTTAAGAGCCCAACACAGAAAATTTTCGGGGGCCCCAAAGACTTTTTTCAACTACCTCCCCACATACATAAGAGGGTTTTCCCAAATAGACCCCTGGGGGTCTTAAAGCACACTGGAAAATACCTAAAGTCGGAAACCTGGGGTTCGTACTTTGGGAAATTGCATGCAGCCAAAAAAGAAACAACCTGGTTAAATCGGGCCCCTAAATCCACCATGAGGCCTGGTCACCTGACCGGGCCGCGAACTTTTCTCCGGGAAAACCCCGGGATAATCAGGGGGAACGCAAAGG
This sequence comes from Cherax quadricarinatus, assembly GCF_026875155.1. Classification (NCBI taxonomy): domain Eukaryota; kingdom Metazoa; phylum Arthropoda; class Malacostraca; order Decapoda; family Parastacidae; genus Cherax; species Cherax quadricarinatus. The sequence continues at coordinate 18,511,880 of NC_069411.1, read as the reverse complement.
GCCCGGGTAGGTTAAAACAGCGAAAATGTGGGGGGGGGGGGGGGGGTGGAAAGGCATTCCCAGACTAAATTCAGGGAACTGGAGAAACAATCCAATTCGCTAGATAAAACCCCCATCACCAGAAAAAAAGGGAACCCCCTTGAGGGTGGGAAAAACTAAAAAACCTCAGACAGTCTGTCACTGACACTTTTAAATTCTGTTAAATAGTCTGGGGCCTGAGTGAAAAGCATTTTTGTGAAATGAGATTTGGCCAAGAAAATCACAAAAAAATTATAAAAGGGTTTTTATACAAAATTTTTTTTTGATTTCCTCTCACATGGGCCTCCAGGAGCATGACGAAGCTGCCCCTAAAATTGACAAAGGGTTTTTTTTTAATTTAAAGAATTTTTAAAAATATTTTCGAGTTAGTAACTCCTATTGTAGGGGTGTTCATTTGCTATATGAAAAAATTTGGTTTTTGGTGCATAATGATCGTTTAAAAGCTCATTATGACACCCTGAAATTTTTAAAATTTTTGCGCTGTCGCCACGGGAGAGTATTAGTTTCCCCCCTAGAAAAACCATAGCACATCAAAAAAAGGGTAAGTTTTTTTATTTATGTACAGGTACATAAAATATTTAAAAAAAATTGCATACATGCCCACTTTTAAATTACCTGGGGTTAATCCCAAAAAAAATAAAAAGCGTTTTTATTTATCACGGGGGGGTTTTTTTTTGGGTTTCCTCCTTAAAATGGGGGGGTTTTTTTTTTTTTTTTTTTAAAAAAGAACAATTATTGTTTTTTAAAATAAAATAAAATTTTTAAAAACCTTTTTTGCTAAGTTTATTTATTTTTATTTTTAAATTATTATTATTTTTAAATTTTTATTATTTTTTAATTATTATTATTATTTTTTAAAAGAAAAGAAGAAGGGGAGGAAAAAAAAAGAAAAAAGAGGGAAGAAGAAAAGAAAAGAGGAAAAGAGGAAGAAAAAAAAAGGGGAAAGAAGAGGAAGAAGAGAAGGGAAGAGGAAAAGAAAAGGAAGAAAAAAAAAGGAAGAAAAAAGGGAAAGGGAAAAAAGGAAAAAGAAGAAGGGAAGAATAAGAAAAGAAGAAGAAGAAGAAGAAAAAATTTGGGAAAAATAACTTTTGGGTAATTTTATGGTAGTACAAAAAAATGAACATTGGAATTTTCATAAAAAATAAAACAAAGGAAAAAGCGAGAAAAAAGGGTAATGTGAGGGGGCAAAAGGGAAGGTAGGAACAGCACCCAACAGCGGGAAAGAAAGAAGCGCAGCACAGCAGGAGCATCCAAGGGGCAGACGTAAAACAACAGTTACACGGGTACTGGCAAAACTGTCAGTAGCAAGCCAGGATCAAACACCTCACACTTTCACCATTGCCAAAATTTGGGTTCCCTAAGTGAAGAAAAAGTTTCATTGAAGCAGTTTAAAGGGTTTGTTGTTGGGGAGGTGGTGCCAGAGATGCTTTAAAAATGGCACTTTGGGGGGAAGAAGATAAAAGGAAGGATTTAACGCCCGTGGGTTATGTGGCAGGGGGTGACCTCAATTATAATAAAAAAACCAGGGCCCAAGGAAACTTTAATAGGGACTTTTCCCTTTTGAAGATTTTCGGTTAATTTTTTTAAATGTGACAAGTACCCATCTAACTTGGTTTATAAATAACCCTCTGCGCTTCAGAAAAAGGGAATTTTTTAAAATTTCGAAAACAATTAAATAGTTTCCCCCTTGGTAGTTTTTTAAAAAATTTATCAAACAGAAACATCATAAATTAGTAGGGTTATTTTTTTAAATTCTTAAAGAAATTAAAAATTTTAATCATTAAATCGGGAAATGGCAGAAAAAAAATTTCCATCAAGCCCATACCAACCAATATTAACGGTGGAGGGTAGGGGAAATACGGGTTGAGAGTTTACTCTGATTTACTTTTTGGGGTATCTAAAACTATTTTAAACTTTTTAAAAATTTATATAATACCTATTTACATCACGGGATGTAATTACTTGTGAAAAATTGATATGGGAGATAAAAAATTTTTAATTATTGGGGCAGCATACTAATCTTTGTTTAGAAATTGAGTTGTCACGTACCAGAAAAATGAAAATAAAGATTAAAATTTATTGAAATTTTTTGTCAAAAAGGGTTTGTTACTTTGGGTTTTTTTTTAAGGTTTTTTAAAAATTTTTAAAAACCACATTCCCTCAGTAAAAACGTTAAATAAAACTTTGAATAGGGGAAATACTGCAGGGGCCTACGGGACTTAAAATTTCCATTTCTTTTTTAAAAGGGCTTGGTTAAAAACAATTTTGGTGGGGGAGAGTGAAAATTTACAAAGAACCTTTTAATAATAACTAAAGAAGGCAGTTTATTCGGGTTATTTTACCAAATCCATTTACACAGTTTACCATCCCAAGCACATATGTGGAAACCTGGGTAACCCAAAAAAAGTCAGGGGACTTTTTTTTTTCCATCGGGCCCTCTATGATGTTTATGTAGAATATTAAGCTCTTATAACCCCTTTTTTACAATAAAAATTTTTTGAAAAATGAAACGGGAAATAGTGCACCCCCAAAATTAAATAGCCGGGAAAAAGGCTTTGGTAAATTTTTTCCCTCATTTACATTTGCAAAAAAAAAAGAATGTAGAAAAAGCTTAAAACAAAATTTTTGGGTACTGTACTAAATACTGTTAATGACAATGTTTCAGGTTTTTATACATAAAAACATGTTTTTTAATATGTACAGAAATTACCTACTTTTTATGTTTTCACGAGACAGGTTAAAATGGTGAAAATTCCCTCCACTTTTAAAATGGGAAACATCACTTCATATATAAATGAGACCCATGCCTCTTTTAAATCCCCGAAAATTTGTTTGAGGGAAAGGCTCAAAGAAAAACCCCCTTCTTTTTTTTATCAGTTCTTTAATTGTTGTTAGGGGTTATGTATTTTCCCTTTTTTAAAAATTTTTCAGACCACCGAAGATGAATTAAAAAAAGTATGTGGTGGCATTTTTTTCTGGCTCTTTCCGTGGTTGGGGGGGGTTTTCCCCACCTTTTTTTTGAGGCAATCGCGGGTTTATTCATCCCCCTTATGACTTTTCCCCTCGCCTTGTCCCATTTTTTTTTTCTGCCTTTTAGGAAGCCCCCAAAACCATTTTTTTTTATTCTCTTTTTCCCCACTGCATTGCACACACAGAAAAAAATACGGTTTTTTTCAAAAATTTTAATCCCTAAAAAAGTGTCAAGCATAACAAAATGAAATTCCCATCACAAAGCACGATCTGCATTTATTAAAAAAATTTTCCATGTATTGGGTTGGGGAGCCCCAGAAACCCATTCAGGGAGGTACTACCCATCCTACTAAGTGAGTGTAAACGGGAAAGCCGTTTTTTTGTTTTACATAAAGTTGGGAAAATGCGGGTTTTTTTTTCTGTCTCATAAACTTTGAAAGGTTTTCGGGCGCCCCTTGCTACTTCTGCTTACCAAAGGGTCAACAAAACACATCCCTTTTTTATGTATACACACCATCTGAGTTTTTTTTTTTCCCCGATTTTATCTTAATATTTTCTTGTTCTTAGTTGCTTTTTTTTTCCCAAAATCCATGGGAATAGTAAGAATTTTTCCCTCCGTAAGCCTTTTGGGGTTGTAAAAGTCAACTAAAATCCCCGGGAACAAGGGCTAGAAACCCCCTTTTTCCCCCGAAGAGATTAAAAAAAAAAAAAAAAAAAAAAAAAGGGAAAGAGAACCTCGAAGTGGGATGTTTGAATGTGCGGGGAAGTTGTGAATGATAAGAAAGAGAGTTTTGTGGATGTTATAAAAAGAGAAGAAGCTGGATGGAGGGTGGGGGGAGTTTTTAGTTGGGGAGAAAAAAATGGGAGAGGGCAGGGTTTCAAATAGTTAGAGCTAAAGAAAAGGGGTAGCAATAATTTTTGAAGCATAATTATGGCAGGAAAAGAGGGAATATAAATTTTTAAATTCCCAAAGGGTTATGTGATTAAAAAAGGGTTGGATTGTAAAAGTTGGGGTTTAAATAACTGTTTTTATGCACCGGAAAAAGAGAAATGAAAGGAAGAGAGAGAGATCTTTGGAAATGTTAGTAAGTGCATGGGGAATTTTTTTTAGCCCCCGTGAAGAGTACTTGTGTTGGGGGTCTCAAACTAAGGGGGATAAAAAAAGTTGTGGAGAGAGTAGTAGAAAATTTTTGGGGTGCCAGGGTAAATGAAAATGGGGAAGGGCCCTTTTAAATTTAGCTATGTGTAGAAAGAGATTTGGTAATAATAAGGGATATTGTAAAGAAAAAGAGGGTTTAAAAAAAATTTACAAGGGGTGATATAAACACTCATTAAGTAGTTTTTTTTAGATTAAGTATTGGGATAAAAGGGTTTATGGGAAGGGTTTAGGGTTACATGTTTAAAAAGGGGCCCCCTGATATTCCAAAACCCTTATTTTTTGGGAGGTTGCTCCCGTTTGAAAGGGAATGGGGAAAAAAAGGAAAATGACAAATAGCAAATAAGAGGGGAAAGTATATATATTTTGGGGGGAGGGAAATTAGGGAGATAAAAAACCAAATATTGACAGAAAGGGTGGGCTAAGAAGTATGAATAGTGGGGGGGAGGGGGGGTTTTATGAGGGTTGGGATAGGTTTTTAAAAATGCATATTAGAAAAGTAAAAGGGGAAAAGCGTGGCTATAGGAGGGTGGGTGCCGGAGGAAAGGGGGGTTTTTGGTGGGAAAGTTTAAGTAAAGGGTTTTGGGTAAAAGAGAAAAAGGTAACTTATGAGAGGTTTTTACAAAGGGAAATTTTTTGTAAAAGAGCAAAATATAGGAAAGTAAAAGGGGGTTTAAAAAAAGGGGGTGGGGAGATGTAAAAAGAAGCAAAGAAAGAGTGGGGGAAGGGACTTGCAAGATATTTTTCGAAAAAATCTTGGGAAAAAGGAAAAAACAAGTTAAGAATGGGCCCAGGGAAAGAATGGGGTTTTTCATTAAAAAACAGATTTGAGGAGTTTTGTAGATGGGGGGCTGGGGGTATTTTGGGGAGATGGCAGGAATATTTTGAGGAAATTAAATGTTGATGATGAAAGGGAGGTGGAATTTCATGCACTGGTTAGGAGGTTTTACCCTCTTTTTAGTTTAACAAAACAGGGTGTAGTGTTTTGGGGGGTGCATAGGCATTACATAGAAAAAAAAGGGGGTAAAACAAACAGGAACTGACTGGGTCATGAAAAGAAAATTTTTAAAAACAAGGGGGGATATTGTGTTTTGGGGTGTTGGTATTTTTTTTTAATAAATGTATGAAAAGGGGAAGGTACCTAGGGTTTTGGGAGAGACCTGGTATAGTTCCTTTATATAAAGGGAAGGGGGAAAAAAAGAGATTGGGAAAAATTTTTAGGGGGAAAAATTTACTGAGCATACAAGGTAAAGGGGTGCATAGGGTTTTTATTGAAAGAAGTAGAGGTAAGACAGAGAGTAGGATTTCCCGATGACAAGGTTTGGGTTTTAAAAGTGGGTTGTATTTTGAAAAAAAAGTGTTAAAATTTAAAACATATAGTGAACAGTATTTTTTATAAAGGTAGGGAAGTTTTCACTGCATTTTTGGGGTTTAGAAAAGGGGATAAAGATAGAATGGGTTAAAAGGGGCCCTGGCCCAAAGTTACAAGTGTAGGAATAGTTTGTAAATCACAAAAAGCTGTAAAAAAGTTTTTTTGGGGGATAGCGAGGCCCAGTTTAAGGTGTTTAGGAAAGAGAGGGAGATTACTTCCCGGGAAAAAATAGGGTTTTTTAGACAGGGGGTGTTAAAATTTTACCATGGTTGTTTAATATATTTATAGTTGGGGGGTTTTTGAAAGAAGTAAATGCTAGGGGGTTGGCCCCCCCCTTTTTTTTAAGTAATTTTTTTACAGTTAAAACCCCAAAAATAACCAAAACTGTAAAAACCCCCCATTGTAATTCCTTTTAGAGAATAAAATTTGATTTAAATTTTGGGGGAAGGGGGGATTAAATTTTTTTGGGGGAAAAAAGAAAAGAATGCAAATTAATTACTTTTTGCTGAAGAACTGTGCTTGTGGGAGATTTTTAGAGAAAAGTTGGAAAGGTTGTTTAAAAGTTTGGGAGGGCAAGTAAAGGGAAAAAAGTTTTAAAAATGAAAATTTGAAAAAGAGTAAGGTAATATGTTATCAAACTTTAGATAAAGAAAAATTGGGTCCCCATTGGGAGAGGGAGAAAGGAAAAAAGTGAATGTTTTTAGATATTTGGGGGTTTATGTGTCAGCAGATTGGTTTTAGAAGGATGAGGTTTAAACATAGAATTGAATGAAGGAAAAAAAGGGGATGGTGCTTGAGGTATTTTTTGGAGACAAAAACCGTTATCATGGGAAAGGGAAAAAAAGGAAAGGGATGAAATAGGGGGGTACCAAAAAATCTTCTATGGGTATTAAAACCCTTTGGGGTTTCGGACTTTTTCCCAGTACATCTTTTAGACCCCAGGGGTTTTTTACGTACAGTTGCCTAAAACTAAACGCCCCTTTAAACCAGGGAAGAAAGCCCGGGAGGGCCCACATTTAAGAAAAATGGGGCATGTGGTCAGTGCCGGAGTTTTAAAAACCCCCCCCCCCTGCCTTTCCCCCTGCACCCCGTGCCTAAAAAAAGAAAAAAGGGGTTTGGAAAACCTTGGGTTTTTGGTTAAAAAAGGGCTTTGGCCCCCCATTTTCCTAGGAATTTTGGGTTGGGTAATTATTTTTGGGCTCTTAAAATGTAAGGGCCCCCCTCTTTTTTGGGGGGGGGTGAAATTTTGAATTTTTTCAAAAGAAAAGTATTTTGGTCAAATTCGGAAAAAGTTCGGGGTTTTTCCAAAAATTTTAAAAAGTAAAAAAATCCCCCCCGCGTTTCCAAAAAAAAAACCCCGGGGTCCCTAATAATTTTTCCCAAGGGGTGTTTCATTAATTTTTTTCCAAATTTCCCCACCAAACTTTTAATGCCAATATTCCCCCGATAACAAATAAATTTATTTTTTGGGAAAAATTTAAAAATTTTATTAAACCAAAGCATTTTTTAGGGGTGGGGGGTTTATAAAAAACCAAGGGGGAACTTTGTTAAATTTTTTCCCCGGGTCTTTCTTTGTTTTTCGGCCCTATTTTGGGAAATTTTTTTTTTCTTTTTAAATTTTTGTTAAATTGGAAAAATTTCTAAAACTTGAACTTTAATATTGTTTTGAAATGGGAAAATTTTTTTGGGTGGGTTTCTTTTCTCAAAAAACATGAAAAAATGGGTTTTTAAAGGGAAAAAGTTTTGTCGGCATCCCTGGAAATTGGAAAAAAGGGCAAAGGGGCAAAAAGGCCGTGGCGGTTTTCACCCTTAGCCGGCCCTTTAAATTTCCGGCATAATTTTTTCCCCCTTTTAAGGTTTTTCCATCAATTTTAATCCTTTTTGGGGCCCTTTTGGCGGGAAAAAGGTTCCCCCGTAACTTTTCAAAGGAAAAAATTAATTTTTTTTGTTTTTTAAAATTTGGGCCGCCCTGAAACCCAAATTTCGAAGGGGGAAACCTTTTAAAAACCCGGGGTTGCCCCCGGGGTTTTTAAAACTGATGGGCGGGGGTGGAGGCATTTAGGCCTTTCAAAAAGTTTTATAAAAATTTTTGCAAGGGAATTTGGGTTTTTTTGGTTTTGGGGGTGGGGAGGGGTTTTTTTAAAAAAACGAATTGTCCATGGGTAAAAAAGGGGTTGGTTGGGTTTTTGGCCCTTTTGAGAAACAAAGTTAGAATTTTCCCGGGGGGAAGCGGGATTAAATTTTTCCCCGTTAAAAGGGAGGGGGGGGGTTTTAAAAGGTTAGGTGGGGGGTTAAAAAATTTTGTGGCCCAAAAAAAGGGGGGGTTGGGCTCCAAACAAACGGTTTTCCATGAGCCATTAGGGGAGTGTGGGAGATTGAAAAATTTTTTTACACAACTGTTTGGTTGAGAAATTAAGAAAGGGTTTCAGGCCCCTTTTTTTTAAAAAGCCCACTTTTAGTATTTTTGGAAATTTTTTGGAATTCAATTTTTTCCCTTTTTCCCCTTTAAGAATTTTGGGAAAATAACAGTTTGGGGGGAATTTTTTTTTACCCTTTTTTTTTCAAAAAATTTGAAAAAGGGCCCCTTCGAAACCCGTTTTTAATTGTTAAAATAAAAAAAAAAAGGTTGGGTTAAAAAAGTTAAAATTTTTTTTGGGTTTTTTTTTTTTCACCCTGGCCAGTGGGAAACGAAACTTTTTTTTTAAAAAAAAAAAATTTTGGTGGAAAAATTAAAACCCATGTGCTTAAAAAAGGAATTTTTTTTACCCGGAATTCTTTTTCCTTGGTTAATTTTTTGGTGGAATTGGCCCTTTTGGTTTGGGGGTTTTTGGCAAAATTTAAAAACTAATTTTTGGTAGTTTCAAATGGGGGGTTTTCTTTAAACCACGGTGGAAAAAAGGGAAAAAAAAGTTTTTAATTATTATTTTATTTTACAAGGAAGGAAAAAAAGGGGGGAATGGGCCCCCTTGGGCTCCTTGGGGGATTTTAGAGCGCCTTTTCACAAATTTAACAGGTTAAAATTCGGGGTTTTCTTCCCTTTTCCCCTGAAGAAAAAAATTTTTTTGTTTTTAAAATTTTCCACCCTTAAACCAATCTTTTTTCACCCCCAAAAAGGGGAAGTTTGGGGGTTTTTAAAAAAAGGGGGGAGGAGGGGCTGGGAGGGAAGGGGGTTAAGGGACGTTTGGAAAATATTTTGAAAAAAATTTTGGGGAAAAATTTAAATTTGGGTTTAAAAAAAGGGGTTTTTAAAGTGGAAGGGGGGTTGTTGAGGTGGGTTTTGGATTTTAGAAAAAAAGAAAGGGTTTGGGACCCAAAATTTTGGGAGGGAAAGGGGGGGTGTCTTAAAATTTGGGAAGGAAAGGGTTTTTGTTTGGCCAAAAGGGTTTCCCCCCTTTAGCAACTTTACCTGGTTTAAAGGTGAATTTGGGAGGAAGGTTTTTGGGGAAAAACGGGATTGACCGGGGAAACAAGGATTCAGGAAACCTTTTTTAAACCCTAGTCAAAGGGAAGGGACTGCCTGGGGGACAAAGGAGGGGATGGAAAATTGGCGTTTAAGGGGAAGAAAATTTAAAGCCAAAAAGTTTTTAAGGGGGAAAAAAGGGAAATTTGTTAGGGGAAATTTGGTGGGAAAATAAGGAATTTTTTTTGGGTCCCCCTGGGGCCTTTTGGGAAACGGGCGCGACAAAAAGGAAAAAAAAATTTTTGTTTTTGGGGGAAAGCCGGGTTAGATACATGGAAGGGCATTCTGCTTGAAGGACAGGAGTAGGAGACAGATTTTCAGAATTTGGTTTTTGGTGGTTTACATGTAGTAAAAAATAATTTAGAGTTACCACTAGAACCCTAGAAAGGTGGGCATTTTGGGGCAGATTTAAAATAAATTTTAAGTTTAAAATATTACAAAATTAAGAGGAAAGTTGGGGTAATTATGGCTAAGTGACAAATACTAGTTTGTGATTTAAAAAGTGAAGCTTTTTTTTTGGCACATACATAGTTCAGTTTGGAGTATCACAGGCCAATTATGACTAGTTAAGTTTCATTTTTTTTAGATTGAGTTTGATATTTCTGTTTATGCTCAAAGGGGTGAGTGAGTGAAAAGGTGAACCACCGGGTGGTATTCATGAAATTATTACGGGGTTTTAAGGAGATAAATTTTTCTGATGGTATTTTTTGAAGGGTGATGATGTGTCGCATTTTAAAATTTTTCAGGTGGGGTTTTTCCAATTTTGGGGCCTTTTTGACAACATTGAATTTTTGAAAAGGTTTATCGACACGGGGAATGTCATAGGTTTTGTTCGGTTTTTTTGGGCCTGGGGGTTCTGTCGCAACTATCAAGAAAGCGTTTTGGGTCAAGGGAAATTGGAATTTAAAGGGTCCTGTAATGAAATTTGCACATAGTAAGTGTGGAGTACTAAACAGGAGTAAGTTTAGATCTATGAAGAGGGGGGGGGGTGTTGCCAGGAGGGGGATTTAGTGATTATTTTAAGCATTTTTTTTGGTTTTTATTGGTTTAGGTTGTTGCGCATTGAACCCCAAGCCAGATAGCATAGGTGAGTAGGATATATAAGTGAAGTATAGTGTGAAAAGGGCATTTTGGGCACGTAGTATCGTATCTTGGAGAGGATCCCAACCTTTGGATACTTTTTTGGTTAGGGTTTTTGGATGGGCTGAAGTTCGGGTTTTGTCGGGGAATGCCGGGAATTTGCCCTCATTATCCCGGCAATTAGAGGTTGTCACTTAATGTTAATTTGCGCATCCCCTGCCTCCCAAACAAATGCAGTAGATTTTGTCATTTTTAACATAATTTATTGGCTGTCAACCAATCGAATTTTTGATCACTCCTAAATAACAATGGTTTGGGGGTGGCAAGTTAGGGTGGAGATGACATAAGCGTGTCGTCAGCAAAGAAATGGGGTTCAGGTTTTGAATACGTTTGGAAGATCATTGATGTATTGAGAAGAGCAGGGACCAAGGACACTCCCGGGGAACTCCATATCAAGTGGCTGTTTGTTGAGCGTTTTTTAAGGTGACTACGAACCTATTAAAATAAGATTTGAAATATGCAAGCCAGGGCCTTTTAACCATAATGGTCAATTTGGGGAGTGGGTGCCGGGGTCTACTGTTCAAAAGCTTTTCTTAGGTCAATTAAAATTCCTTGTATATTCCTTTTTTTCCCAATCTTTTAAAAGCAATCACATTTTTATATTGCACGTTAGTGTTTTTATTTTTCCTAAACCCAAAATTGGCAGGGTTTGATATGTTTTGTCCGTTATAAATGAATAAACCCTCCTGTCACATTTCTCAAAAGATTTTTGGATAGCAAGGGTAATTTTGATTTTGGGCCTATAGTTTTTAAAAAATCGTGGGGTCCCCCACCTTATGTTTTGGGCGTAACCCTTCCGTTTTGGGAATTTGGGGAAGGGCTATTTCTATGATTTGTTAAAAAGTAATAAGATGCATCAGGGACAGGGCCGCTCTCTTGTACAATAATGGTGGGACATGAGACAGTTCCCTGATTTATTTTTAAGTGATTTTATAACTCAGTGACTTCCAGGGCTCAGTTTTGCAAGATAAAAGGGAAATTTTGGGAAAATTCCCATCTAGGTAGCCCCGGGCAGGGCATTGGGCTGGGTTTTTAAATTGGCAGATTAAACCCTTGGTTGAAAAATCTTTTATCTTGTTAGCTGGTAAAGGGATGCAGTGGTGTTTCATTGGTTTAGTTAGGGCAATTTTCTTTTTTTTTTCAGTTTGGGGTCCCTAGAATCTGAGAGTTTTTTTTCCAGGTCTTTTTATACCCTCTAGGTCAGGAATCTACTGGGTAGTATAGTGTTTGCTTTCTTTATTACTTTGGTGAGGACTGATAAATAGTGTTTAAGAAATCTTTGTGTATTAAGCCCTGCCTATATTTGCTTTTAAATTTTGGTGTTTTTATCAATGGATTTCAGAAGGGTGCGGGTTAGCCAGGGGGCAACCAAGCCATTTGTTTGTGACTGTTTTTTTTTATAGGACAATGTTTTTTGTAATTCTAAGAAATTTTTAAGAAAATGTCTGCCCAGTCAAAATCCCAATTGGCTTTGGAGAATTCTGTACCACAACCCTAGTCACTGTGAACTTCCTTATTAGGCCTCACGGAGCAAATGAAATTTTTGTTTTCAAGTGGTGGTTTACTAATTTTTGTAAAGAAAGGTGGTTTTGGGGTCTGTAGTGTATCTGTGATTACCCTATTTAAGGGGGCATATTTTGGCCATGGTCAATATGTTGCCTTTTTTTCATTGGCCGGTTTGGGTGTATTATTGTTGGTATAGAAGTGTGTTTTCATATTGTTGATGAAATCATTACAGGCTGATCATCTAGGGCCAAGGTTGATTTGAAGTCCCACAAAAGAAAGTTTTCCCTTTTCATTTGTCTTTTTGTTATTGGGCCCTTTTTTTTCTCACTAAAATTTTGGGATTTTTTGTGTGGGGTACCCGGAAATAGCACCGATTGTTATGGCGTTTTAAGGTTTTTACAGTAAAATTAGCAAAAAGTATTCCCAATTCATCACTAATTTCAGGGTGCTAATACAAGATAATTGGGGTTTAAATAAAGTTGCAAACCACCCCAAATTGGGGGTGGCCGCAGTTTGGGTTGCGTGTATCCGGTAGAGGGAAAATACTATTTGTCCGCTAACCAGGGCTCGTAAAAAAAGCAGGGGAAGGGGTCTTTTTGATTCAAGGAGGCCAGGGGGTCATCATAGTGTTTGCTTAAGACCTAATGTTGTAGTTTAAATACGATAGACTTTTAGCTTGTTGGATAGTGGGCTTGGAGCTGGGTAGAAAGGCAGTTACTTTCCAATAGGTTTTGATTTTGTGTCAATTAGGAGGTTTAATCAGGGCAGGCAACACTCTATTTAAATTTCGGTTATTTATATCCTGATTGTGGGGTTGATTTTAGTACTGATATCTTAGGGGGGAAGTTTGGGACAAATGTATAGCTAAGCATTTTTTGGGCATGTAAGTAAAAGTCCTAATACAAAAAAAAAGGGGTTGGGTTTCTTTTTGGCTGAATGACTAAATACAACAGGTAAAACAAAATATAAAAAACAAATTAAAAATCACCAATCTCACTATAATTACACTTGGGCTAAATAAGAATTTGGGAATGACTAGTATTACTAGAATGAGCTTAGTACAACTGAGTTTAATCTAAAGATAAAAAAAGGGACAAGACTCCACTTGAATTGCACTAAGGTCTAATGAATGACTTTGGAAGTTAGTATTGACTAAAAGAGCTATATACAAAAAAGGTTTTAAACTAATAATAAAAAATACAAATTAAAAAAAGCCCAGACCCCCACTAGTAATTACACTAGGTCTAAAAATGAATTTTTGGGAAATTTACTATGTATTGAGCTAGAATACTATATACAACTGATTTTTAACTAATGATATAAAAAAGGGACAAACTCCATTGTAATTGCACTAAGGGGTTTATATAATTTTTTTACAAAATTAGAGATAAAAATTTTAAATTGACAAAAAAAAAATTGCAAGTTAAGGTACAAAAAAATAAAAAAAAAATAGAAAAAAAAAATATATGAGGTATTGGGACATTTTGCAAAAGATGTTAAGGGCCTTGAACAATAAATAATTTAAATAACCAATTGCACACACAATAAGTCACTAAGATATAAAACAATTTAAATAGGGCTTTTTAAATATAAAATATAATAAAAAAATCAAATTTGAAATGGGACTTGCAATTGCACAGGGGCGGGATAGGTCAAGAGTGTAACTGATTTAAATTGACAAAATAAAAATTTACAAATTAAAATACCAAAAAAAAATAAGTAAAAAAAAACAATGTCAAAGTCTTGGTTTTTAAAAAAAATAAATGGTAAAACAGGTACACAGGTACGAGGGACACAATGCACAGGTACACGGTACAAAGGATAATATAAAGTGAGTTAATATACAAACTTGGAAATTTGGCAACAAAAAGTTATGGGAATATAAAAAAAGATTAAAGTACAAAAGAAAATGACTGGTAGAAATAGGGGTTTTTAAAAAATTTTTTAAGTAAATGATTTCAAAATAAGTGAAAAAGAATGTTTATTTTTTTCAAAAATTTCACTGGTATTATACTTGGGTATTTGGGATACAATAATAAGAGTACTCTAAAATAGTAATGTGGTATTAAAACCCGGTTAAGGTAATTAACATAAGGTTTTTAATGATTCAAAAAAGTTAAGAGTAAATTGTATTGAATAAAAATGGTAATTAATTAATTTTAGTAAATAATATCAATTTTAGTATTTAAAAAAATAGGGAGTAAATGGGCATAAAAGTATCGATTCAGCTAATATTTTAAACAAACAATAGTAAATAAAAATTTGATAATGACTTTTGCTTTCAGTAAAACAAAATAGGTAGTTGATTATTTAATTACTAAAGATTGTACTACGAGATTTGAACAATAATGAGCAAAACATACACTACTTACTAGGCTTTTTTGGTTGGGCATTTAGTTATTCCTGTAAGATTATCCCCCGAGAAAACGTGATAGATCATTCTCGTTTTGGATTGTGAATTGACCTACATTTTTTTCCTAACTAGAATTTTCCCCTCCCGTGTGAACATTGGTGTATTGTTTCATTATTCCCCGCTTAAGTTTTCTGCCATACAGGGGGTTCTACATTTTTTGGGAAACACTCGTTTTTTGTATACCCTTTTTTACTTTAATAATGCAAAAATTTAAATCTTTTTTCCTATCATTATTGAATCTAAGCAAACACTTTTTCACCAGGGAACCAGTAACCTGGGTTTTTTTTTATTTCTGACTCGGGACAATAACACTTGTTTGGTCCTTTTTGATCTGCAGAGTAATTTCTTTACGTTGTTTGGTTCATATCACTGGGAAAAAGTGGACGTTAAATTTTTTACTGCTCCGATAGTTTATCTTGCTCAGTTTTTTTCTTTTGGGGGAGCAAAATAGTCACTGAACTGGTTACTAAGTTTTTTCTTCCATTCTTTTACTGCTCTTCAACCTTTGTATTAAGGATATATTTGTTGGGGATGCTACTATGACTGTTTGGATGGGCCCTTTTCAAGTTATTTATCCTGGGTTTTTTTAAATTTTTTTCAAGCTGAGGATTTTGTTTTCCCAGTTGTGTCATCCTGGGGTCTTGTTTTGTTAGTGTCTCCGAAGATTCATATTTTCAAAACTAAGGGGGAGTGCATGTCCTTTTGGGTATCTGGAAAAACGTTGGTCAACCAGAGACTACTTGGTAGGTTAATCCGGGGAAGGAGGGGGGGATGGGCTGGTGGCAGCCAATTTTTTGTTATTGTTTTGGTTCGCCCGGGGCGGTGGGGAGTGGGTGGGTTCGGGCCGGGGGTCCTCCTGGGTACACTTGTTGAATATTGATTTTTTTGTGTTTTCTGCTGCCCTTGGTGCTGTTTCCTCTTAGATGCGCCTCAAAATACTACAGGAATTGTTGTAGTTAAGAAGAAGTTGTAGTTATACAAAGCTTGGGGTTACGTTGTTCGGCTGGCAGTGGGGTGTTGCTTTCGGTTTGTGGGCAGTCTTCCTTTGATCTCTAATATTTTCGATTTGTAGGTTTTACTGTTGGTAATCTTTGGTCATTCTAGGTGCTACGTTGGGTAGTGCAGTTTTGCTTGTAACTAGGTCATCATAGGAGCATTGGTGGCTCTGATAGTTGGAGAAAAGTACGGAGCTTGGAGGTTGCTGCTGCATTGTTAGCCGGCTTGACAAAATCATGAACGGTAATGGGATCACTCCTATTATTTGCTTCAGTGCTGGAGGCAATGATGTAGGCAAGCGTAGAAGTGAGGATTTAGTTAGAAAGTTCAGGACAGCTATAGACATCATTAGGAAGAAGGGGGGGGCACCCTGTTATATGTGGCATTTTGCCAAGAAGAGGTGTTGGTAATGAATGGTTGTCCAGAGCAATTGGTATTAATTGTTGGCTGGATAAACACTGTAAGGATAATGCAGTACCATTCATTGACAACTGGGACAACTTCTATGGCCGAAATGACATTTTGCCAGGGATGGGGTTCACTTACCAGGGAGGTGTGGGTTTTCTTGCTAACTCAGTTGAGGGGGTTGTTAGGGCTTTAAACTAGGATTAGTTAGAGGTATGGGTTTAGAAATGATAAATAATGAGTATGGATACATTGATTATGCTCTGATATTAAGAATCTTAATAGTAACTGTCATGGAGTAACTCTGGGTAATGATAATTTCAGAAATTGTGTAAAAACAAAGATCAATAGGAAAAATGTGCAGAAGAAAAAACATATGATGGTATTTTATGCTAACAGTCGAAGTGCAAGAAATAAAATTAATGAACTACGTTTGGTAGCATGTGCTGGGAACTTTGATATCATTGCATTAACTGAAACGTGGTATGATTTAAAGAGTCGGGATATGACTGCTGAGTGTAATATTCGGGGATTTAAGTTGTTCAATGTGGTCAGATCTAATGGGAAGGGGGGAGGAGTTGCATTATATGTTCGAGAAAATATTAATTGTTGCATAAAAACAGGTATAAAAATAGATGGAGCAGTAACAGAATCTGTTTGGGTAGAGTTCGTAGAGGGTCAAGAAAAATTAATTCTAGGTGTAATATACCGACCTCCAGGCTTGGATCACGATAGAGGGAGACTTCTTTGGGACGAGATTGTTTGGGCTTCTAGACACAATAACATTGTCATAGTAGGGGACTTTAACTTTACTCAAATTGACTGGAATTCTTTGACTGGTAATCTAGAGTCCAGTGACTTTATGGAAACAGTTCAGGACTGTTTTCTGAAGCAGAGCGTAACAAGAGCCTACCAGGGGTAATAATTTGCTAGACCTAGTCTTGTCAAATAAGGAAACACTCGTGAATAATCTGGAGATCACTGAAGAGCTTGGCGCAAGTGATCACAAATCCATCACTTTTAGCATTAACTGGGAATGCAAGAATAATGATAATACAGTAAAAATCCCTGATTTTCGTTCCGCCGATTATAATGGACTTAGGGAACACCTGTCTAATCTTGATTGGGGTTATCTAGCTAATGATTTTATTGATGATGATCATACTTATGATTATGAAGGGATCTGCTTTTATGATTGTTTTCTTAATAATGTACACCGTGCCCAGAGTATATACATTCCCCAGAGAGAAATTAGGTCTAATAATAATGATCCCAAATGGGTTAACAGGAGGCTAAAGCATCTATTAGGGGAGAAAAGGGGAATTTATAGGCGCATCAGAAGAGGAGAGGTTAACCTTACTGACCAGTATGTTCAGCTTAAAAGAGAAGTAAAAAAGGGGATTAGAAAGGCTAAACGTGACTGAAATTAGAGTTGCTAATGAATCAAAGACTAATCCAAAGGGGTTCTTTCAAGTGTATAGGACGAAGGTGAAGGAAAAAGTAGGACCTCTGAAAATTGGGAATGGACAGCTGACTGATAATGAACTGGAAATGTGTTCCTTATTTAATGACTATTTTTTGTCAGTTTTTACACAGGAAGATGTAAATGAGATTCCAGTAATTAACAATTATTTAGTTCCTGATGAATTTAAGTTAACTAATATTACTGTCACGAGGGACATGGTTATTAAACAGATAGACAAACTGAAGCAAAATAAGTCCCCGGGACCCGATGAGCTGTTTTCCAGGGTACTTAAGAAATGCAAGATGGAGCTTAGTCAGCCATTAACGAGTGTATTCAATGCGTCCATCCTTACCGGTGTTGTGCCAGAGTTGTGGAAGATGGCTAATGTGGTTCCTATATTCAAATCAGGGGATAAGTCCACTCTTTCAAATTACCGTCCAATAAGCCTGACATCTATAGTGGGCAAGTTATTAGAATCAATTATAGCTGAAATTATCAGAAGTCACCTTGAAGAGCATAACTTGATAAATGAATCTCAGCATGGATTCATGAGAGGTCGTTCCTGCCTGACAAACTTACTGACGTTCTTCAATAGAACTTTTGAGGCAGTTGACAGTGATAAGGAATATGCTATTGTTTATTTGGATTTTAGTAAAGTCTTTGATAGAGAAACCCCCACAAGAGACTCTTTAAAAAAAGTGCAGCTCATGGGAAAAGGGGGGTAAGTTTTTAGCATGGATTGAGGCATGGCTTACCAATAGAAAGCAGGGGAGTTACCATTAATGGAGTGAAATCTGAATGGGATTAGTCACTAGTGGCTTTCCACAAGGACAGTTTTAAAGGGCCCTCCTTGTTCATAATTTACATTAATGACCTTGATGAAGGGATTACAGTGACATGAGTAAGTTTGCTGATGATACAAAGATAGGCCGTATAATTCACTCTGAGGAGGATATCAATGAACTCCAGGACAATTTAGACAAATTAATGTCTTGGTCTGAAAAATGGCAGATGAAGTTCAATGTGGATAAGTGTAAGGTACTTGCCCTTGGTAATGAAAATAACCGTCGAAGCTATAATCTAGGTGAAGTAGAGCTTGATCATACAGAATGTGAAAAAACTTGGGAGTCATGGTAAGCAGAAATCTAAAGCCAAGACAATAGTGCCTTAGTGTGCGCAACAAGGCCAACAGATTACTTGGATTTATCTCAAGAAGTATAAGTAACGGAAGTCCAAAAGTTATTTTACAGCTCTATACATCACTAGTGAGGCCTCATTTAGATTATGCTGCTCAGTTTTGGTCCCCTTACTACAGGATGGACATAGACTCATTAGAGAACATTCAGAGAAGATTGACTAAAATGATTTACTGTGTAAGGAACCTCCCGTATGAAGATAGACTAAAGCCTTAAATCTCCACTCTCTGGAGAGGCGTAGAATGAGGGGAGATATCATTGAAGTGTATAAGTGGATGACAGGCATAAACAAGGGAGATATTAATAAAGTACTGAGGGTGTCGAACCAGGTAAGAACCAGAAATAATGGATATAAGTTGGATAAATTTAGATTTAGAAAGGACATAGGTAAGTACTGGTTTTCTAACAGAGTTGTAGATGCGTGGAACAGTCTTCCCAGTGGGGTGATAGAGGCTAGGACCTTGGGTAGCTTTAAGAAGAGACTGGACAAATATATGAGTGGGAGGGGCTGGGTTTGATTGGTGTCATGGGGTACGGGAGTTATTTCTTGGGTAGCTTTAGGTAGAGGTCGTTTTGATAAGGACCTGCCTGGTATGGGCCAGTAGGCCTTCTGCAGTGTTCCTACATTCTTATGTTCTTATTTCAGAGAGGGTTGGAAGGCAATTTTGAGTGGTAGGGGCCTGAGCATCCAGTAGACATGTGCGAGCACATTAGGTCAAATTGATTGAAGACATTTGATTTTTGAAATTTGATTTTCTGTTGTAATGTGAACAAGTTAGTCTGTGAAGGTGCTTAGGGAAGCAGGTTAACTGGATTTGAATTCTGGAGGTGAAAACTCCAGTGCTTGCTTTCTGAAGGATGGATGAGGGTTGTTATAAATGTACTTTTGGAAAGACATCTAAGAAGTAAGTGATGGTGATCGTATTTCTTTTTTCTTTTTAAGTTACCCTGCCCTAGTTAGAAATGACTGATATGTATACAATTATTTTCTGTAGTATGCAAAATAACCAGCACTAGTTTGTTAAGTATATATAGTATATATACATAACTTTTTTATTTTTTCAGGCATATGTCACATTTACTACATTAGGTGGTTACGTTGGCTGTGGGCTTTTGAGGGATTTTTTTCGCATTCCATCTTATGTAAAGGATGCTAATTTAGATGATCAATATTTAGCTGACCTATCAGAAAGCATGAGAAAGTACCCTAAGGTAAGTTTGTTGTAAATTGGTTTCATCCTTATAATATCATGATTGTAGCATAAGCATTTGCTGTTTGAAAGAGTACTCATCTTATGTGGTATTGTGGTCTAGTAAAATACTTTTCTCTTCTAAAAGAAAATATATGCAGATGTGTTGAGGCTCCTTGAGTATATGTTGTGTTCTTGGGGTCCACCCACCTTTGTATATTAATGACATTAAATGAGCATGCAGTTATTTCATAAAATAAAATATTTCTATAAACTTTTTCTCAACGTGATAGCCACCCTTCAGTCTGGTGAGGTTTGTGGCTCAAATCCTAGTAGGAAACCTCTGGAGCACCTTCTTTGCTGCTGCCATACCCTCAGAAGAACTTTTTGGCATTACCTGGACTCCACTTGTACATCTTGCACCATTAGGTACAGCTCTTGGTAAGGAAATTTGCACTGTACTGTATATCTCTCGCTTAATTTCTCTTGTTTTAACCCTTTCAGGGTCCAGACCCAAAATCTGAGATGTGTCCACAGGGTCCAAGAATTTAAAAAAAAAAAAAAATTATTTTTTCTTACGAAATGGTAGAGAATCTTTTAATGAAGGTACTAAAACAAA
The DNA here is from genome assembly GCF_026875155.1 of Cherax quadricarinatus. Classification (NCBI taxonomy): domain Eukaryota; kingdom Metazoa; phylum Arthropoda; class Malacostraca; order Decapoda; family Parastacidae; genus Cherax; species Cherax quadricarinatus. The sequence continues at coordinate 18,491,953 of NC_069411.1, read as the reverse complement.
AAGTACGAAATTTGATGGAAAATTCACGAAATTATGCTCTCATGAATTTTGATGTGTCAGTGATATTTATGCATCGGTGATTTTGCTGAGTTTGACTCATTTTAGGCCAATTACATTATTCCAGTTGACCAAATTCTTAGCTATTTCACTAGTATTACTTCTGTTTTATCGATTGAGCACAAGAAATCCCCAAATCAACTGTTTCAACTACCCAATAAAGTGATCAGAAACTGGTAATTTGGCCAATTTAACACAAAGTTCAAAATATTCCTATTTCAAAATAGGGTCCAGAATAAACATTGCAGACATTTCTGGCACTAAACTAACATTTCCTTTGTTCATTAGTTATGTTTTCAGGCTTTACAAATGAATTCCATTTTGATTTTTTATTCACATAATGAATTTTTATTCAAACCAAAAAATGGAAGATTTACTGTTATGCAATATTGTAATAATTGTATAAATAACATCAGCGCATTTGTGAACGCACATAAGACCCACCAGCTGGTATCTATTGGATGAGTGATGTGATTTGTTTACTCTTGAACTTTGGCAAAAAACATTTCTGCTATTTTGAACTTGGTTTCAAGCCATTTTCAGTACTAAACCAATCAAAATCATATCTATTTCTGTAATATATCTTCCATTCTATCAAAAGGGAGTGCATCTACATATGAAAATGGGGGATTTTAACTTTAGACAAATTGATTGGAACAATTTGACAGGAAATCTTGAGCCTAGTGACTTTCTTGATACAGTTCAGGATTGCTTTTTAAAACAGTTTGTGACAGAACCAACTAGAGGAAACAATCTGCTTGACTTGGTTCTTGCCAACAAAGATTCACAAATTAATAATCTTGAGGTTAATGATGAGCTTGGGGAAAGTGATCACAAATCACTTAGTTTCAATATATTATGGAATTACTAGTAAACTACAATCAAGTCTCTGTCCCAGACTTTTGATTGGCTGATTTCCTGGGACTGAAAAATGACCTGGGAGGGCTAAATTGGGAAGTGCTGACTAAGGGTCAATTAGCTGGTGTTGGTTGCCAATATGACATTTTTCAGAGCATAGTTCTAGCTTCTCAGTCAACTTTTGTTCTGAGTAGGGAAATTAGATCTAACAAAAATGATCCCAGATAGATGAACAATAGAATAAAACATCTCATAGGTCAAAAGAGAGACATTTATAGGCATATCAAAAGAGGGGAAGGGCAGTTAAGAAATCAATATATTCAGTTAAAGAGAGAAATATAAAAAGGAATAAAAAAAGCAAAAAGGGATAAGGTCGCAAGGGATTCGAATACTAGCCCAAAAGGGTTCTTTCAGGCATACAAAAGTGAGATTAGAGACAAGATAGGCTCACTTAAGAGTAGCTCAGGTCAGATCACTGACAGGGATAGGGATATGTGCGAAATTTTCAATTCTTACTTCCTCTCAGTCTTTACTCAGGAAGATACTAGCAAAATTCCAGAAATAATAAATTGTGGAACGGCGATAATAAACTATGCATGATTGCAGTAACTAGTGACATGGTCCTCAGATAAATAGAGAAATTAAAACCTAACAAATCCCCAGGCCCTGATGAATTGTTTGCAAGGGTTTTAAAGGAATGTAAAGAGGAATTTTACAAACCTTTGGCAAATCTTTTCAACATATCACTACAAACTGGCATAGTGCCTGATAAGTGGAAGATGGCAAATGTAATACCTATTTACAAGGCAGGTGACAGGTCCTTAGCTTCAAACTATAGACCAATAAGCCTTACCTCCATAGTGGGAAAATTTATGGAATCAATAATTGCCAAGACAATTTGTAGCCATCTTGATAGGCATAAATTGATAAATGAATCTCAACACTGTTTTACTAAGGGGCGTTCCTGTCTTACGAATTTACTAACCTTTTTTGCTAAGGTGTTCGAGGAGGTAGATCATGGTAATGAATATGATATTGTGTATATGGACTTCAGTAAGGCTTTCAATAGAGTTCCACATCAGAGACTTTTGAGGAAACTTAAGGCACACAGAATGGGAGGAGAAATTTTTCCCTGGGTAGAGGCATGGTTGACAAATAGGCAGCAAAGGGGAGAAATCAGAATGGGGGCACGTCACAAGCGGTGTTCCACAGGGGTCAGTGTTGGGCCCCTTGTTGTTCACAGTTTACATAAACGATATAGATGAGGGAATAAATAGCGACATAAGCAAATTTGCTGATGACACCAAAATAGGCCATCCAATTCATTCTATTAAGGACATTAGTGCACTCCAGGATGATTTGAATAGACTGATGTAGTGGTCAAAGAAGTGGCAGATGCAGTTTAACATAGACAAATGCAAAGTGCTAAATGTTGGACAACACAATAACCATGCCACTTATAAACTGAATAGTGTAGATCTTAATAGTACTGATTGCAAAAAGGATTTAGGAGTTCTGGTTAGCAGTAATCTGAAACCAAGACAACAGTGCATAAGTGTTCAATAAAGCTAACAAAATCCTTGGATTCTTATCAAGAAGTATAAATAATAGAAGTCCTCAGGTTGTTCTTCAACTCTATATATCCTTGGTTAGGCCTCATTTAGATTATGCTGCATAGTTCTGGTCACCATATTATAGAATGGATATAAATGCACTGGAAAACGTACAGAGGAGGATGACAAAGTTGATCCCATGTATCAGAAATCTTCACTATGAGGATAGACTGAGCCTCAGCCCTGAATCTGCACTCTCTAGAAAGGCATAGAATTAGGGGGGATATGATTGAGGTGTATAAATGGAAAACAGGAATAAATAAAGGGGATGTAAATAGCGTGCTGAAAATATCCAGTCAAGACAGGACTCGCAGCAATGGCTTTAAGTTGGAAAAGTTCAGATTCAAGAAGGATATAGGAAAGCTCTGGTTTGGTAATAGTTATGGATGAGTGGAACAAACTCCCGAGTACCGTCATAGACACTAAGACGTTGTGTAGTTTTAAAAATAGGTTGGATAAATACATGAGTGGGTGTGGGTGGGTGTGAGTTGGACCTGACTAGCTTGGGCTACTAGGTCTGGCGCCATGCTCCTTCCTTAAGTGGAAGGGACCTGCCTAGGTGGTCATTGTTCTAGGCTGGGGGGATGGCATAGACCTGCTTCGCATGGGGTCAGTAGGCCTGATGCAGTGTTCCTTCTTTCTTATGTTCTTAAAAGAGACCAAGAAATCGCAAATACTGCTATAAAAAATCCTACGATAAAACACCCCAAAGTCGCTGCTTTGATCGAAAATTACGGTCTCTGTTTTTTTTTTCTCTCATGCACTGTGTGCTGCAGTATTTGTTTTATGTAGTGCACACTTAACACATAGATGTATTCTATCATATCTAGTCCCAAATTTACCGCTCACAGCTTATCTGAGTGAGCTGAGCTCATGGTGTAGAACTACAGCATGGACCCTGAAAGGGTAAAGCAGGTGCTTGAAATGATCTTCAAGCACCTTATTGAGAGTATATGGCATTGCCTGCCTGGGTTTTGATTGTACATTTCTTCCTCTTTAAGACTAGAATTTTGTATTACTTTTGCATAAAGATGTGGTACATTGATTGGCCAGTCATGCTAAGCACTCTCCGGTCTGTTCAGTAAATGAATAGGTGCATAGACCATCTTGCTCTTGATGAAAGAGTACCTCTACAAACCACTAATTTACTGTACTCAACAGAGTTGACTTATACCTATTCAGATTTTGCATGTATAGTAAACAACTACCTTTCGTTAAGATACGTTCCAGAAAATTGGAGCTATGTGTGAAAACTCAATATTTGGAGTGAACAGCTTGTTGAAAAAATTAGGTTACATTCTCTGCCACCTCCAAAAAGTTAGATGACTTTTCTTATAAATACTGTATATTACCAGTCATAAGTCACATTTTTTCCAAAATATTTATGCCAAGAGTTATATACTGCATCTTATGAGCACATACTAACCCCCCCAAAATATGTAAAAATAATCAGAATAACAGAGTACATAACATGAGAATGATGGAGCACTGAAGTAGGCTTACCAGCCAATGCTAATCAGGTCCATCTCCAATCCAACTTTTCTTACTCATTTATTTGTTCAACAGATACTACACTTTGATGTAGTTGGATGTAGCCAAGGTTAATCAGTTGACATATGCACAGTACAGGTCAATATGGCCATAATTGAAGCCACATTTCCTTACCAAACTGTATCAGATAAGCAGGAATTCACCACATCTATTCCAAACTAGCATATACGATGCCATTTTAAGAATGAATGTACTGTTTGAAAAAGTAATAGCTAAGACATATGTGGTATAGTATAGTAATTTTGCAATAAACTGGTGTGGGAGGCTGTCTGAGAAATGTGCTGCCAACTTGGGCTTTGGCTCCCAGCAATATTGTAAGATTGCAGATTACATCGTGTTAAAGCTATATCTTGAATGGTTTTAGTTTTTATTTCAGATGTTCTTTGCATAAGGGGCTGATATCATGTTTATTGGAGTTGAAAATAGTCTACACCACACATGCTGTGACCGAGGCAAAGCCAGAGTTTGCAGGGAATTGGTGCGCTTCTGCCTCCTCAATCAGAATATTACTACTATGTTGATACCGTAATACAGTATGAGTGAACAGGGGCGGCAGCTGATAGAATATAAGCCCATACATTTTTCCTCATTTTATGAAACTACCTTGTCTTACCTATCAATGTGTGGGGAATCTCTTGAATCTGCAGTGTGCTTGGCAGGCAGTTTTTGTAATGGCTTCTCGGTGAAGATACAGTACCTCGACTATACAACTTTTTCGCTTAACATTTTATGACAGGTTAATATCACTTGTCATATTAAACAATTATAGTCACACAGCTAGAATAAATACATCATGTTAAAAGGCACAAGTATGTTAAATTACAGTGTATTTATAATTATACATGATACTGAACTTTTGTGAATGCTTGATGTTAATACACACTGAATATTTTCGTCAGACTTTTTATACAGCTGTTGTTTACTTAATTTTTTTTTTTTAGATTTAGATTTTTCAGTTACTATAAAAAAATTTTTGCTTCCACCTTTGAAACTCATTGCAACAAAATTGCATTGTGTGTTGTAGGGGTTTACTGCACTTTGTTAATGTTTTGTTAATATAAGAGTTATATTTTTATTAATTTTATTTTGATTAACAGCTGTGTGGACCATAGGCAATATTGGTCATGAACAAGGGCAGCTAAAGTGGGCTATGATTGGAGCTTTTATTACTTTTACCTATCTCACTTTTACATCCACCTGTTGCAAACTGGAGTGTGATATGTTCTTCTTTGCTGTTTAATATGAATGCAAAAGAGTGGCGAAGGACACCCCATCCCAATACTCATTTTTGCAAGTAAGCCTAAAGTTACTACAGTAAATCTGAATTTTGTTTTTGTCTTACCTGTATATTTTATTGTTCATCTAAGGTACATTATTTTACATGATGGTAGGATTGCTGGTGTCTTTTTTCTGTCTCATAAACATGCAAGATTTCAGGTACGTCTTGCTACTATTCCTTACATTTAGATCACACTACACATGCATGTACAAGTATATATATACACACCCTTCTGGGTTTTCTTCTGTTTGTCTTTGCTACTTCTCTGTTATTTCCCCTTATCTCCATGGGAAAGCGGACAGAATTCTTCCTCCATAAGCCATGCGTGCCATAAGAGGCGACTAAAATGCAAGGAGCAAAGGGCTGGTAACCCCTTCTCCTGTATATATTACTAAATGTAAAAGGAGAAACTCGTTTTTCCTTGTGGGTACAGTGGAACCTTGGCTTACAAGTTTATTCTGTTCTGTGACCTTGCTCGTATCCCGATCTGCTTGTATGCTGAATCATCCTCATTTAAATTACAGAAGACTGTCATTTAACCCATAAATGGTCCAAACGTATATATACGTTCTTACTGCTAGTGCCCCAAAGTATATATACGTTTTATTTTTCTGTCTTCAGATTTGACACGATTGGCCTGAGATGCCTTGTCAGCATAGAATGGGTCTTAACACTCAGTGTGCACTGTATTAAAAAAAAATGGGACCACTTAGTACCTTGTGGGAGCACCAGATCAAATGAGTGCCAGCTAGAGCAAACAGAGTGGCAAACACCTGGGATTCACTGATTTCATGTAGTATTAATTCTCCCATTTTAAGAGGAAAGTGATTTTGACCCCGAGTTTAGTGGCTTTGAGGTGGATGTGGCCATAAGTGGTCGAGGAAATATCAAAAAACCTCAATAATAACCCATGTGCAATATTTGTGCAACACCCTTTCAGAATGTCTTATAACGTAAGCCCTAAGTAAAGAGAAACAATTCTGGAATGTAATACTTGTTCAGCAGGCTGGCTGACTGGCCAGTTGCGTGGCTGACCGGCTGCTGGCAGCCTGTCTCTATCTCCGTTTGTCTGTCTGTATCTATGTCTGTATCTTTGTCTGTCTGTCTCTATCTGTCTATCTCTGTCTCACAGGTACACATAAATACAAGTATACATAGTGTAAATTACCTAGGATAACCCAAAAAATCCAAACAAAGTGCTATACTCTGCTTGAAGATATAAGAAAACACAATGATGTGATGACGCAGTCTTGTGGCTCTCTCTGAGACAGAGCTAGACGGATAGACAGATAGACCGGGACTTTGACAGACAGACATGTTTGTGTACCAGTGAAAACAAAGCGAGGGCCAAGGCTCATCTACTACTACTACTATACTACTACTACTATACTACTACTACTATACTACTACTACTATACTACTACTACTATACTACTACTACTATACTACTACTACTATACTACTACTACTATACATACTACTACTATACTACTACTAAATATACTACTACTCACTATACTACTACTATACTACTACTATACTACACTACTATACTACTACAACTACTATACTACTACACTACTACTATACTACTACTCTACCACTACTACTACCACTACTACCACTACCACCATCAACCACTATTAATACTACTAATACTAAACTACTACTACCACCACAACACTACTACCACAACCACTACTACTACTACTACCACAACCACTACTACTACACACAACCACTACTACACCACAACCACTACTATACTACTACCACAACCACTTAACTACTACCACAACCACTACTACTACCACAACTACTACTAAAATACTACTACACAAACCATTTCTACTAACCATACTACTAACACCACCAACACCACTATTACTAATACCACCACACTATTACTACATACCATCACCATATTACTGTTACTACTACTATATTACTAATACTTTATAACACTTAGAAAAATGTTCTCTTTATGTTCCATAAAAAAAGGCGAAGGAATTTTTTTATTTTCCAAAAAATTCGGGCAACTGGTAGTTTAACGTATTATCGTATCGTTTGGACGTTTTATGGTTAACAAAGGATTTATGTTTCCTGAAAATGCTGTGTTAAGTAAAACCGTGTTAGGTGACTGAAGGGACTTGGGGGAAAAATTAGGGTTAATGTTCCTGGAGTGCCCCAAAAAAGCCAAACAAATTTTTTTTAGGCCCCCCACATTTTACAAAAAATAAGCGAATATGTAATTGTAAACTCATTGTCGTGATGTTATAGTTGTTTTTACTGCATTAGATTACAAATGCAGCAGAAATAATAGTATTTCTTACCTTAAATTGTGGGTGCTGGTGTTTGTGGATGATTGTGGAGTTATGCTGTGGCCCTACTGGGCTGAGGTGGATGGTAGAGATTCTGGTACTGAAGTCAATGGTTGTACTGGAGTGTGCATAAATTCTGTAATGGATTTCTGTTCTCTTTTACCCTGCAATACATTGTACAGTTGACGGTAAAGCATCAGCTGCTCTAGACACCGTTTCAGGGTCCTCGTCACTGAAAAAGTCTAAGTCAGTAAGTTATTCAGTTAAGTCAGTCAGTCATTCAGTAAGTCAGTCAGTCATTCAGTAAGTCAGTCAGTCATTCAGTAAGTCAGTCAGTCATTCAGTAAGTCAGTCAATTACACAAACTCATGTTTACCTCATTTTATGTGCACAAAGCGAGACTCATTACGGCCACAGGTTATCTCTTGTCTAATATCTCTTTTCTTTTTAATTCTAAGACTTACATGCTTATACCTTTTCTTGCCACTTTCAGCAACACTGGAATGCCTACTGGGTGTTATGATTGCTTGGCAGATACAAAATATGGTAATTAAAAGCTCAAAACACAGTTCACAAACACTGCTAGCTTGTAGCAGAGAAGAGGAACTAACTGAACACGTATGAAGTACGAATGCTGGGATAGTGGTGTCGGGAGTGTAGGGGGGTGGCGGGGGATGGCGGGAGGTCTCCCCTGCTGATCCACAACAAGGCAGCTGCTTTGAGGAAAAGGAAATTTTTTCCCCTCCCGCAAACTGAACCATGTTAAATTAATTTTATGAAGTGCTAAATAAAATTGTGCCGCAATTCTTCAATCATGCTATACCCGAATTGTGCCAAATAAACTCTTGTTAAATGATGGTCTTCTGTAATTGAAATGCCATTAATCCATTCCAGCAGAATTCCTGCTTTGGGAGGCAGGACAAAAATACTTCAGTATGATTCTATGGCTTATTTATTTATCACAATTCATCTAATACGACATAATAAACAATATAAATAACATAGAACCCTGATATATACTCTAGAATAAATAAAATATGGCATTGTGTCCAATGGTAGTGGTCATTCCCTACCTCAAGTGGCCACCTTGTGGGTCAGTGGAGGAGACTTCCTGCCATCCTGACACTTCTGACACCACCATCCCAGCTTCGTGAATACGTGTTCAGCTCCATATCTCTCCTACAAGCTAGCTGTGTTTGTGAATTGTTTTGATCTTACTGACTTGACTTGACTGACTTGACTGAATGACTTTACTGACTGACTTACTGACTTGACTGTATGACTTGACTGACTGACTTGACTGGCAGACTGACTTGACTGGCTGACTTGCCTGCCTGACTGACTTGCCTGAATGATTTGACTGACTTACTGAATGACTTAGACTTTTTCACTGAAGAGGACCCTGAAATGGTGTCTAGAGCAGCTGATGCCTTACCGTCAGTTGTATAATGTACTGAAGGGTAAAATAGAACTGAAATCTATTACAGAATTTATGCACACTTGTACAATCATCAACTTCAGTACCAAAACCTCTACCATCCACCTCAGCCCAGTAGGGCCACAGCATAACTCTCCACTCTTTACAATCATCGATAAATACTAGCACCCACAATTTAAGGTAAGAAATACTATTATTTCTGTTGCAGTTAAAAGTCTTAAGCAGTAAAAACAATGTAATACATCATGACAATGAACTACAATTATATATTCACTTTTATTTTTGTAAGATCTGGAGGTCTAAAAAAAAAGTTGCTCGAGGGAAAAGCTCGCATCCTGAATTTTTGCTCGTATCCAGAAAAAAAAACCGACTGAGTGACTGCTTGTATCCTGAAAAACTTGTATGGTGGGGCACTCATAAACTGAGGTTCCACTGTACATTAATTTCATGTACAGTGGAATCAATGTACACTGTACATTAATTCCATTGTACATTAATCCCGACTTTGAATGCAGATGGATTTCTTGCCCTTGCAAAACTTTCTCTTGAGATCCTGTGCCTGCATCTTTTTCATCTCATCTGTTCACATCAGTAATAAGATTACTCAAAATCTCTGATTTTTTTATAAATATTCATTTTGCACTTATGATTATCATACTAATAATATAAATATTCAAGGATGAGGAATATTTGACATAGTTGGTATCTAGGAAATTGGTTCAGCAATTGTCAAAGTTTTAACAATTGTAAAATTATTATGAAACCTGCAAAAATTTTTCTTTAGTTTCTGTATCTTATTTACTTTACATCGTTAATTAATAATGAAAATTTTCTAATTGTATTTTAGTTATTTTATATGCTTTATTTACTTTTTTCCTCCACAGAAGAATGATGGTTTTGACAATGAGTTGTTTACTAATGAGCAGTTTGTGGGCCTCAGCATTATATTTCAACGCAACAGTAACAGACAAACAAGGAGAGCGCATCAAGCTGAGAGATGCTGCCAAGAACTTTCTTAATTCTCCTATGTTCTTGAAATTTAAGGAGAATCTCAGATTCATTTATAATGATGCACAGGAAAATGGATGGAGCATTGCTTGGGAAAATTTTGTAGAGCTGCTTGATCCACTTGGGGAAATACATGCTCTGAAGGTAATAAATAATCTCTGTGGTAATATTGAGAGATTATAGAGAGAGAGAGTAGTTTCTTGCAACTGGTGACCAGTAAGCTGTTTTTAATGAAAATATTTATAATACTATGGTGAATGCAATTCGCAAATTACCCTTAATTTTTAGTGGAAATTTTTGATGACATTTTGGTCTGACCTGGACCAATGTCAAGCTTAAGTGGATTGATAATATCCAAGATGGACCAAAATGTCTTCTAAAGATTCCTCTTGGAAATGTGGGGTAGTTGTATTAATGAACATTCATGCTTCATAATACAGTTTTCTAATGCAAGTTTAGTGCTCCTTTATTGCTATAATAATTATAGTTCTCTTTTAAATTGTAGTGATTGTCATTTTTACAGACTCAGAAAATATTCAACATAATGTTTTTAACATAATGTGCATTACAGGTGTTAGGTCTGCCAAAAAGGGCAACTCAGGAAGAAATAACATCTGCATACCGAAAACTTGCAAAAGAATGGCATCCTGATAGGTAAGTGACTTAAAAAAAATTCTTTAAAATACAGCCCTCCTCTCACTTAACGTTGGAAATTCCATTTCCCAAGACCACATTGG
>NC_069411.1:18375128-18480591 GCF_026875155.1 Cherax quadricarinatus | reverse complement strand
CCTTTCCTCGCCCAGAGGTCTCAGACTTTTTTTTCTAGGATCAGATCAATGGTATTGGATCGAAGAGGGCACCAAGGAGAGTGCTATTGGCTGGATCAATAGCTTGTGCTCCTGGTAAAACAGCACTAATATTCTGGATCATCTGTCGATTGGTAGAAACTATTTCACATTTGGTGGGGTTTAAAGATAGGCCCAGGCTTTCTCCCATGTCTTATTTTTCTGATGTCCTTTAGGAGAGATTCTGCTGTGCCAGCTAGGGTACCATCATCTAAGAACCAGATATTGAACTCATTGGAGAGTGCTTCTGTGACTTCCTTGATGACCAAACAGAATAAAAAGGGGGCAAGAGGGTTTCCCTGTTGCACACCTTCACATGAGTCAATTTCATGGTCCCCAAACAATAGTTTGGAAGTCATGCTATAACACGATTCTATGAAGGGATAGAAGGAAGGTAAGTTTCTATAAACTACTTGGAGAGCAGCATTGCTGCTGAATAGGTAAAACTGGTCAATTAGCAAGAACTCGTTTAAAATTAAGTCCTTTCTAAAATTTTCTCTTATACGTTTAACCTTTTCAGGGTTTCGGACCTACTAGTATGGCTTACGCACCAGGGTTTTTGGCGTACTAGTACGCCTAAATTCTAGCGCCTTCAAATCTAGTGAGAGAAAGCTGGTAGGCCTACATATGAAAAAATGGGACTATGTGGTCAGTGTGCGCAGTATAAAAAAAAAATCCTGCAGCACACAGTGCGTAATGAGAAAAAAAACTTTGTGTTTTTGGATTAAAACAGCGACTTTGCACTGTATTTTTGTATGGTATTTATTGTTGTATTCTAGTGTTCCTGGTCTCATTTTACAGAATGGAAGACATATTACAGAAATTGAGATGATTTTGATTGGTTTTACAATGAAAAGTACCTTGAATTTGAGCTCAAAGTAACAAAAATGTTCGATTTTTACCAAAGTTCAAAAGTAAACAAATCATGCTAAGCGTCCAATACACGTCAACTGGTGAGTCTAATATTCTTTCACAAGTGCGCCGATATTATTTATATCATTTCTACACTAATGCAGTAGTCTGCATAACAGTAAATCTTCTATTTTTTGTGAGAATAAAAAATTCAAAGTGGAAAGCAGAAGAATGTAAGAGGGGCATGGGGACATGACTAATCAACAGAGGAAATGTTATTTTAGTGCCAGGAATGTCTTTCTTGTTTATTCTGGACCCTATTTGGAAATTGGCATCTTTTGAAATTTGTGTGAAATTGGCAAAATTGCTAAATTCTGACCCCTGTATTGGATAATTGAAATCGGTAAATGGGTGGTTTCTTGTACTCATTCGATAGAAAAAAATGGAGTTCTAGCAAAATAGTTATGATTTTTGTCGACTAGTACACTCGACTTGGCCGAAAATAGGGCTCAAAGTGGGCAAAATTGCCGATGCATAACATCGTTGAGGCCGCTAACTTCATGAGAGCATAATTCCGTAAGTTTTTCATCAAATTTCATACTTCTGTTGTCATTATGATCAGGAAAAGATTCTCTATCTTTTCACAAGAATTTTTTTTTTTTTTTTTTTTTTTTTTTTTTTTTTTTTTTTTTTTTTTTTTTTTTTTTTTTTTTTAAAAATTTTTGGGCAACCCTGAGAAAAAAAACTGGGAGAGGCCGGGGGAAAAAACCCTTTAAAATGGGTAAAGATATTTTTTTTTTCCTCTTTTTTAAAATTTTAAAAAAAAAAAATTTTTTGTCCCTAAAGAATCAAAAGAAAATTTAAACCAAACCCTTTAAAACACAAGCAAAATTTTAAAATTACCAAAAATTCCAGCTAAATATATTTTTAGAAAGTTTACAATAATTTAATAATAAACACACTAAAATTTATATACTTTGAAATATAAATATCAGGCTTTGAAATGAGCGGTTCAAATAGGAGGGGAATGGAACAATTGGTTTTTGGGGGACCAAAACGATCGGGTTGGGAGTGTGAGCGGGGTTTAATTATTTAGTGAAGGGTTCGGGGAAAACCCCTTTTATTTTTATATAGGGGCCCTTGGGAGTCCTGGGAAATTTTTGAAGTACAATGCCTGCACTCAAAAGGGGGGTTTTTCAGAATTACGGGTTTGGGGGGATATTTGTGTATCTTTTTTACGAAAATTATGCTTTTTAAAACTTTTTGGTTCGAGCACCTCTGAAAAAAACCAATGTTTTATTGTGATTTTGGGAGGTGAAAGTGTTAATGATGTTTTAAAGAATTTTTTTTTTGGGGATTTTTTTTTCTTTTTTGGTCCCCCCTGCCTGGGTGGGAGCCCGGGCCGATTTATTGAAAAAAAAAAAAAAATACAGGGAAATTTGGGTTGGGCCCCCGGACTTTACTGGGAGGGGGGAGGAGCAGGGTTTGAATTCCCTAAAGGAGGGGTTTGGGAAATGTTGCAATTGGAGGAAAAAAGCTTTTGTGTTTCAGCACACTTTTTTGGAAAAAAAAAACGATTAATTTAAATGTGTTTTTTTTGGGTCTCCCTCCTGGGTAGGAGACTGCCTTTTGTGTTTAAATAAATAAAAAATATACATTGGCCCCCCGGGTTTTACATCGCCCCCAAAAGCGCCCAAATTAAAGTAAGTGTTTTCATGTAAGTGGGGTTTTGTATGTGTATGTTTGGGGGTCTGAAATGGACAAAACTAATTCACAATATTCCTTTTTGGGAAAAAAATTCGGTCGGTACGGCCCCTGAACATACTTCTGGGAAAAAATAAAAACGTAAATTTGGGGCCCCACTGAATAAAAGCCAAAATTGATGAATTTGGGTTTCCAAACTCCCCAAAAAATTTGGTTTTAAAAAAAAAAAATTACGATTAATACATTTTTTCATTGAAAGTAATTTAGATTTTTTTTTTAAACGAACATAACTTAGAAACCTCAAACCCAATCGAACCCTTATTTTTTTTTTTAAAAACCCAAATTTACCCAAATAGTCATAGGTCCCCGTTTAGATTTCCCTTAAAAATTTTCATAAAATCCAAAGAAGTTTTATTTTTTTTTTTATGTTCAAAATAATTTTTTCAGATTTATGGCAGAAACATATAATTTTCCCGCTCAATTTAGCAGAAAAAACCCTTGCTAAAAAATTTTTTGGCTTGACTCTATGGGGAAAGGGGGAGAAAAGTCCTTTTCTGCTGGTAGGTCTGCCAAGTTAAAATGACAACAACACAACCAAAACACACTGGGAGGGGGGGGGGTTTAAGGTGTCCCCCCCAATTAAACCCTTTTTTAAGTAAATTTCTTTCTACATGAATACTGCTACTACTACTCCCCCTCCATCCCTCCCATTTCCCCTCATTCCTTCCCCCCCTCCACTTTCCCCCCATTTTCTCCCCCCTCCACTCCCCTCATTCTCTCCCCCCCCACTCCCCCATTTTCTCCCTCCCTCCACTCCCCCCCAAATTTTCTTTCCCCCCCCCTCCACTCCCCTTTATTATCTCCCTCCCCCACTCCCCTCATTCCTCCCTCCCTCCACTCCCCCCATTTCTCCCCCACTCCCCTCATTTTTCTCCCCCCCGCCACTCCCCTCATTCCTTCCCCCCTCCAAAAAATCCCCTCATTCTCTCCCCCCTCCACTCCCCCATTCCCCTCCCCCCCTCCTCTCCCCCTCCTTCCCTCCCTTCCTACCCTCCTCTCCCTCCTCCCCCCCTCCCTCCCCTTCCTCTCCCCCCCTCCTTCCCTCCCCTCCCACTTCTCTCCCCTCCCCTTTCCCCCCCTCCCACTTTTCTCCCCTCCTTCCCCCTCTCTCCCCTCCTTCCCTCCTTTCCTCCACTCCTTCCCTCCCCCCCTTCCCTTCTCCCCCCACCCTTCCCTCCCTCCCTCCCTCCCTCCCCCCCCTCCCTCCCCCCCCCTCTCCCCTCCCCTCCCCCCTCCCCTCCCCCTCCCCTTCCCCCCTTTTCCCCCCCTCCCTTCTCTCTCCCCTCCTTCCTCTCTCCCCCTCCTTTCCTTTCCCCCTCTCCTTCCCTCCCTCCTTCCCCTCCATCCTTCCCTCCCCTCCTCTCTTCCCCTCCTTCCCTCCCCCCCTCCCCCCCTCCTTTCCCCCCCTCCCCCCCCCCCTCCCCCTTCCCCCCCCTCCCCCCCCCTCCTCTCTCCCTTCCCTCTCTGCCTCCCCCCTCCCTCCTCTCTCCCCTCCTCTTTTCTCTCCCCCCTCCCTTTTCTCTTCCCCCCCCCCTTCCCTCCCTCCCCCCCCTCCCTCCCCTTTTTTCCCCCCCCCTCCCTCCCTCCCTCCCTCCTTCCCTCCCCCCCTCCTTTTCCCCCCCCCTTTTCCCCCCCTCCTTTTCCCCCCCCCTTTTCCCCCCCCTCCTTCCCCCCCCCTCCTTCCCTCCCCTCCTTTCCCCCCCCTCCTTCCCCCCCCCTTTTCCCTTTCCCCCCCCTCCTTCCCCCCCCCTCCTTCCCTCCCCCCCCCCCCCCCTTTCCCCCCCTCCCCCCCTTTTCCCCCCTTTCCCTCCCTTTCCCCCCTCCCTTTCCCCCCCTCACCCCCCCCCCCCTCCCTCCCTCCCCCCCCCTCCCCCCTCCCCCCTTCCCCTCCCCCCCTCCCTCCCTTTCCCCCCCCCCCCCTTTCCCCCCCTCATTCCCTTTTCCTCTTCCCCCTTTCCCTTCCTTCTTCTTTCTTTTTCTCTCTCTCACACACACACACAAAACACAAACATTTTCTGACTACAAAAATACCCAAAAGTGTTTTTTAAAAACCCCCCACATTTTAAAGTAGAAGAGTAGGGGGTCAAACTCTTTGAGTAATACTTTTAATAGAATGAAATTTTTGCATATTTAGATTCATATCTGTTTGGTGCATGAAGGGCCAAACCACTCTGTAACCATATTCCACCTTAAATATGCAAATAAATTTATTAATATACAGTGGATTTACTTGCACCGAGTAGACACCAGGGAGACTTCGTGAGGCATCAGGGAGACCTGGCTTTATATACAAATACACATGTACATGCATTACATACATAAATATCTGTACATTATATAAAAAATTACACAAGCAGTAATTTTGCATCATAGCATCTATTGTGCTTTTGTGAGTGCCAGTGATTTTTATTATGTAAATTTGAATTATAATTTGATACAGTAAAGTATTTGTTCTGATATATACTATTTTTGGAAATAATTAAAATTTCTTTGTCATTCTGTTTCACAGCCGAAACACAAATACAATCACCAGCCGTTCCACGAAAGCTGCCCTCGTCAGATGACTACCAATACTGCCCACCACGAAAAACAAGAACAAGAAAATTGCTGAGAATTCATCCTCACCATCATCAGCATCTTCCTCCAACACCGACTCCACCAACATCTCCACCAGCAACAAGATTTCCACCAAGAAATCTCGAAACTCTTCCATCAGCAAGCTTGGCTCCACCGAGGACACCCCCACCCACCCCTACACATCCAGCAAGTCGCAGGCTTCCCCCACCAACTCCTGTAATGATAAAGAGCCGAATGCCTCATTCATCTCAAGTGACAAAGAGGATAAAGTCTTGTCCTGCACTTCCACTCCCGAGAGAAAAAGTGCTTCAGCAGAGCTCCGGAACACTTCCAAGGCTGCCAAAGGTACTTCCAAGTCTTGGTCATTTGAGGTTGTGTCAGAGAAGAGGTCTAGAGGGGAAACCAAAGTGTCAAGATCTGCTCCCCCAGAGTTGAGAAAAACAGCTTCAGTTGAAGTTAAGGGAAGCAAAAGTGCTCTGGGAACAAATTTTCGAAGATCTGGTCGTGGTGTCAACCGAAATGAATTAGGAGGAAAGAAAAGTGGTGGGCTAAAAAAGAGGTCACATAGTCCTTCAAACAGAGAGCCCGGGAGAAGCCTCAAGACTCGCAAATCTCGAAGTAGAGTCACTAGTCCAGAACCTGTTGTGAGTGACACATCAGAGAGAAGCAAGTCAGATAAAAGTCGAGATATAAGCAACAAGAAAAAAGCTTCACAAACTCAGATTACTGAATACTACACAATTCGGAAAGAAAAGAGTACATATAAAGTAATAAGAACACTTCCTGATGATCCACCCAATGATCGGGGTACACGAATTCGAGCGGGATGGGACGAGGATGGAAAGCGAGTAACAAGTGTTAGTGCCATCACTACACGGCGCTCCCGCCACATTCCCAATGAGTGACTGTTAGTTCCTTGTTGTAACTGTGGTGTAGCAGCTCTTCTTAATTTAAAGAAATTGTACAAATGTTAATTATCCATAGACGTGATATAAAAGAGCAGGGCTCTCTATAATGCATTAGAAACTTCAATAATTTTTGTAATACTCTGAATGCCTTTTGTGGGTTTTGAGAAGCCTCTCCATTTTTACTTTCCCAAAGATATAAAAAGCTTGAATTGGAGCCAGATCTAAGTGTGCCTGTTTTATGATAGGTAAGTGTTGTGCCATGTCCTTATGTTGTACAAATTACATATAGGTCAAAGAACTTGTTCTGGTTTGTCAATAATTTTTCCTGGTAATTATTATAGACTTAAGCCCACTGATGTGTGGATACAAGTGAGCTTTTGCACGAGGAAAGATAAGAAAATAATACCTTAATTCTGTTGTAATACAATATCAATAATAGTTATAACAAGAGTATTATGTTTTTAGAATAGTGTTTATTCAGGCTGCTATTTGTGGGCAGTTAGTGATTTGCTAATTTTTCTTGGAATATTTATTTTTAGGAGTCATATTTTTCTTGCTAAAAATATACAGGTCTCCCTCAACATTCACAAGGGTTAGGGGATCAAGAGCCTCGCGAATGTTTGGTGCTCCAAAATATTGTAGGGAAATATACAATACTGCTTCCTTAACTTGTTGAACCATGAACAATCATAAAATACATGAAAACATCGTAAATTGTACTAAATACATACATGTTATGGTTTAATAACATGTGTGTTATTAAATACCACTGCCTCCACCAATGCCTCCACCACTTCCTCAACCACTGCGAGTCCCTACTACCCTCCCTCCGACCCCGCAACTGGCAGCCAGCCCTCTCACCACTCAGTGTGGTGAGTGTTTTGTTTGTTCATTATTTGCTGTTAAACTACAGTATAAATAATGTAAACACATTCATGACTGCATATTGGAATGGCTATTTGGACAGGTATTGGACAATGACATCATGTGTTTACTCTTGAACACAGCAAAGAATCAAACATTTCTGCTAATGCTAATAATAACAATAGTAATAATAATAATAAATGCGATAGAATTGAAGAAGGAAATCGTACAAAAATACGAGTTGACACATCGTCAGTGTGGCTTTGTTTATGCTGGAGTGAGCAGTAGTCTCTGTGCTCTTCCAAACATTTCACAATAATTCACTGTGTTTGGTGCTTGTAGATTGAGTGCGACTGGAGTGGTAGAGGCAGTGGTTGAGGCAGTGGTTGAGGCAGTGGGTGACGCAGTAGGTGAGGCAGTGGGTGAGGCAGTGGGTGAGGCAGTGGGTGAAGCAGTGGTTGAGGCAGCGGTTTAGGCAGCGGTTGAGGCAGCAGTTGAGGCAGTGGTATTTAATAACGTTATAAATAATAATAATACATATTATTAACATTTATTATTATTATTAACATGTATGTTATTAAATCACTGCCTCGCCCAATGCCTCAACCACTGCCTCAACCGCTGTCTCCCCCAGCAGTAGCAGAAATGTTTGATTCTTTGCTGTGTTCCAGAGTAAACACATAATGTCACCGTCCAATACCTGTCCAAATAGCCATTCCAATATGCAGTCATGAATGGGTTTACGTTATTTATACTGTAGTTTAATAGCAAATAATGAACAAACAAAACACTCGCCACACTGGTGGGAGGGCTGGCTGCCAGTTGCGGGGGTCGGAGGGAGGGTAGTAGGGACTCGCAGGTGGTTGGAAACTTAAATATGATTTGGCGGCTGGGAATTTGGAGGCTCGGAATTTGGCAGTTGGGAATTCGCGAATGTGTGAAGCCCGCGAAAGTTGAAAACGCGAATGTTGAGGGAGACCTGTAATGTAATTTTGAAACATAAGCATACAAGGTTTCCTCTTGTTCTTGATGTTCACTATAATACTATACATTGGTGGACAGTTGGTAATACTGCCTCTTGAAACCAATAATCTGGTGTCATTGGAGACATGATTCTTAATGATACCTTGTTCCAAAGGCTCCCATTAAGATATAAGCACTGATACAATAATTGACCACTGGAGATGCACCTTACTCTATTTTTGTGATGGAAGAGAATGCTTCATGTGTACTTATTGGCCAAATGATGCTTACAGTTAAAAGAGATATTTTGCTTGAACTTTTTATCTGTACAAAGTATATTTTGTATATAAAAAATTGTATCAAATAGTGTATATTTGTGCTTCATTTAGTATTCACCATTGGTATTGTAATACTTTTATTACATTACTAAGAATATTTTGTACAGAGTAGAGATGCACTGAAGAAAACTTTGTAAGGATCATTATATTTGATTTAGCTAATTATAGTGTTACTGTTACTGTGGGGTAAAATCAAAAGAAAATTAATATTTTCTTACATAAGCTTAGTGTACTTTTGTTAAAAACCCATTTTAGGTTGTTTCAATGCAGAAGTAATGACAACCCAAAACTAAGCTTGTAGTTTTCTAGGGATTTGAAATCATAGAATCTTATTAATGAGAACCAAGGCCTTAAATGCTGGTGTAGAGCTGTTGAGCCAAGGAATTGGAGCTACTCTCCCCTTCCTTGGCTTAAACATGATTACATCAAATTTCCCAGGCACTGTATGACCCTTACAGGTTTTTAAATAATATTTTTTCTACATTCTTATTCTAACTTTTGTGTTAAGATGTTAGCTTCTATTTTGTAGTTATTCATTTAGAAGTTAAGTAAGCTTTTAAATTGTCTTAACTGTCTGAGTCATTTGTCAGAACTGTTTGATTTTTAATGAAGAGCAGAGATATTTAATTATAAGTAAATTAATTTAATTAAGTAAACTTACCTTTTATTCATAAATTAATTGGATGTGTTTCATATAAAATAAGTACCACAATTTATTAAATAATGAAGATGAAAAGTTACTGCACTGTGACTGGAATGATTCACAACCAACTTTAAAAATTGAAAATGAATCTTTCACACTGTTTCAATCCATTTTCAATCATTATAAAGTTATGACTATGTTTTGTGCTAGTATTTGTTGAATTTAAGAATAATAATATTAACATCCCTCCCTTTGAAGGAGGGGTGTTAATGTTGCAATTTTATAAACTGTAGTGTAAGCATGCCTCTGGCAAGACAGTGATAGAGTGACTGATGAAAGTTTTTCTTTTAATAGTAATATTTTTTATAACTACTGAAATGTTGATATTCTTTCCAAATTGAGGTATTTTGGTTTTAACCCTTTCAGGGTCGGCAGGCCATCTCCTAAACTTGTTCTCAGGGTCGGAAATTTTTCGAAAAAAAAATGATTTTTCTTATGAAATGATGGAGAATCTTTTTCCCGGTCATAATGATACCAAAAGTATGAAATTTTATGGAAAACTTACGGAATTGTGCTCTCACAAAGCGGTCTTGACGATGTTTACGCATCGGCGATTTTGCCCACTTTGAGCCCTATTTTCGGCCACTTCTAATTTACAAGTCGACAGAAATCATAACTATTTCGCTAGAACTCTATTTTTTCTATCGAATGAGTACAAGAAACCACCCATTTACCGATTTCAACTATCCAATAAAGTCTGAAATAGGCAATTTTGCCAATTTCACACAAATTTCAAAAGATGTCAGTTTCCAAATAGGGCCCAGAATAAACAAGACAGACATTCCTGGCACTAAAATAACATTTCCTCTGTTCATTAGTCGCATCCCCAGGCCTCTGTTACATTTCTTTTGTTTTCCACTTTGAATTTTTATTCTCACAAAAAATAGAAGATTTACTGTTATGCAGACTACTGCATTAGTGTAGAAATGGTATAAATAATATCAGTGCACTTGTGAAAGAATATTCGACTCACCAGTTGACGTGTATTGGATGCATGGGTTGATTTATTTACTTTTGAACTTTGGCAAAAATCGAACATTTCTGCTACTTTGAGCTCAATTTCAAGGTACTTTTCATTGTGAAAGCAATAAAAATCATCTCAATTTCCGTAATATGTCCTCCATTCTGTAAAATGAGACCAGGAAAACTAGAATACAACCATAAATAGCATATGAAAATACACTGCAAAGTCGCTGTTTTAAACCAAAAACGCGGTTGGAGTTTTTCTCATTATGCACTGTGTGCTGTAGGATTTTTTTTTTATACTGCACACACTGACCACATAGACCCATTCTTTCATATGTAGGCCTATCAGCTTTCTCTCACTAGATTTGAAGGAGCTAGAATTTGAATACTAGTATGGCACCAACCCTGAAAGGGTTAATAATATTCCTATTTTTTTTTTGTACCAAGAATTACTTGAAAAATAATAATATTCCTCTACTGTGTATGCACTTTTTACCTGTGCACACAGTTGTTTTAACATGCATTCAATCAAAGCATATGCATGAATGGTATACTGCATTTGGAATTGACACAAAATGTATAGATTGAGATAATCATACTTCCTTTTCTTTTTTTCATTATGGTATTGTATAGTACAGGTATAACGGTACAGATCCATTGACCATATTTGTCTGCTGTAGTCGGCCATAATTATTCTATGCTACTGTTAGTTATTTACTTATTTAAACTACCAGATTTGTCAAATGAAATTTCCTTCAGCTTATGTTTTAAAAGTAGTGTAGTGTTCTTCCTTGTTCTGCACTGTTATTTTAAAGTTTGGATTAATTTTTATCTAATGTTTCTGTGCTAGGTCTTATTTGTCTTCATGAAAAAAAAAATTATATTACAGTAACATCTGATTTTTTTTTAATTTAATAAATTCATTAAATATTGTGTTTACTCAGAAAACATGATAGTTTTATATTTTGTTTATTTGTCTTAAGTTTGCATGATGGTGATGAGTGACACAATTAGCTGTAGTTGCCTTTGCATATGCTGTACTCTCTTTTATAAGCATATTAATTTAGTTAAAAATCATATTTATAAAATAATTATTTATATTTTTATTTCTTATGAAGGATTTTATGAATTAACTGCAAATAATAAATAATAGTTTATGTATCTAATATCACATTTCCATGGCAATGTATATTTTTAAATACTAATTTTGTGTATGAGGAAAATGTTAGTGGCTAAATTGAATGTTGTAAAACTCCTTATAAGTGATAAAATATGCTTTAAATATCTATCATATTGTTGACATCTTGTTGTATTTCTCTTCAAACTATTGTTTTATGTTGAACCATGCATTTTAATGCATAAGATTTGATTATCTTGCATTCCTAAATTCCCAAATGTTAGGAATCATGAACATGAATCTTACCATATGAGAGATCAGGTACAGTACTGTACTTGGTTTCTTCATTAATTGAATATACATTGACCCCCAACTTTCAATACATAGTAACCCTCTGAATTTGGGATTTATTTGTGTCGTTAAATACATACAGTATTAACAACAGTCTTGAATACAGTGATTGCTTGCAAAATATCAGGACTTGGTTAATTTCTATATAAAATGTAAATTTGTTTTATGTTCAGCAATACAAATTTATCTATAATACTGTTATGAGGCAGTTGTAAAGTGTTCATAGATTATACAGTGTTCACCTGTTGGTCTGGCTTCTTTTATATAAATATTAATAAGGAAATATCTTTGAGTACAGGTACTACTTCATTTTAAATAACACAATTGCTTTTTTTTGGGGGGAATTGAACTATTTTTCTAACCCTGTTTGTTATGCAATAGAAGTTTGTAGTGTCTTATTTGAGAAAAAATATTAAATACAGAATATCAAATGATATGGTTGTTTGCATTCTTCCAAGAAATTATCATCTGTGGTAAATATAACTGTTTAGTGCAAGAGGTGCTTTATTTAGTTAACTGTAAAGCATATTTACAATATAACAATATTACACCTAGTTCATACAAAGGAATGAATAGGAATCACTTATTGTATATAGAAAATCAAACAAAGAGGAGTACAGCTGTAAAATGATCTCTCTTCAAGGGGGGCTCTTTGGCATGGTGAAGAGGCTTTTGGTCTGAGGAATTAGACCTGTTGGTCTCCTTCCTCAGACCGAACCTAATTACCCCCCAATCCCCCCTCCCCTATCCCATCCTCTCTTTTTATTTTCCTCCTCCTCCTCCCCTGTCCCTCCCTAATTCCCTTCCTCTTTTTGGCCTTTTTGATTCTTCCCACAGGCATGCTAGTTCCTAGGTAGGGGAAAGGGTACCGGGGTCCATCCCATTCCATTGAGGTTGTTGGCGGTGGTGTAGTTTGCCGTGGAATCTGGCCGCCCTCTCTTTTGTCCACCGAGGTAGCTCGGCAGATGTGAGGTTGCTATCGTGGATTGCTGGTTTACTGGCATGAAAGGTAGGGTATGGCACGGGTTCCATGCCGCATCTGCACAACTTGCGGTGCTGAGGTCCTCTTGGGCGTGGAGGGCGATTTCCGGCCCTTTCATTCCTCTTAGAAACTATTCCCCCCGTTTCCCCCTCTTTTTTATTCTTTTTTTTTATTTTTATTTCTTTTTTCTTTTTTCTTTTTTCTTAAAAACAGAAAGAAGAAACCTAACCATAGAAGACCCAGTCCATGAACCTGCTACCCCCAGGCTCCTTCTTGATACTGCACCCCATTCTGACCCTGCCTCGTTTTTTGACCACTCTTCGGACACTCCTGATGCCCCTGTACCTCTTGCTGGTGCTGTTTCATCACCAGCTTCAGGTACTGGGGTCTCGACTGAGTCCTTCAATTTCTCTGACCTCCACCCTCCTTTGACTATGCTTCCGGCCTCTCCCTCTACGGTGCAGCAATTTTTGAATTCCCAGCCCATCCCACGTCGGACCAACTCTGGTCCCACTTCTAAACGCCAACGACAATTACCTGATGATACTTCGCCACCTTCCCGTTCTACTCAGAAAAGACCGACACGTCATGCACTCCCTTTCCATGCTCAGTTTCGGACCGCACAATGGACTAAATTCTTTACGACCGATTTCCTCTATTGCCTATCTTTCCAACCATAGTATTGGCAAGGCGCACCTATGCCATGTTGGTAGAGATATTTCTTTTCATGTTCTCGGAAGCGGTACACGCATCATCATTGTCCAGAATGCTACCCAAGCTCATGATCTTTCTTTTCTTTCACATACTGATACTATTCTTGTCACTATTGAAAAACATCATTCCCTCAATTCTTGTAGTGGTACTGTCATTCTGCTCCATACCATAGTCCAACAGAATTTCCAGACATGTGGCAATGACATCCTTGAACAGCTGGAACTCCAAGATCTCCCAATCCTCAAAGTAGACACTTATGTCCTTCCTGCCCGCGGGCGGAGACGATACCCCTGCAATGTGGCTCGATTAATTTTCAACAGCCGTGAACTCCCATCTTCTGTTTATGTAGCAGGACATCGGTTACAAGTTCGAAAGGTGATCCCTACACTGCAACAGTGTAGAAATTGCTGACGATTTGGTCACCCAGCAAAATACTGCAGATCTATAGCCGAATGCCCAGCCTGTGGTGCCGATGACCATTCTAATACGTCTTTTAACCAACCTCCCTCTTCCCTTAATTGTCATGAGGCTCGCCCTTCTTACTCTCGCGGATGCCAGGTCTACTTAAATGAGCCGGAAATCCGTTGCCTCAGAGGCAGAAGGTCTCCCTTATGCTATGGCAGTTTCTCATATACACCTCCAAGGGAGACTACCCTGTATTTATTATTCTCGTGTTTCTAAACTTTCCCCCACTTCTAGGGTCCCATCTTCTGCAGCCTCCTCTGTGGTTACCCCTCCCATAGTCACTCCTGTCTCTAATACTTTTGCTGTCCTGGGCTCAGAAGTCCCTACTTCAACACCTCAGTCTGTTCTCACTTCTTCGTGTTCTTCCTCACAAGCCCTGGTATTGACAAGACCTCGTACAACACCTCTTCCCAATCGCCCCTCTACTTCTCAAAAGTCCAAAAAATCCCTAGTGCTCAAATCTCCTTTAACCCCTCCTTCCCTTCTTCCGCCTCCACATTTTACCTTTCCAGTATCTGTACCTGGTTCTTTCCCTCTCACTGGCTCTGCTTCAAGTGTGGAGGCTTACCCTCCTCCTCCTCGTACTGTGCCTTCCTCCCCTGTCCCCTCTCAAGTTTCTTCCTCTTCTGCCACTTCCCAGGTTTCTGGTTCTTCTTTTCCCTTCCACACTACTTCTCCAGTTCCTTCCACCCTTTCGTCTTCCCTTACTTTTGTACAGTCCATTACTGTCCCAATCTTTACTCACCCTCCTCCTTCCATCTCCAATATTGTCTCCCATACAGCATTTTTGAATTTCAAAACACTTGAAGCTATCTCAGAATATATTGCAGAGACTAAACCATTAATAGACACTGATCCGTCCCCTGTTCCTTCTCTTTCCTCTCCTCTGCGCAACTCCTTTCTTCACAAAGCTCAGTTCCTTCGCTACTTGAACGTTTTCCGCTGCTGCCACACGTGGACTTTTCAAACCCCTCTAGTCCGTAGGTACCCTTACCTATAGATTTCTGGTATCTTTATCGTTACCAATCATGGCTTATTTAAAGTGGAAAATCCACGGCATCAGGGGTAATCGGGGTGAGCTTCAGATGTTGCTTTCCCAGTTTTTCCCTGTTGGTGTTTGCTTACAAGAACCAAAATTACACTCCGCTATTGTCTATCCCATCTCAGGCTATAATTTATTGTATTCTTCGGATCCTTTTTCTGATGGGACTTTTAATGAAAGTGCCCTTCTTCTATGCATTGATATTCCATACCATCAGCTATTTGTTTGTACTTCGCTGCATTACACTGCAAGCCCATATCCACTTGCGTAAGTGGTATACAATCTGTTCTTTGTATCTCTCTCCTTCTCGGGCATTATCTATCCTCGGATGTTACCTTTCTTGTCTCATCCTTACTGCCACCACTTTTGTTACTTGGCGATTTTAATCCTCGTCATTTCCTCTGGGGATGTCTCACTGTGATTCCCATGGCATTCAGTTGGAGGCATTTTTCGCTTCTCACCCCCTCCATGTTTTAAATACAGGTACTCCCAACCATTTTGATCCTCGTACTCATACTCTCTCTTGCATCGATCTCTGTCTGCTCTTCCTCCGTTGCACTAGACTTCACCTGGTCTGTTCTCCCGGATTTACATGACAGCGATCATTTTCCAATCATTCTTACTTCTCTTTCACATTCACCATCTCTTCATAGCACACACTGGCAATTTGATCAAGCAAATTGGGACCTTTCCTCGCAACTAACTGCTTTTAATGAGGTTCCTTCTTCATCTTCCATTGATGAGCTTTTACACCTCTTCTCGTCCTCAGTTTTAACAGCAGCTTCTCATACTATACTCTAAACATTGGGCAGGCATTCTGAGAAGTGCGTGCCTTGGTGGTCTTCTGCTTGTGCTTGTGCAGTACGTTTGAAACGCGCTGCATGGGGCAGGTTCCGGTACAACAGGACCACTGAGAGACTTCTTGATTTTAAGCAGAAGCATGTGGTTGCTTGCCGTGTCATCCATGACGCTAACTGCCCTTGTTGGCAAGATTATGTTTGCACCATCACCTCTGCTTCCTCTATGAGTGCAGTCTGGAAAAAAAGTATGGAAACTGAGTTGTAAATACTCTCCTGACCCAGCTCCTGTTCTGCGGGTTGCCGGTGTTGATATAGCAAACCCTCTTGACGTTGCCGTTGAGATAGGTAATCATCTGGTCCGTATTTCTCTGGGGGCTACATCTATGCCCCTGGTCTGAGGAATTAGACCTGTCGGTCTACTTCCTCAGACCGAACCTAATTACCCCCCAATCCCCTGTTCCCTATCCCATCCTCCCCTTTTTCCTTTCCTCCTCCTCCTCCCCACCCCTCCCTTTTGCCCTTCCTTTTTTTTTTTTTTTTTTTTTTTTTTTTTTTCCACAGGCACGCTAGTTCCTAGGTAGGGGAAAGGGTACCGGTGTCCATCCCATTCCGTTGAGGTTCTTGGCGGTGGCGTAGTTTGCCGTGGAATCTGGATTGCCTGGGGATGTCCTGATCCCTCTCCGGTATCCCGGAGGGTGGCTTTGGGTGTCTCTCGGGCGACGGGTGTATCTCTGGAAGCCACCTTTCGGATTCCGGGGGTGGTGGCCAAAGGAGGTATGCTTTGTGGCGGATTTCCGGCCGCCCTCTCTTTTGTCCACCAAGGTAGCTCGGCAGATGTGAGGTAGCTATCCCGGATTGCCGGTTTACTGGCATGATGGGTAGGGTATGGCACGGGTTCCATGCTGCATCTGCGCTACTTGCGGTGCTGAGGTCCTCTTGGGCGCGGAGGGAGATTTCTGGCCCTTTCATTCCTCCTAGGAACTATCCCTCCCCGGTCCCCCTTTTTTTATTCTTTTTTTTATTTTTATTTTCTTTTCTTCTTTCTTTTTTTTCTTAAAAACAAAAAGAAAGAAGTAACCTAACCATGGCAGCCCTAGTCCATGAACCTGCTACCCCCGGGCCCCTTCTTGATACTGCACCCCGTTCTGACCCCGCCTCGTCTTTGGACCACTCTTCGGAAACTCCTCATGCCTCTGTACCTCTTGCCGGTGCTGTTTCCTCACCCTCTTCAGGTACTGAGGCCTCGACTGACTCCTTCGATTTATCTGACCTTCGCTCTCCTCTGACTATGCTTCCGGCCTCTCCCTCTACGGTGTGGCAATTTTCGAATCGCCGGCCCGTTCCACGTCGGACGAACTCTGGTCCCACGCCTAAACGACAACGACAATTACCTGCTGATGATATTTCTCCACCTTCTCGTTCTTCTCAGAAAAGATCGACACGTCCTTCACTACCTTTCCATGCTCAGTTTCAGACTGCACAATGGACTAAATTCTTCACTTTACGACCGACTTCCTCTACTACCTATCTTTCTGACCACAGTATTGGCAAGGCACTCCTACGCCATGTTGGTAAAGATATTTCTTTTCATGCTCTTAAGAGCGGTACGCGCATCGTCACTGTACAAAATGCTACCCAGGCTCATGAGCTTTCTCGTCTTTCCCATATCGATGCTGTTCCTGTAACTATTGAAAAGCATCATTCCCTCAATTCTTGTAGTGGTACCATCATTCTGCCCCATACCATAGTTCAACAAAATTTCCAGACATGTGGCACTGACATTCTTGAACAGCTGGAACTCCAAGATCTCCCAATCCTCAAGGTAGACACTTACGTTCTTCCTGCCCGCGGGCGGAGACGATACCCTAGCAATGTGGCTCGTTTAACTTTTGACAGCCCTGAACTCCTATCCTCAGTTTATGTAGCAGGACATCGGTTACAGGTTCGAAAGGTGATCCCTACACCGCAACAGTGTAGAAATTGCTGGCGATTTGGCCATCCAGCGAAATATTGCAGATCTATCGCCGAATGCCCAGTCTGTGGTGCCGATGACCATTCTAATACGTCTTGCAATCGACCTCCCTCTTGCCTTAATTGTCATGAGGCTCACCCTTCGTACTCTCGCCATTGTCAAGTCTACTTAAACGAGCGGGAAATCCGTTACCTCAAAGAGGCAGAAGGTCTCCCTTATGCCATGGCAGTTTCTCATCTCCGCCTCCAAGGGAGACTACCTCGTGTTTCTTATTCCCGTGTTTCAAAATGTCCCCCCACTTCTGGTATCCCATCTTCTGCACCCACCTCTGTGGTTACCTCTCCCATAGTCACTCTGTAGCTAATTCTTCTGCTGTCCTCGGCTCAGACGTCCCTACTTCAACGTCTCAGTCTGATCTTGCTTCTTCGTGTTCTCTCTCACAAGCCTCAGTAATGATGAGATCTCGTATGACACCTCCTCCCAATCGTCCCTCTACTTCTCAAAAGTCAAAAAAGGTCCGTTAACACCTCATTTTCCTTTCCCTGTCTCTGTACCTGGTTCTCCCCCTCTCACTGGCTCTGTTACAAGTGTAGAGGTTCACCCTCCTCCTCGTACTGTACCTTCCTCCCCTGTTCCCTCCCAAGTTTCTTCCTCTTCGGCCACCTCCCAGGTTTCTACCTCTTCTGTCCCCTTCCACGCTTCTCCAGTTCCCTCCACCCTTCCGTCCCCCCCTACCTTGGTACAGTCCATTACAGTTCCAATCTTTACTCATCCTCCCCCTACCATTTCCAATATTGTCTCCCATACGACGTCTCTGAATTCTGAAACACTTGAAGCAATCTCTGAATATATTGCAGAGACCAAACCATCAATGGACACTGATCCACCCTCCGCTCCTTCTCTCTCCTCTACTCCATCTGCGCAACTCTTTTCTTCACAGCGCACCGTTCCTTCGCTGCTTGAATGTTTTCCACTGCCTCCGCATGTGGACTTTTCTAACCCCTCTAGTCCGTAGGAACCCTTACCTGTGGATTTCAGGTATCTTTATCATTGCCAATCATGGCCTATTTATAGTGGAATATACGCGGTCTCAGGGGTAATCGGGGTGAGCTTCAGATGTTACTCTCCCAGTTTTCCCCTGTTGGTGTTTGCTTACAGGAACCAAAATTACACTCTGCTGTTATCTCTCCCATCTCAGGCTATAATTTATTGTATTCTTCAGATCCTTTTCCTGATGGGACCTTTAATGAAAGTGCCTTTCTTCTACGCACTGATATTCCGTACCATCAGCTATTTGTTCGTACTTCGCTGCATTACACAGCAGCCCGTATCCACTTGCATAGGTGGCATACGCTCTGTTCTTTATATCTCTCTCCTCGGGCATTATCTATTCCGGATATTGCCTTTCTTGTTTCGTCATTACCACCACCGATTCTGTTACTTGGTGATTTTAATGCCCACCATTTCCTCTGGGGGGGTCTCACTGTGATTCCTGTGGCATTCAGTTAGAGGCTTTTCTTGCCACCCACCCCCTCCATGTTTTAAATACAGGTACTCTCACCCATTTTGATCCTCGGACTCACACTCTCTCTTGCATCGATCTCTCAGTCTGCTCTTCCTCCACGCATTAGACTTCACTTGGTCTGTTCTTCCGGACTTACATGACAGCGATCATTTCCCAATCATTCTTACTTCCCCTTCATATTCACCACCTCTTCGCATCCCACGCTGGCAATTTGATCAGGTAAATTGGAACCTTTACTCACACCTAACTGTTTTTAGAGAGGTTCCTTCTTTGTCCTCCATCGATGAACTTTTACACCTCTTCTCGTCCTCCGTTTTAACCGCAGCTTCTCATTCTATACCCCAAACTTCGGGCAGGCATTCTCAGAAATGCGTGCCTTGGTGGTCTCCTGCTTGTGCTTGTGCAGTACGTTTGAAACGCGCTGCATGGGGCAGGTACCGGTACAATAGAACCACAGAGAGACTTCTTGAATTTAAGCAGAAGCATGCGATCGCTTGCCGCGTCATCCGTGACGCTAAACGCACTTCTGGTGAGTTTCTAGGTCTCCATCTATCACCTCTCATTCTCTTGTCTCTAAAAGTCGAAAATGAGTGGTTACACCCTGGCTTTTCTTCTCCGGAGTAATATAAAAATAGATGTTGCCAATGAAACTGGGCAATCATCTGGTCCGATATCGTCAGGGGACCCACAACCCCTTCTTTCTAAAGCTGCCAAGCATTACATCACCCTTGCAGTTCTATTCCCTTTACAATCTTATGAATTATAAGGATTCTTCAAGCTGGGGAAATCCGCTTGGATCTCCCTGGCCCACAAAATATCATTACGGGCTAAACTTTCCCACTAGTTCGTCCCATTGCTTTACAATCAGTTTGAGGTTAAAGATTTTATTATCCGCCAAGCCCTTCCCTAGGCCTTAGGAAGGCCAATCTACCATGCTCTTCCATAAGGAATATTTTAGCCACAGGGCACTTCCTTGTTTGGGATCTAATTAATACTGACACATTTCCCGGTTTATTCCTAGCTGAAGATGTTCCCCAGGGATGTGTTCTGAGCACAACACTTTTTCTCCTTGCTATTAATGATTTGGCCTCTAGTCTTCCATCAAATATTTGGTCATCACTCTATGTTGATGACTTCGCTATTGCCTGTGCAGGCGCTGACTGTCACCTTATCACAGTTTCTCTCCAGCATGCAGTCGACCGTGTTTCCAATTGGGCCACCACACATGGGTTTAAATTTTCCAGCACTAAAACCCATCAAATTACTTTCACTAAACGCTCAGTCATCTCCGATCATCCTTTGTACCTCTATGGCTCCCGTATCCCTGAACGTGATACAGTCAAGTTTCTGGGCCTCCTCTTTGATCGTAGGTTATCCTGGAAACCTCACATTACCTTTCTGAAGACAACTTGCCACAGCCGGCTGAACCTCCTTAAAACCCTTGCTCATCTTTCATGGGGAGCTGATCGTCGAACCCTCCTTCGCCTACATTCCACCCTTATCTTATCGAAACTTGATTATGGTGACCAGATCTATTCAGCGGCATCTCCTGCTACTCTCTCTAGCCTTAACCCCATTCATCACCAAGGATTACGTTTATGCCTTGGTGCTTTTCGCTCTTCCCCTGTCGAGAGCCTCTATGCAGAAGCGAACATTCCATCCTTATCTGATCGCCGTGATGCCCATTGCCTTCGCTACTATGTACGCTCTCATGATCTCCGCAATCCTTCCATTTATAGAATGGTCATGGATATTAGTAGACATTCTTTATTTGTTCGCCGCCCCTGTTTACTCCGTCCCTTCTCTCTTCGCCTTCATTCGCTCTTGTCTTCTCTTCAATTACCACCTTTCTATGTACATGTAGCATCTTACTTTTCCCTACCCCCCTGGGAAGTTCCAGCTATTCGAGTCTGTTCTTTCTCTCTCCCTTGCTCGAAAGCCCAACTGTCTACGGTCGCTTCCCGCTCTCATTTTCTTGACCACTTTCACTCTCATTCTCATGCCATTGCTGTGTACACAGATGGCTCTAAGTCTTCTGACGGCGTAGGATTCGCAGCAGTGTTTCCGGACAGCGTCGTACAAGGGCATTTACTATCTTCGGCTAGTATTTTTACTGCTGAATTGTATGCCATCCTTACATCCACCAGGAGGCCTGGTCACAGACCGGGCCGCGGGGGCGTTGACCCCTGGAACTCTCTCCAGGTAAACTCCAGGTAAACTTATCCGTATTGCATCTATGCCTGTGTCATCATTTGTGGTTGTCTCAGACTCCCTTAGTGCTTTACAGGCTATACAGAAATTTGATACACCTCACCCCTTAGTCCTCCGTATCCAACTTTGGCTACGCCGCACTTTACCAAGCATAAAGATATTGTTTTTTGTTGGGTCCCTGGTCATGTTGACGTGCAGGGCAATGAACAGGCAGACACTGCTGCACGGTCAGCAGTACATGACCTACCAGTTTCATGTAGAGGTATTCCATTTACGGACTATTTTGCTGCAATATCTTCCCAACTTCACACCCGTTGGCAACAACGTTGGTCTGCTATGCTCGGCAACAAACTTCAATCTATTAAACCGAGTATAGGTTACTGGCCGTCTTCTTATCACCAGTGTCGAGGTTGGGAGACTACTCTCTCCCGTCTTCGCATTGGACATACTCATCTTACTCATGGATATCTCATGGAGAGGCGCCCTGCTCTTCTCTGTGAGAATTGCCATGTTCCATTATCAGTCAGCCACATTCTGTTGGACTGCCCACTTTATCAACGAGCACGCAGAATTTACCTCTGTCGTCGTCTTCGCTCTGCTGCTCTCTCTTTACCTTCCCTTCTTGCTGATGGACCCACCTTTCATCCAGACTCTCTCATTGACTTTTTGACAACAACTGACTTACTTCACAAATTCTGATACCTTCAGCCCTTTCTACTTCAATCTCTTGCTACCCCCTACCCCCGTACTATCCCTGCCCTGCTGTTTTCTGTAACCTACTGATCATCCCTCCTCCCTTCTGCCATCCAATACCCTCGCTTCCTTCCCTACCCTGCAGCGCTGTATAGCCCTTGTGGCTTAGCGCTTCTTTTTGATTATAATAATAATAATATGCCCCTCGTTTCTTTCAAAGTCTGCCAGAGAGTTAGCGCCCTTAGACTTTTCTCTCAAAGAAGAATCTTATGTGCTTTTCACACTTCAGGAACTGGAGGCGACACTCAGCTTGCCGATCATCGGCAGCTGGGCCAGACAACATTCATATTTGGATGCTACAACATTTACATCAGTCAGCCCTTGCAGTCCCCTTACACCTCTTCAATCTTACTTGGTCACAAGGAGTTCTTCCCAAGCTATGGAAATCTGCTATTGTTCTCCCTTTCTGCAAACCGGGTACTATGGGACATGATATCTC
Source organism: Cherax quadricarinatus (assembly GCF_026875155.1). Classification (NCBI taxonomy): domain Eukaryota; kingdom Metazoa; phylum Arthropoda; class Malacostraca; order Decapoda; family Parastacidae; genus Cherax; species Cherax quadricarinatus. The sequence continues at coordinate 18,458,228 of NC_069411.1, read as the reverse complement.
CCACTATCGTCCCATTGCTCTTACCAGTGCAGTTTGCAAGGTGATGGAACATCTGGTAAATCGACATTTAATATGGTATTTAGAGATGCACAACTGTCTCTCCACTAGTCAATATCTCTTTCGTAAGGGCCGTTCTACCATAGACCCCTTACTATGCTTGGATAAGTATGTTCATAATGCCTTTGCAAACAGCCACTCAGTTATTGCCATATTTTTTGACCTGGAGAAGGCATGTAACACAACTTGGAGGTATAATATTTTGGCCCAAGCCCACTCCTTAGGCCTCCGACGCAATCTACCATCCTTCCTTAAGAACTTCTTAACTGACAGACATTTCTGTGTTCAGGTTAATAATATGCTCCCACCGGACTTTGTAGAAGCTGAAGGTGTCCCCCAGGGATGTGTTCTAAGCACAACACTTTTTCTCCTTGCTATAAATGATTTGGCCTCTCTTCCATCCAATATTTGGTCATCACTCTATGTTGATGACTTCGTTATTGCTTGTGCAGGCGCTGACTGTCACCTCATTACAGTTTCCCCTGTGGTCAACCATGTTCATTGGGCCAGGTTTAAATTTTCCAGTACTAAAATTCGCCAAATTACTTTCACTAGATTCTCTATCATCTCTGATCATCCTTTGTATCTCTATGGCTCATGTATCCCTGAACGTGATATGGTCAGGTTTCTAGGCCTTCTCTTGGATCGTAGGTTATCCTGGAAACCTCACATTACCTCTCTGAAGGCAACTTATCACAGCTGGCTGAACCTTCTTTTAAAACCCTTGCTCATCTTTCATGGGGAGCTGATCGTCGAACTCTCCTTCGTCTACATTCAGCCCTCATTTTATCAAAACTTGATTATGGTGACCAGATCTATTCAGCGACCTTTCCTGCTACTCTCTCTAGCCTTAGTCTCATCCATCACCAGGGATTACATTTATGCCTTGGTGCTTTTCGCTCTTCTCCTGTTGAGAGTCTCTATGCAGAAGCGAATATTCCATCCTTGTCCGATCATCGTGAGGCCCATTGCCTTCGCTACTATGTTCGCTCTCATGATCTCTGCAATCCTTCCATATATAGAATGGTCACCGATGTTAGTAGATATTCTTTATTTGTTCGTCATCCCTGTTTGCTCCGTCCCTTTTTCCTTCACCTACACTCGTTTGTCTTCCCTTCAGTTACCACCTTTCTATGTTCATGTTGCATCTAACTTTTCTCTACTCCCCTGGGAAGTTCCAGCTGTTCAAGTCTGTTCTTTCTCACTCCCTTGCGCAAAAGCCCAACTGCCTACGGTAGCTTCCCGCTCTCTTTTTCTCGACCACTTCCGCTTTCATTCTCATGCCATTGCAGTGTACACAGATGGCTCTAAGTCTAATGACGGTGTCGGATTTGCAGCAGCGTTTCCAGACAGTGTCATGCGAGGGCATTTACTATCCTTGGCTAGCATTTTTACTGCTGAATTGTATGCCATTCTTGCAGCACTTATCTGTATTACATCTATGCCTGTGTCACCATTTGTGGTTTCAGACTCCCTTAGTGCTTTTCAGGCTATACGAAAATTTGATACACCTCACCCCCTAGTTCTTCTTATCCAACTTTGGTTATGCCGTATCTCTACCAAGCATAAAGATATTGTTTTTTGTTGGATCCCTGGTCATGTTGATGTACAGGGCAATGAACAGGCAGACACTACTGTGCAGTCAGCAGTACATGACTTTCCAGTTTCATATAGAGGTGTTCCATTCATGGACTATTTTGTTGTAATAGCTACCCACCTTCACGCCCATTGGCAACAACGTTGGTCTGATCTGCTCAATAACAAACTTCATTCTATTAAACCGAGTATAGGCTACTGGGCGTCTTCTTGTCATCAGTGTCGAGGTTGGGAGACTACTCCTGTCTTCGCATTGGCCACACTTGTCTTACTCAAGGGTATCTCATGGAGAGATGCCCTGTTCCTCTCTGTGAGAATTGTCAGGTTCCAGTATCAGTTAGCCACATTCTGTTAGACTGACCACTCAATCAATGAGCCCAGAGAATTTACCTCCAATGTCGTCTTCGCTCTGCTGCTCTCTCTTTACCTTCCCTTCTTGCTGATGGACCCTCCTTTAATGTGGACTCTCTCATTGACTTTTTGACAACAACTGATTTACTCCACAAACTCTGATGATGATACCTTTAGCACTCCCCTCAGCCCTTTCTACCTCAATCTATTGCTACCCTCTACTCCCACACTATCCACTGCCCCTCTGTTTTCCGTACCCTACTAATCATCCCTCTCCCTTTTGCCACCCGATACCCTCGCTTCCTTCCCTGCCCTGCAGCACTGTATAGCCCTTGTGTTTTAGCGCTTCTTTTTTATTATAATAATAATGTGAAATTATCTTTTTTTTTTCTTACACAGGGTTTGACAAGTTAAGGATCCCTAGCTTTATTGACAAGCTATTTACAGGTTAAGGATTCCTAACTTTATTGGCAAGCTAAGAGCTGTTACCTATATCAGCTCATTTGAAAGCATTTTTATTGTTATGAGACATACAAGTAGGGAACAGGTTGAAGTTGGAGCCATCTGTGGGCCAGCATTTTCATTTGATCAACTGACTTTATCTCGTTGACAACATTATGCTGTACGAATGTGTTCCATACTCGAGTCATCCTGGGCATGTATGATCTCAGATGGAGTGATGTTCTGGAGAAGGGTACAGCCAGAGTGAAGTTGCCGCTTTCTGCCTGTCTTGTGGCATAAAAGCTTGTTTCACGCTGTCCTCGAAGTGGATCCAAGTGTGGTACTTTGACAATATTGGCCTTGTACATAACAGTAAGGCCACCCACATCCCTCCTGTGTTGAAGGCTCTGCTGAAATGACAGATATATCCAGAATGGGTCCAGGTGGGAGATATGACGTCTTGCTCTGTTCTCGACTCTGTCAAGCAGTCGCAGATGAGAGGGGGGGGGGCAGGCAAACCAAGAAAGTTGAGCATACTCAAGGTGTGAGCATACTTGTGCCTCGTACAAAATCTTGAAACCCCTACTGTCAAGCAGATGCAAGATATGGCAAAGTGCTGTAAGCTTCCTGGCTGCCTTGTTTGCAAGATTTACAACATGGTTCTTCATGGTTAGTTTGGAGTCAAATTTCACCCCAAGGATATCAACTTCTTTTCCAGGTACCAACACCCTCTCATTCATCCTTACTACTGCACCAGCATTACCATCATGGTGCCTAGAGACCATCGTCATTTGCATTTTCTCAGGTGCAAATGTTACTTGCCATCTCTTTCCTCAAGCTGATATAGCTCTTAGCTGGTGATTGATGTAGCTTAGAGCAGCTGGCATTTCTTCTCTTGGATAAGTGAATGTCAGTGTACAGTTGTCTGCATATGCATGGGATTCTGGGATGAGATGAAGAAGGTAGTTGAAGTATACATTCCATAACAATGGTCCCAGAACACTTCCTTGTGGAACACTTGCCCCGATAGGATGTCTTGCTGATTCTGTTCCATTGAGAACTACCCTTAGAGATCTACCTTTAACCCTTCGACTGTCGTGACCCCAAATCCTGAAATCTCTGTGTCACAAGATATTTGAAAAAAAAGTTATTTTTTCTTATGAAATGACAGAGAATCATTTCCCAATGGTAATGACACCAAAAGTACGAAATTTGATGGAAAACTTACGGAATTGCACTCCTGCGAAGTTACGGATCTCAGTGATATATGCGCATCAGCGATTTCGCCCACTTTGAGCCCTATTTTCGGCCAATTATGTTGTTTTAGTCGACTAAACTTGTAGCTATTTCTTTAGAGCTCCATTTGTTCTATCGAATGAGTATAAGAAACCGCCCGTTTATCAATTTCAACTACCCAATAAAGTGGTCAGAAATTGACAATTTGGCCAATTTCACACAAATTAAAAAAGATGTCAATTTCAAAACAGGGTCCAGAAGAAACAATGCAGACATTCCTGGCATTAAAATAACATTTTTCTCTTTTCATTAGTCATGTCTCCAGCCCCCTCTTATATTACTCTTTATTTCTATTTTGAATTTTTATTCACAAAAAAATAGAAGAGTTACTGTTATACAGACTACTGCATTATTGTAAAAATGGTATAAATAATATCAGTGCACTTGTGTATGAATGTTAGACTCACCAGTTGACGTGTATTGAACGCAGGGCGTGATTTGTTTACTCTTAAACATTGGCAAAAATCGAGCAATTCTGCTACTTGAGCTCAATTTCAAGGTCCTTTTCACCATGAAACTAATCAAAATCATCTCTGTTCTGTCGTATGTCTTCCATTATATGAAATGAGACAAAGAAAACGAGAATACAGCCTAAATACGATACGAAAATACACCTCAAATTCTACAAACACGGTCAATTTTTTTTCTCATGCACTGCTTGCTGCAGGATTTTTTTTATACTGCGCACACTGACCATACATACCCATTCTCTCACATATGGGCCTACCAGCTTTCTCCCGCTTGATTTGAAGCCACTAGAATTTAGGCATAATACGTCAGAAACACTGGCTCGTAAGACATATATACGACCGAAACAGTCAAAGGGTTAAGCATCACCCTTCAATTCAACTGTCTTTTAAAGATGTACTTCTATTACCTTTATATTAAATTCTCATTAATGATTGCCCCTAAAAGCACCAACCATACCAAGACTATACCCCTACCTACTCTTAACATTTTTGTCTATCCCATCAATCCCACCTGCTTTACCTCCCTTTTATTCTACCCACTACCTCACGCATCTCCCCCACACTCTCAGCTGGCTCTTCCTCACTCCAACAAAATATTATACCTCCCTGCCCGATGTATGAAATCACAGCCTCCCTATCTTCATCAGCGTTTAATAGTTCCTCAAAATATTCCCTCCATCTTCCCAATATCTCTAACTCTCCTCTTCTGTTTTTAACTGCCTCCTCTTCTATTTTTAACTGTCACAACTTGCTAATTTCACCACAAAACTTTTTCTTATTCTCAGCAAAATTTGTTGATAGCAAGCATCTCACCCACTCTCTCATTTGCTCTCTTTTTGCATTCCTTCACCACTCTCTTAACTTCTCTTTTTCTCTCCATAGCCTCTTCAAGGGGAGATCCTTGACGTGGCAAAGAGGGTATTGGACTGAGGAATTGGACTTTTCAGTTTTCTTCCTCCAACTGAACCTAAAAACCTTTCCTCCTCACTTCTCCCTTTCCTGCCCCATCCCTCCTTTTCCCATCCCTTCCCTATGCCTTTCCTGCTTTCAGGCTTTGAGGTCCTTCCCTCAGACATTCTAGTTCCTAGGTTGGGGAAAGAGTATCGTTGTCCATCCCATTCTGTTGAAGTCCTTGGTGGTGGTGTAGCTTGCTGTTGAACCTGGATCATCTGGGGATGTCCTGATCCCTCTGGTCTCCCGGGGAGAGGCTTATGATGTCTTTCGGGTGGTGGGTGTATCTCTGGAGGCTGCCTGCTGGATTCCGGAAGGTGGTGGTCAAGGTATGCCTTGTGGCAGGTATGCAGCCACCTGCTCTTTGTCCTCCAAGGTGGCTCAGTGGATATGAGGTTGCTCTCCTGAATTGCCAGTTTGCTGGCATGAAGGGTAGGGTATGACACGGGTTCCATGCCTCATTTGCACTACTGGCTGCACTGAGGTCCTCTTGAGCATGGAGGGGGATATACAAACCTTTCATTCCTCGTAGGAGCTACCCCTCCATGTTCCCCCCCCCTTTTTTTCTTTGTTTTTTCCTCTTGTTTTTCCACTGCTCAAGAAGAAATTTCTCGCCTAGCTGGTAGTAATAAGTTATCACAAGTAATATACACTGATGGATCTAAACAGGAGTCTTCTGGCAGGGCTGCATCTGCTCTTGTTGCCACCTCCCTAGTTAAGAGCGATAATAAACTTGTTGAACTAGGCATAAGAATTAACAACTGGGCGTATACATTACAAAATGAACTGTTTGCAATCCTAATGGCGATAAAGCTAACTTATGACACTGAGCTTGACTCTATCAACATTACTGATTCTACGTCATCTCTGAATGCTCTTAACTCATATAATGACTCAACAACATGCTCATTGGAGAAGCCAGGTATAGACACTAAAAAATCCGGGACAAAAGAATTAATGTACAATTGCCATGGATCCCATCACACATTGGATTACTCCTTCATGATAAAGTTGATATGTTAGCCAAGATGGTGGTGTTCTGGAGTTTATCTGGAGAGAGTTCCGGGGTCAACGCCCCCGCGGCCCGGTCTGTGACCAGGCCTCCTTAGGTCAGTGTCCCAGGATGCGACCCACACCAGTCGACTAACACCCAGGTACCCATTTTACTGATGGGGAACATAGACAACAGGTGGAAAGAAACACGTCCAATGTTTCTACTCTGGCTGGGAATCGAACCCAAGCCCTCACCGTGTGAAGCGAGAGCATTAACCACCAGGCCACCAGAGCCCGGTGTGGCCCGGTGGCCTGGTGGCTAAAGCTCCCACTTCACACACGGAGGGCCCGGGTTCGATTCCCGGCGGGTGGAAACATTTCGACACGTTTCCTTACACCTGTTGTCCTGTTCACCTAGCAGCAAATAGGTACCTGGGTGTTAGTCGACTGGTGTGGGTTGCATCCTGGGGGACAAGATTAAAGGACCCCAATGGAAATAAGTTAGACGCACTGACTTTCTTGGGTTATCCTGGGCGGCTAACCCTCCGGGGTTAAAAATCCGAATGAAATCTTATCTTATCTTAAGAGTAGCCAGAATGAGAATGTAGAATATAACTTTGGTATATCTGTGTCTAGCATTAGGAATAATATTAGGAGAGAAGTAAATAATGAAAATGATTGTTATAGTAATGCAGTTAGAAGCCTGAGTAGATCTATAACCCACTATGATAACATAAACATAGGTAAGTATGTTTATGGAGCAACGTGCAATGTGAACAGACTGACTGATGTTGTAGTGGCCAGGCTTAGGCTTGGTTACAAGTATGTACTTGTGGCAGTTTGGGAGACACACAGATGATGATCAAACTAAACGTAAATTATGTGATCAGGCATATGGTCACTGTATTGAACACTATGTGTTTAATTGTCCATTTATTGAGGAATACAGAGATAGACAGTATAATAACCTATATGACAAGTCAAGATATCTTATTAATGAAAATAAGATACCAGATATACTAAGCAAATTTCCTAAATTTGCTTGTAACAGATAAGTGAACTATAGATATGTAGATATAAATCCATATGTATTCCTATTAATCCTTTGGGGCCTAGTTCCTAGGCCTTTTGTGTAGCCATATGCTCTTGCGCTACCGTCCACAGGATGGACATGGGGTGCACAATAAACTAGCCACTTCGGTGGCAAAATCTAATCTTTTTTTTTTCCCCTTTTTTTGGAAAACAAAAAAACAAAGTAACCCAACCATGGAGTCCCAGATCCATGAAACTTCTCCCAGATCCCTTTCTGCTGCGGCGCCCTCTCACGACCCTACCTTGTTATTGGACCTTTCTAGCACCCCAGTACCTTCTGCAGGTAACATTTCATTGCCCACTCTGGTACCGAAGTTTCACCTGACTCCTTTGATACATCTGATCTCCGCACAATTGACCATGCTTCCAGCTTCTCCCTCTACGATCTGACGATTTGCAGATCCTCCACTTATATCAAGACAGACCACCTCCAGTCCCACACCTAAACGGCCACAACCATTAACAGATGACACTGCTTCTGTTTTCTTTCGCTCTTCCCAGGAAAGACCAACAAGAAACTTACTCCCTTTACATACTACATTTTAAAGTACACAATGGCCTAAGTTTTTCATTCTGCAACTGACATCTCCCACTGACTCTTTCTGATCATAGTATCAGCAAGGCACCTTTGCACCTTGGTGGTCAAAATATTTCATTTCATGCTCTTAAGAGTGGTGCATGCATTGTCACAGTGCGAAATGCTAACCAGGCTCTCAAAATTTCCCTTACCTCCATGGACAATATTCATGTCGCAATTTGCAGCGGTACCGTATTTCTGCCTCATACCACGGTTCAGTGTGATTTCTGGACATGTGGTGCCGACATTCTGGAGCAACTTGAGCTCCAAGACCTTCCAATTCTCAAAGTGGACACCTACTTACTGCCTGCCCGCGGACAGAGACATTTCCCTGCAATGTAGCTCAATTAACTTTTGATTGCTGAGAACTTCTGTCCTCAATTTGTACTGCAAAGACGCCCAATTAGTGATCAAAGAAACTAATTTCCGTAGACGCAAGTGCCTCGAATCAGCACTGATCGCTGTTTCGAATACAATTAAACAAAACAACGGCAGTTTCACCATCTCCGAAGTCTTAGCAAGAATCCTCCTGAAAACAGTAAACCCTGCCATCACATAGTCTCTCCTGTTATACTACACAAGCACATACAAGGAGTGAACACTGAAACAAGCTGCCTCTTTCCAGTCTATATTTGTCCAACCTATTTTTATGTTACCCAAGTAATAGCTTTTATATCTTTTTCTCATGTACGAATTAATTGCTCTACCATATTGTATTACTTTTGTCACTACTACCACCACTAGTGAACATCGAAATGGTACCTCACTAGTATTGCACCTCACTCTGAGCCTATATATACCCTCTGTGTCCATGTATTGTTTGTAATGGCTTGATAAAGCTCCTGGAGAGCGAAACGTTGCCACAATAAAATGTCACATTAGTTGCACTTGTGTCCTTTTACTTTACACAACGACCATAACATTGTATCAATCGCATCTGCTAGAAAAATGACAGGATGGATAATGAGAACCTTCAAAACTAGGGATGCCAAGCCCATGATGACACTCTTCAGGTCGCTTGTTTTATCTAGGCTGGAATATTGCTGCACACTAACAGCACCTTTCAAAGCAGGTGAAATTGCTGACCTAGAAAATGTACAGAGACCCTTCACGGCACGCATAACGGAAATAAAACACCTCAATTACTGGGAGCACTTGAAGTTCTGAACCTGTACTCCCTGGAATGCAGGCAGGAGAGATACATGGTTATATACACCTGGAAAATCCTAGAGGGACTAGTACCGAACTTGCACACGAAAATCACTCACAACGAAAGCAATAGACTCTGCAGACGATGCAACATTCCCCCAATGAAAAGCAGGGGTGTCACTAGCACATTAAGAGACAATACAGTAAGTGTCAGGGGCCCGAGACTGTTCAGCTGCCTCCCAGCTGGCTGTCTTCAAACAGGTACTGGACAAGCACCTAACGTCGGTACCTGACCAGCCGGGTTGTGGCTCGTACGTTGGATTGCATGCAGCCAGCAGTAACAGCCTGGTTGATTAAGCTCTGATCCACCAGGAGGCCTGGTCACAGACGGGGCCGCGGGGGCGTTGACCCCCGGAACTCTCTCCAGGTAAACCACTAGCTCTGTGAGGACGTGTCTAGTGTACTAGTGGGTACAGCAGAGTGCATAACCACCCTTCTAAGCCAGATTGCTGATAGTAACAAGAAACCTAGTATCGTCGTCTACCTCGACCTCGAGAAGGCATTTAAGCTAGCCAGCCCCACAGCAATTCTAGCAATACTAGCTCGGAAGGGGATCAAAGGACGCCTCCTGGCATGGATAGAGTCCCACCTTAGGGACAGGCAGGCCTGTGTCAGCTTTCTGGGACATTACTCTTCCTTTCAAACCCTGGAAAACGGCACGCCACAAGGTGTGCTCAGTCCTACCCTGTTCAACGTCCTTATGCAGGAACTTGTGAGCCTTCCCTTTCATAGTGGTATGCAGCTACTCAGCTATGCTGATGATCTTACACTCGTAGTGAATGGGAAAGGCAATTTGGAGCGACAGGCCCAGAGAGCTCTGGACCTAATAACACAGTCTTGCAAGGAACTAGGCCTCAAGATCTCTGCGGAGAAATCTCTTTCAATGATGTTCAAGGGACCAGATCCTGTGAGTAGATTACGTATTCAGGATATAGAACTTGAGTGGACAGGCTCCTACCTATACTTGGGAATCTACATTAATAAAAAGCTGACCTTTCAGAAACAGGTCCAGTATGTCAGATCCCGTGCTCTACGCAGACTCAACGCCATGAGAGCCATGACGAGGCATAGTGCAGGGGCGAGCAAAGAATTACTTCACTTGTACTATATACAAGCTGTGTGCTCGCTCATTGACTACGGTGCACCGGCGTTAGCTCATCTCTTTTCGCAGAGTAGACAAAGGGTGGAGGTCATACAAAACCAGGCGATAAGAACTATGCTTGGGGCCCCCATCTGGACCAACAAAGTTTGTCTCAGATTTGAGGCTAGGCTTCCTTCCCTGGCTGACAGTAAGATTCATAAATGCCTGCTGTGGAAAATTGCATTTATCTGAATGTAACTCATTATGTACATAATAGTAAATGATAACAAAGATAATTATTATTTATCAGTTACTTAAACAAGTAGGAATTTGGGATACCTAGGTCGCAAAAATGTCCCCCTTCGATACCTACAACTGTCTTATCCACAAGTTGCTCTAGACCTATTAATTACAAATGAAAGATGCATCACCAGGATTTCTGGTAAATAAAAATTGGTGGACTGTATATTAAATTAATAAAGGATTATATATATACACATATACATAACAGAAGGAGAATATATCTTAATATCACTCACCAATTTGACTGGAGATTAAGTTGTATCATACTCAGAAAACCTCACTGTCTATGAAAATAACACTGGCCAGAGTTATAACATAAGACTTATCTGAGGTTCCTGGAGCTGTCTTGTCCAGTCGCCTGATATCTCAAGTTATGCAGGAATGCACATCCAACAATTTCGCCTCCTATTTGAGAGGTGTCAGCCCAATTTTACCTCTAGAGTACGAAAAATTCTTCCCATTATTCACTACCGTTAGTGTCCAATTCAAACAAAATGGCGAGTCTCTCTGCGCACGTGCAGCTTCCCATTTTCGATAACATAATTTTTATTACAGTATGGCCATCTATATACATATAACTACTGTATTTCTGGAAAATATTTACAGTATTTTCCACACCTGCAAAGTAGCCATGATTCTGTACCGGCAACAAGGTACCCCACTGAGAAGACGGATATTGTACAAGAATGGTATACAATACCGACAAGGTGAAATTAAGACACATGTGCAATATCTGGGTATCTTTATTGTAGACGTTTCGCCATCCAGTGGTTTTATCAATACAAATTCCAGGACATAACTTGAAGATAGTACATAGTTCTACTATCTTCAAGTTATGTCCTGGAATTTGTATTGATAAAGCCACTGGATGGCGAAACGTCTACATTAAAGATACCCAGATGTTGCACATGTGTCTTAATTTCATCAAGACGGATATTGGCAACCATGATACAAGATCCAACTCTCTTCACGGACAACTCCTGGATTCGTTCGTTTTGTGCTGCTGGGCGGAAGCTGCTGCCTATACAACAACTCCTTGAGAAGAGTTGTGACCTTCCTGTTGCTGGGTATCATCCACCACCTCCCTGGCGCCCAGATCCGGCCGATGTTTGCATCATGCAACTACCTACCTCTAAGCGTCTCTGCAGTCAAGACACCCTCAGCAATCATGCTGAGACAAGCATGGCACTTGCAGAGGGACGCACATATGCAGTGTATTTCACAGATGGTTCTGTCCACCCTGACAGGAAGAGAGCAGCAGCTGGACTGTACCACAATGGTCACACACAAGGCTGGCGACTCCCTGACCACTGCACGATTCTTCAACCTGAGCTGATGGAGATTCAGCAGACCAGGGGCGTCGTAAGGGGGGGCCGCCCCGGGTTGATACCATTTAGGGGGTGACACCATAGAGCCTCCAAAGAAGATGACACTAATGCCCAAAACAGTGCTGCACCAACATAAGAGAAGAATCCTTTGTTTCTATATAGCCTATTATATATTAACAAAGTACAAATAAGCCTGTATAGGGAAAATCATTGATTTTGATGATGTGATAGATGATTTTGCATAATTGAAGGCAAGGAAATGTAAGATCAGATACACTGAGATGTTACCTGTACTCAAGGTCAAATTGGAACTAGTAATTTCTCTGATATTGCAGTGTTTTTCTTTATTTTTCAAGTTTTCTTTTTGTTTTGGCATTGTCGAAGATGAATAAATGTAGGATCTGTTACCTGTACTCAAAGTGGTATTTGAGTTTAAGTTTCCTCAATATTACTACGCTTATATATTTTATCATTAATAAAATTGAGAAGTATTCTCCTGTTCGGTTTATGACCCTTAAACGTTCTCATTGCTAAACATTTGTCACTGGTCACGCAGTAGTGACATAACTGGAGTTTACCCCCCCCCATCCCCCCGGCCTTGAATTTCATAGGGGGTGACACCAAAGATGCTGCCCCGGGTGACACCAGAGATTCCACCCTGGGTGACACCAACTCTAGTGACGCCTCCGCCTACGACATTGACTCCGACCTGTCATACATGTTGACTCTGCCTCTGCAATCAATGCCCTCTCCCATCCCCAACCGCAGGACAATGTTCACCTCATTACATCGATTCTGAGCATAATGACAGTCTTAGAAGCTCAGGGTAACAGATCGACTTTGAACTGGATCCCCAGCCATGCTGGCATCCGAGGAAATGAGGCGGCAGATGATGCAGCCAAGGCAGCAACAGATTATCCACATGTTGGGATTACTGTCTTCATTAGCCTGCGCCAGACCAAACTGGTGGCCGCCAGAGCAATGAAACTTATGGGGGAGGTAATAGGTGATACCCCATCTCAACAGTGGTACCGAGCAGCGACTCGGGGAGAACCCCCTTCCATATGATAGAAGCTGGTCCAGAGCGCAGTACCGCCATCCATCGGTTTCGTTTGGGCTTTCCCACAGCCAAGATGATTGTAGGCAAGGCAGAGATGTGCCAGTACTGCCAGCACGTTGTCCAGCGCCCCCCTAACACACTATCACCTGGAGTGCCAAGCTACTGAGACACTCCACAGGCAACTAGCACTGATGTCCCCTCCCGAAGAAGACCCAGAAAGAACTGCGGCTAAACTAATGTACCATGGAGTCAAGGAAATAGACAAGCTGTTGCCCGTGATAACGACATATCCTCCTCCTCGCTAGTGTCCACAGTTAAGAGTACATACTTGTCACTTATGAGACGCACCAGATGAACGACCAGAACAGTGCTTGAGCAGCATACGTTGCAACATTGCAGAACCCTTTCTCCTTCGGGAGCCAGAGACGGGTCATCGCAAGATTAAGACCCGTACCAGGACTCCGGTCTTGGCGAACATTATACATACATACATATATTGTTTGTAACGGCTTGACAAAGTTCATGGAGAGCGAAACGTTGCCAAAATAAAAATGTCACATTAGTTGCACTTGTGTCCTTTTACTTTACATATTTTTTTACCTGTTTTTATGCAACAATTTATATTTTCTCGTACATATAATGCAACTCCTCCCCACTTCCCATTATATTTATCCACATGGAACAACTTAAACCCTTGAATGTTACACTCAGCAATCATATCCCGACTCTTTAAATGACATCAAAGTTCCCAGCACACGCTATCAAACGTAATTCATTAATCTCATTTCTTGCACTTCGACTGTTAGCATAAAACACAGTCATATGTTTTTTCTTCTGCACATTTTTCCTGTTCACCTTTGCATCATTATCCAGCGCTACTCCATGACTGTTATTAAGTTCCATAATATAAAAGCCTATGTCAACGTATCCATACTCATTATTTTTCATTTCTAAACCCATACCTCTAACTAATCCTGGTTTAAAATCCTAACAACCCCCTCAACTGAGCTAGCAAGAAATCCCACACCTGCCCTGGGTAAGTGAACCCCATCCCTGGCATACATGTCATTTCGGCCATAGAAGTGATCCCAGTTGTCAATGAATGATACTGCATTATCCTTACAGTGCTTGTCCAACCAGTTATTAATACCAATTGCTCTGGACAACCATTCGTTTCCAATACCCCTTCTTGGCAAAAAGCCACATATGACAGGGCACCCCCCCCCTTCTTCCTAATAATGTCTATTGCTGTCCTGTACCTTCTAACTAAATCCTCACTTCTACACTTGCCTACATCATTGCCTCCAGCACTGAGGCAGATAACTGGATTGATCTCATTACCATTCATGATGTTGTCAAGCCGGCTAACAATATCCTCCATCCCAGCCCCAGGAAAGCAAACCCACTGTCTCCTACTCCTATCCTTCAAGCAGAAAGCCCTATCCATGTACCTAACCAGGCTATCCCCAACAACAACAATGTTTTTACCTTCCTTGGTGTCGTTCGTCGTGACGTTCCCAGTAGTTGATTCACATTCGTCGGGTAGCATGTAGAATGCGTTCGATGTTTCCACAGCAGTCTCTTTCTTCTTCATCGTTTCTAACTCTCCATTCCTCTTCTTGATCTTCAACTTCGTTCCATGCTGTCCGGCCACTGCCCAGGTTCTCTTCTTGACCTAAGGACTCAGAACAGGAGGACTACTACGAATTCTCTTGTTTTCCTTTGTCAAGCACTGTATCTCTATCTTAGCTACCCTTAATTCCTCCTTAAGCTGTTGGTAAAGTTGCTCATTGGAGGGCATCTTGGTTCAGTCCACGGAGAGTACACTAGACACGTCCTCACTGAGCTAAGTACAGGTCACCACTGAAGCTAAATACAGGTCACCACTGAGTACAGGTCACCACTAAGTACAGGTCACCACTGTAAGTACAGGTCACCACCAATTGGATATGCTAATTTACAGTGTGAGAAGGGCAGTTTGCGGCACGTAGTATCGTATCTTGGAGAGGATCCCCACCGTTTTGGATACTTTTTTTGTTATGGGTTGGATATGGGTGCTGAAATTTAGGTTGTTGTCGAGGTATAGGCCAAGGAATTTACCCTCATTATGTCTGGCAATTAGAGTGTTGTCGATCTTAATGTTAAGTTGTGCAACACCTGCTCTGCTACCAAACATAGTATAGTAGGTTTTGCCAGTGTTAAGTGTAAGTTTACTGGCTGTCATCCAAGTCAGTGTATATAACTTGTGATAACTTGTAAACAGGAGTCTTCTGGCAGGGCTGCATCTGCTCTTGTTGTCACCTCCCTAGTTAAGAACGATAATAAATTTGTTGAGTTAGGCATAAGAATTAACAACTGGGCGTCTACACTGCAAACTGAATTGTTTGCAATCCGAATGGCGCTAAAGCTAACCTATGACACTGAGCTTGACTCTATCATCATTACTGATTCTATGTCATCATTGAAGGCTCTTGGCTCATATAATGACTCCAACAACATGCTCATTGGGGAAGCCAGGTATAGATACTCAAAAATTAGGGACAAAGGAATTAATGTACAATTGCTATGGATCCCATCACACATTGGATTACTCCTTCATGATAAAGTTGATATGTTAGCCAAGAAGAGTATCCAGAAGGAGGATGTAGAATATAACTTTGGTATAACTGTGTCTAGCATTAGGAATAATATTAGGAGAGAAGTAAATAATGAAAATAATTGTTATAGGAATGCAGTTAGAAGCCTGAGTAGATCTATAACCCACTATGATAACATGAACGTAGATAAGTATGTTTATGGAGCAACTTGCAATGTGAACAGACTGACTGATGTTGTAGTGGCCAGGCTTAGGCTTGGTTACAAGTACTTCTGGCAGTTTGGGAGACACACAGATGATGATCAAACTAAATGTAAATTATGTGATCAGGCATATGGTCACTCTCTTGAACACTATGTGCTTAATTGTCCACTTATTGAGGAATACAGAGACAGACAGTATAATAACCTATGTGACATGTCAAGATATCTTATTAATGAAAATAAGATACCAGATATACTAAGCAAATTTCCTAAATTTGCTTGTAACAGATAAGTGAACTATAGATATGTAGATATAAATCCATATGTATTCCTGTTAACCCTTTGGGGCCTAGTTCCTAGGCCTTTTGTGTATCCATATGCTCTCGCGCTACCGTCCACAGGATGGATATGGGGTGCACAATAAACTAGCCACTTCGGTGGCAAAATCTAATCTAAATCATCCAAGTCGATATTTTGAGCAGCTCCTCGTTAACAATGGTGTTGAGGGTGGCAAGATTAGGGTGAGAGATGACATAAGTCGTGTCGTCAGCAAAGAGAATGGGTTTCAGATGTTGGGATATGTTGGAAAGATCATTGATGTAAATGAGGAAGAGCAGGGGTCCAAGGACACTTCCCTGCGGAACTCCAGTATCAAGTGGCCGTATTGATGAGGCTGTGTCTTTAATGGTGACATACTGATACCTATTAGAAAGGTAGGATTTAAAATATGCAAGCGCATGGCCTCTTATACCATAGTGGTCAAGTTTGTGGAATAGGATGCCGTGGTCTACTGTGTCAAACGCTTCTCTTAGGTCAATAAAAATTCCTAGCGGATATTCCTTATTTTCCAATGCTGTGTAAAGCAGGTCTAGCATTTTTATAATTGCATCATTAGTGCTTTTATTTTTCCTGAATCCAAATTGGCAGGGGTTGAGTATGTTTTGTGACGTTATAAATGAATATAGTCTCCTGTGCACGAGTTTCTCGAAGATTTTGGATAGCAATGATAAGTTTGATATTGGCCTATAGTTGTTTACATCTGTAGGGTCACCACCTTTATGTATTGGTGTTACCCTTGCTGTCTTGAGTAGTGTCGGGAAAGTGCTAGTTTCTAGTGGCTTGTTAAAAAGTATTGTAATAGCATGCGAAAGGACATGGGCCGCTCGCTTGTACAATAATGGTGGGACATGAGACAGATTCCCCGAGTTATTTTTAAGTGACTTTATGATTGTGGTGACTTCCGTGGGCTCAGTTGGTACAAGATAGAAGGAATTTGGGAAATTCCCATCTAGGTAGTCCCCGGCACGGGCATTAGTACGTGGGATTTTACTGGCGAGATTAGATCCTATGTTTGAGAAGAAGTCGTTTATTTTGTTAGCTGTATCAGTGGGATGCAGTGGTGTTTCATGAGGTTTAGTTAGAACAATATTCTTGTTTTTTTTTAGTTTGTGGGTCCCCAGATTCTGGGAAAGTGTTTTCCAGGTCTTTTTTATATCTCCTCTAGTGTCAGTGAATCTGCTGGAGTAGTACAGTTGTTTGGCTTTCTATATTAATTTGGTGAGAACTGTTGAATATTGTTTAAGAATATCTTTGTGTATTAAGCCCTGTCTATATTGCTTTTCATATTGGTGTTTCTTATCAATGGATTTCAGAATGCTGCTGGTTAGCCATGGGCAACCAAGCCGTTTATTTGTGATCTGTTTCTTTTTATAGGACAATGTTTGTTGCATAGTCTAAGTATTTTGTTAAGAAAAATGTCTGTCCAATCGTCAATACCATTGGCGTTGGAGAATTCTGTAGGCCAGTCAACAGTCTCTAGGTCTGCTGTGAAATTCCTTATTGAGGCCTCGTCATGGAGTCTAAATGAAACTTTGTTGTATTCGAGTGGTGGCTTATTAATGTTTGTTAAGAGAAGGTTGGGTAGTGGTCAGTAGTGCTGTCTGTGATTATCCCTGATTTAAGGGGGGCTAGTATATTGGTCCACATGTGGTCTATTATGGTTGCACTTGTCTCAGTCAACCTGGTTGGTTTAGTTATTGTTGGTATGAGAAGTGTGTTGTTCATATTGTTGATGAAATCAGTTACAGTCTGATCATCTGGTAGGCCAAGGTTGATATTGAAGTCTCCAGCTAAGAGAAGGTGGTGCTTGTTCATTTGTCTGTTTATTATTAGTGCCTTTAGATTCTCACTGAAGTTTGGGATGTTTGTGTGGGGTATCCGGTATATGGCACCAATTGTTATAGGCGTCTTGAGTTTTTTACAGTAAAATTAGCAAAAATGTATTCCCCATATTCATCACTAAAGCAATTAGTGGTAATACAAGATAGTTGGTTAGATTGCAATACCACCCCCAACTTGGTATGGTTTGCAGTTGTGGATTGCTGTGTTTCCTGGTAGTGGGTAGATATCAATTGTGTCCTGCTTAAGCCAGGTCTCAGTAAGAATAATGCAGGAGAAGGGTGTCTTTAGTGACTCAAGGAGTGCCAGGAGGTCATCATAGTGTTTGCTTAAGAACCTGATGTTGTAGTTAAGAACTGATAGACTTTGAGTAGTGTTCAGGATAGTGCTGGCTTGTGATGCTGTGTAATAAAGGCAGTTACTTTCCAATAAGTTTTGATTGTGTGTTAGATTATGGAGGTTTAGATCAGGGTCAACGTGATCATCCATCTTTTAGGTTTAAATAGTGGTTGTTTATATCCTGTATTATGTGGCGAGTTCTAATACTGATATCTGTAGTGGTGGGAGGTTTGGATAAGTATATCGCTAAAGCACTTTGGTCATATAGAGTGTAGTCACTAATAAACATAATGAAATTTATATTGTCTATAGTGGCTCTCTTTGCACTGCAACTCATTATTGTAATTACATAATCTCAATGTAAACTTGCAAAGAAATAAAAATTTGTATTTGTATTTGTATTAGTATTCTCCTCGGGACGTTTTTCCTCAAACAGCCCGTTGAGCAGTTGGTCGGAGCGCCATCCATTTTACTAGGCCAAAGAAAAACTTGTTTTTGTTAATTCTGGTGTTAAGTGTGTGGGAGCCTGACTTTCCCTGGGTTTAGGTAAAGGAGTTCTGATATAATGGAACAAAGTTTTTCCATTTCTGTTTCCGAGAAAACTTTTATTTCTTTTCCAATTCCAGGCCAGATTTTAACTATTTTTTTCTGGGATTCCCGGAAAGCAGGGCTCAAAACGGTGAGCTGTGTTAGCCCTGTATACCCCAACAACAACAACAACTCTACTTCACATTTCAAGATTGCAAAGGTTCATAAAGGCTAAAATGGAGGACGACAACAAGAACGGCGAGGTAGAGATCTTCCAGACATTCGAACTGTCAGACGGTGCTCGTACGGTCACCATCTTGGCCTCCAGGGAGGAGGAGGAGAGGATTAATAAAGGTAATAATTGTGAATTTCTCATTTACGGAATAAAAGCCCATATATTTTTCTCCCTGAGAGTATTCTCTTATGTTCTTTTTTATATTTTTTCAGTTTTTAAACGGTATTAAGTGCAAAAAAATATAAAAAAGCTAGAATACCTTTACGTATTGAGCTATATACTCAATTTAAAAACCACTGACAAGTTTTTATCTAAACTTCTTATAAACTTTATTATTCTAATTAACAATGCCCAGTGTCACTTAGTGTTATTAATATATGCAATGAATTTTTTCAAGTTATTACAGTACTGTCAAAAGTTAAGGTTTTAGTATATAAACAACAAGTAAGCATACTTAAAAGAATTTAATGATTGTTCTGCTTACAACCATTATTTACCTTTATAATGCATGATTAAATATTACATTTTTTTTTACCTATAATTTAGAACCTTAATTGTACATACAATGTATTTAATCTTTATATGTTTAATTACTTAGGGAAACATTTGATAAAATAAATAATTACAATATTGCATGTAGTCATTATACATATGATGTACAAAAGTGATATGTTACAATGACATAAAATAAGATAAGAGGATCTCACTTTCAAAGACCACAACATTGTATCAATCGCATCTGCTAGAAAAATAACAGGATGGATAATGAGAACCTTCAAAACTAGGGATGCCAAGCCCATGATGACACTCTTCAGGTCACTTGTTCTATCTAGGCTGGAATATTGCTGCACACTAACAGCACCTTTCAAGGCAGGTGAAATTGTTGACCTAGAAAATGTACAGAGAACCTTCACAGCACACATAACTGCAATAAAACACCTCAATTACTGGGAACACTTGAAGATCCTCAACCTGTACTCCCTAGAATGCAGGCAGAAGAGATACATGATTATATACACTTGGAAAATCCTATTGGGATTAGTACCAAATTTGCACACGAAAATCACTCCCTGTCAAAGCAAAAGACTCGGTGGACGATGCAGCATCCCCTCAATGAAAAGCAGAGGCACCATTAGCACAATAAGAGACAACACAGTAAGTGTCAGGGGCCCAAGACTGTTCAACTTCCTCCCAGCATACATAAGGGGGATTACCAATAGACCCCTGGCTGTTATCAAGAAGGTGCTGGACAGGCACCTAAAGCCAATACCTGACCAGCCCGCCTGTGGTTCGTATGTCGGGTTGCATGCAGCTAACAGTAACAGCCTGATTGATCAGGCCCTGATCTACCATGAGGCCTGGTCACAGCCCGAGCCACAAGGGGCGTTGATCCCTGGAATCCTCTCCAGGTATACTTCAGGTATACATTTCACCTATGCTGGGTATCGATCTCAGATCCTCAGTGTGTGAGCTCAAAACACTACTAGCCAAGCTGGTTTAACTGGTACAGTCACTCATAATAATAACAATCATGATAATGTTGATTTCACTGAGCCATACAAAAAATTTAGCTAATGTATTAATACAGTAGTTGGCACAAAAGAAAGCCACTAATTATGCAATGCATTTTGAGCATCTAATCATAAGGATTACTTACTACTTAAGAGCTAGACATAGACTCTTATGTAGGACCTCTTGTGTAGTTAACTACTATCATAAATACATATATGTAATGTTTATTGCCCTTGTAGTCTTAAGCTAGGCTTATGCTTGCCCGAAATGCTATGCATAACCATGGGCTTTCCGCATGCAATCAAATGTCACCCATTTCTGTATAACATTGAATCATGTGGAAATAAACATTGGGTGTGTGTGTGGTGTGTGTGTGTGTGTGTGTGTGTGTGTGTGTGTGTGTGTGTGTGTGTGTGTGTGTGTGTGTGGGTGTGTGTGTGGGGGTGTGGGGTTGTGGGTGTGGTGTGTGTGTGTGGGTGGGCGTGCTTGTGTGTATGCATATATTTGTACGCTCGTGTGTGTGTGGGTGTGCGTGCTTGTGTGTATGCATATATTTGTATGCTCGTGTGCATATGTCCGTGCGTGCGCCCTCGTGTGTGTGTGGGTGTGCGCGTGCGCTAGTGTGGGTGTATGATCCACTTAATATTTGTATTTATAACTCATTACAATTGTGACCAGGTGTGGACGTATCAGTGGTTCATTACTTTGTAATTTGTTCATGACTGTAACCATGTATAGGAGTGAGGCTGATTCATTACCTTTGTAACTTGCCATGATTGTGACCAGATCTACCTGGAGTTCATTACCTTTGTAACTAGTTCAGCTATCATAACTTTGGGGTCCAGTCCCTGGACCCATTATGTACCTTTGTAATCTTTTGACTACTGCCCACAGGATGGGTATGGGGTGTATAATAAAGATATTAAACTATAACTAACTAACTTAGAATAAAAAAGGTAGCTAATGAAAAATATGTATGGGAGCTGAAGGAAGGCTTGTAGAAGAACAAGGACAGAATTGGATGAAAGCTGGTTTTTGTTTGATACATCATATTGTGTACTGCTGAATTAGGTTCAGTCCATGTTTCTCCAAGGGAGGTTCTTCATTTCTGGTGAAGGGCTCTTGATCCAAAAATTGGAGCTATCTTCCCAGACAGACCCAGGTTTGACTGGGCTCTGAGAGTAGAAAAAACTCAGAACTCATCAAAGGTATATAGTATGTGGAAAGTACTTGAAGGCCTTGTTATAAATCTGCACATTGCTGTAACTACACACTAGAATGAAAGAAATGGAAGTGCAAAATAAACCCAGTGAAAAGCAGGAACATCGTGGGTACAATAAGAAAAGATTGTATCAACTCCAGTGAACTATTCAACATCTTACCAGAAGATATCAGAAATACTGCAGGGACAAGTGTGGAAGTCTTCAAGAGAAAACTGGGCAAGTATCTCCAATCAGGCTATGATTGATATGTGGGCCAGTAAGCTGCCAGTAGCAACAACCTGGGTAACCAGGCAAGCACCAGACGAGCCTGGCTCAGAGCCAGACTTCAGAACAAGAAAAACTCTTGAAACTCATCAAAGGTCAAAGGTTGATTTTGACTTTGTTGGAGCATGGCGACCGGGTGTACTTTTGACAGGTATGATGTATGAAACCCACCTTGTGTGATGGAATATAACAGGACAACACAGCTAGCTTTTGCTCCTGCTGCCTTTATACCCAAATTGCATAAAAAAAGTGTATTTCTCTGCTTCTGTATCCCTCTCTATGCCAAAATACTTTGAATCTAAAATTGAGTACCATCATGCTGTAATACCCATAGTCTTTGTTACTATGTTTCCTTGATATTCATGATCCTACTACTGTACCTGCAAAGTTCTCTTAGCTATTAGCAGGTCTGTTAATTTTGCTTTTCTTGAAACACACCAAAGGCCAAAGGTTCCTAATTGCTCCCTATGCTCTGTTCATTCAATCTCTGATGAATTACCTACTTGTTGCCCAATTGTGGTTCTCTTTGCTTTTATTTAACAATTGTACCACCTTTACAATACTGATAGCTCTCGTCAGTTCCTTTTTTCCTTAAATTTTTTTTTCTTCTCTCTTTTAACAGTGCATTCATTATTTTTTCAGCATTTTCCATCACTTAGATATGGCTGATTCTGTATGTACACTGATGGTTTGAAGCTCTCCACAAATACTGTATGACCTGTCAATGTTTAGTACTTTCCTGTAAAAATAGTGAATAGGATAACAATGTCTGAAGTCCTCCGTAGAGTTCAGCACATTGCCATATTTCCCAGTCCCATACTTAATAACTATTTTTCATGAATATATATCATCATTGTGTATTTTCTTAATTTAACTCAGTGTTTAACTCATACATCTGTTTTCCTGCCACATAAATATAAATAAATAAAGGCAGTGAACAGTATACATATAAATTTTTGTTTTTCAGATCAAGAATATGCTACTCAGAGGTTCCTTTCTGCTGTGGGTGAATATAACATTGTTGAAGGAGGTAAGATATTATAAACTTTCATCATCATCAAAATAATAATATTGATAATAATAATAATAATAATAGTAATACAGGTCCGCCATCACAAATCTGGCACTCAGACATCTGGTTCCATCAGTTATTCGGCACTAATTTTGGCTAGCATAATTTCAAATTTCCAAGGTTGCCACACCAACCTGCTGGTACTGTTTGGTGGCACTACTTGGTGCATAAGTCATTCCAATTTCTTTTTTTCCATTTATTGTTATAACCTGCTTACTTTTAGCTCTAGCCACGGTTCCAACGAATAAAAGAAATGATTCTCGTTGTGTAAAGCACATACACAGTACATTGTCCATAAAAGATAAGGTGGCTTTGAAGCCACTGTCGGTTGCCATGAGCTCAGTCTCGTGATGCAGGGGAATGTGCTTTATTATTACACTAATATCAATACTACAGCTTATTTGCCTATCAAAATTGATCTAATATGACATAAACAATATAAATACAGTGGATCCTTGGTTAACGCCTGGATCGGATAATGCCAACATCGGATAACGCCTCGCTTTTCCATAAAAAATTGGCTCAGATAACACCTAAAAACTCAGGAGCTTTCATCCCGAATGTGTCCGCTGGGTGCTGTGAGTGAGCCCGGCCAGTCACCCAGTCTACCAGACAGTGTGGCATTGTTTACAAGCTGTTGCAGTCGATTCCACGTGTACTGCGATATATTTTGTATTATTCCACTGTTTTTAGTGTTTGTAACAGCTAAATAAGCCACCATGGGCCCCAAGAAAGCTTCTAGTGCCAACCCTGTGGTAAAAAGGGTGAGGTGTACCATCGAGCTGAAAAAAGAGATAATAGAAAAGTATGAAAGTGGAGTGCGTATCTCGGAACTGGAAAAGTTATACAACAAACCCCATTCAACCATCACTACTCTCTAGCGCAACAAAAAGGAAATCAAGGAAGCTGTTGTTGCAAAAGGTGCAAGTGTGATTACAAAACAGATATCGCAAATACATACTCGAAGATGTGGAGAGACTGTTATTGGTGTGGATAAACGAGAAACAATTATCAGGGGACAGTATATCTCAGTCAATAATATGTGAAAAGGCAAGGCAGTTGCATGATGATCTCATTAAGAAAATGCCTCCAAATAGTGCTGCTGCTGATGAAATCGTTGTGGCATACACAGTGTAATAAGGCATGGTGAGGCTGCAAGCTTAGACGAAAAAGAGGCTGAAAAATATGTGCAGGACTTTAAGGAGTACATAGAGACTGAAAGCTTTAAACCCGAACAAGTGTTTAATTGTGACAAAACAGGCTTGTTTTGGAAGAAAATGCCAAACAGGACCTACATTACTCAGGAGGAAAAGGCACTCACAGGACATAAGCCTATGACATTAACCCTTTCAGGGTTTCAGCCGTGCTAGTACGGCTTACGCACCAGGGTCCATGACGTACTAGTGCTCATAAATTCTAGCGCCTTCAGATCTAGTGAGAGAAAGCTGTAGGCCTACATATGAAAGAATGGGTCTATGTGGTCAGTGTGCATAGTATAAAAAAAATCCTGCAGCACACAGTGCATAATGAGAAAAAAAAAACTTTGACCGTGTTTTTGGATTAAAACAGCGACTTTGCACTGTATTTTTGTATGGTATTTATTGTTGTATTCTAGTTTTCCTGGTCTCATTGTATAGAATGGAAGACATATTACAGAAATTGAGATGATTTTGACTGGTTTTACAATGAAAAGTACCTTGAAATTGAGCTCAGAGTAGCAGAAATGTTCGATTTTTACCAAAGTTCAAAAGTAAACAAATCATGCTAAGTGCCCAACATACGTCAACTGGTGAGTCTAATATTCTTTCACAAGTGCGCCAATATTATTTATACCATGTCTACACTAATTCAGTAGTCTGCATAACAGTAAATCTTCTATTTTTTGTGAGAATAAAAATTCAAAATGGAAAGCAAAAAAATGTAAGAGGGGCTTGGGGACATGACTAATGAACAGAGGAAATGTTATTTTAGTGCCAGGAATGTCTTTCTTGTTTATTCTGGACCCTATTTGGAAATTGGTATCTTTTGAAATTTGTGTGAAATTGGCAAAATTGCTAAATTCTGACCCCTGTATTGGATAGTTGAAATCGGTAAATTGGTGGTTTCTTGTACTCATTCGATAGAAAAAATGAAGTTCTAGCGAATTAGTTATGATTTTTGTCGACTAGTACATTGGAATTGGCCGAAAATAGGGCTCAAAGTGGGCAAAATCGCCGATGCGTAAACATTGTCGAGACCGCTAACTTCGCGAGAGCATAATTCCGTAAGTTTTCCATCAAATTTCATACTTTTGGTGTCATTATGATTGGGAAAAGATTCTCTATCTTTTCATAAGAATTTTTTTTTTTTTTTTTTTTTTGAAATTTGGGCAACCCTGAGAACAAGTCTCTGAGAGGGCCTGTGGACCCTGAAAGGGTTAATGTTGTGTAGTAATGCTAGTGGTGCTTGCAAAGTGAAGCCTTTAGTGGTGTATCACTCTGAAACTCCTAGAGCGTTCAAGAAAAACAATATCGTCAAGGGTAATTTGTGTGTGATGTGGAGATCAAGCACTAAGGCATGGGTCACTAGGGAATTTTCATGGACTGGTTTTATGGTGTGTTTGACCCCACTGTGAAAAATTGCCTCCTTGAAAAAAAATTGTCACTCAAGTACCTCCTGGTAATGGACAATCTCCTCCTCATCCTCACGACTTGCAAGAGCAAATTGCAGGGGAGTTTAGCTTCGTTAAAGTTAAATTTTTGCCTCCTAATACAACTCCTCTCCTCCAGCCCATGGACCAGCAGGTCATTTCAAACTTTAGAAAACTCTACACAAAAGCAGTGTTTCAAAATTGCTTTGAAGTGACCTCAGACACTCAGTTGACCCTAAGAGAGTTTTGGAAAGATCACTTCAAGTTCCTCAGTTGCATAAACCTTATAGGTAAGGCTTGGGAGGGAGTGACTTGCAGGATTTTAAACTCTGCTTGGAGGAAACTGTGGCCAAAATGTGTACAAGAGAGAGATTTTGAAGGGTTTGGGGCTAACCCTCAGGAGCCTATGCCAGTAGTGGAAGCTATTGTGTCATTGGGGAAGTCCATGGGGTTGGAGGTTTGTGGTGAGGATGTGGAAGAGTTGGTGCAGAACGACGATGAAGAAACAACCACTGCCAACCTGCAAGAGCTTGATGTGCAACAGCAACAGATCACAACTCAGGAATGTGCGTCAGAGCAGGAGGAAGAGAAATGGAGGAAGTTGCCTTTGTCAAGGATTAAGGAAATGTGTACAATGTTTACAAAGGTGCAAGCATTTATGGGTGAATTTTATCCTGTCACAGCTGTTGCAAGCCATATTGGCAACATGTACAATGACACTCTTGTGTCCCATTTTAGGGAAATCCTAAGGGCATGTGAGAAACAGAGCTCTCTGGACAGATTTTTGGTGTGACAGGGGTCCAGTGACTCTCAAGCTGGTCCTAGTGGCATTAAAAAACCAAGAAGGGAGGTAACCCCAGGAAAGGACTTGTTACCTGAAGTCTTTATGGAAGGGGATTCCCCTTCCAAACAATAGGAAACTTGAATCTCCCCTGCTGCTGGCACATCACTCATCAACAACTCCACAATAAAGGCAAGTGGTATTTAATTATTGTTTATTTTGCATGTACCATTCATTGCTGTGTAGGGAAATGTATATTTCATGTAAAAAAAATTATTTTGTTTAATACTTTTGGGTGTCTGGAACGGATTAATTGGATTTCCATTATTTCTTAGGGAGAAAATTAATTCGGTGAAAGGCTAAATTGGTTAAAGGCTAGCTCTCCGGAACAGATTAAAGGTGTTAACCGAAGGTCTACTGTAACATAAAAACATGCTAAGTACTACAGAATGAATAATATTTGGCATAATACCAAGCGGTTCGACGGAGGTTTTTTTTTTTTTTATTATCACACTGGCCGATTCCCACCAAGGCAGGGTGGCCCGAAAAAGAAAAACTTTCACCATCATTCACTCCATCACTGTCTTGCCAGAAGGGTGCTTTACACTACAGTTTTTAAACTGCAACATTAACACCCCTCCTTCAGAGTGCAGGCACTGTACTTCCCATCTCCAAGACTCAAGTCTGGCCTGCCGGTTTCCCTGAACCCCTTCATAAATGTTACTTTGCTCACACTCCAACAGCATGTCAAGCATTAAAAACCATTTGTCTCCATTCACTCCTATCAAACACGCTCACGCATGCCTGCTGGAAGTCAAAGCCCCTCGCACACAAAACCTCCTTTACTCCCTCCTTCCAACCTTTCCTAGGCCGACCCCTACCCCGCCTTCCTTCCACTACAGACTGATACACTCTTGAAGTCATTCTGTTTCGCTCCATTCTCTCTACATGTCCGAACCACCTCAACAACCCTTCCTCAGCCCTCTGGACAACAGTTTTGTAATCCCGCACCTTCTCCTAACTTCCAAACTACGAATTCTCTGCATTATATTCACACCACACATTGCCCTCAGACATGACATCTCCACTGCCTCCAGCCTTCTCCTCGCTGCAACATTCATCACCCATGCTTCACACCCATATAAGAGCGTTGGTAAAACTATACTCTCATACATTCCCCTCTTTGCCTCCAAGGACAAAGTTCTTTGTCTCCACAGACTCCTAAGTGCACCACTCACCCTTTTCCCCTCATCAATTCTATGATTCACCTCATCTTTCGTAGACCCATCCGCTGACACGTCCACTCCCAAATATCTGAATACAGTACATTCACCTCCTCCATACCCTCCCTCCAATCTGATATCCAATCTTTCATCACCTAATCTTTTTGTTATCCTCATAACCTTACTCTTTCCTGTATTCACTTTTAATTTTCTTCTTTTGCACACCCTACCAAATTCATCCACCAATCTCTGCAACTTCTCTTCAGAATCTCCCAAGAGCACAGTGTCATCAGCAAAGAGCAACTGTGACAACTCCCGCTTTATGTGTGATTCTTTATCTTTTAACTCCACGCCTCTTGCCAAGACCCTTGCATTTACTTCTCTTACAACCCCATCTATAAATATATTAAACAACCATGGTGACATCACACATCCTTGTCTAAGGCCTACTTTTACTGGGAAATAATTTCCCTCTTTCCTACATACTCTAACTTGAGCCTCATTATCCTCGTAAAAACTCTTCACTGCTTTCAGTAACCTACCTCCTACACCATACACCTGCAACATCTGCCACATTGCCCCCCTATCCACCCTGTCATACGCCTTTTCCAAATCCATAAATACTACAAAAACCTCTTTAGCCTTATCTAAAAACTGTTCACTTATATGTTTCACTGTAAACACCTGGTCCACACACCCCCTACCTTTCCTAAAGCCTCCTTGTTCATCTGCTATCCTATTCTCCGTCTTACTCTTAATTCTTTCAATAATAACTCTACCATACACTTTACCAGGTATACTCAACAGACTTATCCCCCTATAATTTTTGCACTCTCTTTTGTCCCCTTTGCCTTTATACAAAGGAACTATGCATGCTCTCTGCCAATCCCTAGGTACCTTACCCTCTTCCATACATTTATTAAATAATTTCACCAACCACTCCAAAACTATATCCCCACCTGCTTTTAACATTTCTATCTTTATCCCATCAATCCCAGCTGCCTTACCCCCTTTCATTTTACCATAATAATAATAATAATACACCTACCATCCGACTTACGACCGAGTTCGGTTCCGAGAATCCGGTCGTAAGTCGAAATGGACGTAAGTCGAACTTTACTATTGAATATCAACATAACATTTTTGTAATGACTTTATTGTTTTATTTTGGTATTTCATGTTTTACTTTACTTTTTATGCTGTTAGTACTGTATTTTATACTGTAAGGTTTAGGATAAACACTGTGTACAACACAAACACTTGTTTATTTCCCAGAAATTTGGCATAAAAAACACAGTCATAAGTCGAGTCGTCATATGTCGAGCAGGTCGTAAGTCGGATGGTAGGTGTAATATCTTTATTTACTACATGTACATGTACAAGGTATACAGGCCTAGCTGACATCAGTGACATACTACTATTATGTAGACTATTGCATTAGTGTAAAAATAGTAAAATAATATCACCACACTTGTGAAAGAATATTAGACTCTCCAGTTGACGTGTATTGGACGCTTGGCATGACTTGTTTACTTTTGATCTTTGGTAAAAATCGAACATTTCTGCTACTTTGAGCTCAATTTCAAGGTACTTTTCATTGTAAAATCAGTCAAAATTATCTTAATTTCTGTAATACGTCTTCCATTCTATAAAATGAGACCAAGAAAACTAGAATACAACAATAAATGCCATACGAAAACACAGTGCAAAGTCGCTGTTTTAATCCAAAAACACGGTCAAAGTATTTTTTTTCTCATTACGCACTGTGTGCTGCAGGATTTTTTTTATACTGCGCACACTGACCACATTGACCCATTCTTTCATATGTAGGCCTACCAGCTTTTTCTCACTAGATTTGAAGGCGCTAGAATTTATGCGTGCTAGTATGTCAAAAAAACCTGCGCGTAAGCCGTAATAGTACGGCTGAAACCCCGAAAGGGTTAACATGTTTTATGTTATTTATAATGTTTACTTTGTCATATTAGATCAATTGTGATAGGCAAATAAGCTGTAGTGTTGATATTAGCATAATAATAAAGCATATTCTCCTGCTTCATGAGACTGAGTTCATGGCAACTGACAGTGGCTTCAAAGCCACCTTATCTTTAATGGATAATGTACTGTGTAGGTGCTTTACATAATGAGAAGCATTTCTTTTATTCATTGGAACCATGGTGTTGCGGCCCCCTGCCAAACTAGCAGTTAAATGGTTAACCTGCCGGCCGGCAGTACCACTGGGTACGTCATCAAACCCATTGTGGGGACTGCTGAGCCGGCCTTAGCAGCAGTAACTACCAGAACACCTTACGGTAGACATCTACTGGCAGTAGAGTATTCGTCTGACCGTCTTATTATATATATCTAATGGCATTAGAGGAAGTGCTCACCGCAGCTCACTGAGTCTGTTGGCCTCAGTTACTTGACGGCCGCATTCAGTGAGCTTGCAGCATGGTGTTCTACAAACACTATTTATCAACTGGTCTTGAAGGCGGTAGGAAGTGCTCACCAGACCACCTTACGGTGTACTTCTACCGGCCTTGGAGAGTATTTAGAGGACAGGTGATGTCTGCGGACTCACCGCCTACGCTGGCCAACTGTGGGCCGGAGTCATCGGATGCTGTTTTAGTGGGACACTACATGAAGAAAAGGTTGGAGTGTGACACTGAACTGGGCTAGGACCGTAGTGTGACACTTAAGCAAGTATGATGGAGTGTCACTGAGATATGCTATAGGACCGTAGTGGAACACTGAGAAGAAAAGGGTGTCGTGTGACACTAAAGAAGTTACGGTTGTAGTGTACATTGAATAGTGTCATGTGACTGGCCTCGAGAAAGACGCTGTGTGAGTGTGTCGCTGGGTGTCAAGGGTGACACAGTAGTGTATGACGCAGAGAAAAGGGTGTCGTGTGACACGGAGAGTAGGAGCGTCATTACGCAGAGAAAAGGGTGTCAAGAGACACAGTTGAGATGGAGCGTCATTACACGGATACGTGTCGTGTGACACGGAGCGTCATTAGGGTGTCGTGAGACACGGAGTTGACTGTAATTTATTATTGTACAAATGTTATTTATAATTTATTATTTTAGCATAGATATATATAGTGACACAGTAGTGTCTGAGAAGTTGTACCCTGTGTAGGGTCAGGAATTATTTATTATTTTACGAAGATGCTAATTATAATTTATTATTGTAACATGTATATATTATCAGATGTTTATTAGTTTAAATACCTCTAGACCAAAGATTGTGTTTTTTATATAATATTTAAGATTCATTTATTTTAATGTGTATATATGTATCCCGAACTTTTATATTACTAACACTAATGTAAAACCCAATTAGTGTTTTTGTAATACATGGCTAGGGCTAAAAGTAAGCAGGTTATAACAATAAATGGAGAAAAAGAAACTGGAATGACTTATGCAGTAAGTACCGCCACCAAACAGTACCAGCAGGTTGGTGTGGCGACCCTGGAAATTTGAAATTATGCTAGCCAAAATTAGTGCCGAATAACTGAAGGAACCGAATACTGATCGCCAGATTTGTGATGGCGGACCTGTAGTTCTTTAAAGGTAGTTCTTTAAACTTAAAATAAAGGAGACACTATAAAAGGGACATTTTTGTGGCATTTATGGATTTGGAAAAGGCATATGACAGGGTGGATAGGGGGGCAATATGGCAGATGTTGCAGGTGTATGGTATAGGAGGTAGGTTACTGAAAGCAGTGAAGAGTTTTTATGAGGATAGTGAGGCTCAAGTTAGAGTATGTAGGAAAGAGGGAGATTATTTCCCAGTTAAAGTAGGCCTTAGACAGGGATGTGTGATGTCACCGTGGTTGTTTAATATATTTATAGATGGGGTAGTAAGAGAAGTAAATGCGAAGGTCTTGGCAAGAGGAGTGGAGTGAAAAGAAAAAGAATCACACATAAAGTGGGAGTTGTCACAGTTGCTCTTTGCTGATGACACTGTGCTCTTGGGAGATTCTGAAGAGAATTGCAGAGGTTGGTGGATGAATTTGGTAGGGTATGTAAAAGAAGAAAATTAAAAGTGAATACAGGAAAGAGTAAGGTTATGAGGATAACAAAAAGATTAGGTGATGAAAGATTGGAAGGAGGGAGTATGGAGGAGGTGAATGTATTCAGATGTTTGGGAGTGGACGTGTCAGCGGATGGGTCTATGAAAGATGAGGTGAAACATAGAATTAATGAGGAGAAAAGGATGAGCGGTGCACTTAGGAGTCTGTGGAGACAATGAACTTTGTCCTTGGAGGCAAAGAGGGGAATGTATGAGAGTATAGTTTTACCAACGCTCTTATATGGGTGTGAAGCATGGGTGATGAATGTTGTAGCGAGGAGAAGGCTGGAGGCAGTGGAGATGTCATGTCTGAGGGCAACGTGTGGTGTGAATATAATGCAGAGAATTCGTTGTTTGGAAGTTAGAGGGAGAGTGCAGGATTCCCAAAAAGTTTTGTCCCGAGGTAAGCGCTGAGGAAGGTTAGTTATGGTGGATTCAGACATGTAGAGAGAATGGAGCGCAACAGAATGACTTCAAGAGTGTATCAGT
Source organism: Cherax quadricarinatus (assembly GCF_026875155.1). NCBI lineage: Eukaryota > Metazoa > Arthropoda > Malacostraca > Decapoda > Parastacidae > Cherax > Cherax quadricarinatus. The sequence continues at coordinate 18,426,077 of NC_069411.1, read as the reverse complement.
CTGTAGTGGAAGGAAGGCGGGGTATGGGTCGGCCTAAGAAAGGTTGAAGGGAGGGGGTAAAGGAGGTTTTATGTGCGAGGGGCTTGGACTTCCAGCGGGCATGTGTGAGCGTGTTTGATAGGAGTGAATGGAGACAAATGGTTTTTAATACTTGACGTGCTGTTGGAGTGTGAGCAAAGTAACATTTATGAAGGGATTCAGGGAAACCGGCAGGCCGGACTTGAGTCCTGGAGATGGGAAGTACAGTGCCTGCACTCTGAAGGAGGGGTGTTAATGTTGCAGTTTAAAAACTGTAGTGTAAAGCACCCTTCTGGCAAGACAGTGATGGAGTGAATGATGGTGAAAGTTTTTCTTTTTCGGGCCACCCTGCCTTGGTGGGAATTGGCCAGTGTGCTAATAAAATAAAATAAAAATAATACAAGTTGTGGTGAACAAATAAAGTGGTAATCAAATAAAGGAGCTTGGGAATATAATGGCAAAATAATGAACTTATTACACTTTAGCACCTGAGAATAGCACCTTGATTATTTTAACAATTGTGAATATATGAACTAAGGTAGTTATTTAAAGCTAAAATAAAGGAGAAAATATATAAGGGACTAAATTAAGTAATGGTAAACAAAGTTAAATGGACAGATAGTCATAATGATATAATATTGATTTGGGAGTAAGATCTGACTTGTAATATATAATAAGTTGTAATATAATAAGTTGGTAGATAAAAGACTGATAGGTAGACTTCAGAATGTGCATGTTTATAGAGAGGCCACAGATATATCAGATCATTTTTTAGTTGTAGCTACAGTGAGCATAAAAGGTAGATGGATTACAAGGAGAATGGCATTAGCAAACAAGAGAGAGGTGAATGTTTATAAACTAAAGGAGGAGGCAGTTAGGGTAAAATATAAACAACTACTGGAAGATGGGCTAGTGAGTGTGTATACAGCCTCTCCTCACTTAACGAAGGAGTTCCGTTCCTTAAGACCACGTTGTTAAATGAATTCGTCGCTAAGTGAGGAGCATACTATGATAGTAGTGAGATTGTGTCAACCATCTTTCATATTGCTTTAATGTCACCTTTGCACCATTTGTAACATTTCTGGTATATTTTTAAATGTTTATACAGTAGTGTACTGTATACTGAAATAAACAGAATAGAGGAAATCAGCTCTGATATACATTATTTAGGTATGAATACTGGTCAGAGAGCCCATCATTAGTTCGAGGCGTCGGTAAACGAGTACGTTGCTAAGTGAGGAGAGGCTGTATAGACAATGAGGTTGAAAAGATATAGGTAGATTTTAGAATGTAGTGTTAGAGTGTTCAGCAGAAGTGTGTGGTTACAGGGAAGTAGGTGCGGGAAGGAGGTAGAGTGATTGGTGGAATGACAAGGTTAAAAGCGTAGTAAGAGAAAAAAGTTAGCATATGAGAAGTTTTTTACAAAGTAGAAATGATATAAGGAGGGAGGAGTATATGGAGAGAAAATGAGAGGTTAAGAGAGTGGTGAAGAAATGTAAGAGGAGAGTAAATGATGGAGTAGGTGAGATGCTATCAACAAATTTTGCTGAAAATAAGAAAAAGTTTTGGAGTGAAATTAATAAGTTGAGAAAGCCTAGGGAACAAATGGATTTGACAGTGAAAAATAGGAGAGGAAAGTTACTAGATGAAGAGTTGGAGGTATCGAGAAGGTGGAGGGAATATTTTGAGGAGCTATTAAATGTTGACAAAGATAGGGAAGCTGGGATTTTGTGCTATGGGCAGGGAGGTATAACATCTTGTAGGAGTGAGCAAGAGCCAGATGTGAGCATGGGGGAAGTGTGTGAAGCTGTTGGAGTGTGAGCAATATAACATTTATGAAGGGATTCAGGGAAACCGAATAGTTGGACTTGTGTCCTGGAGGTGGGAAGTACAGTCCCTGCACTCTGAAGAGGGGTGGAGATATGCTGCAGTTTTTGAACTGTATTGTAAGCACTCCTCAGTGGGAGACAGCCGATGTGTTAATGAAAAATAAAAAAAAAATAAAAAATAATAATAATAGTAATAATAATTAGCTTACCAGGAGTTTACCTGGTGTCAGAGTCAAGGGTCACATTTCCACAAACTGTTCCCAGGCTAAGGCTCCAAATTGCTGACTTGATTGACCAGGCTGTTGTTACTAGCTACCTGTAGTCCAAGGTATGCACCACATCCTGGCTGATCCTGAACTGACGTAAGAAACTTATCAAGTTCTGAGGACTGCCAGAAGTTTGTTGGGTAGTTCCCTTGATGTACAGTGGAAGCATGTTGGAAAAGTCTTGGTCCCCTTATTGAAGTCTCTTTAGTGTATTCATGGGCCTCTGCCCTTCAACAGAGGATTCTTCAACCATCTGCTAAGCCTCTTGCTCTCATATGGAGTGATTGCAGTGTGCAAGTTCGGGAACAAGCCCTCCAAAATTTTCCAGGTGTATATTATGATGTACAGTGGACCCTCGAATTATAAAGAGATTATTTGGCGTTCTGGTTAGCGGGTAGTAAATGATAAGTCTTCGGAGGCTTCTTACTTTATTGTTAAGTCGTGGTGGGTACACAGGCTTGTGTGTTTGCCCATGGCCCGGGAGGGCCATCCCATGAGAGAGAGAGCTAGGGAGTAAGGCCTTCTGTCTTCCTGCTAGGCCGCTGTGTGAGTGAGAGCGAGGCAAGGGCAGACAGGCTGGCGTGCCTACCGAGAGGCCTGTCTACAGAGGGCAGCATCTGAGTGGTGCAAAATATGAACTAAGCTGGCAGACAGCATGGGCTGTCTGTGCAGACAGTACAGGCTGTCTACATACGCTCGGCCACCTACCGCTCGTCGTCCCAACGCGACAATACTGGTGGTAAAAGGAACTTGGTCTCTCTCTCGTGGGATGGCCCTTCCCGGGCCATGGGCACAACACAAGCCTGTGTACCCACCACGACATAACAATAAAGTAAGAAGCCTCCGAAGAAGAAGTATATCATTGACCACCCGCTTTCAGTACACCAAATAAATCCCATTAAACATTGGTAGCAGAGGTGGTCGCAGCAGTGCGTTTGCCCAGAGAGAGGAAGGAAGGTATGAAGTCATCTTCACTTCATCATCCCATACAAGAAGCATCCGTCTCTCAACGAGTTATCCTGATGTCGTGTCTGCACGTTTCAGCATCCACACACAGGTACAAGCAGGATCCAGCCAAAATTTTCCGAGAATTGTAAGTGATCCCACCGCTGCCACCATTTATAAAGAGATTATTTGGCGTTCTGGTAGCGGGTAGTAAATGATAAGTCTTCGGAGGCTTCTTGCTTTATTGTTAAGTCGTGGTGGGTACACAGGCTTGTGTGTTTGCCCATGGCCCGGGAGGGCCATCCCACGAGAGAGAGCTAGGGAGTAAGGCCTTCTGTCTTCCTGCTAGGCCGCTGTGGGAGTGAGAGCGAGGCAAGGGCAGACAGGCTGGCGTGCCTACCGAGAGGCCTGTCTACAGAGGGCAGCATCTGAGTGGCACGAAATATGAACTAAGCTGGCAGACAGCATGGGCTGTCTGTGCAGACAGTACAGGCTGTCTACAGAATTTCGTAATTAATTCGTTCCAGAGAGTCTGACAAAATGCAAAGTTTGTGAATGGCGAAACCATTTTTCCCATAAGAAATAATGTAAATCCAATTAATCCATTCCAGACACCCAAAAGTATTAAAAGTTTTTTTTTTATAGATTAACCCTTTCAGGGTTGGTGCCGTACTAGTGCGGCTTACGCGCCAGGGTTGGTGCCATACTAGTACGCATAAATTCTAGCGTCCTCAAATCAAGCAGGAAAAGGCTGGTAGTCCTGGATGTGAGAGAATGGGTCTCCATGGTCAGTGTGCGCGGTATAAAAAAAAATCGGGAACCCAGTGGTGCATTATGGGAAAGTCATTTTATTACACCTTGTTCACCATGTCTAGCGGTAAGAAACTCCTCACTCCTCGGCTAATTGGGGTTCTTTTGTTCCCCAGTGACAGTTCAAACACAGATGGAAGTGTCAGTGAAGATGAATTTCATGGTTTTGAGGAGTTTGTGACTGAAAGCAATGCCCAGGAAACCAACCTGAAGGAAGGAAGGAAGGCTACAGTTAGAATGATAACAAATTCTCACTACAGGCAGCACACTCCACCAATATTCAATACACTAAACCTACTCACCATACAAAACATCCATACTTATTACTGCACCTATTACATACATAGAACACTTAACTCTGATATTAACCCTCCCCTAAACATCTCCTTGCCAACCTCAACAGAACACATGACCATAACACAAGGCACAGATCACTCTTTGATGTTCCTCGTGTCCATCTCACACTATGCAAAAACTCAATGCACATAAAAGGCCCTAAAATCTGGAATTCATTACCTGTAAATATAAAAGAAACACAACCTGTTTATAAATTCAAGTCTCTTCTCAAAGATTACTTACTCACCCAAAACCAAATAAATACTGAATAACTGAACATTATAAATTGTATATCTTAAATGTTTCTCACAATTATATCACATAAATGTTAAACCTAAAACCCAATCTAACTTTATTATTTTTTAAATACACTACCTAACAGAATCACTACCTAACTGAATGCAACCATATGACCTGTCTTTGTAATACTCACTTGTGCTTTATAGTTATCTGTTTACATTAATGTTTTATCACTGATTTCATCATTGCTTAGTAGCAGCGCTGTATAGTCCTTGTGGCTTAGCGCTTCTTTTTGATTATAATAATAATAATAATCATTGCTTAGTTAATCTTAAGTTAATTTTAAGCCAGCCCGTAATGCTATGCATAGTATAAGTGGCTTTGGCATACTGCTCTTATCTGTATTTTTTTGTACCTCTGTATGTGTGCACAAATTGGAAATAAAAAAAATAAATAAATAAAGGAAGGAAGGTAGAAGAAAGGGAGGAAAGAAGGAAGAGATGAGAGAAAGGAAGGAAGAGATGAGAGGAAGGAGGGAAGGAAGGAAGGAGGGAAGAAAGGAAGACCATCAACCTAGGATAACTCAAAAAATTCAGACAGTGACTTATTTCCATGTAGGTTGGTGGGGTGGGGAGGAAGGGATGGGTGTTGACAGGCAGTGAGGGTGGTGAGTGGTGGTGTTATTTGTCATTGTGACACTAATTAGGCTGGTGACTCAGCATATTTACAAGTCCACCCCTACACAACAACTGTGAGCTTTACAGAAGCTGTAGCAGTTCTGGGAAGTGTCCAGTGGCTTTGTGTGTATATATGTAATAGAAAAATAGTAATAAACAACTTTTATAATTGGTTTGTGTAAACATGTTTTGTAAACAATATAATAACTGTGTGCGGTTATTGTGTAGCTTACAACGAGTGAATATACATTCAGTATACCTTATATTGGTCTCACAGGCCAGAAAAGTTACTTGAAGGAAGGAAGGAGGGAGGGAAGTAAGGAGGGAGGGAAGGGAGGGAGGGAAGGAAGGAAGGAGGGAGGGAAGGAAGGAAGGAGGGAGGGAGGGAAGGAAGGAAGGAGAGAAAGTAGGTAGGAAGAGATGAGAGGAAGGAATGAAGGAAGGAAGGTAGGTAGGAAGAGATGAGAGGATGGAATGAAGGAAGGTAGGTGTGTGGGAAGGAATGGATGTGTTGTGGAAGGCAGTGAGGTTAGTGAGTGGTGGTATGATGCATCATTGTGACACACGACACACCAGTGACTCAGCATATTTACAAGTCCACCCCCACACTACTACAAGCTTTCAGAACCTCTTGTAGTTATAGGAATCTGTCCAGTCACTCTATATGAGTATATATATGATAGAAAAATAGTAATAAACAACATTTTTTATTGTTGGTTTGTGTAAACATATTTTGTAAACAATATAATGACAGCAAAGTTTGTGCTGTTATTGTGTAGTATACAATGAGTGAATATATACCAAATAGTCTTTATATTGGTCTCAGAGGCCATAAAAGTTACTTGAAAAAATAAAATATTAGAAAATAAAAGAAAAAAGTAGAAAAAACAAAATAAACTATTACCAGGTGACTGGCAGTCAGTGATGTTGCCGTATGTGGTTCAATTTCTGTCAGCTTCATGCAAAAAAAATTTTTTAGCCTATAAAATTTAGAAAAAAACTATTTTTTCATAAAAAATAATTTTTTTCGAATATTTACCGACCCTGAGAACAGGTTTGGGAGAGGGCCTGCCGACCCTGAAAGGTTTAAATATAGATTTACATACAGAAAAGAATGAGAAATCAAGTATAAAACAATAATAACATCACACTTACCTTTATTGAAGACTCTTGTTGGTGTATGGAAGACAGGAAGAGGGGAGAGGGTTAAGAACATAAGAAAGGAGGAACACTGCAGCAGGCCTGTTGGCCCATACTAGGCATGTCCTGCACAAACCATCCCACTAGCAAAATATTTGCCCAACCCAATTTTCAATGCTTCCCAAGCAATAAGCTTTGATAATTCTATTCACTCATGCACAAGTCCCATTCAAATCAAATCGTGTGTGTGGGGAAGTACCCTGGCTGGGTTGAGTGGGGAAGCACCCTGGCTGGTGTACATAAGAACATAAGAAAGCAGGAACACTACAGTAGACTGTTGGCCCATACTAGGCAGGTCCTTCACAAACCATCCCACTAACATAATATTTGCCCAACCCAATTTTCAATGCTCCCCAAGCAATAAGCTTTGATACAGTGGAACGTTGTTTTTCAGTCGTAATCCATTCCAGAAGGTAGGCCTAAATTCGAAACGGCCTAAAGTTGAAACAGTATTTCCCATAAGAATTAACCCTTTCAGGGTCCGTCCCGTAGATCTACGGCTTTACGTTCAAGGTCCAAACCGTAGATCTACGCCATGAGCTGAGCTCACTCTGATAAACTGTGAGTGGTAAATTTGGGCCTAGATATGAGAGAATACATCTATGTGGTATGTGTGCACCACATAAAACAAATCCTGCAGCACACTGTGGAGAAAAAAAACTGAGACCGTGATTTTCGATTAAAACAGCGACTTTGCAGTGTTTTTTCATATGTTTTTTATAGATGTATTTGCGATTTCTTGGTCTCATTTGATAGAATGGAAGACATATTACAGAAATAGAGATGATTTTGATTGGTTTTAGCACTGGAAATGGCTTGAAACTGAGCTCAAAGTAGCGGAAATGTTAAAATTTTTGCCGATGTTCAAGAGTAAACAAACGATCTGACACATTTAATACACGCCAGCTGGTGGGTCTGATATACATTCACAAATGTGGTGATGATATTTATACAATTATTACAATATTGCATAACAGTAAATCTTCTATTTTTTGGTGTGAATAAAAATTCATTATGTGAATAAGAAATCAAAATGGAATTTATTTGTAAAGCCTCAAAACGTAACTGATGAACAGAGGAAATGTTAGTTTAGTGCCAGGAATACCTACATTGTTTATTCTGGACCCTATTTTGAAATTGGAATATTTTGAACTTTGTGTTAAATTGGCCAAATTACCAATTTCCGATCACTTTATTTTGTAGTTGAAACAGTTGACTTGGTGATTTCTTGTGCTCAGTCAATAGAATAGAAGTAATACTAGTGAAATAGCTAAGAATTTGGTCGACTGGAATAATGTAATTGGCCTAAAATGGGAGTCAAAGTCGGCAAAATCGCCAATTCGTAAATATCGCTGACACATCAAAATTCGCGAGAGCATAATTTCGTCAGTTTTCCATCAAATTTCGTACTTTTTGTTTTATTACCTTCACAAAAAGATTCTCTACCATTTCATAAGAAAAAATAGCAATTTTTTTTTTAAATTCTTGGACACTGGGGCACCACTTCAGATTTTGGCCTTGGACCCTGAAAGGGTTAATGTAAATACAATTAATTCGTTCCAGACAACCAAAAACATTCACAAAAAAATACATTTTTTAAAGATTAATTATAGTTTTGCATACACAAAACAATGAGAACTAAATAAAATAAATAAACATTTAAATCACTATTACATACCTCTATTGAAGACTCTTGTTGGCTTATGGAGAGAGGGAGGAAGGACTGATTATTGTATGGAAGGGGAATCCCCCCTCCATAAGGACTTCAGGTATTGAAGCTCTCTCTGGGGTTACTTCCCTCCCTGCCTGCTACACTCCCTGCATGCTTGCTACACTCCCTGCCTGCCTACTACACTCCCTGCCTGCCTACTACACTCCCTGCCTGCCTGCTACACTCCCTGCCTGCCTGCTACACTCCCTGCCTCCCACACTTCTTGTTTCCCTGCTACATTCCATGCTTGCCTGCTACACTCCCTACCTCCATGCTACACTCCCTGCATACTTGCTACACTCCCTGCCTGCCTGCTACACTCCCTGCCTGCCTGCTACACTCCCTGGCTGCCTGCTACATTCCCTGCCTCCATGCTACACTCCCTGCCTGCCTGCTACACTCCCTGCCTGCCTGCTACACTCCCTGCCTCCATGCTACACTCCCTGTATGCCTGCTACACTCCCTGCCTGCCTGGTACACTTCCTGCCTGCCCGCTACATTCCCTGCTTCCATGCTACACTCCCTGCCTCCCTTCCACACTCCCTGTTTCCCTGCTATTCTCCCTGCTACACTCCCTGCCTCTATGCTCCACTCCCTGCATGCCTGCTACACTTCCTGCATACCTGCTGCACTCCCTGCCTGCCTGCCTGCTACACTCTCTGCCTGCCTGCTATATTCCTTGCCTCCATGCTACACTCCCTGCATGCCTGCTACAATCCCTCCCTCCATGCTACACTCCCTGCCTCCCTTCCACACTCCCTGTTTCCCTGCTATTCTCCCTGAATGCCTGCTACACTCCCTGCCTACTTGCTACACTTCCTGCCTGCCTGCTACACTTCCTGCCTGCCTGCTACACTCCCTGGATGTTTGGATGAATGCGCAGAGTATATACTCACTCGCTGACAGACAAAGGGAGACTGACTCATGTACCTGTGGCGTCCTGGTGGGAGACGGGCTGACACACATTTAATACGGCTGATAAATGAGGTAATGGCCAAAATACAGAGGAAGATTTCCGCGGATAAAACAGCCTAAAAATGAAATGGCTGATAAATGCAGCGGCCTAAAAACAAGGTTCCAATGTAATTCTATTCACTCATGCGCAAGTCCCACTCAAATCAAATTATGTGTGTGGGGAAGTACCCTGGCTGGTGTGTGGGGAAGTACCCTGGCTGGTGTGTGGGGAAGTACCCTGGCTGGTGTGTGGGGAAGTACCCTGGCTGGTGTGTGGGGAAGTACCCTGGCTGGTGTAGGGAAGTACCCTGTCTGGTGTGTTCTTTCTTGAATTCTATCGTATTTCTCACCTTCTTTACTAAAGGGGTGACACTAGGAGTTTTCTTTTGGCCCATGGTGGCTTATTTAGTAGTTGCAAGCACAAAAAAAAAATGGATTATTATGAAATGTATCGCATGAATGCATGGGGTGATGGTCACTCGCCCAGAAACAATGCCACACTAACTCTCTGAATGGTTTGTGGGAGCCTTTGTGTATATGCAGCCACTGGGAGGTCGCTCATACACATTCTGGATGACCGACGAATGGCGAGGCAAATTACGAACTGTGAGACTATATTTTGACGAAAAAAAGTTGCTGAAAAGCAAAATTTACGAAACACAAGGCTTATGAAACTCGAGGGTCCACTGTATAATTTAAGGGTACTTCAAGCATTCCTAGTAGTCCAAGTGCTTGACTGAACTTATATGAACAGTGAAGGTTCTCTGTACATTATCCAGTTTTGCAATTTCTGCCTTGAAGGGGACTATTAGTATACAGCAATATTCCATCCTGGAGAAGATTAATTATCCGAAGAGTATCATAATCGGCTTGGCCTCTCATGTTTTGAATATTCTAGTTCCTTGAATGTGAGATCCTCTGACAGTGTCTCTTCCATGTCTCTCACACTGGACTTCCACTGTATTGAATGATTGAAGTGGCCTGTAATCTGTGTCGGTCTTTATTTCCTCAATTTTTCCATAGCAGAGTAACTGAAATTTGGTTAACCAGGCAAACACCATACAAGCCTGGCCCATGGACAGGCTCTGAGAACAAAAAAACTCTTGGAACTCATCAAAGGTATATCATAGGTAAGGTATGCCCTTGTTAAATATTGTTGTGTTTGTGACCCTCTGAAAGCTGTTTATATTAGCTTGAAGGTTTGCTGCATACTCAGTAGATTCCACATACAGTATAGTTTGAAGAAACAAGTCATCATAGGAACAGTTGGAGGGAGGAGATTAAAGGTTTTGAGTTTTAGGGGCATGAATAGCCAGTACATGTGTGTGAACATGTTAGACAGAAGTGAATGGAATGGTGGCAGATGCAGTTCAATGTAGATAAATGCAAGGTTCTGAAGCTAGGGAGTGTCCAAAACCCTAGCACTTATAAGTTAAATAATGTAGAACTTCGCCATACAGATTGCGAAAAGGACTTGGGGGTTATGGTGAGCAGCAACCTTAAACAAAGACAGTAATGCCTAAGCGTACGTAATAAGGCAAATAGAGTAGTATTAGGATTTATATTAAGAAGTGTAAGCAACAGAAGTCCAGAGGTTATACTGCAGCTTTATAACATCATTAGTAAGGCCTCACCTAGATTATGCAGCTCAGTTCTGGTCTCCATATTACAGAATGGACATAATTTCATTAGAAAACATTCAGCGTAGAATGACTAAATAATACATAGCATTAGAAATCTTCCTTATGAAGAAAGACTGAAGACTCTTAAATTACATTCACTTGTTAGATGAAGAATGAGGGGAGACATGGTTGAAGTGTACAAGTGGAAGATGGTTATTAATAAAGAGGATATTAACCCTTTCAGGGTCCGTCCCGTAGATCTACGGCTTTACGGTGAGTGTCCAAACCGTAGATCTACGCCATGAGCTCAGCTCACTCTGATAAACTGTGAGTGGTACATTTGGGCCTAGATATGAGAGAATACATCTGTGTGGTATGTGTGCACCACATAAAACAGATCCTGCAGCACACTGTGTATAATGAGAGAAAAAAACTGAAATCATGATTTTTCGATTAAAACAGCAACTTTGCAGTGTTTTTTCGTATGTTTTTTATAGTTGTATTTGCGATTTCTTGGTCTCATTTGATAGAATGGAAGACATATTACAGAAATAGAGATGATTTTGATTGGTTTTAGCACTGGAAATGGCTTGAAACTGAGCTCAAAGTAGCGGAAATGTTAAATTTTTGCCGATATTCAAGAGTAAACAAACGACCTCACACATCTAATACACGTCAGCTGGTGGGTCTAATATACATTCACAAATATGGTGATGATATTTATACAATTATTACAGTATTGCATAACAGTAAATCTTCTATTTTTTGGTGTGAATAAAAATTCATTATGTGAATAAAAAATCAAAATGGAATTTATTTGTAAAGCCTCAAAACATAACTAATGAACAGAGGAAATGTTAGTTTAGTGCCAGGAATGCCTACATTGTTTATTCTGGACCCTATTTAGAAATTGGAATATTTTGAACTTTGTGTTAAATTGGCCAAATTAACAATTTCCGATCACTTCATTTTGTAGTTGAAACAGTTGACTTGGCGATTTCTTGTGCTCAATCGATAGAATAGAAGTAATACTAGTGAAATAGCTAAGAATTTTGTTGATTGGAATAATGTAATTGGCCTAAAATGGGAGTCAAAGTCGGCAAAATCGCCGATTCGTAAATATCGCTGACACATCAAAATTCGCGAGAGCATAATTTCGTCAATTTTCCACCAAATTTCGTACTTTTTGTTTTATTACCTTCACAAAAAGATTCTCTACGATTTCATAAGAAAAAATAACAAATTTTTTTTTGAAAATTCTTGGACACTGGTGCGTGACTCCAGATTTGGGCCTTGGACCCTGAAAGGGTTAATAAGGTCTTGAGGATGTCTCTCCAAGAGAGAACCCGCAGTAATGGATTTAAATTAGACAAGTTTAGATTTAGAAAGGACATAGGAAAGTATTGGTTTGGAAATAGGGAAGTTGATGAGTGGAACAGTCTACCTAGTTGGGTTATTGAGGCTAGGACTTTGGGTAGTTTCAAATTTAGGTTGGATAAATATATGAGTGAGAGAGGTTGGATTTGAGTGGGACTTGCAAATGAGTGGATAAAGTTATCAGAGCTTATTTCTTGGGTAGCATTGAAAATTGGGTTGGGCAAATGTTTTGTTAGTAGGATGGATTGTAAAGGACCTGCCTAGTATGGGCCAACAGGCCTGCTGCAGTGATCCTCCTTTCTTATGTTCTTATAATGTTTTTTTAATGAGTGTGCTGTAGGAGTGTGAGCAAAAGAATTTTTATAAGGGGATTTGGGGAAATTGGTTAGCCAGACTTGAGTTTTGGATGAGAGGTGAAGATATTGCAGTCAGAGGATAATCTGATTGTGATGTCAGCATACTTCTGGAAAAATGGCAGTTGATTGAATGATGGTGAAGGTGCTTTCTTGAGTCACCCTGCCTTGTTAGGAGATGGCTGTTGAGAAATAATAATAATAATAAGAATAATAATATGATTTTTTTTTGATGACTGATTATGAAATCTTTTGATTGAAGATAGAATAAGGGAAACAATAAGAGTAGAGGGTGAAAAAATTTACAGATAAAAGTACAGCCTCTCCTTACTTAGTGATGTACTCATTTACCGATGACTCAGACTTACAACAGGCTCTCTGACCAATATGCATACCTAAATAATGTATATTAGAGCTGATTTCCTCTGTTCTTCTTATTACAATATACGTACAGTACACTACTGTATAAACATTTAAAAATATACTAAAAATGTTATAAATGGTGCAAAGGTCACTTTAAAACAATATCAAAGACGGTTGACACAAACCCATTACTATTATAGTATGCTCCTTACTCAGTGACAAATTCTTTTACCGACATGGTGTTAGGAATGGAACTCCGTCGTTAAGTGAGGAAAGGCTGTATATGTAAATGCTTCCTTGTTCTATTGTTGTATCTTCTAAATTATTTGTATTTATTATTTACTTACAGAGGATGATTTTAATCATAATGCTACTCTGCTGCTCATAGAATGTATTCGGGACCGATACGATCAGTTTTGTTCTTCAAGGCAAGAAAGAAATCTGGTGTATATGGAGATACAGGAGGAATTGAGGTATTATTCCTATACCTTTTCTATTGAAAAGATCCGCAGTAAGTGGAACAGTCTTGTTACAACCTATAAGAGAATTAAAGATCGACATAAAATTGGTGGCATTGGACTTGGAAGGAGAATTTGGGACTATTTTCAGGTATGTTGATTTATACTTTATTTTTATTTTATTTTAAGTACATATACTGTACATACATAAATCTATATATTGCATTATATATACATACAGTATTAACCTTATTTGCAACTTCAGCATGAAGCATAATTTTATATATACACACCATACCATGGGTGGGGTTTGATCCCATGGTCAGAGAGTCTCAAAACTCCAGACCATCGTGTTAGCCACTGGACCAGCTAGCCACAATAAGATTCGTCCAACTAGTGGCTAGCTGGTCCAGTGGCTAACACGATGGTCTGGAGTTTTGAGACTCTCTGACCGCGGGATCAAACCCCACCCGTGGAATGGTTTGTTTGCAATCGTGTCTTTATATATACACAGTGGAAAGGGGGGGAAATTGGATGGCAGCCCACACTTTCATCTCATATTTCAATATATATTCAGAGATATCTTCATCCCTAAAGGTGTCGTATCTTGAAATTGAGATGCTGTTATCAAAATTGAAATGCAGTATTGAATCACCATCAACAAATTTATGTGTATGAAGTACTGAGTATACATATGAATAATATACTGGCATACATGTGTTTCCTTTTTCACAGCCTTTGGATGATCTCTTAGGGCCAACATACATATCACCAGTATCTTCTGGTCTTTCAACACCAACTATAAGACTCCAAACACCTAAGGTCAGCAACCATTCCCCTTCAGTGCCAACTGTCATTCTCAAAACCTCATCATCCCCAGAGCTGTCATCTACTCCTCCCTTGGCCTTCTCACCAGCTCTGCTTCAGTCTGCATCTTCCACCAATACATCACATGAAATTAAAAGAAAAAACTCTGATTCTGTCTTGGTCAATCTTGATTGCCTGGCTGAAAGAGGAAAAAAACGACAACATATGATAGAGCAATACTTTCAGGAAGTGAAATATAAAGAAGCAAAAGAGGAAGAATATAGAAAACGAAAGGAGAGGAGAGAGAGAATTAAGCTTAAAGCACTGCAGAAAATAGGAAAGGAACTTCAAAGCATAGCAAATGTGCAGTTGGAAATAATAAAAAAACAGGATTTAATTTTGGAAGAAATTAATCGGTGAATTTGGGTTTCAAGAGCCCATCATACTACCAGTACTGATTATAGGAGTATATTCCACTGTTCTGAGTTAATATTTTATAAGTACAATGCATCTTTCAAGAGGGAAGAAATATCTAGTTGTTATTGTTTGATTAAATTAATATTGACATTTTTGGATTAATGTTACCATAACATAATTATGAGGTAGAACATCAGCCATTGGTGTGGTACTGTTAATAATATATTCAGTACTTGGTCAGTTAGGTAAAAAACTGTTGAGTCAGCCCAGCATCTGGACAAACAGTTGCATGGATGCAATCTCACCCTCGGTAAAGTTTTCATGTTACAGTGCTCAAGACTGCAGTGTTAGTGCACCTTGTATTTTAAACTAGTGCTGTATGTCTCTATTGGGTTTAGTGCATCCCCATAAATATAATGGTTATAATAATTATGTTATAAGTTAAGCTTAATTTATGTTCTCTTATTTATTCAAGTTTTAGATCTAGCAAAATAATATTTAGCACTTTAATTTAATTACAAGTTTAGAAAGTAATGTATAAATTAAAACAATATTTTATAATGAAATGCTATATAGTAAACCATGAGTATGAGTGAAGTTGGATTGCATTAGATTGTCTTAGTGTTATTAAGAAATTGTAATGAAAAATATATAGCTTGGGGAGAGGATTGATATTGTGCGACAAATTTAAAAATTAAGTAAAGGGGAAAATTTTGGGATAGTTCCCTTTATTTTTATCTGCTCTCCAAACCCATGAGCAGTGCCTTCCCCAGCTGCGGGGACCGGGTAGTAACCTGGCAGTGCCCCCCCCCCCCCCTTCTCTCCCCCCACTTCCCAAAAAGCCTACGGGCCTTTTTTTTCCCATCCCCCCACTTTTCTTCAAATCATCATGTCCCCCTAAACAGCAAATATTCCTTGCCTAATTTTGTCCCAATATAATTTATCATGCTTAATATATGCACAGTAATAAAAAACTGTATAAAAAGAAGAAAATTCAGTCAGCTTATCAAGAATAAGAAAAGTTCAGTACCAAAAATATTGTATTAATGTCCCAAAGGCTAGTACTGCAACCCAGTACATGATTATCGTAAATTTCCCCTACCATTATTGCCTTTACATGATGTACCTACCTCTGTATTTCTAAAATTGTTGGAAATGTTGGGGATTTATAAGAAGGAGTGAAACATTTAAAAAAAGAAAGTTATAGTTGAGGTACAGTAAACAGTTTAATGAGGATTTACCTGACACCCACAAAAAAGTTGCATTTTGTAGAGATTTAAAACCCAAAATATTCCTAGGGTGGCAAATAAGTTATTTGGCTAATAAAATGAAGAAGATGTATGGGGAAATCCTTGCGTCCTGCTTTTTTGTTATATTTTTGTATTGTCAACATAGCAGTAATATTTAGAGAGGGAGGTGGTGGCATCCTACTTCCCTGCTGAATCTTGGCTTCAGCTCGGCCAAAGTGTGGTGTTCCTTTCTCTTACACTAACTACAACACTATTGGCCCCTCTTGCATAGATCATGGAAAATATAAGTTATCCTGATATTAACCATTTATTAAATGACTTACATCAAACAGCAACTGTAATTGTTATACAGCAGACCAAACAAAGACATTACTCAGAGCCAACAAAAACATAACTATCTTTAACCCTTTCAGGGGCCACAGGCACTCTCAAGAGACTTGTTCTCAGGGTTCCCCAGATTTCAAAAAAAAAAATTTATTTTTCTTATAAAAAGATAGAGAATCTTTTCCCGATCATATTATTATTATAATCAAAAAGAAGCGCTAAGCCACAAGGGCTATACAGCTCTGCAGAGCAGGAAGGAAGCGAGGGCATCAGGTGGCAAAAGGGAGGTGGATGAGTAATAGGTTACGGATAACAGCGGAGCAGTGGATGGTGAAAGGGTAAAGGGCAGCAAGAGACTGAGCTAGAAAGGGCTGAGGGGAGTGCGTAAGGTATCATCAGAGTTTGTGGAGTAAATCAGTCGTTGTCAAGAAGTCAATGAGAGAGTCAGGATTAAAGGAGGGTCCATCAGCAAGAAGGGAAGGTAAAGAGAGAGTAGTAGAACGAAGACGGCGTTGGCAGTAAATTCTGCGTGCTCGTTGATAAAGAGGGCAGTCTAACAGAATGTGGCTAATCGATACTGGAACTTGACACTGCTCACAGAGAGGTACAGGGTGCCTCTCCATGAGATACCCGTGAGTAAGACGAGTGTGGCCAATGCGAAGACAGGAGAGAGTGGTCTCCCAACCACGGCACTGATGACAAGAAGACGGCCAGTAACCTATGCTCGGTTTAATAGAGTGAAGATTGTTACCAAGCAGAGTTGACCAACGTTGTTGCCAACGGGTGTGAAGGTGGGTAGCTATTGCAGCAAAATAGTCCAGAAATGGAACACCTCTATAGGAAATTGGTAGGTCATGTACTGCTGACCGCGCAGCAGTGTCTGCCTGTTCATTGCCCTGTACGTCGACATGACCAGGGATCCAACAAAAAATAATATCTTTATGCTTCGTAGAGATACGGCGTAGCCAAAGTTGGATACGGAGAACTAGGGGGCGAGATGTATCAAATTTTCGTATAGCCTGTAGAGCACTAAGGGAGTCTGAGACTACCACAAATGATGACACAGGCATAGATGCGATACGAATAAGTGCTGCAAGAATGGCATACAGTTCAGCAGTAAAAATGCTAGCCGAAGATAGTAAATGCCCCCGCACGATGCTGTCCGGAAACACTGCTGCGAATCCGATGCCGTCTGAAGACTTAGAGCCATCTGTGTACACAGCGGTGGCATGAGAATGGGAGTGGAAGTGATCAAGAAAAAGAAAGCGGGAAGCCACCGTAGGCAGTTGAGCTTTCAAGCAAGGGAGTGAGAAAGAACAGACCCAAACAGCTGGAACTTCCCAGGGGGGTAGGGAAAAGTGAGATGCTACATGAACATATAAAGGTGGTAACTGAAGGGAAGACAAGAGTGAATGTAGGCGAAGAGAAAAGGGACGGAGCAAACAAGGGCGGCGAACAAATAAAGAATGTCTACTAATATCGGTGACCATTCTATAAATGGAAGGATTGTGGAGATCGTGAGAGCGTACATAGTAGCGAAGGCAATGGGCATCACGGCGATCAGACAAGGATGGAACATTTGCTTCTGCATAGAGGCTCTCAACAGGGGAAGAGCGAAAAGCACCAAGGCACAAACGTAATAGTTGGTGATGGATAGAGTTAAGGCTAGAGAGAGTAGCAGGAGAGCCGCGAATAAATCTGGTCACCATAATCGAGTTTCGATAAAATGAGGGCTGAATGTAGGCATAGCAGAGTTCGACGATCAGCTCCCCAGGAAAGATGAGCAAGGGTTTTAAGAAGGTTTAGCCGGCTGTGACAAGTTGCCTTCAGAGAGGTAATGTGAGGTTTCCAGGATAACCTACGGTCAAATAGAAGGCCTAGAAACCTGACTGTATTACGTTCGGGGATACGGGAGCCACAGAGATACAAAGGATGATCAGAGATGACAGAGCGTCTAGTGAAAGTAATTTGGTGAGTTTTGGTACTTGAAAATTTAAACCCATGCGTGGTGGCCCAAGTGGAAACACGGTCGACCGCATGCTGGAGAGAAACTGCAATAAGATGACAGTCAGCGCCTGCACAAGCAATAGCGAAGTCATCAACATAGAGTGATGACCAAATATTGGGTGGAAGAACAGAGGCCAAATCATTTATAGCAAGGAGAAAAAGTGTTGTGCTTAGAACACATCCCTGAGGGACACCTTCAGCTTGGACGAAGTCCGGGAAAGAACATTATTGACTCGAACACGGAAATGTCTGTCAGTTAAAAAGTTCTTAAGGAAGGATGGTAGATTGCCTCGGAGGCCTAAGGAATGGGCCTGGGCCAAAATATTATACCTCGAAGTTGTGTCATATGCCTTCTCAAGGTCAAAAAATATGGCAATAACTGAGTGATTATTCGCAAAGGCATTATGAACATACGTATCCAAGCGTAGTAAGGGGTCTATGGTAGAACGACCCTTACGAAAGCCATATTGACTAGTGGAGAGACTTGGTTTGTGTGTCTCTAAATACCACATTAAACGTCGATTTACGAGACGTTCCATCACTTTGCAAACTGCACTAGTAAGAGAGATGGGACGATAGTGGGAGGCATCATGTCCTGTAGTACCCGGTTTGCGGAAAGGGAGAACAATGGCGGATTTCCACAGCTGGGGAAGAACTCCTTGTGCCCAAATAAGATTGAAGAGGTGTAAGAGGACTACAAGGGCTGACCGATGTAAATGTTGTAACATACGAATATGAATGTCGTCAGGCCTAGCTGTCGATGATCGGCAAGCTGAGAGCGTTGCCTCTAGTTCTTGAAGTGTAAAAGGCACATTATACTGTTCTTCTCTGAGAGAAGAAAAGTCCAAGGGTACTAACTCTCTGGCAGACTTTGAGGAAAGAAACGAGGGGCATAGATGGAGCCTCCGAGAAATACGGACCAGATGTGTGCCAAGTTCAATGGCAACGTCGAGAGGGTTTGCTACATCAACACCAGCGACCCGTAGAACAGGAGCCGGGTCAGGAGAGTATTTACCACTCAATTTCCTCACTTTTTTCCAGACTGCACTCATAGAAGAAGCAGAGGTGATGGTGGAAACATAGTCTCGCCAACAAGTGCGTTTAGCTTCACGGATGACACGGCGAGCGATCGCACGCTTCTGCTTAAAATCAAGAAGTCTCTCAGCGTTTCTATTGTACCGGTACCTGCCCCAAGCAGCGCGATTTCAAACGTACTGCATGAGCACAAGCAGGAGACCACCAAGGCACGCACTTCTGAGAATGCCTGCCTGAGGTTTGGGGTATAGAATGAGAAGCTGCGGTATAAACTGACGTCGAGAAGAGGTGTAGGAGCTCATCAATGAGGATGAAGAAGGAACCTCACTAAAAGCAGTGAGGTGTGAGTAAAGATCCCAATTTGCCCGATCAAATTGCCAGCGAGGGCTACGGAAAGGTGGTGAATAGGAAGGAGAAGTAAGAATGATTGGAAAATGATCGCTGTCATGTAAGTCCGGTAGAACAGACCAGGTGAAGTCTAGTGCAGTGGAGGAAGAGCAGACTGATAGATCGATGCAAGAGAGAGTATGAGTACGAGGATCAAAATGGGTGGGAGTACCCGTATTTAAAACATGGAGGAGGTGAGAGGCGAGAAAAGCCTCCAACTGGATGCCACGTAAGTAACAATGAGACCCCCCCCCAGAGGAAATGGTGGGCATTAAAATCACCAAGTAACAGAAGTGGTGGTGGTAAGGATGAAACAAGAAAGGCAAAGTCTGGGATAGAAAATGCTCGAGAAGGAGAGAAATATAAAGAACATATTGTAAACCACTTATTCAAGTGGATACGGGCTGCAGTGTAATGCAGCGAGGTATGGACAAATAGTTGACAGTACGGAATATCATTGCGTAGAAGAAGGGCACTTCATTAAAGGTCCCATCTGAGAAAGGATCCGAAGAATACAATAAATTATAGCCTGAGATAGGTTGGAAAACAGCCGAGTGTAATTTTGGTTCTTGTAAGCAAGCACCAACAGGGGAAAACCTGGAAAGCAACATCTGAAGCTCACCCCGATTACCCCTGAGGCCGCGGATATTCCACTGTAAATAGGCCATGATTGGCGATGAAGAAAATACCAGGAATCTGTAGGTAAAGGCACCTACGGACTAGAGGGGTTAGAAAAGTCAACGTGTGGTGGCACTGGAAGACGTTCAAGCAGCGAAGGATGGGGTTGTGAAGATGGAGGAGAGGGAAGAGAAGGAACAGGAAGTGAATCAGTGTCCATTGAAGGTTTAGTCTCTGCAATATATTCTGAAATGGCTTCAAGTGTTTCTGAATTCAAAGATGTATGGGAAACCATATTGGAGATAGAAGGAGGAGGGTGAGTAAAGATTGGGACAGTAATGGACTGTACCAAAGTAGAGGGGGAGGGAAGAGTGTAAGGGACTGGAGATGAAGTGTGGGGGGGGTCTCGACGATGTTTACGCATCGGTGATTTTGCCCACTTTGAGCCCTATTTTCAGCCAATTCCAGTTTACTATTTGACAAAAATCATACCTATCGAATGAGTACAAGAAGCCACCCATTTATCGATTTCAACTATCCAATACAGTGGTCAGAATTTAGCAATTTTGCCAATTCCACACAAATTTCAAAAGATGCCTATTTCCAAATAGGGTCCAGAATAAACAAGAAAAACATTCCTGGCACTAAAATAACATTTCCTCTGTTCATTAGTCACGTCCCCACGCCCCTCTTACATTCTTTTGCTTTCCATTTTGAATTTTTATTCTCACAAAAAATAGAAGATTTACTATTATGCAGACTACTGCATTAGTGTAGAAATGATATAAATAATATTGGCGCACTTGTGAAACAATATTAGACTCACCAGTTGACGTGTATTGGACGCTTTGCATGATTTGTTTACTTTTGAACTTTGGTAAAAATCGAACATTTCAGCTACTTTGAGCTCAATTTCAAGATACTTTTCATTGTAAAACCAGTCAAAATCATCTCAATTTCTGTAATATGTCTTCCATTCTATAAAATGAGACCAGGAAAACTAGAATACAACAATAAATACCATATGAAAATACAGTGCAAAGTTTTAATCCAAAAACACGGTCAAAGTTTTTTTTTTTTCTCATTACGCACTGTGTGCTGCAGGATTTTTTTATACTGCGCACACTGACCACATAAGACCCATTCTTTCATATGTAGGCCTACCAGCTTTCTCTCACTAGATTTGAAGGCGTTAGAATTTACGAGTACTAGTACGTCAAGGACCCTGGCATGTAAGCTGTACTAGTACGGCCGAAACCCTGAAGGAGTTAATTACAATGCCAGATCTTTGAGCAAACATTATGAAGACCTCACAGCATTACTCAATTCCCTGCATACCAATAAGTCAATCACACTGAAACCTGGCTAAAGCCTGGTACTACAGATGTCTATGCCATTCCTGATTACACAGCCGTACACAACTGTAGGACAGACCAGCAAGGCGGTGGAATAGCTATATACTACTCAGATCAACTGGAATATATCAATAATTCGGGGGCTGTAGGGCAATTTTCCGCGCGCGCTCACCGAAAAATAAAAAAAATATGGAAATTGAGTTATATATACTGAAAAATAGCTCAACTCTTTGGCAACACAATGGTACCAGAATGAATGTTCTACGACGTTTCTACAAGAAATTATAGCCATTTATATCAGGTATGGTGACGGCGATGTTGGTACCGAGTCTGCTCACGGCCCATATATATTTTGGAAATTTTTCCTTGTTTTTTATCTCTTTTTCTTGCATTATACTTTCTAATATAATAACTGACTACTTGGCATCATAAAATTGAAGGCGGAGCTTATCCCTAGATTTAGCAACAGTCATTAATCATATCAAGATGCGCGGAAGGGTTGCCGCGCCAGGAGAAATCACTCATTATTACGCTTATATCAGCTTATATATCAACTCTACAGCTTATTTTTCTATCAGAATTGATCTAATATGATATAATAAACACTCTAAATAACATACAAACATGTTATATACTCTAGACTGAATAAAATAGGCCATAATATGACGAAAGATTATCGGGAATATTTCGATAAATATTGAGTTACTGCTCTCCATGTCGTCTCATGTCGTATTCTTTGGTCTCTGAGTAAGAGAAAACGGTGTTTTGAAGAGGATAACTGCACTAGAACATCAGTTTACTAAGAAATACACCCAAACAAATGCGATTTTCGCGAAATTTTTTTTTTTTTTTTTGAGACGAGGGCCGGCCGGCGCTCCCGGCCGATATCTCGGAAGTAACTTATTCAACAATTGTTCAACTTTCTCGCTTTATTACTGAATTAAATGGAATATAATACTCACAAAATTGTAGAATAATGATTTCTCTAATTTTCTGTGAACAAATTTTGGAAATATTCCAAATACTTTGGAGTTATGTGGGAGTAAAGGGCAGATTTTTTTGCAATATTCCAGGAACTAACAAACTTTATTTTTTTTGTGAAATAAAGAAACGTTCATTTAAAGAAAAGTGGTCACAGAAAATAAGAATAAGCATTGTTCTCTCGGCACCAAGTGTCCAAACAACCTCACGTAGTCCCATATAGGATAAAAGTTTAACACTATGGCATTTTCAGTAAATCAGTCATTTCTCAGTTGTTGTTTGAGGTATATTTTTGATAAATATTTTCAAGAAAGAGTGAAACGACTTTGTATTGTGTACCAAAACTGGAGAAAATCGGACAGTAAACAACGGAGTTACAGATTTTGCCCGACGGCCCCCTTCAGCTACTTTGAGCTCAATTTCAAGATACTTTTCATTGTAAAACCAGTCAAAATCATCTCAATTTCTGTAATATGTCTTCCATTCTATAAAATGAGACCAGGAAAACTAGAATACAACAATAAATACCATATGAAAATACAGTGCAAAGTCACTGTTTTAATCCAAAAACACGGTCAAAGTTTTTTTTTTCTCATTACGCACTGTGTGCTGCAGGATTTTTTTATACTGCGCACACTGACCACATAGACCCATTCTTTCATATGTAGGCCTACCAGCTTTCTCTCACTAGATTTGAAGGCGTTAGAATTTACGAGTACTAGTACGTCAAGGACCCTGGCATGTAAGCTGTACTAGTACGGCCGAAACCCTGAAGGAGTTAATTACAATGCCAGATCTTTGAGCAAACATTATGAAGACCTCACAGCATTACTCAATTCCCTGCATACCAATAAGTCAATCACACTGAAACCTGGCTAAAGCCTGGTACTACAGATGTCTATGCCATTCCTGATTACACAGCCGTACACAACTGTAGGACAGACCAGCAAGGCGGTGGAATAGCTGTACAGTGGACCCCCGCATAACGATTTTAATCCGTGCAAGAGGGGTAATTGTTATGCAAAATAATCGGTATGTGAATGAATTTTCCCCATAAGAAATAATGGAAATAAAATTAATCCGTGCAAGACACCCAAAAGTACGAAAAAATTTTTTTTTACCACATGAAATGTTAATTTTAATACGCACAAACTGAAAAAGGCATGCACACTTACATGACACTTACTTTTATTGAAGATCTGGTGATGATTGATGGGATGGGAGGAGGGAGAGAGAGTGTTAGTGTTTAGAAGGGGAATCCCCTTCCATTAAGACTTGAGGTGTCAAGTCCTTTTCTGGGGTTACTTCCCTTCTTCTTTTAATGCCACTAGGACCAGCTTCAGAGTCACTGGACTTCTTTCGCACAACATATCTGTCCATAGTGGCCTGTACCTCTCGTTCCTTTATGACTTCCCTAAAGTGTTTCACAACATTGTCAGTGTACAGGTTGCCAACACGGCTTGCAATAGCTGTGTGAGGGTGATTTTCATCCATGAAGGTTTGCACTTCAAGCCACTTTGCACAGATTTCTTTAATCTTTGTAGTAGGCAACTTCTTCAATTTCTCTCTCCCCTCCTCTGAACCAGTTTTCCTCAGGTCTGGCCTCTTGCTCTTGAAGTTGATCTATCAGCTCATCAGTGGTTAGTTCTTCATTGTCCTCCTCCACCAACTCTTCCACATCCTCCCCACTAACCTCCAACCCAAGGACTTTCCCAATGCCACAATGGATTCCTCAAGTGGCATAATCCTCTCAGGGTTAGCCTCAAACCCTTCAAAATCCCTTTTGTCTACACATTCTGGCCACAGTTTCTTCCAAGCAGAGTTCAAGGTTTCTTAGTCACTCCCTCCCAAGCCTTACCTATAAGGTTTACACAATTGAGGATATTAAAGTGCTCTCTCCAAAACTCTCTTAGAGTCAGTTGAGTTTCTGAGGTCACTACAAAGCACCTTTCAAACAGAGCTTTTGTGTACAGTTTTTTGAAGTTTGCAATAACCTGCTGGTCCATGGGTGCAGGAGAGGAGTGGTATTAGGAGGCAAAAACTTCACCTTAATGAAGCTCATGTCCCCATAAAGTCGCTCTGCCACGTCTGTAGGATGACCAGGGCATTGTCTAACACCAGGAGGCACTTAAGTTCTAATTTCTTTTCAGTTAGGTAATCTTTCACATTGGGGGCAAATGCATGGTGTAACCAGTTATAGAAAAAGTCCCTAGTGACCCATGCCTTACTGTTTGCCCTCCACAGCACACACAAATTATCCTCGAGGACATTCTTTTGCCTGAACGCTCTGGAGTTTCAGAGTGATACACTAATAAAGGCTTAACTTTGCAATCACCACTAGCATTGGCACACATCAACAAAGTAAGCCTGTCTTTCATAGGCTTATGTCCTGGGAGTGCCTTTTCCTCCTGAGTAATGTAGGTCCTGCTTGGCATTTTCTTCCAGAACAGGCCTGTTTCATCACAATTAAACACTTGTTCAGGTTTCAGTCCTTCACTGTCTATGTACTCCTTGAATTCCTGCACATATTTTTCAGCCGCTTTGTGGTCCGAACTGGCAGCCTCACCATGCCTTATACACATATGGATGCCACTACGCTTTTTAAATCTCTCAAACCAACCTTTGCTGGCCTTAAATCACTCACATTCATCACTAGTTGCAGGCATTTTTTTAATTAAATCCTCATGCAACTTCCTAGCCTTTTCACATATGATCGCTTGAGAGACGCTATCTCCTGCTAGCTGTTTTTCATTTATCCACACCAATAAGAGTCTCTCAACATCTTCCATCACTTGCGATCTTGTTTCGAAAACACAGTTAACCTTTGGCAAGAACAGCTTCCTTGATTGTCTTCTGGTGCCCACAATAGTAGCGATGGTTGATTGGGGTTTCTTGTACAACTTGACCAGGTCGGCGATACGCACTCCACTTTCATACTTATCAATGATCTCTTTCTTCATTTCTATTGGAATTCTCACCCTTATTGGTGTATGGTTGGCACTAGAAGCTTTCTTGGGGCCCATGGTCACTTATTTTCCAGAAACAGCACCGAAAACACTGTAATAATACGAAATATTCCGATTGTATGCTTGGATGTTACCGCGGAGGTTGGCTGGTAAACAATGGCACGGGCGGCACATGTGAGGCTGGCTGAGGGCGCACATTGGACGCGTCTCGGACGAAAATCGGTGAGCGGGTTTTTAATCGGTATGCGCGGCAAAATTTTTGCGATTAAAGCAAGCGGTATGCGGATTAATCGCTATGTGATGCCATCGTTATGCGGGGGTCCACTGTATACTACTCAGATCAACTGGAATATATCAATAATTCTTGCAAAAGGGACAAACATGAAGAATATGTAATAGCTAAACCCCCCTCGCAGTCATAAACATCTACAGAGTACCACAGTCAAACATTTACCATTTTAGTGACAAATTAGGAAACATTATAACTGATGTGCACATGAACAAAGACCACTTACTGCTCACAGGAAATTTTAACATAAATCTCCTATATGACCAAAAAAAAACCATTACCTCTATGACAAGCATTGCCCCCAAAAAACTAAACAGATCACAGCTAAGAGACTAAACAGTCCCTGGCTAACACTCAGCATCCTTAAATCCATTAACACAAAGCACCCATATGAAAAAAGTATAGAATGGGCCAAATAACCAGAGACTATTCTAAACATTACTCGTCAATCCTTACCAGCCTGATAAAAAGGTCAAAAAAATTGTATTAGGAGAGCAAATTACATAACATAAAAGGTGATATGAAAAAGACCTGGAAAACCCTATCTGAAATTCTAGGAACTAAAAAGTTATCCAAAAACAAAACACTCAAATTAACAAAATCAGATGAACCCCTACTCTCACGAACTGAAACAGCAAACAGACTTAATGTTTTCTTCACCATAAGAATCTAGCGAGCAAAATCCCAAGCTCAAACACCCGTCCATCAGACTAACTCGCAGGTACCTACCCGAATACACTATTCCTAGCTCCAACCAACCCAACAGAAGTCTCATTCATCATCAACACCTTTAAAAACAAGGCACGAGATATAAATAACTACCTTTTATGTACAAAAAAGCTTCTAAAGCACAGTAGGGCCCCACTTATATGGCAGGTTAGGTTCCAGGCTACCGCCGTAAAGCGGAAATCGCCGTAAGTGGAACATCCTTTTTTCCACTTATAAATGCATATAAATACTAGATAACAAGTTTACACTACATATATTAAATTAGCAATAGAACTAGGCATTAAAAACAACAAAAAAGTAAAATACATATACAGTGGACCCCCGCATACCGGACGCATCGCATACCGTACAATCCGCATACCGGGCGCTTTGATCGCAAAAATTTTTCCTCGCATACCGCCCAAAAACCCGCTCACCGCCCTTCGTCCGAGACGCGTCCAATGTGCGGCCTGAGCCACGCTCACATGTTCCGCCGGTGGCATTGTTTACCAGCCAGCCTCCGCGGTAACATCCAAGCATACAATCGGAACATTTCGTATTATTACAGTGTTTTTGGTGATTTTTTCTGGAAAATAAGTGACCAAAGGCCCCAAGAAGGCTTCTAGTGCCAACCCTACAGCAATAAGGGTGAGAATTACTATGGAGATGAAGAAAAAGATCATTGATAAGTATGAAAGGGGAGTGCGTGTCTCCGAGCTGGCCAGGTTGTATAATAAACCCCAATAAACCCATCGCTACTATTGGTGGTACAGCTGCTGCTGTACCACCGTCAGCTGCTGCTGAAACTGTCAGCTGCTGCTGCTGTACCCCCGTCAGCTGCTGCTGCTGCTGTAGTCCCGTCTGCTGCTGCTTTTAGCATCGTCTGCTGCTGCTGTAGCATCGTCTGCTGCTGCTGTAGAAATCGCCCTGCTGCTGCTGTAGCATCGTCTGCTGCTGCTGTAGCATCGTCGTGCTGGCTGCTTTCTGTAGCATCGTCTGCTGCTGCTGTAGCATCGTCTGCTGCTGCTGAAGCATCGTCTGCTGCTGCTGTAGCATCGTCTGCTGCTTTGTTTTGTAGCATCGTCTGCTGCTGCTGTAGCATCGTCTGTTGCTGCTGTAGCATCGTTTGTTGCTGCGTTTGTAGCATCGTCTGTTGCTGCTGTACCACCGTCAGCTGCGCTGAGCATCGTCTGCTGCTGCTGTAGCATCGTCTGCTGCTGCTGTAGCATCGTCTGTTGCTGCTGTAGCATCGTCTGTTGCTGCTGTACCACCTCAGCTGCTGCTGCTGCTGTAGCACCGTTGTTGGTGTGGCTTATTGAGAATACCAAGAAACAATTAACCCCAGAGGATTTGCCACCCAGGAAAACCCCAAAAAAAGTCAGTGTCATCGAAGACTGTCTAACTTATTTCCTTTGGGGGTCCTTAATCTTGTCTCCCAGGATGCAACCCACACCAGTGACTAACACCCGGGTGAACAGGGAAAATGCCTGGAACTAGTGCTCATATTGGTGAATTTAGAGCCAGCAAAGGTTGGTTTGAGAGATTTAAGAATCGTAGTGGCATACACAGTGTGATAAGGCATGTTCTGGAAAAAAATGCCAAACAGGACCTACAGTACTCAGGAGGAAAAGGCACTCCCAGGACACAGTGTCTCATCAGTCATTGCTGCATCTTCAATAAAGGTAAGTGTCATTTATTCTTCATTTTGTAAGTAGTACATGCACAGTATATATTGTGCATGTACTACTCTACTATTGTGCATGTATCCTTCTCTTTGTGTGTAGGAAAATGTATATTTCATGTGGTAAAATTTTTTTTTTCATACTTTTGGGTGTCTTGCATGGATTAATTTGATTTCCATTATTTCTTATGGGGAAAATTCATTCGCATACCGAACATTTCGCATAACAACCAGCCCTCTTGCACGGATTAAGGTCGCTATGCGGGGGTCCACTGTATAGTACACTCATTACTTACCTTAAAATATTTGTAGTCTTACTCTATGAGTAGTATTTATTGTAAGAATGTATGGTAGTCAGCCGGGCTACCATACCAGGCCATTCCACCCACACAATATTCTATGATATTTAAGTGTCCCAGGGCGATAAAATGCATATACAGTTCACTCAGTGCTTAAAATATTTGTAGTTTTAATGTAGGGTCAGGGGTGAGTAAACAAGATAAAACAAATAAATGAGAGAGAATGAGTACATGAGGGAGGACAGACGCAGAGTTATGTAAACAAACCAGGTGAACGCAAGTTTTATAAACAGACCAGGTGTACACGTCTGGTTTGTGTACAAGTTACATTGTGTACAAGTTGTCTCTACATTGATACCGTAGAATAAATAAAGAAGAACACTCCCATTCTCCTGTAATGCCATTTTTAGAAGAAATGAAGCTCTGAGTGAAGGCAATGGAAACAAGTCAGTGACTTTTTTGGGTTATCCTAGGTACTTTACACATATGCTACTATGTATGATAATCTATGTAACTGTATTTGTGTATACCTGAATAAACTTACTTACATATGAAAGGAATAATTTTCTACAGTTACCTCCAGTAACACATTTTCTCTTATGTTGGACTAGAGAAAATGTCATTCTTGCCGTCACTCGTACAAGTTGTCTGGCTACCATATCTCATATTTATGTTTATTTATTCTACTCCGGGGTGTATTTATCATCTTTATATGTTATGTATCATGTTTATTATATAATTTTGAAAAAAATATCATAGGTGGATTAATGAAAATGTGTATATTAACTCAGTGATTATTATTATCATCATTACTAATATGGCATCACTAGTACAAGTCATCTGGCTCCCACATCTCTTATTTCTTTCTTTCAACACACCGGCCGTATCCCACCAAGGCAGGGTGGCCCAAAAAGAAAAACGAAAGTTTCTCTTTTAAATTTAGTAATTTATACGGGAGAAGGGGTTACTAGCCCCTTGCTCCCAGCATTTTAGTGCCTCTTACAACACGCATGGCTTATGGAGGAAGAATTCTGTTCCACTTCCCCATGGAGATAAGAGGAAATAAGCAAGAACAAGAACTAGAAAGAAAATAGAAGAATACCCAGAGGGGTGTGTATATATATGCTTGTACATGTACGTGTAGTGTGACCTAAGTGCAAGTAGAAGTAGCAAGACATACCTGAAATCTTGCATGTTTATGAGACAGACAAAAGACACCAGCAATCCTACCATCATGTAAAACAATTACAGGTTTTCGTTGTACACTCACTTGGCAGGACGGTAGTACCTCCCTGGGCGGTTACTGTTTACCAACCTACTACCCAGGACATCTCTTATTTATGTTTATTTATTCTATGGTGGAGTGTATTTATCATCTTTATATGTTATGTATCATGTTTATTATATAATTTTGAAAAAATATTATAGATGGATTAATAAAAATGTGTATATTAACGTAATATACGACATTTAATGAGACTCAGTGATTATTATTTATCATTACTAATATGGCATTACTCGTATAAGTTGTCTGGCTCTCACATCTCATGTTTATTCTACTGTGGGGTGTATTTATCATCTTTATGTTATGTATCGTGTTTATTGTATAATTTTGGAAAAATATCCTAGATGGGTTAATGAAAATGCGCATATTAATGTAATATACAACATTTAATGAGACTCGGTGATTATTATTATTATTATCATCATTACTATTATGACGTCTCGAGACATAAGACACTCCTACTGATTTTAATGTGTACTTGTATGCCAGCACAGTGTGTAAGTTTATTTAGGTACAGGTATACATATGTATAATTATCAGAGTATATATAAAATATGAAATAATTTTTAAAAACACTTGAAATTTTGGAGTTTCCAGACATAATGGAGAGACTTGGTGTTTACCGATCTCACGGAGAATGTAAACAAACCGGGTGGGGCACGGTGACCGTATTAGAAAGTCAGGTGGGGGAGCCGTAAAGAGAGTTTTGGTCATAATTCAAAACGACCATATTAGCAGAACGCCGTAAAGCAAAACACCGTAAAGCAAAATGCCGTAAAGCGGGGCCCTACTCTACTGTCACCAATTACAGTATTGCAACACTCTTTAACAAATCCATTGAATCCTCCACCTTTCCATCAATTCTCAAAATAGCGAGGGTCACCCCGATCCACAAAGGAGGAGATCAAACAGACTTGAATAACTATAGACCAATATCTAACTTACCTCTACTCTCTAAAATCTTTGAAAAATTAATTCATAGACAGCTCTGTTCCTACCCTGTCTCTCAAGACATACTCAACCCCTCTCAGTTTGGATTCAGGACTAATAAAAGCACAAATGATGCTATTGTACACACACTAGAACTAATATACACTGTTCTTGAAAAGAAAGAAGTCCCACTGGGAATCTTCATTGATTTATGTAAAGCTTTTGATACGGTCGTCCATGATTTGCTGCACATTAAATTAACACACTATGGTATAAGAGGGCACTCCCTCAACTACCAATATGTGTACACAAATGGAGCTAACTCTTTCACACAACCAATTACAGTTGGGGTCCCACAAGGAAGTGTTCTTGGCCCTCTCCTCTTTCTCATTTACATCAATGACCTACTGAATGCATCACAACTACTCAAACCCATATTATTTGTAGATGATACAATATACGTCTTCCCTCACCCAAACCCAGTCATACTGGCTAACACTTAATGCTGAATTGCAGAAAATATTTACCTGGATGATGACTAACATGCTTACACTCAATACTGACAAAACCTATTTCATTCAATTTGGAGACAGAGCCACAAGTGTTCCACTTAACATAGCACTAAACAGATCACCCATCACAAGATGCACAGAGGGAAAATTCCTAGGAATCCACCTTGACAGTAGCCTGAAATTCCAGACCCATATACAACAAATTTCCAAGAAAATCTCTAAAACAATATGCATACTATCAAAGATACGGTACTATGTTCCACAATCGGCTCTCCTTGCACTGTATCACTCACTCATCTACCCTTATCTCACCTATGGAATCTGTGCATGGGGATCAACAACATTAAATCACCTAAAATCACTAATAACATAGCAAAAGGCTGCAGTCAGAATGATAACAAATTCCCACTCCAGACATCATACTCCACCAACATTCAAAAGTCTAAAACTACTCACAGTAAAGAGCATCCATACTTATTCTTACACCTACTACATACATAGAACATTATACTCTTCCATTCTATCAAATGAGTCCAAAAAATGAGAATACAACCATAAAAACCATACGAAAATATACTGCAAAGAGGCGGCTAATGGCTGAGAAGTGAACTCCCTTATTTATTGTCCGTCTTTTTTATTTTTGTTGTACGTTAAGAAGCATCTTTCCATCACACATTGTCCAAGTTTCAGTGAGATAGCCCAACAAACAACCGAGAAAAAAAATATTTACCAAAAATCATATATGGCAAGCCCAAGCTAGGTACTGGGAATAAGTCACTTTGTCTGACTTTTCTGGGTTATCCCAGGTTCTCTATACATACACTGCTATGTATGATAATCTATGTAACTGTATTTGTGTATACCTGAATAAACTTATTTACTTCTAGTCTGTCAAATGAGTACAAGAAACTGCCCATTCACTTATTTCAACTACCCAATAAAGTGATCAGAAATTGGCAATTTGGCCGATTTTACACAAATTTCAACAGATGCCAATTTCAAAATAGGGTCCAGAATAAACAATGCAGACATTCCTGGCACTAAAATAACATTTTCTCTGTTCATTAGTCACGGCTACAGGCCACTCTTATATTACTCTTGCTTACCATTTGGAATTTTTATTCACAAAAAAATATAAGATTTACTGTTATGCAGACTGCTGCATTATTGTAATAATTGAATAAATAATGTCAACCCATTCTTGACAATGTATTGGAATTTGGACTGGCAGGTGGACAGGTATTGGACGGTGACGTCATTTGTTTACTCTTGAGCTTCGCTAAAGAATAGACATTTTCGATGCGAGCGAAATTTTTAAAGGTATTTTCATCAGAAAGAAATCAAAATCATATCTATTTCTGTAATTTTTTCTTCAAATCAAAGGGGCCGAAGATGAGAATTATCCAAAAAAACATAAAAAAAATATACGCTAAGCGGCCACTAAGGGGCTGAGAAGTGAACTCGCTATTTTAGCCTGTTTTCTTTTTTTTTGGGTGTACGTAAAAAGTTCTTTCCATCATACTTGCCCAATTTTAAATAAGAAAACCCAACAAACAACTGAAAAAATTAAATTTATTTCTTTATTTACTACACATAGATGTACAAGGTATACAGGCCTAGCTGACATCGGACAAATTTTTATAGAAAGCTGCTTGTTATGCGAGTATTTTAAGAAAATTTGGTCAGTGTCCAGGATAACACCCACACTAGTCGGTAAACCCAGGTACCCTTTTTTGATGGGTAAATTAGACAAAGGTGTAAAGAAAGCCTAATGTTTTACCTGGCTGGGGAAACAAAAATTTACCAAAAATATTATGGTAACCCCAAGCCGGGTATAGAAAAAAGCCACGTTGACTTTTTTTTGGGTTTTCCAAGGTTTACAATATGTATAGTTGATAAACTTTAGAGAAAATAACTTTTTTTTTTCGGTTTTTGGGGAAATATGAGTTATATCACAGCTAGCCCCGTGCTTACTCCGTTTTCTCTAATTTAAGCCCAAGACGGGATAGGGGAATGGTATTTTTATACCTGTTTCTTTTCCTCCGTTTTAAACTGCTCGGTATTATGCCAAATTTATTATTTTTTTGGTTACAGGAAATGGGTGCAGGAGGGAAGAGGACGATTGGTGGAAGTGATTAAAAAGAGTGTAAGGGAGAAAAAGTTAGCATTGAGAAGTTTTACAAAAATGAAGTGATGCAAGGAGGGAAGGTATAAAGGGGGGAAAAAGAGAGAAATTATAGGAGTGGTGAAGCAGTAAAAAAAGAGAAATGAGAGAGTGGGTGAGATGTTTCAACAAATTTTTTTTTTGAAAATAAGAAAAAATTTGGGTGAGATTAACAGTTAAGAAAGCCCAGAGTACAAATGGATTTTGTCAGTTTTTAAAAAAGGAGGGAGAGTTATTAAAATGGAAGTTAGAGGTATTGGGAAGTGGAAGGAATATTTTGAGGAATTGTTAAATGTTGATGAAAATAGGGGGAAACTGTGATTTCGTGTATGGGGAAGGGGAAAAACATCTTGTGGAGTGAGGAAGAGCCAGTTGTGGTTTTGGGGGAAATTCGTGAGGCAGTAGGGAAAATGAAAGGGGGTAGGCAGCCGGGGGTTGATGGGGGAAAAAATAGAAATGTTAAAGCGGTGGGGATATAGTTTTGGAGGGTGGTTTTCAAATTTTTTATAAATGTATGGAAGAGGGAAGGTACTAGGGATTGGCAGAGAGGGAAATTTTTTCCGTAAAATGGTTTTTAAACAGGATGTGTAGTCCCCTGGTTTTTTAAAATATTTATAGAGGGGTGTAAAGAAGAAATGCAGGGTTTGGGGAGAGGGTGGGTTAAAAGAATAAAATTCAAAAATGGGAGGCACGGGGCCTTTTGTGATACAGTGCTTTGGAGTTTCAAGAAATTGCAGGTTTGGGGGTTTGTTTGGAGGGTGTGAAAGAAAAAATTAAAGGTGAACAGGAAAGAGTAAGGTTTGGGTAAAAAAAATTTTTGGGTAGAAAATTGAATATAAAATTGGGGAGGGAGGGGTAGGGGAGGTGAATTTTTAGAATTTGGGGGGGGACGTGCGGGATGGGTTATAAAAGATAGGTAATCATGAATTGAGAGGGAAAAAAAGGTGAGGGGTGCTTGGGGTTGTGGAGAAAAAAACTTTTCCCTTGGGCAAGGGGGGAATTATGAAGTATGTTTTACCAACCTTTTTTGGGTGTGAAGCTGGGTTTAAATGCAGGAGGAGAAGGTGGGGGGGGGTCCTTTAGGGAAGGGGGTGTAATAAAAGGGAAAAATTTGGAAGTTGGAAGGGGGGATTAAAAAAATGTTTCCCGAGGGTGGGGAAGGGTTTTTTTAGGTGGTTTAAGTAGAAGGGTGGAGGGAAAAAATGGGAAAAGGGTAAGTCGTATGGAAGGAAGGGGGGTAGGGGTTTTGGAAGGGGTTTGGGGGGGGAGGGTAAAAAAGGTTTTGGGGCAGGGGCTTGGACCCGGGATGGGAGGTTTTTTAGGATAAAGGAACTTTTTAAATTTCGTTTTTGGGGATGGAGAAAGAACTTTTGAAGGGGGTTGGGAAGGCAGGGGGGTTGGGATAATATGTTTTCCCTCTGAAGGGGGGGGGAATGTTCATTTTTTAAAAAAAGTGTAAAGCATTTGGAAAAGTGATGGGTAAATTTTGTTTTTTTTTTTTTGGGCCCCCCTGCCCGGTGGGAACCCCCCCCCGGAAAAAAAAAAAAAAAAAAAAAATTATTTATTCTGGAGTATTTAACATGTTTTGTTATTTATATTGTTTATTATGTCGTATTAGATCAATTGTGATAGGCAAATAAGCTGTAGTGTTGATATTAGTGTAATAATAAAACATATTCTCCTGCATCATGAGACTGAGCTCATGGCAACCGACAGTGG
Organism: Cherax quadricarinatus; assembly: GCF_026875155.1. NCBI lineage: Eukaryota > Metazoa > Arthropoda > Malacostraca > Decapoda > Parastacidae > Cherax > Cherax quadricarinatus. The sequence continues at coordinate 18,391,184 of NC_069411.1, read as the reverse complement.
CTTCAAAGCCACCTTATCTTTAATGGATAATGTACTGTGTAGGTGCTTTACATAATGAGAAGCATTTCTTTTATTCACTGGAACCATGGCTAGGGCTAAAAGTAAGCAGGTTATAACAATAAATGGAGAAAAAGAAATTGGAATGACTTATGCAGCAAGTAGCTCCACCAAATAATACCAGCAGGTTCATGTGGCGACCCTGGAAATTTGAAATTATACTAGCCAAAATTAGTGCCAAATAAGTGAAGGAACCGAATAACTGATTGCCGGATTTGTGATGCCGGACCTGTATTAAGCGCTAAACCCTTGCAGGAGAGATGTGGAAAGATTAGGAGCAAGTAAGGGGTAGGGGTGAACCAAGATAGGGAAGTGGGGTAAAGGTCCAATTTCTCTGATCAAGAGCCCCTCCACCTTGGCAAGGAACTACCGTTGACGGGGTACCTATGACAGAAATTCAGGGATTCCATAAAAATTTAATATAACACAACCTGTATATTTTTTAGAAATAGATATTATCCATTAGATGCTAATACTGTATAGTTATCAAAGGATATGGATTAAATTATAAAATTAACTTAATAGTGGTATTTTTTTTTATTTTAAAAAAGCCACAACAAATGTTATTATGTCAAATTTCCACATGACTCTGACAACACAGAGGAACCAGCTCAAAAGCTTCTCTGGCAACAAGAGAAAATCTGAGGGTCCTGTTAATTAAAATTACATAAAAGAGTCTGCAATTGCATTACGTTTTTCTTCCCCAACAATGCAAATTGGCTGAGAGTCCATGCATGTTTCACTACAGGGAGGAGGTATATCATCTTCGTCAATGTCAAGCATTTCCAAATCACTATTTTCCATGCATATATTATGGAGAATACAACAAGCTTTAATTGCAACACTACACTGTGCAAGATGTTGCATAAGTAGCATCTTTAGACGACTAAATCGACTCTTTAGTAAACAAATTGACTTAGAAATTAACATCAATGCTGACAAATGTCTTTTGTTATACTGAATTTCTCTAGCTGTCAAGTAGCCATTATCTTCATATGGAGTCATAACATATACTGAAAGGGGAAACCCAACATCAGAAATTATATGGTAGGGATAAATGTTATTAGCTAGCAGAAATTCTAAAGGCAATAAAGAATCAGGAGCATCTTTGAATGCTTGAAACAATTCACATCTCCTAAAAACATCAGCATCACCTAAAGTTCCAGGATGTCCAACATTAACATATGTGAACCTATGTTTATCATCACACACTGCTAATAAAGTAGTGCAAAAGACATTTTTTTCATTCATGTATGCCTCAGGTTCTTCAACATCCTTGGGTTTGTTTATGATAATATGGCAAGAATCTATTGCACCAATAGTGCCTGGAAAACCAGCTTCTTCAAAACCCCTGACAGTGTCTACTAAGGCTGTTCCACAGGGCCAACTTATTCGATTCTCGAGGTTTCCTGATACAAGATTACAGAAATGATGCAGAGATGTGCAGATAACAGATTTGCTGGTCTTAAACCTCTCTGCTATAACTCTGTATGACTCTTGGCTTGATAATACCCACAAACTTGCCAAAACAACATTTTCAAGGGGCAACTTAGTTCCTCTGTCATATCGATAGTGAGGTTGAAGCTCTGTGAACAGCTCCTGTAACAATCAAAATAAGTACTGAACAATCAGTATGATGCTTTAACGTAAAAGATTTTTCAGCAAGTGTTTAAAGGTGGGAAAACTAAAAAAGAGGAGCAAGAGAAAGCAGAAATGCTTAATTGAAATAAAGCTAAAAGAAAGAGAGAGAGTGAAAGAGAGAGTGAAAGACAGTGAAAGAGAGAGAGTAAGAGAGAGAGAGGGAGAGAGAAAGAATGAAAGAGAGAATGAAAATGAATGAATGAAGAAACCAATAGTTAATATACGATATTTAAATGAACACCTAATTAGATTAAAAACATATACAGTAGTTTTAAGATTAGACAATTAATCTCTTCATATTATTACATTCAGAAATTGTGAAAATTCTGTGAATGGTAGTGCAAAAGTAGGAGCTAGTGGTAAAGAATTTGATTTTCACTTTACTTTCCAGTTTTCAAAATGTTACCTTCACTCCAACGCAAATTTTAAATTGCTACAGTACATCAATTTAAATTATCCTCAATACGGCTGTTGAAAAAACATCATCAACTGTGGATTATGTGCCAAGGCTTGCAATATAATACCATAAATTATACACCACTTTTTGAAGTTCAATAATAAAAATAATATGCTAATACTAATAGTGTACACATGCATTTTATGTATTATAATGATAATTAATAAATGCATTGCAGTTAATTTTTATTATTAACCCTTTGACTGTTTTCGACGTATAAATACGTCTTACGAGCCAATGTTTCTGACGTATATATACTCAATAATTCTAGCGGCTTCAAATCAAGCGGGAGAAAGCTGGTAGGCCCACATGTGAGAGAATGGGTCTGTGTGGTCAGTGTGCACCACATAAAAAAAATCCTGCAGCACACATTGCGTAATGAGAAAAAAAAAACTGATAATTTTTTTGGAATAAAACGCCGACTTTGAGGTGTATTTTCATATAGTATTTATCGTTGTATTCGCATTTTCATGGTCTTAGGTGATAAAATGGAAAACATATTACAGAAATAGAGATGATTTTCATTACTTTGACGATGAAAACGACCTTGAAACTGAGGTCAAAGTAGCGGAAATGTTCGATTTTTACCAATGTTCAGGAGTAAATAAATCACACCACACGTCCAATACACGTCAACTGGGGAGTCTAATATTCTTTCACTAGTGCACTGATATTATTTATACCATTTTTACAATAATGCAGTAGTAAATTTTGTATTTTTTTGTATGAATAAAAAATCAAAATAGAAAGCAATAATAATATAAGAGGGGCCTAGAGATGTGACTAATGAACAGAGCATATGTTATTTTAGTGTCACGAATGTCTACCTTGTTTATTCTGGACCCTATTTTGAAATTGGCATCTTTTTTAGTTTGCGTGAAATTGGCCAAATTGCCAATTTCTGACCACCATATTGGGTAGTCCAAATTAGTAAATGGGAGGTTTCTTGTACTCAGCTGATAGATAAAATGGAGTTCTAAAGAAGTAGCTATGAGTTTGGTCAACTGTATCAACGGAATTGGCTGAAAATAGGGCTCAAAGTCGGCGAAATCGCCGATACGCATATGTCGCTGAGACAGCTAACTTCGCGGGAGCATAATTCCATGAGTTTTCGACCAAATTTCGAACTTTTGGTGTCATTACCATCGGGAAAATATTCTCTATCATTTCATAAGAAAAAATAATTTTTTTTTTCAAAAATTGAGCGACATAGAATGACAGTTTTAGAGTGGGGCCTGAAACAGTCAAAGGGTTAAACTAATGGTTATACATGTGTCTGTATAGTACACAGTACTATAAACATGAAACAATCATATGCACTCATTTATAAATAAATGTATTGTATTCTATTGCTGTAAGACACATGAAAACAGAATAGACCTTGGAAGTGCTTTTTAAAAATATCTTTTGAACTTGCTGAATACTGAACAGATTTTTGTTTCCTCTTTAGACTGTTTGATATTTTGGGTCAGTTTACTTGCATAGTATTTTTACATATATTTTATTAATATAGCCTGCAGTACTTTTCTATGATGATTGAGTTATTTTACTTACACGTATATAACATACACACCTCAACTTGTGGCCTTGTCATTCCAAAATGAATACGAAAGTCACTCAAATTGTATTTGTAGAAAGCCATCATGCCCCCCTTCTGCAAATAATTTTCAGCACTGCGACCACCCCTAAAGTAAACAAAAACATTATATAGACTGTATAAATGTCATTTCAGTAGATAAAGTATACCTGTAAATTACTGATCACAAGTATAAGACAAGTGTGTCTGAGAACTGTGAAAGGCCTGTCATCTACAATTTGTAATTCTGCTGGAGTATCATCATGAGCACACATTATATGTGCCCTATCATGCTAGGAATTAAACCATACCCCCGGCCGGGATTGAACCCGCGGTCATTGAGTCTCAAAACTCCAGCCCGTCGCGTTAGCCACTAGACCAGCTAGCCACAATAAGATTCATCCAACTAGGTATATTTCTACACCATAGGAAAGTTAGCACAGGCACCTCTGTGACCACAAATGCAAGTTTTTACAGACAAATCTCCAGCTAGCGTGGCCGTGACGAACTCTAGCTCAAGTCCCTTCACTGCCGTCAACATGACTTAAGAAATCGTAATGACACGATTGCAAATAAACCATACCCCCGGCCGGGATTGAACCCGCGGTCATTGAGTCTCAAAACTCCAGTTTATTTGCAATCGTGTCATTACGATTTCTTAAGTCATGTTGACGGCAGTGAAGGGACTTGAGCTAGAGTTCGTCACGGCCACGCTAGCTGGAGATTCGTCTGTAAAAACTTGCATTTGTGGTCACAGAGGTGCCTGTGCTAACTTTCCTATGGTGTAGAAATATACCTAGTTGGATGAATCTTATTGTGGCTAGCTGGTCTAGTGGCTAACGCGACGGGCTGGAGTTTTGAGACTCAATGACCGCGGGTTCAATCCCGGCCGGGGGTATGGTTTATTTGCAATCGTGTCATTACGATTTCTTAAGTCATGTTCTAGGAATTAACCCTTTCAGTGACTGTCACATACAACTACATCACGGAGGTCAGGAGTCCCTTATGTAATTCTACGTCATAAGCTCAGCTCATGACGTAAATTTTGGTCTAGATATGAGAGAATGGGTCCACATGGTGAGGTGCACAGTATAAAAAAAAATCCTGCCCCATGCAGTGCATGACAGGGGAAATCAAAACTGACCATATGTTAGGTTTAAAATGGCAACTCTAAGGTGTTTTCCAGGATGTTTTTTTTTTAAGAGTTTATAGACTGTTTCTTGGTATCATTTAATTGACTGGAAGACATACTACTGAAATGATTTGGGTTGGTTTCCAGACTGGAAACAGCTTGAAATTGGGCTCAAATTAGCAGAAATATTAGATTTTTGACAATTTTCCTGAGGATGGGCAAGGCCCCCCCTACATCCCCAGTCTGTTTTATGGGTTTTTAATTGGCTGTAAACTATGACCAATCCTTTCTGGATATATTTTATTATCCAGGAAATAGAGTAAATCTTCTATTTTTGGATGATTATGTATTCAAAATGTAAGGCAAGTGTAATACAGGAGAGGCCTAGGGATGTGATTAAATGAACAGAGGAAATGTTCTTTTAGTGCCAGGAATGTCTGCATTTTTTTTTTTTTTGCCAGGAATGTCTGAATTTTTTTTTCATTCTATCTTTATTATTATTATTATAATAAAAAAAAGAAGCGCTAAGCCACAAGGGCTATACAGCCATTCTATCTTTAAAATGGTATTACTTATAAATGCTAAAAGAATTACCGAAAATATATAAAAAGGACACAAGTGCAACTAATGTGACATTTTATTGTGGCAATGTTTCGCTCTCCAGGAGCTTTGTCACGCCATTACAAACAATACATGGACACAGAGGGAGGTGTACTATTACTGTGGCGGGTGGTGGTGGTGGTGGTGGTGGTGGTGGTGGCGGTGGCGGTGGTGGCGGCGGTGGCGGCGGTGGCGGCGGCGGCGGCGGTGGTGGTAGTGTGTAGTGGTAGTGGTGGTGGTGGTAGTAGTAGTAATGGTAGTAGTGGTAGTGGTGATAGTAGTAGTAGTAGTGGTAGTGGTGGTAGTATTATTATTATTATTATTATTATTATAATCAAGGGGGAAGCGCTAAACCCGGAGGATTATACAGCGCCTGGGGGGGGGATGTGGAAGGCATTCAGGCTTAATTCGGGGAACTGGAGCACAGATCCAATTCCCTAAATCAAGAGCCCCTCACCAACATCAAGGAACCTTCCTTGAGGGGAGTAGTAGTAGTAGTAGTAGTAGTGGTGGCGGTGGCGGCGGCGGCGGCGGTGGTGGTGTAGTAGTAGTAGTAGTAGTAATAGTGGTAGTAGTAGTGGCGGTAGTAGTAGTAGTAGTAGTAGTAGTAGTAGCAGTAGTAGTAGTAGCAGTAGTAGTAGTAGTAGTAGCAGTAGTAGTAGTAGTAGTAGTAGTAGTAGTAGTAGTAGTAGTAGTAGTAGTAGTAGTAGTAGTAGTAGTAGTAGTAGTGGTGGTGGTGGTGGTGGTAGTAGTAGTAGTAGTAGTAGTAGTAGTAGTAGTAGTAGTAGTAGTAGTAGTAGTAGTGGTAGTAGTGGTGGTGGTGGTAGTAGTAGTAGTAGTAGTAGTAGTAGTAGTAGTAGTAGTAGTAGTAGTAGTAGTAGTAGTAGTAGTAGTAGTAGTAGTGGTGGTGGTAGTAGTAGTGGTGGTGGCAGTAGTAGTGGTGGTGACAGTAGTAGTGGTAGAAGTAGTAGTGGTGGTAGTGGTAGTGGTGGTAGTGGTGGTAGTGGTGGTGGTAGTGGTAGTAGTGGTAATGGTAGTAGTATCATATCTCCTTTCGAACCCCCCGACAATTGGTGCCGGTAGTGTGGGCGTAAAATTGATAATTACACCGATGCACGAGATAAATTCTCGCAGCCGACGATGGACATTTTGTGTGGTCAGTAGGCCGATCTACCCCAAGCAAGCTTTTACCAGCCCTCTGCACTATTCACTGGTCAGTCCCTGTGTATTACCATTTTAATTGCTATTTGCATTACCTCCGAGGGGTTGACCCGGGTTTGCAAAGTAAGCCAAGCCACAAAGGGTAAGCCACAGTGGTGGGGGAGTCAGCCCAAGCCCAGTCCAGCCAGCCTTACACCATCCAGCCTTGCCTGCCAAGCCAGCTTTCCACTCCTGCTGTGCTCATCATTGCAAGTTATCAAGCAAGTCTGTGTGAAGGGTTAAGCCAAGCCAGCCAGCAACTAACCCAGTACTCAAGCAAGCCACATGGGTATAGTCTTTTTCATCGCTCTGTGCTTCAAGTTCTAGCTGTTCTGAGTGCTTTTATCATCCCTGTGATGTTGTGGTATTTTGTGGGTTTGTTTTTAAGCCAGCCCAGCTTAGAATATCTTTGTGCCTAGTGCGGGTGTCCCCAGTGTGGCTTACGCCGTTCATCCCATAGGCCCAGTCACCACGCGGTGTCTCACCACTGTGCTGCCTCACTCACCTCACCCACTACCACTGTTTTTGTACCCTTATTACGGGTTCTAGCACCATATTTTTAAGGACCACATAGGGGGTCAAGAGCCAAGAGTGTTCCTTCGTCAGTTTGCGCCACCGTAAAAGCCTCCTGTGTGAGTTCATCGTCGATTTAAGCGCAAATTCTTCGATCACGTAGGGGGTAGTCAGGAACGCCCCCAAACAAGTTCCACCACTCCCCCTATTGTACACCTCGTAAGTGTTAACGAATATTTTTTTTTCATAGAGACTTTTGCGGTGCTAAATTTTTTTTTTTTGTTTCCAGTGTTTTCTTGTGACTTCATGACTTTGATTAGCTCGTGTTCATTATATATGTTTGCAATTTTTTTTTTCCCCCTCTTTCTTCAGTGTTTTTTTCGTGCTTTATTTTTGTTGTGTTTTTTTTTTTTTATATATTTAAGTACTTTAGTGTTTTTTCCTTTTTGGGAAAAAAAAGCTAAAAAAACTTGTGTTTACACTTCAAAATTTCTTGTGTTCACACTTTGCAGTGAAGTAATTCGTAATTTTTCATTATTTTCTGCTCCAACTCAGTGTTGTTCAGTTATATTTTTCTCCCAGCATTTTGTATTTTTGGTTTTTGTTTTCTTTTTTTGCTTTTTAATTTTTTCTCTGTGTGTTGAACCATTTTTGTGTTAATTTTTTTCATTTCCCGTGTCTAATTTGTCTTACTCCACAGACAATAGTGCCATTATTTTGTTGGCGAAAATTTTACAAATTTTTCAACCCAAAGCTTTTTTTGCAAGAAAATTAAAAGTATTGTGTTTATATTTATGTGTTGTTCTGCATACTGATGTTAAAACCCTTTTTTGTTCTGTGTTTTTTGCATCTTTTTTTTTATATTTATTGAAAAATTCACCTTATGCAATTTTTAAGTTCTTTTTTTAAAGTAAATAATTCTTTTGTTTGTTCAGGTTTTTTTAAACTGAAAATTAAAGTTAAAGTGTTCAATCAGTTATTCCTTGATGATATTTTTTTTGTTGTTGTTTTTGAAAACTGTATTTTCTTTGAAATTTTTTTTTTAATCTTGCAACTTTGTTTTCATTTTACAATAATAATTTTGTGTTTATTATTATTATAATAAAAAAAAAGCGCTAAGCCCAAGGGCTTACAGCGCTGCAGGGGGAAGGATAGGGTATTGGATGGCAGAAGGGGAGGGATATCATAGGTTACAGAAAAACAGGGGGGAAAAGGGGATAGTAGGGGGGAAAGGGGGTACAAGGATTGAAGTAAAAGGCTTAAAGGGTACAGAATTTTGTAAAATAATCAGTTGTTGTAAAAAAGTCAATGAAAGTCTGGATAAAAGGGTTGGGTCCATCGCGGAAGGGAAGGTAAAGAGAGAGCAGAGAGTGAAGACGACGACGGGGGGAAATTTGCGTGCTCGTTAAAAAAGGGGCAGCCCAACGTGGGGCTTTTGATAAGGAACTTGGCAATTCCCAAGAGAGAGCAGGGCGCCTCTCCATGAGATATCCATGAGTAAGACGGTAGGGCCAATCAGACGGGAGAGAGTAGTCTCCCCCTCGACACTTTTTTAAAAGAAGACGGCCGTAACCCTATACTCGGTTTGCCGAGCTAGTAGACAACGTTGTTGCCAACGGGTGTGAAGGGGGGAAGATATTGAGAAAAATAGTCCGTAAATGGTACCTCTACTAAAACTGGTAGGTCAGTAGCTACCGCGCAGCGGCTGCCTGTTCATTGCCTGTCGTCAACAGCCCGGGGGCCCCAAAAAAAACAATATTTTTATGCTTGGTAAAGATCCCGGTGTCCCAAATTTGGGATAGGGGGGACAAAGGGGGTAGGTTAAATTTCTGTATACCCTGAAAAGCACTAAGGGAGTCTGAAAAAACCACAAATAGCAAGGCATAGACAATAGGGTAAGTGCTGTAAGGAGGGCATACTTTTCAGCAGTAAAAAATACCAAGATAGAAAATTGCCCATGTACACACGTCCGGGGGAAACATGCTGCAATCCTCGCTGTCAAAGACTTTAGAGCCATCTGTGTAAACGCAAGGCATGAAAATGAAGTGAAAGTGGTCAAGAAAAAGAGAACGGGAAGGCCCGAGAATTGGGTTTTAGCAAGGGAAGAGAAAAACAGCTTGAACAGCGGAACTCCCAGGGGGGGGGAAAAGTGAAGTACATTACAAAAAGGTGGTAATTGAAGAGAAGCAAAAGCGAATAAAGGCGAAGAAAAGGGACGGGTAAAAAGGGGCACGAAAAATAAAGAATGTCTACTAATATCAGTGATTTCTTAAATGGAAGGAGCGGAGATCATGAGAGCGTACATAGTGCGAAGGAAATGGCATCACGGCGATGGGTAAGGAGGGAATGTTGCTTCTGCATAGAGGTCTCGAGGGGGGGGAAGAGCGAAAAGCACCAAGGCATTAAAAAACCTTGGTGATAAAGGGGGGTTAAAGGGCTGAGAGGTAGCGGGAGATGCCCTGAATAATCGGGTACATAACAATTTCGAAAATAAGGGGGGAAATGTAGGCGAAGGGGGGTTTCGACGATCAGTCCCCATAAAAGAGAGAAAGGGTTTTTTAAAAAGGGTTTCACCGGGGCTGGAAAAGTTGTTTCAGAGAGGGAAATGTGAGGTTTCCAGGAAACCTCGATAAAAGAGGGGGCCCCAAAAAAACTTGACGTATCACGTTCAGGGATATGGAGCCTTTAAGGTAAAAGGGGATGATCTGAGATACAAGGGTCGGAAGTAATTGGGGGGTTTTAGTGCGGGAAAATTTAAACCCACGTGTGGGGGGCCCCAATTGGAAACCGGTCACTGCAGCGGGGAGGAAACGAAATAAGGTGACAGCGCCTCAAGGCAATAGCAAGTCAATCAACTTAGAGTATGACCAAATATTTGATGGAAGAAAAGGGGCCAAATCATTAATAGCAAGGAGATAAAGTTTTGGTCAAACAATCCCTGGGGGACACCTTCAGATTGGATAAAGCCCGGGGAGAGACATATTAACCAAAACAGGGAAATCCTGCAGAAAAAAAGTTTTTAAAGGGGAGGGTAATTCCCTGGGAAGGGCCCTAAGGGGGTGGGCGGGGGCTAAAATTTTTACCCCCAAGTGTGTCTATCCCTTCTAAAGGGTCAAAAAAATATGGCAAAAATGGTGGTTTTTTCCCAAAAGGGCTTAGAACATAGTACCAGGAGTAGGGGTCAAAGGGTAGAAAGCCCTTAGAAAGCCAATTGACGGTGGAGAGGGGGGTTTTGTGTTCTAAATCCCCCCTAAACGCTATTTACTAGGCGTTCCATCACTTTGAAAAAGGGAAAGGAGCAAGGGATGATTGGGGGGTTTATCCCCCGTTTGCCTGGTTGGGGAAAAGGGAGAAAAATGGCGGATTTCCACAGCTGGGGAAAATCCTTGTGACCAAAAAGATTGTAAAGGGCGTAATGGGACTGCAAGGGCTGACTGACGTAAATGTTGTAGCATACAAAAAGAATGTCGTCGGGCCAGCCCGTTGATCGGCAAGTGAGAGTTTTGCCCCCAGTTCTTGAAGTGTAAAAGGCCTTTAGTTCTTCCCTGGGAAGAAAAGTCCGGGGTGCTAACCCCTCTGGCAGACTTGAGGAAAGAAATGGGGGGAAAGATGGACCCCCTGAGAAATACGGACCAATGATTCCCCAATTTTTCTTTGGCAACATCTAGTGGGTTTTATATCACAGGCAACCCGCAAACGGGACCCGGGGTGGGGAGAATATTTCCACCTATTCGTCTTTTTTCCAGACTGCACTCATGAGGAAGCAGAGGTGAGGTGGAGAATAATTCGCCGCAAGTGCGTTTAGCGTCGGGGGTGCCGGCGACAATCGCCACTTCTGCTTAAAATCAAGAATCTCTTGCGGTTTTATTTTTACCGGTACCTCCCCCATGCCGCGTTTCAAACGTATGCAAAAGCAAAAGCAGGAGACCACCAAGGCACCATTTCGAGAAGCCTCCCCAAGTTTGGGGTTAGAAGGGAAAGCTGCGGTTAAAACGGGGGATGAGAAGAGGTGTAAAAGTCATCGATGGGGACGAAGAAGGAACCTCTTAAAAACAGTTAGGTGTGAGTAAAGGGTTCCCAATTTTTCCCTATCAATTGCCAGGTGGGTTCGAAGAGGGGTGAATTAAGGGGGAAGTAAGAATGTTGGGAAATGATCACTGTCATGAAATTTGGAAGAACAACCAAGTGAAGTCAATGGGGGCGGAGGAAACAGACTGAGGATTGAGAAAGAGAGAGTGTGGTCCGGGGATCAAAATGGTGGAGTCCTGTATTTAAAAATGGAGGGGGGGGGTGGCAAGAAAGTCTAACTGAATCCCACGGGAATACAGGAACCCCCCCAGAGGAAAGGGGGGCATTAAAATCCCCAAAGTAACAGAATGGGTGGGGGAAATGACAAACAAAAGGAAAATACCCGGAATTTAGATAATGCCCAGAAGGAAAGGATATAAAGAACAAGTGTATAACCTATGCAAGGGGATAGGGGCTGCTGTGTAATGCACAAAGTACGAACAAATGCTGAGGTAGGGAAATATCAGTGCGTAGAAAAAGGGGCCCCCTTTCTTGAAGGTCCCATCGGAAAAGGATTGAAGAATACAATAAATATAGCCTGAGATGGGGTGATTAAAAAGCGAGTGTAAATTTTTTTTCCTGTAAGCAAACACCACAGGGGGAAAAATGGGAGATAACATCTGAAGTTACCCCCGATTACCCCTAGGCCCCGGGTTTTTCCATTAAAAAGGGCCCTGATTGGCAATATAAAGATACCTGAAATCCGCAGGAAGGGTTCCTTTGGGGCTAGAGGGGTTAGAAAAATCCCTGCGGGGGCAGTGGAAAAGTTCAAACCCAAAGGGAAGGTGCCTGTGAAAAAAGGGTTGGCAATGGAGTAGAGGGAGAGAAGGGGCGGAGGGTGGGCAGTGTCCATTGTGGTTTGGTCTCTGCAAAATATTTAAGATTGCTTTTAAGTGTTTCAGAATTCAGGACGTGTTGGGAGACAATATTGGAATGGAGGGGGGGGATGGGTAAAGTTGGAACTTTAATGGGCTGTACCCGGGGGGGGGGGCGAAAGGGGGGAGGGGAAATGGAGAAGGGGGGAAGGGGGCAGAAGAGGGAGAAACCCTTTGGGGGGTGGCCAAAAGGGAAAAAAACTTGGGAGGGAACAGGGGAGGGAAAAGGGACAGTACGAGGGGGGGTGAACCTTTACACTTGTAAAAGAGCCAGTGAGAGGGGGGAGAAAACCCGGTACAGAGAAGGGAAGGGGAAAAAAGGGGGTGGGGAAAAGGGTTTAGGGGGTTTTTAAGGACCCCTTTTTGACTTTTGAGAAGTAGGGGACATTGGGGGGAAGGTGTCATACGAATCCGTCGCTACTGAGGCTTTGGAGAGAACAGAAGAAGCGAGATAGGGCTAACGTTGAGTAGGGACGTTTTAGCCGAAAAGCAAAAAAATTAGCTACAGGATGACTATGGGAGAGGTAACCCCAGAGGTGGGGCGAAATGGGGGGAACCCGAAGTGGGGGGGACGTTTTTTAAACACGTGAATAAGAAACAGAGGTATCTCCCCTTGGGGGCGGAATGAAGAAATGCCATGGCATAAGGGAGACCCTTTTCCTCTTTGAGGTAAGGATTTTTCCCCCCATTTAAAATAAAATTACAACGGCGAGGTACGAAGGGGAGCCTCATGACAATTAAGGGAAAGGGAGGTCGATTGCAAACGTATTAAATGGTCATCGGGACCCAGATGGGGATTCGGCGTGATCTGCAAAATTTTGCTGGGGGGCCAAACGCCCGCAAATTTTACCTTTGCGGGTAAGGGGTCACCTTTTGAACTTTTAACCCATGTCCTATACATAAACTGAGGTGGGGGTTCACGGGTGTCAAAGTTTAAAAGGGCCCATTGCTAGGGATGTCTCCGCCCCGGGCAGGAAGAACGTAAATTTACCTTGAGGGTGGGGATCTTGGAGTTCCCCGCTGTTTAAGAAGTCAGTGCCCATGTCTGGAAATTTGTTTAACTATGGTATGGGCAGAGATGGGTCCACTCAAGAATTAGGGAATGAGCTTTTTAAAAGTTTCAGGAAAGTTATGATATGGGAAAGACGAGAAAGCCATGAGCCTGGGGACATTCTGTACGGTGACAAGGGGCCCCCTTTCTTAAAAGTGAAAAGAAAAACTTTACCAAAAATGGGTAGGGGTGCCTTTGCCCCAAAACTGTGGTCAGAAAGTAGGGATAGAGGAATCGATCGTAATTTTAAGAATTTAGTCCATTTTGCATCTGAAAAATGAGCGTGGAAAGGGAGTGAAGGTGTGTCGATCTTTTTGAGAAGAACAAAGGGGAGAATACATCAGCGGTAAATTTTCGTTGGCGTTTAGGCATGGGACCCGGTTGGTCCGATGTGGACGAGCCGGGGGGTTTTGAAAATTGCCCCACTAAAGGGGGAAGGGGGGAAAACAAGTCGAAAAGCGGGTCAAAAAATCGGGGGGTCAGTCAGGCCTCAGTACCCGAGGGGTGAAGAAACGCACCGGAAAAGGTACAGAGGATAGGGTGTCCGAAGATGGTCCAAAGACGAGGGGGGGTAGAACGGGGCGTATCAAAAAGGGGCCCGGGGGGGGGGTCATGGACTAGGGCTGCCATGGGTTTGGTTCTTCTTTTTTTTGTTTTTAAGAAAAAAAAGAAAGAAGAAAAAAAAAAATAAAAAAAAAAAAAAAGAATAAAAAAAGGGGGACCCCGGGAGGGTAGTTCTAGGAGGGAAAGAAAAGGGCCGAAAACTCCCCCCGGCCCAAAAGGACCTCCACCCCAAGTAGCGCAGATGCAGCAGGAACCCCTGCCATACCCACCCATCATGCCAGTAAACCGGGAACGGGATAGAACCTACATCTGCCGAGCTACCCCGGGGGAAAAAGGGGGCGGCCGGAATCCGCCCCAAAACATACCTCTTGGGCCCCCACCCCCGGGAAACCAAAAAGGTGGCTTCCCGAGATACACCCCGTCGCCCGAGAGACCCCAAAACCCCCCTCCGGGATACCGGGGAGGGTCAGGACATCCCAGGCAAACCAGATTCCCGGCAAACTACGCCACCGCCAAGAACCCAACGGAATGGGGGTGGACCCGGACCCTTTCCCCCACTAGGAATAGCGTGCTGTGGGGAAAAAAAAAAAAAAAAAAAAAAAAAAAAAAAAAAAAAAAAAAAAAAAAAAAAAGGAAGGGCAAAAGGGGGGGGGGGAGGGGGGGGGGAAAGGAAAAGGGGAGGATGGGGTAGGGAAGGGGGATTGGTGGGTAATTGGTTCGGTCTGAGGAAGTAGACGACAGGGCCAAAATTTCCCCAACCCAAAAAGGGGGCCCCTTTACCACGCCAAGGACCCCCCCTTTAAAAGGAATTCTTTTTTTAAAAGTATTGCCATTTAAAAAATTTTTTTTGCAGAAGTTTACGTGTGTTTTGCAGTACTTTTGATTGTAATTGTTATTTTCAATTTGCTACAGTTTTTTTAGTGCAACATTCTGTGTTTCAGTTTTAAATTTTTTTGTATAATATTTGTTCCCTTTTGTGTCATTTAAATTTTTTTATTTAGAATTGCTTTCCCAGTTTTTTTTAATTTTGCAAAACCTTTTTGTGCCATTTTAAAATTTTTGAGATTTTTCATTTTTTTGTTGAAATTTTTTTTATTGCATTGAGAGTAAGCAACTCACTGTGCCCTTAATTCAATTTAAAGTAAATTTTAGCAAATTTTATTTGAGTAAAGTACAATTTCTCTTGATTTTTTAAAGGTTGCTTATCCAGTTTTATAAATTTTTTTTTTTTTTTCATGTGAGTTTTCCTTTTTACAGTGTGAATTGTCAATTTTTATTTACTTATGCAGATATTAAAATAAATTTTTTCCCTCCCTTTATAAGTTCCCCCAGAAGATGTCCCCCGTCACTTTGTTTGTTACTTGTGTACTGCCATCAAAGCATTATGAAATCTCCACAGTCCAATATTCCCTTATGACTGAAAGACAGTACCAGCAGATAATGTGTTTCTCACAGTTTATCGGAATTTGTTAAAATGCTGCGAAATGGAAAGGGAGTTAAATTCCCATAGATCCATGAATTATTATTAAATAGCCAAGCAGTCAGGCACGTAATACTGTCACTTTGTCTGGACTCCAGCCCAATATTATGCCACGGTAGTGAATTAACCCTTTGGGGGTTTTTTAAAGGAACCTCAACAACCCCGGGGGCTGAGATACTATCCTGCGTGGTGACTTGTTCAAGTATTCTTTTTCCCTTCCCCGGGGACGCTTTGAAAGAAAATTTTCTGGGAACGAGTTATGCCCTTCTTGTGTTGACCAAGCCATTGCAGAAAGGGGTTTTGTGGTATGTACTCACTTAGTGTTGTTGTTGTCCTTTTGTTCCAGATGGTGATCCATCCTAGTTGACATAATTCATCAAGTAATAATTGTTTCTCGAGTAACTTTTACTGTTGTTAACATTTTTTAAATGAAGTTTTTTATGTTGATACCCCGTGTCACTGTTTGCGGGAACAACTGAATATCTGATTTTTGCCATTCCAAATTTTTTTCCCCGTGGTTGCAGTGGAGTAGTAATTCGTTCTCCCTGCTCAATTTTTGGGGTTATACGTTACTTTTTTTAACCAGGGGGGTCACCACTCCAAAAGGTTTTTTATTTCCCCCGTTAAAAACCGGTCCCTTGTGGTTGAGTGATTCAAATTCCGTCCGGAAGTCTTATTTTGACTGTGAACCACCAGCACCCATTAGGACTTTGTAAAGAGCCAAAATTACTGTATCGAAAAGCCGAGTTGAGTACTCCTAGCGAAGATTGTAATTCCCCGTCATAGTGAATTACTGTTCTTTTGTAGATACTCGTTCAGAGCCCTCGTCAAGCATTTTTTGG
>NC_069411.1:18278198-18374628 GCF_026875155.1 Cherax quadricarinatus | reverse complement strand
ACCGGCAAACACGCCACCGCCAAAAACCCTCAAGGGAATGGGATGGACCCCGTCCCCTTTTCCCCCCACCTAGGAACTAGCGGCCTGTGGGAAAAAAAAAAAAAAAAAAAAAAAAAAAAAAAAAAAAAAGGGGAAAAAGGGAGGGGGGGGGAGGAAAGGAAAAAAAAGGGGGGGAGGGGATAGGAAGGGGGTTTGGGGGGGAAATTTAGGTTGGGTCTGAGGAAGTAGAACCGACACCAAATTCCTCAGCCAAGAGCCTCTTCACCACGCCAAGGACCCCCCTTTGAAGAGGAATTTTTGTGAAAACGATCCTTTAAAATTTTTCTGCAGAATTTTTACGTATGTTGTGAGTATTTTTGATTAGAAAATTTTTTTTTGCAAATATTGCTACATTTTTTTCAGTGCAACTTTCTTGATTTCAGTTTTACATTTTCTGTGCATAAATTTTGTTCCTTGTGGTCATTTAATTTTTTTTTATTTAAATTGCTTTCCCATTTTTTTAATTTTGCACAACCTTTATTGATCCATTTTAACATTTTTGTTTGATTTATCATTTTTTTGTTGATTTTCTTTTTTGCATTGAAGTAAAGAAACTCACTGTCCATTAATTAAATTTAAAGAAAATTTTGAGCAAATTTGATTTGAGAAAGTACAATTTCTCTTGTTTTTCAAAGTGTTGTTTATCCATTTTGAGTAATTTTTTTTTTTTTTTTTCATGTGATTTTCCTTGCTTACAGGGGAATTTCAATTTTTTTTTACTTATGCAGAAATTAAGAAATTTTTTCCCGCCCTTTGAGTAATTTTCCCTGAGAAGATGCCCCAGTCATTTTGTTTGCTTACTTAGTGTACATGCATCAAAGTAAATATGAACATCCACGTCCCCAAATTTTCCCTTTACTGACTGAAAGACAGTACCTAGCTAAAAAATGTGTTTCTCACACTTGTATCTGAATTTTTTTAAAGTCGCAAAATTTGAAGTGCAATTAATTTCCATAAAACCTGAATTATTTATTAACGTAGCCAGCGGTCAGGCACTAGTAATACTGTCACTCTTGTCTGGACCCAGCCACAATATTATGCCACAGGATATGTACGTTACCTTTGGGTTTAAAGGGAAACCTCAACAACCCCTGGGGCGAGACTACACCCCCGCATGTGACTTGTTCAAGTATTCGTTCCTTCCCGGGGACCTTTGAAAAGAATTTTACTGGCAACGAGTTTTCCATCTCTTCTGTTCCACAACCATTGGGGGAAAGACGTTTTTTGTGGCTATTACTCACTTGAGTGTTGTTTTTGTCCCTTTTGTTTCCAAAGGGGATCCCCTCCTAGTTGACAGTAATTCATGCAATTAATAAGTTGTTTCTCGAGAACTTTCACTTTTTACATTTGTAAGTGAAGTTTTCTTTATAGTTATACCCCCGTGTCACTGTGTCACTCAACTGAATATCTTATTGTTGACCATTCCTTTATTTCCTTGGTTTCAGTGAGAGATAAATTTTGTTCTCCCTTCTCTATTGCTGTTATAGCGTTACATTTTTCAACCGGGAGAGTCATCCACCCAACATTTGTTTTATTCCCCAGTAAGAACCGGGCCCTTTTGGTTTTATGTGATTTAATTCCCCGCCCAGGAAGATCTTATTCTGACTTGAAGCCACCAGCACCCATTAGTGACTTTGAAAGCCAAGAATTACTGTACGAACAGCCGAGTTAGTACTCCCCGCAGAAAAGTTAGTAATTCCACATCACATGAATTACTGTATCTTTTGTAATACTCGTTCAGACGCCCTCAGTCAAGGCATGTGTTAGCCATCGCAGAAGAGTTCGATCCACCCAAAGATAACAATTCTGCATATGTAAATCTTACCCTTGCAGAGTTGGGTTTAAATGTAAACAGCCTGTATAATTAGATGTCCGAGATGAATGAAATTGTCAACTGTGTGTCTTGTTATTAGCTGATCAGTTTTTCAGAAATTTTTTGTGTTCACGTTCCCTCAGTATTCTGAGAATTTAGCAATACTGATCTGTGTGCTCCAGATTTGCCTTTGCTGTTAATTACTTTCACCTTGTATACATATTTATTCTTCCTCAAAATCCGTAGAGTGCATGAATACAGATCGATCGATCAATTCCATCCTTATTGTACAATGATTTGTTCTTATAAGTCGTAATGCATTACGTTAAAGCTCATTACGTTAACATCCATTATGATACCATCCATTAGTTCTAAGTTACATATGTCTTTGTTATTGTATAGAATCAGCCGAGAACCACCTGTCTGTTCAGCCTATAGCATAGTAGTGTATGTCGAGATGACATACGTAACATGACCGAGCTGTCAGCATAGTTGCTGATCCCCCTTACATGTGTTGTACAGCTTATCTGAGTATCATAGTACCATCCATATGTTTTATATATGTGATCCCTTACTAGGCCTAGTGACGGTTTGTGTGACGTCACGTGATGCACATGTGTGCGCGAGTACCTCTGTAACTTCCTCAGTCCACGCCTAGGTCTACACACGGCAGGTTGGGCTCCCTTACCACAGTCTGACAATATATAGTGTTACCATCCAACAAGTGTGTACATCTTCAACGCTCGTTATCTCCTTTTCGAACCCCACAACAGTAGTAGTGGTATGTATGGTAGTGTAGTAGTAGTGTGTAACTATACTAGTGATAGTAGTGGTAGTGGTAAGTAGTACAGTATATAGTGTACTAGTGTAGTCAGCTGGTAACGGCTGGTTGGCTCTACTACAGTAGTAATGGTAGTAGTAGTAGTGGTAGTAGTAGTAGTGGTGTAGTAGTATGGTGGTGGTAGTAGTATAGTAGTAGTGGTAGTATAGTAGTAGTATATGTAGTATAGTATAGTGATAGTAGTGGTAGTAGTGGTAGTGGTGTAGTAGATGGTAGTAGTAGTATGGTGGTAGTAGTGGTGGTAGTAGTAGTAGTAATGTAGTAGTGTAGTAGGTGGTAGTAGTTAGTGGTGGTGGTGGTAGTAGTAGTAGTAGTAGTAGTAGTAGTAGTAGTGGTAGTAGTTAGTAGTAGTAGTGTAGTAGTATAGTAGTAGTGGTGTAGTAGTAGTAGTATGTAGTAGTAGTGGTGTAGTAGTGGTAGTATGTAGTAGTGGTAGTAGTAGTAGTAGTGGATAGTAGTGGTAGTAGTGGTATAGTAGTAGTAAGTGGAAGTAGTAGTAGTGGTTATTGTAGTAGTAGTAGTAGTAGTAGGTAGTAGTAGTAGTAGTAGTGGTAGTAGTAGTAGTGGTGTGGTAGTAGTAGTGATGTGGTGTAGTATGGTAGTAGAGTAGTGGTGGTATAGTGTGTAAGTAGTAGTGGTGGTAGTAGTAGTGGTGGTAGTAGTAGTGGTGGTAGTTAGTAGTAGTATAGTAGTAGTAGTGTAGTATAGTAGTATAGTATAGTAGATAGTAGTAGTAGTAGTAGTAGTAGTAGTAGTAGTAGTAGTAGTAGTGGTGGTAGTAGTAGTGGTGGTAGTAGTAGTGGTGGTAGTAGTAGTGGTGGTAGTAGTAGTAGTAGTGACATAAGTTGTAGAAGTAATACAGTATGGTAGAACTATCAACTTGTACATGACTAAAGGGAAATAAAAGCTATTACTTGGGTAGCATAAAAATAGGTTGGACAAATATTTCTATTGGAGGTTGGATTAGGGAAGGCCTATTTCAGTGTTCATTCTCTGTAATGTGCTTGTGTAGTATAACAGGAGAGACTATGTGATGGCAAGGTTTACTGTTTTCAGGAGGACTCTTGCTAAGACTTCAGAGATGGTGAAGCTGCCTTTGTTTTGTTTAACTGTACATACTAGAAACAGTGATTAGTGCTGATTCAAGGCACTTGTGTCTGTGGAAATTAGTTACTTTGATCACTAATAGGGCGTCCTTGAATTTAATGAGATGATTGGTGGAATTTCGGTGTTGTATGCAGGCATTGCTCAAGTTATCATTCCTACATGCATAAATGTGTTCACTGAAGCGTGTTTCAAGGTTTCTTGCTGTTTCACCTACATAAATCCTGTCGCAGCCTACACAGGGTATAGTGTAAACCCCTGCATTGACTGGTTCATGGTGTTTGGATTTTGTCCTGGTTAGATCTTTTATTGAAGTGCTGGAGGCGATGGCAACTCTAGTGTTAGCTTTTGCAAGTACTTTAGAAAAGTTCAGTGCAACCTGGCTGTTGGGAAGAATTATAACTTTGTTAGGAGTGGTGTTGGTGCATGGATAATTAATGATCTGAAGAGCTCTTTTCTTGCAATCCTTGATGAAAAAGGAAGGAAAATGTAAATCAGTGAAGATTTGGTGAATGTATGTACATTCCTCATCAAGAAACCCAGGACTACAAATTCGGTATGCTCTTAAGAAAAATCTGATGATGATGCCTCTTTTGGTCTTAGTATCTTGACTGGAATATAAGTGTGTGAGATCATTTTTATTTGTAGGTTTCTGGTAAACTTGAAATCTTATCTACTTTGTGAATAAGGACGTCTAGAAAAGGTAGCTTGTCATTGGACTCTTCTTCTAGTGTAAACTGGATTTCCGGTTCAACTGTGTTGAGACTTGCCTAAAGATTCCGTACGTCAAAATGTTTGGGAGTTATTACGAGGACGTCGTCCGCGTAACATAACCAAGTGACGCTTGAGGGGATGATGTTGGCAAAGTGTTGAGCCTCTAGGTGTTCCATGTACAAGTTGGCTAAGATGGCACTGATGGGGGACCTTATTCCCATGCCGTAGGTTTGTTTGTAGATCCTGTTATTGAAAGAAAAGCAAGTGAAAGTAACGCAGAGTTCCATCAGGTCAGCAAAATCTCCGGGAGGTAGAGGAAGATTAACCCTTTCAGGGTCACCAGGCCCTCTCCGAGACTTGTTCTCAGGGTCGCCAAATTTTCAAAAAAAAAAAAAAAAATTATTTTTTCTTATGAAAAGATAGATAATCTTTTCCCGATCATAATGACACCAAAAGTATGAAATTTGATGGAAAACTTACAGAATTATGCTCTCGCAAAGTTAGTGGTCTCGACAGTGTTTACGCATTGGTGATTTTGCCCACTTTGAGCCCTATTTTCACAAAACTTCATTATTTCTCTGGTATGTATCTGTTGAGCCAGGGTGCTTTCTGGGGATATTTCTGGTATAACATTACGTTGTGCCATCTTCCACTTTACATGAGGGGGATTAAAATCTCCAAGGAGTAAAATATTTGGTGTAGGACTTTCTAGCCTATCCAGATAGCTATCTATCTTACTTAACTGATCTGTGAATTCCTCAGCAGTTGCCGATGGTGGTTTGTATACTTTAATGCCTAGAATTTCTACTGTATCATTCGTAGAATTCAGCACTTTTGTGCAACAGAAGGTATCCTTTACATAGATCCTACTCCTCCCTGTGACCTATTGATTCTATCACATCTATACATGTTGTAGTTTTCTATCTTTATTTCTCCGTCCAAAACATCCCTTGTATGTGTTTCTGTAAATGCTCCGAACATGGCATTCGCTTCTGTCAGGAGCCCACTGACATAACTAACTTTGTCATTTTTATTTGATTTCAAACCCTGTATATTTGCAAATATGAAGCAGGAATTACCAAGTGGGATGTTTTGTCTCGCATTGTGTTTCATTAGTACCACTGGTGGTGTACTATCTGGTATGTCCCCTGGTGTTCACTCCCCTGGTTTCTCCAGTTGCTTTGTGTTTGTTTGCTTATTCGGCCTTGAGCTCACCTGTCCTCTCTGTACCATTCCCCCTGTTCCTCTCTCCCTTTGTTTTGATCTTTTCTCTTTTTGTCTAAAAAAGAATGCTGTTCAATTTCCCTTTCTCTGCTAACTCTGTAGCGCCGTGTTCCTTTTACATGATGGTCTGGGCAGCTCAGGTCATAACATTCTCTGGACTGCGCTGAAGCTTTACGCGTTGCTGGATGGAAGTTCCTGCGCTCTTTGTTGAAACGACACTTTCCCTTCCTCAACATGTTCGCACATTTTCTGGTGTGTTTATTCCAACAATCTCTGCCATATAGGCACATACCTTTAGCATAGTAACTGCAGACATCCTGACTACCTATATTTATTGATTCTGTGTCGTTCCTAAGTTCTGCCACCTGATCTGAGTTCCCTTGTTCACTTTCTTCTAGGCTAATTTCTTCCCTTTGCTCGTTTTCGTTTGTTCCTGTTCTAGTTTTCTCATCCTCCCTTCCCATTTCCGCTATGTTATGTATCCCTGTTTCCTTTTCCGACTTGCTCTGTATGACATTTTCTACTCTTGCTCTTACTTTCACTTCTTGGTTTTCACCTCTATTTACATTTTCCTCCTTTTCTTGTTCCTTTTCCCCTGTTTTCCACTCTTTGTATAACTCTGGCAAGCTCCTTAGAAACTTCCTTACACTTTCTAGGTTTTCACTTTTCAGTACCTCTCTTATGCTTAACCAGCTGCCCCTTTCACTGGGGCAAATCCAGAAATGACTTTCTTGGTTTTGGTCATTTGTCATGGTGGATTCCTAAGAATTTTCCCTCTGTGAGCTTTGTGATAGGTGATCCGTTTATCATTATGTTAAGAGGGACATCTGTAATTCTGTTTCCAAACTGAATGAAGTAAGTTTTGTCAATATTGAGAGTAAGTTTGTTAATCATCATCCAGGTAGATATTTTCTGTAAGACGGTATTTACAGTATTGGCTAGCATGACTGGGCTTGGGTGAGAGAAGACGTATGTAGTGTCATCTGCAAATAGTGTGGGTTTGAGTAGTTGCAATGCATTTGGTAGGTCGTTTATGTAAATGAGAAAGAGAAGAGGGCCAAGGACACTTCCCTGTGGGACACCAACTGTAATTGGCTGTGTGGAAGAGTTTGCTCCATTTGTGTACACACAATGTCTTCTGTTGCTAAGGTATGACTAAGTAGTTGAGGGAGTGCCCTCTTATACCATAGTGTGACAATTTTACGTGCAGCAAATCATGGTCAACTGTATCAAAAGCTTTACGTAAATCAATAAAGATCCCCAATGGGACTTTTTTCTCGAGTGCAGTGTATATTTGTTCTAGCATGTGTATAATAGCATCATTCATGTTTTTATTAGGCCTGAACCCAAACTGACAGGGGTTGAGTATGTTGTGGGAGATGAGGGGAATAGATTCGCTTATGAATTAATTTTTCAAAAATTTTAGAGAGAGGGTGTAAGTTGGGTATTGGCCTATAGTTATTCAAGTCTGTTTGATCTCCTTCTTTATGTATCGGGGTGACCCTCGCTATTTTGAGAACTCTGGGGAAGGTAGAGGATTCGATTGATTTGTTAAAGTGTTGCAATGATTGGTGACAGCACTTGCCCTTCTTATCAGGCTGGTTAGGATTGATGAGTAATGTTTTGTTTGGTCTCTGGTTATGTGACCCATTCTGTACTGTTTTTCATATAGGTGCTTTATATTTATGGATTTGAGGATGCTGGGTGTTAGCCAGGGACTGTTCAGTCTCTTAGCTGTGATCTGTTTGGTTTTTTAGAGCAGTGCTTGTTATAGAGGTATTAGTTCTTTTTTAGAAAATTATTAATACATTCATCAGTATCTGTATAGATTTCTAGCTCAGTTAGCCAGTCGATGTTTGTCATTGCTGTTGTGAAGTTATTAATGGCTGCCTCATTATGAAGTCTAAAGGTTACTTTACTAGTGTCTTGGGGTAATTTACCTAGATTGGTTATGAGAAAGGTAGGGTAGTGGTCTGTGGTATTATCTGTGATTATGCCTGATTTTAAAGGGGATATGGTGTAGCTAGTTGTAGCTACAATGAGAGTAAAAGGTAGATGGGATACAAGGAAAATAGAAGTAGCAAGTAAGAGAGAGGTAAAGATGTATAAACTAAAAGAGGAGGCAGCTAGGGTAAGATATAAACAACTGTTGGAGGATAGATGGGCTACTGAGAGTATAGGCAATGGGGTCGAAGATGTATGGGGTAGGTTTAAAAATGTAGTGTTAGTGTTCAGCAGAAGTTTGTGGTTACAGGAAAGTGGGTGCAGGAGGGAAGAAGAGCGATTGGTGGAATGACGATGTAGAGAGTGTAGTAACAGAGAAAAAGTTAGCATATGAGAAGTTTTTACAAAGTAGAAGTGATGCAAGGAGGGAAGAGTATATTGAGAAAAAGAGAGAGGTTAAGAGAGTGGTGAAGCAATGTAAAAAGAGACCAAATGAGAGAGTGGGTGAGATGTTATCAACAAATTTTGTTGAAAATAAGAAAAAGTTTTGGAGTGAGATTAATAAGTTGAGGAAGCCTAGGGAACAAATGGATTTGACAGTTAAAAATAGGAGAGGAGAGTTATTAAATGGAGAGTTAGAGGTATCGGGAAGATGGATAGAATATTTTGAGGAATTGTTAAATGTTAACCCTTTGAGGGTCGACAGGCCCTCTCCGAAACTCGTTCTCAGGGTCGGCCAAATTTAAAAAAAAAAAAAAATTATTTTCTCTTATGAAAAGATAGAGAATCTTTTCCCGATCATAACAACACCAAAAGTTTGAAATTTGATAGAAAACTTACGGAATTATGCTCTCGCAAAGTTAGCGGTCTCGGCGATGTTTACACATCGGCGATTTTGCCCACTTTGAGCCCCATTTTCGGCCAATTTCACTGTACTAGTCGACAAAAAACATGAATATTTCGCTAGAACTCCATTTTTTCTATCGAATGGGTGCAAGAAACCACCCATTTATAAATTCAACTATCCAGTACAGTGGTCAGAATTTAGCAATTTTGCCAATTTCACACAAATTTCAAAAGATGCCAATTTCGGAATAGGGTCCAGAATAAACAAGAAAGACATTCCTGGCACTAAAATGACATTTCCTCTAGTCATTAGTCACGTCTCAAGGCCATTCTTATATTCTTTTGCTTTCCACTTTGAATTTTTATTCTCACAAAAAATATAAGATTTACTGTTATGCAGACTACTGCATTAGTGTAAAAAATGGTATAAATATTATTGGTGCAATTGTGAAAGAATATTAGACTCACCAGTTGACGTGTATTGCACGCTTGGCACGATTTGTTTACTTTTGAAGTTTGGTAAAAATCGAACATTTCTGCTACTTTGAGCTCAATTTCAAGGCACCTTTCATTGTAAAACCAGTCAAAAATCATTCAATTTCAAGTAATATGTCTTCCATTCTATAAAATGAGACCAAGAAAACTAGAATACAACAATAAATACTATACGAAAATACACTGCAAAGTCGCTGATTTATTAAAAAAAAATGGAAAAAGTTTTTTTTTTCTCATTATGCACCATGTGCTGCAGGATTTTTTTTAGACTGTGCACACTGACCACATAGACCCATTCTTTCATATGAAGGCCTACCAGCTTTCTCCCACTAGATTTGAGGTCGCTAGAATTTATGAGTACTAGTACGTCAAAAACCCCTACACGTAAGACGTACTAGTACGACGAAAACCCTCAAAGGGTTAATGAAGTTAGGGAAGCGGTGATTTTGTGTATAGGGCAAGGAGGAATAACATCTTGTAGGAGTGAGGAAGAGCCAGTTGCGAGTGTGGGGGAAGTTCGTGAGGCAGTGGGTAGAATGAAAGGGGGTAAGGCAGCTGGGATTGATGGGATAAAGATAGAAATGTTAAAAGCAGGTGGGGATATAGTACAGTGGACCCCCGGTTAACGATATTTTTTAATTCCAGAAGTATGTTCAGGTGCCAGTACTTACCGAATTTGTTCCCATAAGGAATATTGTGAAGTAGATTAGTCCATTTCAGACCCCCAAACATACACGTACAAACGCACTTACATAAATACACTTACATAATTGGCCGCATTGGGAGGTGATCGTTAAGCGGGGGTCCACTGTATTGGAGTGGTTGGTGTTATTATTTAACCCTTAATTAAACTGTCCAAACATAGGTCTACGTTTGCATGCATAGTGTTCCAAATGTAGATCAACGTTTTATTTTTCATTCCTTCAAATTTGGCACAATAGGCTTGAGTCACCTAGACATGAAAGAATGGGTCTGTGCACTCAATGTGCGCACTATTAAAAAATCTGGGAGCACTTAGTACCTTGTGGGAGCACCAGTTGAATTGAGCGCCAGCTAGAGCAAATAGCGTGGCAAACACCAGGGATTCACTGATGCCATTTTAACCCTTTGACTGTTTTCGACGTATAAATACGTCTTACGAGCCAATGTTTCTGACGTATATATACTCAATAATTCTAGCGGCTTCAAATCAAGCAGGAGAAAGCTGGTAGGCCCACATGTGAGAGAATGGGTCTGTGTGGTCAGTGTGCACCACATAAAAAAAATCCTGCAGCACACATTGCGTAATGAGAAAAAAAAAACTCTGATCGTTTTTTTGGAATAAAACGCCGACTTTGAGGTGTATTTTCATATAGTACTTTTACGATGAAAACGACCTTGAAACTGAGCTCAAAGTAGCGGAAATGTTCGATTTTTACCAATGTTCAAGAGTAAATAAATCACACCACATGTCCAATACACGTCAACTGGGGAGTCTAATATTCTTTCACTAGTGCACTGATATTATTTATACCATTTTTACAATAATGCAGTCGTCTGCATAACAGTAAATTTCGTATTTTTTTGTATGAATAAAAAATCAAAATAGAAAGCAATAATAATATAAGAGGGGCCTAGAGATGTGACTAATGAACAGAGCATATGTTATTTTAGTGCACGAATGTCTATCTTGTTTATTCTGGACCCTATTTTGAAATTGGCATCTTTTTTAGTTTGCGTGAAATTGGCCAAATTGCCAATTTCTGACCACCTTTATTGGGTAGTCCAAATTAGTAAATGGGAGGTTTCTTGTACTCAGCTGATAGATAAAATGGAGTTCTAAAGAAATAGCTATGAGTTTGGTCAACTGGAACAATGGAATTGGCTGAAAATAGGGCTCAAAGTCGGCGAAATCGCCGATACACATATGTCGCAGAAACCGCTAACTTCGCGGGAGCATAATTCCACGAGTTTTCGACCAAATTTCGAACTTTTGGTGTCATTACCATCGGGAAAAGATTCTCTATCATTTCATAGGAAAAAATAATTTTTTTTTTTTCAAAAATTGAGCGACATAGAATGACAGTTTCAGAGAGGGGCCTGAAACAGTCAAAGGGTTAAGAGGAAAGTAAAAACAGGTTAGATAAATCCATGAGTGAGTTTGGGTGGGTGTGAGTTGGACCTGACTAGCTTGTGCTAATAGGTCTGATGTCATGCTCCTTCCTTCAATGGATGTGACCTGACTAGGTGGGTCACGGTGTCAGCATAGTTGCTGATCTCCTGTATATGTATATGTTATCTGAGTATTATAGTTAGTACCATCCATATGTTTTACATAGTTGATCCCTTGCTAGGCTCAGTGATTAGCTTGCGTGATGTCACGTGATGCCGCATGTGAGCGCTGCGCTCCCGGCCTCTCCCTCACTTCACGAGTAGACCTACAGGCAACAGGACGGGCTAGACTGGGCTCCCCTTTTCACACTCTGCTAATATAAGTGTTACTATCCACAGGTGTGTTTAACTCCAATCATCATATCTCCACAAACCCTCACAACAAATGGTGCCAGCGGTGAGCACGTAAATTTGATATTTACGCAGATATACGGAGATTAATTTCTGCCAGCCAAGTGTCGACCGCATGCTAGCCTAGCAGCCAGCTACCCTGAGCAAGCGTCCACCAGCCTGTTTGCTTCCTGTTTACTGGTCAGTCTTTGTGTCTTAGTGTTTTATTTGCTTATTTGCATTACTTTCGAGGGGTTGACCCGGGTTTGCAAATTAAGCCATGCCACCAAGCCAGTCTGTGGGGGGGAGTCAAGCCCTACACTATCCAGCCTGTCTTAAGTACCAGCCTTGCCTGCTAGCAGCTTTCCACCCCTGCTGTGCTCATTGTTACAAGTTCTCAAGCCAGTTTGTGTGACGGGTTAAGCCAAGCCAGCCAGCCAACTAACCCAGGTGACTAACCCAGTACTCAAGCAAGCCACGTGAGTTCCAGTCTTCACCATCGCTTGTGCTTCCAGTTCTAGCCATCCTGAGTGCTTTACCATCCCTGTGGTGTTGTGGTATTTTGTGGGTTTTTGAGCCAGCCTGGCTTTGAATATTTTTGTGCCTAGTGTGGGTGCACCCAGAGCACGTGGGTTACACCGTTTATCCAGTAGGCCTAGCCACCACACAGTGTCCCAGTGCGCTGCCTCATTCACCCACACCTTCCACTATCACCACTTTTTTTTTTTTTACCCTTATGTCGGGTCCTAGCACCTTACTTTATGGCTCACATAGCGGGTCAAGACACAAGACTGTTTCATCCTACCTGTGCGCCAATGAGAAAAACCTTGCTATGTGAGTTCTTCGAGTTTAAGCGCAAATTCTTCGAGACATCGCAGTGTTGAGAGTAGTGTATGTAGGGTATGTAAAAGAAGAAAATTAAAAGTGAATATAGGAAAGAGTAAGGTTATGAGGATAACAAAAAGATTAGGTGATGAAAGATTGGATATCAGATTGGAGGGAGAGAGTATGGAGGAGGTGAGTGTATTCAGATATTTAGGAGGGGATGTGTCAGCAGATGGGTCTATGAAGGATGAGGTGAATCATAGAATTGATGAGGGGAAAAGGGTGCACTTAGGAGTCTGTGGAGACAAAGAACTTTGTCCGTGGAAGCAAAGAGGGGAATGTATGAGAGTATAGTTGTACCAACACTCTTGTATGAATGTTAAGCACGAGTGAAGAATGTTGCAGTGAGGAGAAGGCTGGAAGCAGTGGAGATGTCATGTCTGAGGGCAATGTATGGTGTGAATATAATGCAGAGAATTCATAGTTTGGAAATTAGGAAAGGTGTGGGATTACCAAAACTATTATCCAGAGGGCTGAGAAGGGGTTGTTGAGGTGGTTCGGACATGTAGAGAGAATGGAACAAAACAGAATGACTCTGAGAGTATATAAATCTGTAGTGGAGGGAAGGCGGGGTAGGGGGTCAGCCTAGGAAGAGTTGGAGGGAGGGGGTAAAGGAAGTTTTGTGTGCATGGGGCATATTTGATAGGAGTGAATGGAGACAAATGGTTTTTAATATTTGATGTGCTTTTGGAGTGTGAGCAAAGTAACATTTATGAAGGGATTCAAAGAAACCGGCAGGCCAGACTTTAGTCCTGGAGATGGGAAGTACAGTGTCTACACTCTGAAGGAGGGGTGTTAATTAATGTTGCAGTTTTATAACTGGAGTGTAAAGCACCCCTCTGGCAAGACAGTGGAGTGAATGATGATTAAAGTTTTTCTTTTTCGGGCCACCCTGCCTTGGTGGGAATCAGCTGTTGTGTTAATAAAAAAAATAATATTTTTACGCTACCCAAGTAACAGCTTTGATATCCTTTTACTCATGTGCAAGTTGATAGTTTCACCATATTGTATTACTACTACCACCAGTAGTATTACACCTCACTCCCTCTGTGTCCATGTATTATTTGTAACGGCTTGACAAAGCTCCTGGAGAGCGAAACGTTGCCACAATAAAATGTCACATTAGTTGTACGTGTGTCCTTTTACTTTACATGGTATTTTTTTTTTTTTCAACAAGTTGGTCATCTCCCACCGAGGCAGGGTGACCCAAAAAAAAAAGAAAGAAAATCCCCAAAAAGAAAATACTTTCATCATCATTCAACACTTTCACCACACTCACACATTATCACTGCTTTTGCAGAGGTGCCCAGAATACAACAGTTTAGAAGCATATACGTATAAAGATACACAACATATCCCTCCAAACTGCCAATATCCCAAACCACTCCTTTAAAGTGCAGGCATTGTACTTCCCATTTCCAGGACTCAAGTCCGACTATATGAAAATAACCGGTTTCCCTGAATCCCTTCACTAAATATTACCCTGCTCACACTCCAACAGATCGTCAGGTCCCAAGAATCATTCGTCTCCATTCAATCCTATCTAACACGCTCATGCACGCTTGCTGGAAGTCCAAGGCCCTCGCCCACAAAACCTCCTTTACCCCCTCTTTCCAACCCTTTCGAGGACGACCCCTACCCCTCTTTCCTTCCCTATAGATTTATATGCTTTCCATGTCATTCTACTTTGATCCATTCTCTCTAAATGACCAAACCACCTCAACAACCCCTCTTCTGCCCTCTGACTAATGCTTTTATTAACTCCACACCTTCTCCTAATTTCCACACTCCGAATTTTCTGCATAATATTTACACCACACATTGCCCTTAGACAGGACATCTCCACTGCCTCCAACCGTCCCCTCGCTGCTGCATTTACCACCCAAGCTTCACATCCATATAAGAGTGTTGGTACTACTATACTTTCATACATTCCCTTCTTTGCCTCCATAGATAACGTTTTTTGACTCCACATATACCTCAACGCACCACTCACCTTTTTTCCCTCATCAATTCTACGATTAACCTCATCCTTCATAAATCCATCCGCCGACACGTCAACTCCAAGTATCTGAAAACATTCACTTCTTCCATACTCCTCCTCCCCAATTTGATATCCAATTTTTCTTTATCTAAATCATTTGATACCCTCATCACCTTACTCTTTTCTATGTTCACTTTCAACTTTCTATCTTTACACACATTCTCAAACTCATCCACTAACCTTTGCAATTTTTCTTTAGAATCTCCCATAAGCACAGTATCATCAGCAAAAAGTAACTGTGTCAATTCCCATTTTGAATATGATTCCCCATAATTTAATCCTACCCCTCTCCCGAACACCCTAGCATTTACTTCTTTTACAACCCCATCTATAAATATATTAAACAACCATGGTGACATTACACATCCCTGTCTAAGACCTACTTTTACCGGGAAGTATTCTCCCTCTCTTCTACACACCCTAACCTGAGCCTCACTATCCTCATAAAAGCTCTTTACAGCATTTAGTAACTTACCACCTATTCCATAAACTTGCAACATCTGCCACATTGCTCCTCTATCCACTCTATCATATGCCTTTTCTAAATCCATAAATGCAATAAAAAACTTCCCTACCTTTATCTAAATACTGTTCACATATATGCTTCAATGTAAACACTTGATCTACACATCCCCTACCCACTCTGAAGCCTCCTTGCTCATCCGCAATCCTACATTCTGTCTTACCTCTAATTCTTTCAATTATAACCCTACCGTATACTTTTCCTGGTATACTCAGTAAACTTATTCCTCTATAATTTTTACAATCTCTTTTGTCCCTTTCCCTTTATATAAAGGGACTATACATGCTCTCGCCAATCCCTAGGTACCTTCCCCTCTTTCATACATTTATTAAACAAAAGTACCAACCACTCCAACACTATATCCCCCCCTGCTTTTAACATTTCTGTCATGATCCCATCAGTTCCAGCTGCTTTACCCCTTTCATTCTACGTAATGCCTCACGTACCTCCACCACACTTACATTCTGCTCTACTTCACTCCTAAAAGATGGTATACCTCCCTGGCCAGTGCATGAAATTACCGCCTCCCTTTCTTCCTCAACATTTAAAAGTTCCTCAAAATATTCTCGCCATCTACCTAATACCTCCCTCTCCCCATCTACTAACTCCCCTACTCTGTTTTTAACGGACAAATCCATATTTCCCTAGGCTTTCTTAACTTGTTTAACTCACTCCAAAATTTTTTTCTTATTTTCATTAAAATTTCTGACAGTGCCTCTCCCACTCTTTCATCTGCTCTCCTTTTGCACTCTCTCACCACTCTCTCACCTTTCTTTACTCTCCATATACTCTTTCTTTAACACTTCTGCTTTAATACTCTGTACTACCTTTTCCTTTTATACACCCTTTCTTTCAACCAATCACTCCCTTCCTCTGCCCCTACACCTCTATACCCAAACTTCTGCCCATTTATCTGCATTTTTGAAATCACACCCTCTTCAACCTCCACTACTCATCTTTGCACTAGCCCACCTTTCTGCCAATAGTCGCTTATATCTCCCCGAACTTCCTCCTCCCTTAGTTTATACACTTTCACCTCCCTCTTACTTGTTGTTGCCACCTTCCTCTTTTCCCATCTACCTCTTACTCTAACTGTAGCTACAACTAAATAATGATCTGATATATCAGTTGCCCCTCTATAAACATGTACATCCTTGAGCCTACCCATCAACCTTTTATCCACCAATACATAATCTAACAAACTACTTTCATTACGTGCTACATCATACCTTGTATATTTATTTATCCTCTTTTTCATAAAATATGTATTACTTATTACCAAATTTCTTTCTACACATAGCTCAATTAAAGGCTCCCCATTTACATTTACCCCTGGCACCCCAAATTTTACCTACTACTCCCTCCATAACGTTTTTACCCACTTTAGCATTGAAATCCCCAACCACCATTACTCTCACACTTGATTCAAAACTCCCCACACATTCACTCAACATTTCCAGAATCTCTCTCTCTCCTCTACACTTCTCTCTTCTCCAGGTGCATACACTCTTACTATAACCCACTTTTCACATCCAATCTTTATTTTACTCCACATAATCCTTGAATTTATGCATTTGTAGTCCCTCTTTTCCTGCCACAGCTTATCCTTCAACATTATTGCTACTCCTTCTTTAGCTCTAACTCTATTTGAAACCCCTGACCTAATCCCATTTATTCCTCTCCATTGAAACTCTCCCACCCCCTTCAGCTTTGTTTCACTTAAAGCCAGGACATCCAGTTTCTTCTCATTCATAACATCCACAATCATCTCTTTCTTATCATTTGCACAACATCCACGCACATTCAGATTTCCCACTTTGACAATTTTCTTCTTCTTATTCTTTTTAGTAATCTTTACAGGAAAAGGGGTTACTAGCCCATTGTTCCCGGCATTTCAGTTGACTTTTACAACACGCATGGCTTACGGAGGAAAGATTCTTATTCCACTTCCCCAAGGATATAAAAGGAAAAGTAATAAGACCAAGAACTATTAAGATAAAATCAAAGAAAACTCAGATGAGTGTGTATAAATAAACGTGTACATGTATGTGTAGTGTGACCTAAGTGTAAGTAGAAGTAGCAAGACGTACCTGTAATCTTGCATATTTATGAGACAGACAAAAGACACCAGCAATCCTACCATCATGTAAAACAATTACAGGCTTTCATTTTACACTCACTTGGCAGGACAGTAGTACCTCCCTGGGTGGTTGCTGTCTACCAGCCAAATTACCGACTTCTGTGCACTTTTTAGGGTAGCTGTAACAGTTGAATGGGCAGTTTCTTATGCTCAGTCAATAGAATGTAAGGCATGTTAACGAAATAGCTAAGAATCTGATCAAATAGAACAATGGAACTGACATAAAACAGGACTCAAAGTGGGCAAAATTGGCAATGTGCAAATTGCCCCCAAACTGCTAACTTTGCACCTATATAATTCTTTAAGTTTTCCATCAAATTTCATACTTTTGGTGTCATTACTTTCAGAAAATGATTGTCTACCATTTTAGAAGAATCTTATTTTTAACACTTTGAGGGGCAACAGGCCCTCTCCCAAACTTGTTTCTCAGGGTCAAAAAATTTTTGAAAAAAAAAAAAAAAAAAAAAAAAAAGATAGAGCATATTTTTGTGAGTGTTATAGGCCAATAAAAAAAAAAACTTGCGATCAATACTTGCTGAGATATGGAGGCGTGAAGTTGACAGAAAGTGAGCCGCTTATGGCAACATCGCCGACTGCCGGTCACACGGTAATAATTTATTTATTATTTTTCTACTTTTTTCTTTTTTTTTAACATTTTATTTTTTCAAGTAACTTTTATGGCCTGTGAGATCAATATATGCCATATTTTGGATATATACACTCGTTGTATACTACACAATAACTGTACAAACATTGACAGGTGAACATTTTCACCTATTTCAGTCACATACTATTGTCTAGAAATATATACATAGTATTTATAGGTCCCAGCAATGTTTTTGTGGGGAAAGGAGTGTGGGTTTGTGTAAACAACATGGCTGACTGGCTGGCTAGCTGGCTGGCAGGCTGGCTGACTGACCAGCTGATTGACCAGCTGGCTGACTAGCTGGCTGGCCGGCTCTGTCTCACAGGTACACATAAATACAATTATACATAGTGTCAATTACCTAGGGAGATAATAACATGGTAGATAATAATAAT
The DNA here is from genome assembly GCF_026875155.1 of Cherax quadricarinatus. NCBI lineage: Eukaryota > Metazoa > Arthropoda > Malacostraca > Decapoda > Parastacidae > Cherax > Cherax quadricarinatus. The sequence goes on along the minus strand of NC_069411.1, from coordinate 18,356,494 downwards.
AATAATAATAATAATAATAATAATAATAAATAATAATAATAATAATAATAATTGAAGCATGGTGTAAGAGGTGTGTGTCACTCCTCTTATCTTATCACTTCACTAATGACAGTGGTGACATCTGATGAGGGTACATTGCTTTCGCTTTATTTGTTTTCACTTTACACAAACATGTCTGTTTGCCTCTCTTTCTGTCTCAGAGAGAGCCACTAGTGAACCAACACGTATTACACATGACGCAGTACGTCACATCTGAGTCCTGATACTATTATTTGACAGGCTATATTTTTGGGTTATCCTAGGCAATTTATACTATGTATAATTGTATTTATGTGTACCTGTGAGACAGACAGACAGACAGACAGACAGGCCGGCCAGCCAGTCAGCCAGTCAGCCAGCCAGTCAGTCAGCCAGCTAGCTAGCTAGATGCCTCACCAGTCAACCAGCCAGCCACCTGTCCAACCAGCCAGCCACCTGACCAGCCAGCCAGCCACCTGACCAGCCAGCCAGTCAGCCAGCCACCTGACCAGCCAGCAAGCCAGCCAATGTTGTTTACACAAATTCACACTGCCTTCCCCATCTTCAATTTTCAGTGACACTTCAATCTGTGTTAGAACTATCACTTGGGAAGGGAATAGTCTCAATTCAAGGAAGAGTGAGGTCTTCCTTACTGCTTGGCTTGGTGACAAAGGTGCACTGAATTACCACTCCCACAATGCAATGTAAGTGCCTAGATTTTTTCCTACTGCACACACTAACCACACAGATCCATTCTATCACATGCAAGCCTAACAGCTTTCTCCCGCTTGATTTGAAGGCACTAGAATTTATGTGTACAAGTACGTGACCAACCCTGGCTGCAATGACGTACTTGTATGTAACCGATCCTCAAAGGGTTAAAGTGAATACTGGGAGCAATATTGATTTTGGGGGTCTGGACAGTGAGAAGGTTAAAGTGATCCTTTGGTTAGCTACTGTCAAGATTGTTTGGCTGACTGCAAAAAAAATACAGCACATCTGAAGCTTCACTGGGTTGAAGTGTAAAAAAATGTAATCTGGTTTGTGGGCATTATCTCTGAGATAATGATTATGTACTGTGAAAAGAATGCAAATAAGAATCAGGTATGGAATCTGAAATTGTAGTACAGTGGACCCCCGGTTAACGAACTTTTTTCATTCCAGTAGTATGTTCAGGTGCCAGTACTGACCGAATTTTTTCCCATAAGGAATATTGTGAAGTAGATTAGTCCATTTCAGACCCCCAAACATACACATACAAACGCACTTACATAAATACACTTACATAATTGGTCGCATTTGGAGGTGATCGTTAAGCGGGGGTCCACTGTAGTTGCTTAGTCAAATGAGAGGACTGCTATACATCTTGCAAGGATGGCTGTCATATCTCCTTTGAATCAGAAGCCAGAGATATAGCCAGAAACAATGCAGATTCACAATTTATGGAACAATATTAACCCCTAAATTGTCCACACGTAGCTATACGTTCACGTGCGGCAGGCTCCGAATGTAGACCAACATTTTATTTTTCATTCCTTCAAAATTGGCGCGATAGGCCTGAGTCGCCTAGACATGAGAGAATGGATGTGTGCACTATGAAAAAAATCGGGGATGCTGGAGTACTGCGTGGTAACACCAGTTAGTTTCAGCTCCATCTTGGATCAACATCATGGTAAATCCCCGTGATTCACTGACGCCTCGGCGTATTAACACTCTACTATTCCCGGAAAGTGATACAGAACGCAAGTTTAGTGGTTTTGACTCCAATATAGCCACTAAAGATCAAGGAATTAGTGAAACTTTTGTTGATAACCCAGATGACCCTCAGGCCATGACCTCTGGGGTGGCCAGTAGACCCTCAGCCCATGACCTCTGGGGTGGCCAGTGTGGACAGTGTAGCCATACCAGACCCTCAGCCCAGCACTTCTGAGGTGGCTAGTGTGGCCACAACAGACCCTCAGCCCAGCACCTCTGGGGTTGCTAGTGTTACTTCCCAAAAGCAACTCCGCAAGAGGAAATTATCATTTTCCATGCATTTTGGTGATGACGATAGTGAAAGTGATGTAAGTGACGATGATGAAATCGATTTTATGCCGACAGACAATTCGTCAAATGAAAGTGATTATCATTTTTCCCCAGTGAAACGTACTTTTAGGCATCGTAACCTACATTCAGGCAGTGTGCCATATGTAGTCAGTGGCAAGGGCTGTGGCAGGTCACGATCCAAAACCCCAGCCACTGATAGTGATACTGATAATGAAGGTGAATATGCTGGGATGGAGGAAGAGGGGGGTGGCATGGTGCTTGGACCTCATGGCGCAGTGGGTGGGCAGAAAAAGGACCGCCTGGCACCCTCTCAACCATGCGCTGCCTCCACTCCTGTCCCTCCTCCTGCTCCCCCACGCCCCATGCCACAGGTCCACCCTGCACCATGTGACCGCGAATGGAACTGGACAGAAAGTACACCATTTGTGCCACATCCTTTCAATTTTGATGCCAGTGGAAGTGGCATCATGCCACACTGTCCCATCACAAATGAGTCTACAGAGTTAGACTATTTTCATCTATACTTTGATGAGCCAATAATGAACCTAATTGTTACCCAGACCAACATGTACTACCAGTATACAATGGACCACACAGATGTTTCAGAGTCTTCATGGCTGTGCAGGTGGAAAGATACAACTGTGGCTGAAATGTATTTATTCCTTGGCACTGTCATGCTTATGCCACACACCTATAAGAACAATATAGCACACTATTGGTCCACAGACCACTTCATCAGTACTCCAGTCTTCTGTGACCTTCCCTGGAACAGATTCACTCTGTTGCTATGAATGTTGCACTTCTCTGACAGGAATAAACCAAACAGAAATGACCTCTTATACAAAATCCGGGAATTGTTTATGTATCTGAAGCAAAAATTCAGTGACTACTTTTATCCATTCAAGAACATTGTTGTCAACGAGTCCTTAGTTCTGTTCAAAGGACAACTGTCATTCAAACAATATATACCAAGCAAACGTAATCGCTTTGGTATAAAACTCTTTGTTATGTGTGACTGAGACTGGTCTTGTGTTGGATGTCATTATCTACACAGGGAAAAATACACTTGGCGATACCAGGCGCATGTTGGGCATTTCTGGGGATGTTGTTCGCAAGATGATGGGGCCATACCTTGGCAGAGGTCATACATTGTTCACAGACAACTGGTATACAAACCCTATGCTCGCAGATTCCCTACATGTAAACAATATTGATATACAGTGGACCCTCGCCTAACGATATTTAATCCGTTCCTGAGAGCTCAACTGTTAGGCGAAATTATCGTTAGCCGAATTAATTTTTCCCATAAGAAATAATGGAAATCAAATTTATCCGTTCCTGACGCCCCAAAGTATGAAAAAAAAAATTTTTACCACATGAAATATTAATTTTAATACACACAAACTGAAGAAGACATGTACAATTACATGGCACTTACCTTTATTGAAGATCTGGTGATGATTGATGGGATGGGAGGAGGGGAGAGTGTGGATGGTGTTAATGTTTAGAAGGGGAATCCCCTTCCATTACGACTTGAGATGTCAAGTCCTTTTCCGGGGTTACTTCCCTTCTTCTTTTAATGCCACTAGGACCAGCTTGAGAGTCACTGGACCTCTGTCGCACAACATATCTGTCCATAGAGGCCTGTGCCTCCCGTTCCTTTATGACATTCCTAAAGTGTTTCACAACACTGTCAGTGTAACAGTCACCAGCACAGCTTGCAATAGCTGTGTGAGGGTGATTTTCCTCAAAAAAGGTTTGCACTTTAAGCCACATGCACACATTTCCTTAATCTTTGAAGTAGGCAACTTCCTCAATTTCTCTATCCCCTCCTCCGGAGCAGTTTCCTCAGGTCTGGCCTCTTGCTGTTGAAGATGATTTTGCAGCTCATCAGTGGTTAGTTCATCATTGACCTCCTCCACCAACTCTTCCACATCCTCCCCACTAACCTCCAACCCCAAGGACTTCCCCAATGCGACAATTGATTCCACAACTGGCATAGGCTTCTCAGGGTTAGCCTCAAATCCTTCAAAATCCCTTTTGTCTACACATTCTGGCCACAGTTTCTTCCAAGCAGAGTTCAAGGTCCTCTTAGTCACTTCCTCCCAAGCCTTACCTATAATGTTTACACAATTGAGGATGCTAAAGTGATCTCTCCAAAACTCTCTTAGAGTCAATTGAGTTTCTGTGGTCACTACAAAGCACCTTTCAAACATAGCTTTTGTGTAGAGTTTTTTGAAGTTTGCAATGACCTGCTGGTCCATGGGCTGCAGGAGAGGAGTGGTATTAGGAGGCAAAAACTTGACCTTAATGAAGCTCATGTCCCCAGAAAGTCGCTCTACCACATCTGAAGGATGACCAGGAGCAATGTCTAATACCAGGAGGCACTTAAGGTCCAATTTATTTTCCAGGAGGTAATTTTTCAGTGGTGGCAAATGCATGGTGTAACCAGTCATAGAAAAGGTCTCTAGTGACCCATGCCTTACTGTTTGCCCTCCACATCACACACAAATTAGCCTTGAGGACATTGTTTTTCCTGAACACTCTGGGAGTTTCAGAGTGATACACCAATAAAGGCTTCACTTTGCAATCACCACTAGCATTAGCACACAGAGTAAGCCTGTCTTTCATAGGCTTATGTGCTGGAAGTGCCTTTTCCTCCTGAGTAATGTAGGTCCTGCTTGGCATTTTCTTCCAAAACAGGCCTGTTTCATCACAATTAAACACTTGTTCAGGTTTCAATTCTTTACTGTCTATGTACTCCTTGAATTAGTTCACATATTTTTCAGCTGCTTTTTGGTCCAAACTGGCAGCCTCACCATGCTTTATCACACTATGTATGCCACTACGATTCTTAAATCTCTCAAACCAATCTTTGCTGGCCTTAAATTCACTCACATCACCATTAGTTGCAGGCATTTTTCTAATTAAATCGTCATGCAACTTCCTAGCCTTTTCACATATGATCGCTTGAGAGGTGCTATCTCCTGCTATCTGTTTTTCGTTTATCCACACCAATAACAGTCTCTCAACATCTTCTATCACTTGCGATCTCTGTTTTGAAAACAAAGTTGCACCTTTGGCAAGAACAGCTTCCTTGATTGCCATTTTCTTGGCACAACAGTGTATAGAAAGGGGTTTAGTTATAGGTAATACATATTTTAAGAAAAAGAGGATAAATAAGTATACACGATATGATGTAGGGCGAAATGACAGTAGTTTGTTGGATTATGTATTAGTAGATAAAAGACTGTTGAGTAGACTTCAGGATGTACATGTTTATCGAGGGGCCACAGATATATCAGATCACTTTCTAGTTGTAGCTACACTGAGAGTAAAAGGTAGATGGGATACAAGGAGAATAGAAGCATCAGGGAAGAGAGAGGTGAAGGTTTATAAACTAAAGAGGAGGCAGTTAGGGTAAAATATAAACAGCTATTGGAGGATAGATGGGCTAATGAGAGCATAGGCAATGGGGTCGAAGAGGAATGGGGTAGGTTTAAAAATGTAGTGTTAGAGTGTTCAGCAGAAGTTTGTGGTTACAGGAAAGTGGGTGCAGGAGGGAAGGAGCGATTTGGGGGAATGATGATGTAAAGAGAGTAGTAAAGGAGAAAAAGTTAGCATATGAGAAGTTTTTACAAAGTAGAAGTGATGCAAGGAGGGAAGAGTATATGGAGAAAAAGAGAGAGGTTAAGAGAGTGGTGGGAAGCAATGTAAAAAGAGAGCAAATGAGAGAGTGGGTGAGCTGTTATCAACAAATTTGTTGAAAATAAGAAAAAGTTTTGGAGTGAGATTAACAAGTTAAGGAAGCCTAGAGAACAAATGGATTTGTCAGTTAAAAATAGGAGAGGAGAGTTATTAAATGGAGAGTTAGAGGTATTGGGAAGATGGAGGGAATATTTTGAGGAATTGTTAAATGTTGATGAAGATAGGGAAGCTGTGATTTCGTGTATAGGGCAAGGAGGAATAACATCTTGTAGGAGTGAGGAAGAGCCAGTTGTGAGTGTGGGGGAAGTTCGTGAGGCAGTAGGTAAAATGAAAGGGGTAAGGCAGCCGGGATTGAGGGGATAAAGATAGAAATGTTAAAAGCAGGTGGGGATATAGTTTTGGAGTGGTTGGTGCAATTATTTAATAAATGTATGGAAGAGGGTAAGGTACCTAGGGATTGGCAGAGAGCATGCATAGTTCCTTTGTATAAAGGCAAGGGGATAAAAGAGAGTGCAAAAATTATAGGGGGATAAGTCTGTTGAGTGTACCCGGTAAAGTGTATGGTAGAGTTATAATTGAAAGAATTAAGAGTAAGACGGAGAATAGGATAGCAGATGAACAAGGAGGCTTTAGGAAGGTAGGGGGTGTGTGGACCAGGTGTTTACAGTGAAACATATAAGTGAACAGTATTTAGATAAGGCTAAAGAAGGTCTTTGTGGCATTTATGGATTTGAAAAGGCGTATGACAGGGTGGATAGGGGGCAATGTGGCAGATGTTGCAAGTGTATGGTGTAGGAGGTAGGTTACTGAAAGCAGTGAAGAGTTTTTTACGAGGATAGTGAGGCTCAAGTTAGAGTATGTAGAAAAGAGGGAAATTTTTTCCCAGTAAAAGTAGGCCTTAGACAAGGATGTGTGATGTCACCGTGGTTGTTTAATATATTTATAGATGGGTTGTAAGAGAAGTAAATGCGAGGGTCTTGGCAAGAGGCGTGGAGTTAAAAGATAAAGAATCACACACAGGGTGGGAGTTGTCACAGCTGCTCTTTGCTGATGACACTGTGCTCTTGGGAGATTCTGAAGAGAAGCTGCAGAGATTGGTGGATGAATTTGGTAGGGTGTGCAAAAGAAGAAAATTAAAGGTGAATACAGGAAAGAGTAAGGTTATGAGGATAACAAAAGATTAGGTGATGAAAGATTGAATATCAATTGGAGGGAGAGAGTATGGAGGAGGTGAACGTATTCAGATATTTGGGAGTGGACGTGTCAGCGGATGGGTCTATGAAAGATGAGGTGAATCATAGAATTGATGAGGAAAAAGAGTGAGTGGTGCACTTAGGAGTCTGTGGAGACAGAGAACTTTGTCCTTGGAGGCAAGAGGGGAATGTATGAGGTATAGTTTTACCAACGCTCTTATATGGGTGTGAAGCATGGGTGATGAATGTTGCAGCGAGGAGAAGGCTGGAGGCAGTGGAGATGTCATGTCTGAGGGCAATGTGTGGTGTGAATATAATGCAGAGAATTCGTAGTTTGGAAGTTAGGAGGAGTGCGGGATTACCAAAACTGTTGTCCAGAGGGCTGAGGAAGGGTTGTTGAGGTGGTTCGGACATGTAGAGAGAATGGAGCGAAACAGAATAACTTCAAGAGTGTATCAGTCTGTAGTGGAAGGAAGGCGGGGTAGGGGTCGGCCTAGGAAGGGTTGGAGGGAGGGTGTAAAGGAGGTTTTGTGTGCGAGGGGCTTGGACTTCCAGCAGGCATGCGTGAGCGTGTTTGATAGGAGTGAATGGAGACAAATGGTTTTTTAATACTTGACGTGCTGTTGGAGTGTGAGCAAAGTAACATTTATGAAGGGATTCAGGGAAACCGGCAGGCCGGACTTGAGTCCTGGAGATGGGAAGTACAGTGCCTGCACTCTGAAGGAGGGGTGTTAATGTTGCAGTTTAAAAACTGTAGTGTAAAGCCCCTTCTGGCAAGACAGTGATGGAGTGAATGATGGTGAAAGTTTTTCTTTTTCGGGCCACCCTGCCTTGGTGGGAATCGGCCAGTGTGATAATAAAAAAAAATAATAATAAAATAACAGTAGCAATGGTTGATTGGGGTTTTGTGTACAATCTGGCCAGCTCGGAGACACGCACTCCACTTTCATACTTAGCAATGATCTCTTTCTTCATATCCATAGTAATTCTCACCCTTTTTGCTGTAGGGTTGGCACTAGAAGCTTTCTTGGGGCCCATGGTGACTTATTTTGCAGGTGCAGTCACTAAAAACGCTGTGATAATATGAAATGTTCCGATTGTATGTTTGGATGCGACCGCGGTGGCTGGCTTGTAAACACTGGCACCCACGGGACACGTGAGGCACGCTCAGGCCGCAATTGGATGCGTCTCGAACGGAATGAATCGCGTTGGGCGAGTTTTTTAGCGCTAGCCGAGGCAAAATTTTTGCGTTAATATGTATCGCCAGCCGGATTTAACGTTATGCAATGCGTTCGTCAGGCGAGGGTCCACTGTATGTAGAACAGTGAGAAGTAGAAAACACATGCCAAGGTTCACTGGAGGAAGTTTAGTAGAAGTGTTTCACGCCAATGACATCATGGCACTGACATGGCATGACAAACGGGACGTGACGTTGATATCAACCATCCACAGAAACGAGATGGTACAGACAGACTGAGCAGGTTCAACAATGAACCTATTGTAAAGCCAGCTGCTGTCATCAACTATACGAACAATATGCGACTAGCCAACAAGTGTGACATGATAATAAGGTTTGTTGACTGTTTGCGTAGGAGTTGCAAGTGGTATATAAAAGTTTTTTCCACCTTGCAGACATTGCAATGCTCAATGCTTTCAACATGTAAGAAATAAAGACTAGGGAGCAACAACAATATGCAGAATTCACCCTCAATATCATCAAGCAGATAACGAAAAAGTATGGTACCACACCTATACCTGTCACTCCACAGCGACCTGTTACCCCACAACAGCGACCTGTCACTCCACAAAAAGAGGGGAAGTGCCTGACCGAATAATCATTAACTGTCACTGCCTGGTACCATTACCATCTACCCCAAAAAAGAAGTACTCTCAGAAAAAGTGTGTTGTGTGTGCTTACACTAAACAGCAACCCCAAGTGCGAAAAGACACATGATACATGTGTTAGCAATGTGGGGTGGCACTCTGTATGAATCCATGGTTCTTGGAGTACCATACAGTGATGGACTTCTAGAAACATAAATGGGACTTGTAAATACCTTGTATATATATGTAAACAATAGTATGTGACTGAACCAGGTGTACAAATTCACTTATCAGTGTGAACATGTGTGTTTGTGACAGTATGATTACTAATTCAGTACCAAACATTTGTGTCTCAACATGAATTGGCTATGAAATCAAAAGATCTGGAACAAAACATTATTATCATAACATAAAAACAACAAAAAATAGAAAAGAATTGGAAAAAATGCTAAATGTTTATTATTTCTGCAAGCGGCAGTGCTCCAGGTTGCCAACACCTCATCATTTAGCACCAACTTCGCGGGTTTATATCTTGGTAAGTACTGACCCTAAAAAATTTTTTTTTATCCTATACCATTTATAAAAATGCACTCTTCAATTTAAAAACAAAAAACAATTTTTTTATTTTTTCAAAATACAGTGGACCCCCGCATAACGATCACCTCCCATTGCGACCAATTATGTAAGTGTATTTATGTAAGTGCGTTTGTACGTGTATGTTTGGGGGTTTGAAATGGACTAATCTACTTCTCAATATTCCTTATGGGAACAAATTCGGTCAGTACTGGCACCTGAACATACTTCTGGAATTAGACACATGTGCAACTTTTGGGTATCTTTATTGAGGAAACGTTTCGCCACACAGTGGCTTCATCAGTCCATACGTAGGAGAAACTTGAAGAACAGGAGGAGAATGAGGTAATCAGTCCCTCAACCTTGAGTCGATGTGTTCAGTCCATCAATCTTGAATAGAATACGGCATATGAGCGGAGAAGCAGCTTATAAACCGTATGGCAGGAGAGATGCAGCAGTCATAGGTGGTGTCACATTTGTTCAATGTGGAAGTAGGTTGTGCCCAAGAATTAGGCAAGCGAAGAATTCCTAAGTATTAAGATCCCAAGAAGTTGCAGTGTCTGACAGGTTTGTAGATGAATGGTTCAGAGAACCGACATGTTGATAAATTAGACACATGTGCAACTCTTGGGTATCTTTATTGAGGAAACGTTTCGCCACACAGTGGCTTCATCAGTCCATACGTAGGGGAAACTTGAAGAACAGGAGGAGAATGAGGTAATCAGTCCCTCAACCTTGAGTCGATGTGTTCAGTCCATCAATCTTGAATAGAATACGGCATATGAGCGGAGAAGCAGCTTATAAACTGAATGGCAGGAGAGATGCAGCAGTCATAGGTGGTGTCACATTTGTTCAATGTGGAAGTAGGTTGTGCCCAAGAATTAGGCAAGCGAAGAATTCCTAAGTATAAAGATCCCAAGGAGTTGACACTGCAACTTCTTGGGATCTTAATACTAGGAATTTTCGCTTGCCTAATTCTTGGGCACAACCTACTCCACATTGAACAAATGTGACACCACCTAGACTGCTGCATCTCTCCTGCCATACAGTTTATAAGCTGCTTCTCCGCTCATATGCCGTATTCTATTCAAGATTGATGGACTGAACACATCGACTCAAGGTTGAGGGACTGATTACCTCATTCTCCTCCTGTTCTTCAAGTTTCTCCTACGTATGGACTGATGAAGCCACTGTGTGGCGAACTTTCCTCAATAAAGATACCAAGAGTTGCACATGTGTCTAATTTCACATGTCGGTTCTCTGAACATTCATCTACAAACCTGTCAGACACTGCAACTTCTTGGGATCTAATACTTAGGAATTCTTCGCTTGCCTAATTCTTGGGCACAACCTACTTCCACATTGAACAAATGTGACACCACCTATGACTGCTGCATCTCTCCTGCCATACGGTTTATAAGCTGCTTCTCCGCTCATATGCCGTATTCTATTCAAGATTGATGGACTGAACACATCGACTCAAGGTTGAGGGACTGATTACCTCATTCTCCTCCTGTTCTTCAAGTTTCTCCTACGTATGGACTGATGAAGCCACTGTGTGGCGAAACGTTTCCTCAATAAAGATACCCAAGAGTTGCACATGTGTCTAATTTATCAACATGTCGGTTCTCTGAACCATTCATCTACAATACTTCTGGAATGAAAAAATATCATTAACCGGGGGTCCACTGTATTCAGAGCGGGTTAAATTTTAAACAATCGTCTGTCATACGTAGGCCTACCAGGCCTCTCCTGCCAAATCTGAAGCTGCTAGAATTTAGGCATAGATCTACATTATGGACCCCTGACATCAATGACATAGTTTTACGTGGCAACCTCTGATGAAGTTAAAAATCATTAAAAAAACTATCGTTTCAATATATCAATAAACATACGCACTTGCGACGTCTCCTGTTCTCCGGCTCCTCTGTTTTGATGACAATCTGACTTTCATCAAGGTGCTGTACGGGGTCAGCATGTAATAACTTTTCTCTCTTGATAGACCTATAAAAATAAAAAAAAGTAAGTAAGTTATGTTTTTTTAACAACCTGGTGTACAGTACAGTGGAACCTCAGTTTATGTTAATAATTCATTCCAGAAAGTCTGACAAAAACCGAATTTGATGAAAACTGAAGCAATACTTCCCATAAGAAATAATGTAAATCCAATTAATCCGTTCCAGACACCCAAAAGTATTAACAAAAAATAAATCTTATAGAAAATAACTAGTTTTATGTACAGAAAACAATGAGAAATAAATATAAAGGACTAATGAAATGGATAAATGAACATTTAATATCACTTTTACCTGTATTGAAGACTCTTGTTGGCATATGGAAGACGTGAGGAGGGGAGAGGTCGGAGGATAGATTACTGGTTGGAAGGGGAATCCCTCTCCATAAGGAATTCAGGTCTCAAGTCCCTATCTGGGGTTACCTCACTTCTTTGTCTTTTACTGGCACTGGACCCCTGTTGCACAAAAAATCTCTCCGGAGAGGTCTGTTTCTGGTGTCTCATTAAGTTGGTAAGTAAGCTTCTTTTGGTGCAAAATTAAAAGTTTGTATGCCATGGTAGGTATAATTCACATAAAAAAAGGTCTGTTAATACATAATTTTTTAAAAGATTTATTTTAAGGGAATTTTGGTTTGCTGACTAACTCTACCAAAGCAACTACCTATACATATTTCCAGAGTGGCAATGGAAATAGTTCCCTGTAGAATTCCATGACTTTGGGTGGAGAGTGGTAGAAACATCAAGGGGGATCCCTTGTAGTTGTAGAGGATTCTTGATCCTATGTGTAGGAGTTATTTTTGTTCCTTTGTTAAAATATTTCTCTTTTCGAGACAGCACTTGCAGTTTAATGGACTTCGGAAATGCAAGACAAAATCTGCTGGGTTAGTTGATTCAGGAAAAAAAATGATAAAGGTACATTGGTTACAGAATTGTCATTTATTGGTATGATCACATCAAAACAATCTTATCTCTGTCTACCACAGTGGCTGTTACTAGCCACCCACTCTCCCTCATTAGTTCATTAAATAGAGGGTTTACTTCTGTTGTATTATATTTACTGTACTCTTATTGTTGAAAATTTGTTGCAAAATTTAATTATCTACTGGGAGTTTTTGTGTAGGTAATGCATGCTTAATATGATGTATAATCTGCAAATTTTCTCTGTACAGCCTCTCCTCACTTTGCGACATACAGTAGGGCCCCACTTTACAGCATTCTATTAATACGGACATTTCAAATTATGACCAAAACTCGCTATACAGTTCCCCCACCTGACTTTCTAATATGGTCACTGTGCCCCACCTGGTTTGTTCACAATCTCCGTGAGCTCGGTAAGCACAACGTCTCTCCATTATGTCTGGAAACTCCAAAATTTCAAGTGTTTTTAAAAGTTATTTCATATTTTATATGTACAGTAGACCAGTAGTTACGTTCCTGAAAATGCCGTGTTAGGTAAAATCGTGTTAGATGAACTGAAGAATATATGGGAAAAATAGGTCACTCGGTAAGTCATTCAGTAAGTCAAGTCATTCAGTAAGTCAGTCAAGTCACTCAGCAAGTCAGTCAAGTCACTCAGTAAGTCAGTCAACTCACTCAGTAAGTCAGTCAAGTCATTCAGTCAGTCAGTCAAGTCACTCAGTAAATCAGTGAAGTCAATCAGCAGGTCAGTCAAGTCACTCAGTCAAGTCACTCAGTAAGTCAGTCAAGTCACTCAGTAAGTCAGTCAAGTCACTCAGTAAGTCGGTCATTAACCCTTTCAGGGTCCAAAGGCAAAATCTGAAGGGGTGCCCCCAGTGTCCAAGAAATTTTGAAAAAAAAAAAAAAAAAAAAAAAAAAAAAAAAATCTTACAGAATTAAAGATAATATTTTTGTGAAGGTAATAAAAAAAAAATCTGATCAGTAATTACCGAGATATAGAGGCGGGAAGTTGACTCAGAATGACCGGGTGGTGGCAACATCAGCGGCTTCCGCAAAATCGCATTTCTTTATTTTACGTTTTTTATACTTTTTTCTTTTCTTTTCTAAGTGTTTCTTTTTCTTGTAACATTTGTAGCCTGTGAGACCAATACTGTATATAATGTACAGTAGGGCCCCACTTATATGGCAGGTTAGGCTCCAGGCTACCGCCGTAAAGCGGAAATCGCCGTAAAGTGGAACACCCTTTTTTTCTACTTATAAATGCATACAAATACTAGATAACAAGTTTACACTAACATATGTTAAGTTAGCAATAGAACTAGGTAAAAAAAAAAAAAAAAACAATACACAATTACTTCCTTAAATTTATAGTCTTCTATAAAAAAATTTTTAAAACACGGGGGCCCGGCCCCCCATACCAGGACAATATTCTTTACAAATCCCGGGTAAATGCATATTAATTTTCCATTTTCTTAAAATTTATCAAAATAGGGAAAAAGTTTATTATTTTAATTAATGTGGTTATGAATGGGGTACCAAGGTTTCCACCCCCCTTTAATTTTAGATTTTCATCCAGGTGAAACCCAAAACTTTTTATTTATATTAAATTTGAAAAAAGCAGTAAGTTTTTAAAAAAAATGGAATTTTTTTGAAATTTCGTGTGTACAAATGTTTAATTATAGGTATAATAAAAAGAACACTTTTTATAAATTAGAAAAATTATTGCTATGGAAAATGTCACTTTTGGTATTTTTCTTTCATATTTTTTTAAATTTTAATGTATTTTAATGAATAAATTATAAAAAAAGAATAATTCAAACCTAATTCACATTTATAATTTGAAAATTTTTTTTTCTTGACAAGTTATCTGCCCACCCAAATTTAAATTTATTTTTATTTTTTTGTTGAGGTTTTTATCATTTTATATGTTATGTTCATGCTTTTATATAATTTTAAAAAAATCATGGAGGATTAATGAAATTTTAATTATTTAAGTATTAAATTTAATGAATTTTATTATTATTATTCTTTCTTTCAAACCACCGACCGGGGGGAGCCAAAAGTAAAAATTTCCCCCTTTAAAATTTTTAAATTTTAAAGGGGTTTTTAAAACCCTTTTCCTGGCATTTTTCCCTTAAACAGTTTTTGAGGAAGAATTCTGTTCATTTAGGATTTTTTATTTAAAATATTTTATATTATTATTATTATTATTTCTATTATGGCGTCACTTGTGCAAGTCGTCTGCTACCACATCTTATATTTATGTTTATTTATTCTTCTGTGGGGTGTATTTATCATATTTATATGTTATGCATCGTGTTTATTAAATAATTTTGAAAAAATATTATAGATGGATTAATGAAAATGTGTATATTAACGTAATATACGACATTTAAATGAGACTCGGTGATTATTATTATCATTACTAATATGACTTCTGGAGACATAAGACACTCTTACTGATTTTAATGTGTACCTGCATGCCAGCACAGTGTGTAAGTTTATTTTAATTACAGGTATACTAAGTATAATTATCAGAGTATATATAAAATATGAAATAACTTTTAAAAACACTTAAAATTTTGGAGTTTCCAGACAAAACGGAGAGATTTAGTGCTTACGGATCTCACAGAGAATGTAAACAAACCGGGTGGGGCGCGGTGACTGTATTAGAAAGTAAGGTGGGGGAGCCGTATAGTGAGTTTTGGTCATGATTTGAAATGACCATATTAGCGGAACGCCGTAATGCAAAACGCCGCAAAGCGGGCCCTACTGTATATACATACACTCACTGTATTGAACACAATAACTGCACTAAAGTTATTATAATATTGTTTACCACTATTGTTTACTACAATAAACATGCACAAATGTTGTATAATACTAATGTTCTGTTATATATTTACATATGTACAGTCACTGGACATGTTTCTAAAACTGCTGCAGCCTGTGGAAGTCCTTGAAACAAGGTACCGTGCACAGAGGTACCTTACATTCCTCACACATAAACCGAGTGTCTTTGTTGCCATTGTTTTGTTTGTGTACAAACAACACATCTCTTCTGAGCAGGTGTTGTTACCTGGTACTTCATTATGAGTTGTCTGACAACAGACAAACAAAATTCACCATATGGTGGTCTGTTGCTGGTCTTCATTTGGTACACATTATATGCATTGAGCATTGAAATGTCCATGAGATGGAAGAAAAGTTTCATGTACCACTTGTAACTCTTACGAACACAATCAACAAAGCCAATCTGCATGTCACATTTGTCAACCAAACGCATGTTTTGTGTATAATCAATCACTGTCACTGGTTTTCGAATATGTTCATTAGTAACTCTATCAACTTTGCCACTGTCTTGCATTTAGATAAGGTAAATGGTTGTCAACAATGTGACATCTCGTTTGTCATGCCACCATAATGTCATGATGTCATTGGCAGTAAACACCTGCACGTCATCACCACGAGCACCTGCGTTGAGCCTGGGCATATGTTTACAATTAGAACACACTGTGCCACACACATCTGTCATGTTCACTCACAAGAAATCACTGAGTAAAGGGCTTGTGTACCAGTTATCAGTATATAATGTATGCCCCTTGATTCCCAATAACATACTGGTATCTTTCAATGTTTTACTTCCCGTGTATACAATAATATCCAATACCAGGCCACTGTCACAGTCACAGAGTACAAAGTTTTATACCAAAGCGTTTCCTCTTGCTCGGTATATACTGCTTGAACGACAGTCTACCTTTGAACAAAATAAAAAACTCATCAATTACAAGATTCTTCAATGGATAAAAGTACATTTTGAACTTTTGTTTGAGATGCATAAAAACATTTCTAATCTTGTATAACCTGTCACTTCTGTCAGGCCTGGTTTTGTCAGAGAAGTGCAACATACGTAACAATAAGATAAACCTGTTCACTGGGATGATATCACTGAAGGACGGGGTAGAAATCAGCCGATCTGTGGACCAGTATGATTTTATATTATGCTTATAGACATGAGGCATAAGCATTATTGTTGCAAAAAGCAAATACATTTCAGCCACAGTTGTCTCTTTCCACTGGTGTAGTCTTGACTGTGGTGATATCATTGTATCTGCCATGGTGTACTCAAAATACTTGTTACTTTCCCTGACAATAGTGTCCATCAAGGGCTGGTCAAAGAATAGTTCAAAGAATTTCAGTTCATTGGCAGTGGTTCCAAGGGACAAGTAGGTAGAATTCCACTTTGAGAGTCATCAAACTGGTGGGGACTGGGAACAAAACTGGGATTTTGCTGCCAATCCCAGATGCGGTTTGCTGGTGGATACTGGACATCATAAGCTGTTTGTGGTTGCAGCTGTAGTTGTGGTGGGGTGGTGGCTGATGCTCCGCTTTGTCCTTGAGCTGAGGAGTCAGAGGCGTGGGTCCCAGCCTGGGCTGGTGAGTCATGCATGGCCGTAGCACTACCACCAACACTACCACTATCACCACCAATACCACCACCTACTGATGCCTGTGGTCTATCCATGCCAAGTGTAGCCATATCATCCTCACTCACTATCTATTCCTGGTGTAGGGCCACAGGATGTACTCCGTCCCCTGGGCACTGCATAGGGAGCACTACCCGAGTGCATGCAGTGGCGTATATACCGACACTTCACTGGTGAATATGATTCCTCACTATCGCTACTCAAATGATCATCAAGAGCAATAAAATCACAGTCCACATCACTATCATTATCATTACTGAAGTCTGAAGCCTGGCCACTTGAAAATATTAGTTTTCTCTTGCGACGAGGTACAACTGAACGTGACTGAGACGTGCCCACACCAGAGGTAGAAGGTTGAGGATCGTCAGGATTTTCTGCACTATTTTCGATATTCTGGTCATTGCTTTCGGTCACTAATTGATCAAATCCATAGATTTCCTCATTTCCACTTCCATCAGAGTCAGAACTATCAGTTACGAAGAGGAGAGCCCCAATTTGCCTCGGAGTGAGAGCTGCCTTGCGGCAAGGCATGGTGAACAAAGATTACTGAGGCGGAGTTCCCGCAATGCCAGGCGGGTGCCTAGAATTTTGGTTTACAGTGCGCACACACCACGCAGACACGTTCTCTCAGATGTAGGCCTACCAACCTTCTCACACTAAATTTGATGCTGCTAGAATTTTGCGATCTACGGCATGGACCCTGAAAGGGTTAAGGAAGTCAGTCAAGTCACTCAGTAAGTAAGTCAAGTCATTCAGTAAGTCAGTCAGGTCACTCAGCAAGTCAGTCAAGTTACTCAGTAAGTCAGTAAAGTCATTCAGTCAAGTCATTCAGCAAGTCAGTCAAGTCACTCAGTAAGTCAGTCAAGTCACTCAGTAAGTCAGTCAGCTCAGTCATTCAGTAAGTCACACAAACTCATGTTTACCTCTTTTTCTGTGTACAAAGTAACACATTATTACGTCTACAGGTTATCTCTTGTCTAATAACTTTGTTTCTTTGTTAATTCTAAGACTTATGTGCTTATACCTCTTCGTGCCACTTTCAGCAACACTGGTATGGCTACTGGGTGTCATGATTGCTTGGCAGATACTAGATATAGTAATTAAAATATCATGACACAATTCACAAACACAGCTGCCTTGTAGCAGAGAAAGACTGGACTGGACACCTACGAATTACGAATGCTGGGATGGTGGGGTGGTGTCAGGGAGTGGTAGGGGATGACGGGAGAGCTCCCCGGCTGCTCCACAACATGGCGGCCGCTTGAGCAAAAGAGAATTATTTTTTCCTTCCCACAAACTGAACCATGTTAAATTAATTATACGACATGTTACATAAAATTGTGATACAATTCTTCAATCGTGCAATACCCAAATCATGCCAAATAAACTCGTGCTAAATGTCGGTCTACTGTACAGTGGAACCTCGACTTACGAGTTTAGTCCGTTTCAGGAGGTAGCTCGTAACTCAATTTACTCATATATCAAATTAATTTTCCTCATTTAAATTAAATTAAAAAGCCATTAATTCGTTCCTGCACTCTGGAGAGACGAGAAAAAATACTTGAATATGACACTGTTATCAATTGTACGGATTATTTATCTATCACAATTCATCTGACATAATAAACAATATAATTAACACAGAAACATGATACATACTCTAGAATGAATAAAATAAGCCATAATATGGTGGCAGAGGCAGCAGCGGAAGAGCCTGCCCTTTCCTGTGTGTATACATGTATGCTGAGAGTATCTTCCCATGCTCTTATTGTAAGAGAAAATGGAGTATTTTTTAGGCTAACTGCGGTAGATCACTAGTATTATAAGGAAAACACTAAAAATATTGTATATAAACACATAATAAATCATAATACACTACAGAATGTAAAAAAATAATAAACTGTTTATATAAAGAGTATATGTACTTACACATTGAACATAACTGATACAATTTGTTTTGTGTAATCACTGAACATAACTAATATGGTATCTCCTGCAAGCTGCATCTCTCTCAACCACGTCAGCAGCAGCTTCTCCATCTTTTCATGGACAGAGGTCCTCAGCTTAGATGTTATTGTAATGCCCTTGGCTGGAGCTATAGCCTTTATCGACTTCTGCTGCTTTAGTATCGTACATATAGGAGATGTACTGCGCTGGTATTGTCTGGCTAAATCCACAACTCGTGCACCCTGCTTATGTTTATCTATGATTTCATGCATTAATTCCATTTAAATCATTGTCTTTTTCTTCTCAGCACTGTCCTTTGCACTTATTTTCTTAGGACCCATGCTTAGAAAAGTGAAATTTGGCCAAATGACTGTCAAAATTGTAAGCAAAGCAGGAGAGAACTGCTTTGACAGTGATGTGAACATGTGTACTGCCAACTAGCGGCAGCATTCTGAATTATTATTACGGACGTATTATGTACATTATTATTATTATTACGTATTAATTTAGTGAAATGAAGCTCTATCGTTACTGTAATGATAATAATAATAATAATAATAATAATAATAATAATATATTATTATTATTATTATTATTAATTTAGGGAACTAGAGTACATATCCAATTCCCTAGATCAAAGAGACCCTCACCAGAGTCAAGGAACCTTGACACTGGTGAGGGGCTCTTGATCTAGGGAATTGGATATGTCTCAAGTTCTCTAATTATAATAATAATAATAATAATAATAATAATATAATAATAATAATAATAATAATAATAATAATAATAATAATAATAACAAAAATAAAATAAAAATAATTATAATGATAGAGCTTCAGCTCCCTAAATTATAATAAAAATTATAATAATTATCACAATAACAATAGAGCTTCAGTTCCCTAAATTAATAATAATACATTATTATAACAACGACAGCTTCAGAACGAAGGTAACTCAGTGCACTGTTTACCTGGCTGTGGGAGCAGTTCTCTCCTGCTTTGCTTACATTTTTGACAGTCATTTGGCCAAATTTCGCTTTTATAACCATAGGTCCTAAGAAAGTAAGTGTAAAGGACAGTGCTGAGAAGAAAAAGATGATGATTTCCATTTTTATTATTATTAATTTAGGGAACTAGAGCACATATCCAATTCCCTAGATCAAAAGCCCCTCACCAGCATCAAGGAACCTTGATGCTGATGAGGGGCTTCAGTTGCCTAAATTATTATCAATAATAATAGTTATAATAATAATTATTATTACAATAATGATGGAGCTTCAGTTCCCTAAACTAATAATAATAATACATTATTATAATAACAAGCGCTTCAGAATGAAGCCAACTCAGTGCACTGTTTACCTAACTGTGGGAGTAGTTCTCTCCTGCTTTTTTTTTTACAGTCATTTGGCCAAATTTCGCTTTTCTAACCATGGGTCCTAAGAAAGTAAGTGCAAAGGACAGTGCTGAGAAGAAAAAGGGGATGATTTCCATGGAATTAAAGCATGAAATCATAGATAAACAAGAGAGGTGTCCAGGTTTTGGGTTGAGGGGAAGTGGGGGGGGGAGCTGGCTCGTAACTCAGAGCAAAAAATCGACCAATCGACGGCTCGTATCTCAAAAAACTCGTATGCTTGGGACACTCGTAAGTCAAGGTTCCATTGTACTCTCATATAAAATATGTGCAGGTACCATCTGACTTACGACCGAGCTTGGTTCCGACCAACCGGTCATAAGTCGAAATGGACATAAGTCGAACCTTACTACTGAATATCAACATAACATTTTTGTAATGACTTTATTTTGTTTTATTTTCGTATTTCATTTTTTACTTTACTTTTTATGCTGTAATAATGTTGGTAGAATTACTGACAATATGTAAAGTAAAAGGACACAAGTGCAACTAATGTGACATTTTATTGTGGCAACATTTCACTCTCCAGGAGCTTTGTCAAGCTGTAACGGCTTGACAAAGCTCCTGGAGAGCGAAACGTTGCCACAATGTCATATTAGTTGCACTTGTGTCCTTTTACTTTACTTTTTATGCTGTTAGTACTGTATTTTATACTGTAAGGTTTAGGATAAACACTGTGTAAAACACAAACAGTTGTTTATTTCCCAGAAATTTGGCACACAAAACACGGTCGTAAGTTGAGTGGTCGTATGTCGAGCAGGTCGTAAGTCGGATGGTAGGTGTATACCTGTACCTAAATAAATTTACACACTGTGCTGGCATGCAGGTACGCATTAAAATCACTAAGAGTGTCTTATGTTTCGAGATGCCATATTAGTAATGATAATAATAATACTCAATAATAATCACCAACTCATTAAATGTTGTATATTACATTAATATGCACATTTTCATTAATCCATCTATGATATTTTTTTTTAAATTATATAATAAAAACACTATACGAAACATATAAAGATGATAAATACACCCCACAGTAGAATAAACAAACATAAATGTGAGATGTGGTAGCCACACAACTTGTACGAGTGATGGCAAGAATAACGTTTTCTCTAGTCCAGCATAAGAGAAAATGTGTTACTGGGGGTAACTGTAGAAAACTATTCCTTTCGTGTGCCTTCACTCAGAGCATCATTTCTTTTTACCCTTAAACTGTCCACACATAAATCTCCGTGCACATGCGCAGTGCTCCAAATGTAGAGCAAAGCTTTGTTTTTCATTCCCTCAAATTTGGCACGATAGGCCTGAGTCGCCTAGACATGAAAGAATGGGTCTGTGCACTCAGTGTGCACAGTATGAAAAAATTGGGGACCACTTAGTACCTTGTGGGAGCACCAGTTCAATTGAGCACCAACTACACCAAATAGCTTGGCAAACACCAGTGATTCACTGATGTCATGTCATATTAACACTCACATTTTATAAGGAAAGTAAAAATAGGTTAGATAAATACATGAGTGAGTGTGGGTGGATGTGACATGGACCTGCCTTGCATGGGCCAGTAGACCTGTTTTAGTGTTCCCTCTTTCTTATGTTCTTATGTATTCGGTTGGCTGGCTGGCTTTGGCTGTCTCTGTATCTGCCTGTCTATATCTCTCTCTGTCTGTCTATATATCTGTCTATGTCTCTATCTATGTCTCTATCTATATCTGTCTCTCACATGTACTCATAAGTACAGTTATTATATACAGTGGGCCCCTGACTTATGATGGCCTCAATCTGCTATAAAACCGATTTATGATGCTTGTCAGCATAAAAATTTGACCCCAACCTACGTTGAAAAACTCGACTTACACCATTTGTCCCGAACACGACCATCTGGTCCATCTGGCCTGAGTGCCTCAGCTGAGCTAGTGTGACGTTTACAAGCCAGGGCGGACGGTTGCACACATACATTCGATAAATTTTGTATTATTCCAGTGTTTTTAGTGTTTGTAACTGCTAAATAAGCCACCATGGGCCCAAAAAAAGCTTCCAGTGCCAACCCTGTGGTGAAAAGGGTGAGAAATACTATCGAAATACTATCGTACCAAGGTCAGCTGCTGCTGCACCATGGTCAGCTGTACTACTTGAAGATGTGGAGAGACTGTTGTTGGTGTGGCTTATCGAGAATATTGAGAAACAATTAACCCCAGAGGGTTAGCCACCCAGGATAACCCAAGAAAGTCAGTGTGTCATCGAGGACTGTAACTTATTTCCATTGGGGTCCTTAATCTTGTCTCCCAGGGAGCGACCCACACCAGTCGACTAACACCCAGGTGAACAGGAAAAAATGCCTGGAACTAGTGCTCATATTGGTGAATTTAAGGCCAGCAAAAGTAAGGCTTGTTCTGGAAGAAAATGCCAAACAGGACCTACATTACTCAGGAGGAAAAGGCACTCCCAGGACACAAACAGTGTCTCATCACTCATCACCACATCTTCAATAAAGATAAGTGTCATTTATTCTTCATTTAGTACACTAGTACATGCACAATATATATTGTGCATGTATCCTTCTTTTTGTGTGTAGGAAAATGTATATTTCATGTGGTAAAAAAAAACATTTCATACTTTTGAGTGTCTTGAATGGATTAATTTGATTTCCATTATTTCTTATGGGGAAAATTAATTCGACTTACGATAATTTCGTCTTACGATGTGCTCCCTGGAACGGATTAATATCATAAGTTGGGGGTCCACTGTATAATGTAAATTACCTAGGATAACTCAAAAATTCCAGGCCAAGTGCTATACAGTGTTTGTAGATGTAAGACATAAACATGACGCAAGTAATAGCAGTATCACTTGGTCATCAATCAGAGAGTGGCCCATAAACCACAAACCAACAGGTTTACTAGCCTGAGACAGAGACAAGCAGATGGAAAAACAGACCCACGCATAGAGACAGAAAAACAGATAAGCAGAACAAGACAGACAGATAGACAGGCAGACAGACATACAGAAACATGCTTGTGTGCAAGAGTAAAAACATAAAGGCAAGGTTCCCTGCAGCAGCAAGCATTCATCAAATGTCACTGGCTGTCACTTGTTATCTGATGCTTGTCATAACACCAGTCTTCAAGGAGTTTCATATTATACTCCAGGGACACAGAAGACAGAAAGACAGATAAGGAGAACTAGACAGACAGATAAGCAGAGCTAGAGAGAGAGACAGATAGACTGATAGACAGAGAGACATGTTTGTGTGCAAGAGTAAAAACATATAAAGGCAAGGTTCCCTCCAGCAGTGCACATTCATCAAATGTCACAGGCTGTCACCTGTTATCTAACCCTTGTCATAACACCATTCTTCAAGGAGTTTCATACTCCAGCATGTCTAAAACATTGCTGAGACCTATAAATACTTTGTATATATTTCTAGACAATAGTAAATGACCAAGGCAGGTGAAAATGTTCACCTGTCAGTGTGATTGTTACTATATGAGTAGTATTTCAGTACATAATTTTAGTGTCAGAACAAAGATTGGCTATGAAATCACATGAACTATTATAAATTATAATTATCAAACATAAAAACTATATAAATTAAAATAAAAACGAGAAAAAAGGTAAATCGGCAACACTTCTGCAAGCGGCAGGACTGGATGTTGCTGTCAGATGAGCATCCAGAACCAACTTCATGAGTCTTATATCTCGGTAAGTACGGGTCCTAAAATTTTTTTTTTTTGGTCTTATACCACACAGAAAATTGCCCTCGCAGGTGAACATAGATCTACGTTTGGACAGTTTAAGGGTTAAAAATGGTGTTACATGAGAATGGGAGTGTTCCTCTTTATTTATTCTACCATATCAACACAGAGACAACATGTACACAGTATAACTTGTACACAAACCAGACATGTTCACCTGGTTTGTTTACAAAACTCGCATCTGCCTGGTTTGTAAACAAACTGTACTCATTCTCTCTCATTCATTAATTTTATCTCATTTACTCACCTCTGACCCTACATTAAGACTACATATATTTTAAGGTAAGTAATCGAGTGAACTGTATATGCATTTTATCGCTCTGGGATGCTTAAATGTCATAGTTTTTTACTGTTAGCCGAGCCAATATTTTGATGCAGAAACATATCGGTATCCAATTTTATCACTATCCAATGGCATTGTTAACTGAGGGTCCACTGTAAATGGTGCAAAGGTGACATTAAAACAATATCAGAGATGGTTGACACAGACTCGCTACCATCATAGTATGCTCCTCACTTAGCAACGAATTCGTTTAACGATGTAGTCTTAGGAACGGAACTCCATCATTAAGTGAGAAGAGGCTGTATTTTTTAGAAGTGTATACAAAACTGAATCAACTAGTTTATTCACTAATCAGCTTCAAAATACAGTAGAACCTCGGTTTTCCTTTACCCAGGTTTTCGTCGAATTCGGTTTTTGACGACTTTTTTCTTCAAAGATTTGTTCCAGTTTTCATTCATTACCTCAGTTTTCATCGGTCCACCGTAGAGAACATGTCTGCCTGCTTGCGTCGACACAAAGCATCCCATGCTTTCTGAGTAAGTCTGACTTTGTTTCTCATCTAGTGAGCATTACCCTGCATGTTCATTGAAAACATTTTGTAATAATTCATTGTTTTTTGTGCTTGTTTATTGAGTGCGACTGCTAAATAAGCCACCATGGGGCCAAAGAAAAAACTCGTAGCAATGTACGGGGTTGGATGTGAGTGGCCAGGATGTGGAAGAGTTGGTGGACGACCACAGGGAAGAGCTAACCACTGAAGAGCTGCAGCACCTTCAACTGGAACAGCAACAGAGTGCAGCTGAGGAAATTGCTTCAAGGAGGAGGAAAAGAGAGGGGAGAATGTGCCTTTGTCAGTGATTAAGGACATGTGCAAAGTGGAGTGAGTTGCAAAGTTTTGTGGAGAAATATCACCCTAACAAAGCTGTTGCAAGCCATGTCTGCAACATGTTCAATGACAATGCCTTGTCCCATTTTTGGCGAATTTTAACCCTTTCAGGGTCCGTGCTGTAGATCTACAGCTTTACGCTGAGGGTCCAAACCATAGATCTACGCCAAAATTCTAGTGCCATCAAATTTAGCGCAAGAAGGCTGGTAGGCCTACATCTGAGAGAACAGGTCTGGGTTGTCAGTGTGTGCACTATAGAAAAAATCTGGACGCCTGCATAGCATTGTGGGAACGCCGCTAAAGTAGCTTTGTTCATCATGCCTGATGGCAAGGAAGCTCTCACTCCCCACTCACTCTCCGGGCGAATTCTGATTCTCCTCTTCACAGCTAATAGTTCTAAGACTGATGGAAGTGGATCTGAAGAGGAATTCTATGGTTTTGAACCATATCAATCAAATCAAATCAATATGGTACAATGGTATCATATGGTACAGTGGTACCATATGGTACAATGTACCATATGGTACAATGTACCATATGGTACAATGTACCATATGGTACATTATACCATATGGTACATTATACCACATGGTACATTATACCCTATGGTACATTGTACCATATAGTACAGGGACCCTAATGGAAATAAGTCTGTCTGACTTTTTTGGGTTATCCTAAGTTCTCCAAACATATGCTGCTAAGTATGATAATCTATGTAACTTTTTTCGTGTATACACGTGCATGAGCGTGTTCGATAGGAGTGAATGGAGACGAATGGTATTTGGGACCTGACGATCTGTTGGAGTATGAGCAGGGTAATATTTAGTGAAAGGATTCAGGGAAACCGGTTATTTTTATATAGCCGGACTTGAGTCCTGGAAATGGGAAGTACAATGCCTGCACTCTAAAAATGGAGGGGTTTGGGATATTAGCAGTTTGGAGGGATATGTTGTGTCTCTTTATATGTATATGCTTCTAAACTGTTGTAATCTGAGCACCTCTGCAAAAACAGTGATTATGTGTGAATGAGGTGAAAGTGTTGAATGATGATGAAAGTATTTTCTTTTTGGGGATTTTCTTTCTTTTTTGGGTCACCCTGCCTCGGTGGAAGACGGCTGACTTGTTGCAAAAAAAAAATAAATAAATAAATAAATAAACTTACTTACGATGCTACATGCACTTCAGTAAGTTTATTAAGGTGTACACAAATACAGTTACATAGATTATCATATATAGCAGCATATGTATAAAATCCAAGGATAACCCAAAAAAGTCAGGGTGATTTATTTCCATAGGGATCCTTATATCTGTACCATACGGTGTCCTGTACTGCATGGTACCCTGCGCCATATGGTACCCTGCACCATATGGTATCCTGTACTGTATGGTACCCTATACCATATAGTACAATATACCATATGGTACCCTGTAACATATGATACATATACGCATGTATATGTATCATATACGCATGTAGGAACGACAACTTAAACAACGCCTGTGTACAACACCGAAATTCCACCAATCATCTTATGAAATTCAGAGACGCCCAATTAGTGATAAAAGAAACTAATTTCCGCACACGCAAGTGCCTTGAATCAGCACTGATCGCTGTTTCGAATACAATTAAACAAAACAACGGCAGCTTCACCATCTCCGAAGTCTTAGCAAGAATCCTCCTGAAAACAGTAAACCCTGCCATCACATAGTCTCTCCTGTTATACTACACAAAGCACAGAGAGTGAACACTGAAACAAGCTGCCTCATTCCAGTTTGTATTTGTCCAACCTATTTTTATGTTACCCAAGTAATAGCTTTTATATCCTTTTACTCATGTACGAATTAATTGCTCTACCATATTGTATTACTTTTGTCACTACCACTACTACTACTACTACTACTACCACTAGTGAACATCGAAATGGTACCTCACTAGTATTCACCTCACTCTGAGCCTTTATATACCCTCTGTGTCCATGTATTGTTTGTAATGGTTTGATAAAGCTCCTGGAGAGCGAAACGTTGCCACAATAAATGTCACATTAGTTGCACTTGTGTCCTTTTACTTTACAACATATGATACCATGTACCATATGGTCAGTTGGAGGTGTTGATGCCAGGAGGCACCAGCCAAGACTGAGTGAGTGGCAACATAAGTCACTGACTCAACAGTTTCCAAGACAAAATGCTTTGTCATCCACCTCAAGGAACATTGTACCATATTCTACCATATGGTATCATTGTATCAAAGGGTACCATTGTATCGTGCCATTGTACCATATGGTACCATTGTACCATATGTACAATTGTACTATATGGTACCATTGCACCCTATGGCACCATTGTACCATATGGTACTATATGGTACTGTTGTATTCAACACAATAACCGCACTAATATTTTCATCATTTTGTTTACAACAAACTTGTAAACAAGTTTTGTAAGCAATATAATGATAAACAAATTAGTGCAGTTATTGTGTTGAATACAATGAGTGTACACTTATACAATATACATTATACTGGTCTCACAGGCCACAAATGTTACTAGAAAAAGAAAAAAAATTAGAAAAGAAAAGAAAAAGTATAAAAAACATAAAATAAAAAAATGCGATTTTGCGGAAGTCGCTGATGTTGCCGCCACACGGTCATTTTGGGTCAACTTCCTGCCGCTGTATCTCAGTAAGTACTAATCAGAATTTTTTTGTTGTTGTTTTATTACCTTCACAAAAATATCTTTAATTCTGCAAGAATTTTTTTTTTTTTTTTTTTTCAAAATTTCTTGGACACTGGGGCACCCCTTCAGATTTTGGCCTTGGACCCTGAAAGGATTAACCCTTTCAGGGCCCAGAGGCCAAATTTCAAAGTGCACACCAGGGTCCAAGAATTTAAAAAATAAAAGTTTTTTTATTTTTTCTTATGAAATGGTAGAGAATCTTTTTCTGAAGGTAATAAAAAAAAAGTACAAAATTTGATGAAAAATTGATGAAATTATGCTCTTGCGAATTTTGATGTGTCAGCGATATTTACAAATCGGTGATTTTGCCGACTTTGACTCCCATTTTATGCCAATTACATTATTCCAGTCGACCAAATTCTTAGCTATTTCACTAGTATTACTTCTATTCTATCGATTGAGCACAAGAAATCCCCAAGTCAACTTTTTCAACTACAAAATAAAGTGACCGGAAATTGGTAATTTGGCCAATTTAACACAAAGTTCAAAATATTCCAATTTCAAAATAGGGTCCAAAGTAAACAATGTAGGTATTCCTGGCACTAAACTAACATTTCTTCTGTTCATTAGTTATGTTTTCAGGCTTTACAAATGAATTCCATTTTGATTTTTTTATTCACATAATGAATTTTTATTCAAACCAAAAAAATAGAAGATTTACTGTTATGCAATATTGTAATAATTGTATAAACATCATCACCACA
Organism: Cherax quadricarinatus; assembly: GCF_026875155.1. Classification (NCBI taxonomy): domain Eukaryota; kingdom Metazoa; phylum Arthropoda; class Malacostraca; order Decapoda; family Parastacidae; genus Cherax; species Cherax quadricarinatus. The sequence goes on along the minus strand of NC_069411.1, from coordinate 18,327,995 downwards.
TTTGTGAATGTATATTAGACCCACCAGCTGGCATGTATTAGACGTGTGAGGTCGTTTGTTTACTCTTGAACATCGGCAAAAATTTAAAATTTAACATTTCCGCTAATTTGAGCTCAGTTTCAAGCCATTTCCAGTGCTAAAACCAATCAAAATCATCTCTATTTCTGTAATATGTCTTCCATTCTATCAAATGAGACCAAGAAATCAGAAATACAACTAAAAAAAACATACAAAAAAAAACACTGCAAAGTCAGTTTTAACCCTTTGAGGGTTTCGGCCGTACTAATATGGCATACGACCCAGGGTTTTTGACGTACTAGTACGCCTAAATTCTAGCGCCCTCAAATCTAGTGGGAGAAAGCTGGTAGGCCTACATATGAAAGAATGGGTCTATGTGGTCAGTGTGCACAGCATAAAAAAAATCCTGCAGCACACAGTGCATAATGAGAAAAAAAAACTGACCGTTTTTTTGGAATAAAACAGCGACTTTGCACTGTATTTTCGTATGGTGTTTATTGCTGTATTCTAGTTTTCTTGGTCTCATTTTATAGAATGGAAGATATATTACAGAAATTGAGATGATTTTGACTGGTTTTACAATGAAAAGTACCTTGAAATTGAGCTCAAAGTAGCAGAAATGTTCGATTTTTACCAAAGTTCAAAAGTAAACAAATCATGCCAAGCGTCCAATACACGTCAACTGGTGAGTCTAATATTCTTTTGCAAGTGCACCAATATTATTTATACCATTTTTGACACTAATGCAGTAGTCTGCATAACAGTAAATCTTCTATTTTTGTGAGAATAAAAATTCAAAATGGAAAGCAAAAGAATGTAAGAAGGGACTTGAAACGTGACTAATGAACAGAGGAAATGTTATTTTAGTGCCAGGAATGTCTTTCTTGTTTATTCTGGACCCTATTCGGAAATTGGCATCTTTTGAAATTTGTGTGAAATTGGCAAAATTGCTAAATTCTGACCGCTGTACTGGATAGTAGAAATCGGTAAATGGGTGGTTTCTTGCACTCATTCGATAGGAAAAATGGAGTTCTAGCGAAATATTCATGTTTTTTGTCGACTAGTACAGTGGAATTGGCCAAAAATGGGGTTCAAAGTGGGCAAAATCGCCGATGTGTAAACATCGCCGAGATTGCTAAATTCGCGAGAGCATAATTCCGTAAGTTTTCCATCAAATTTCATACTTTTGGTGTCATTATGATCAGGAAAAGATTCTCTATCTTTTCATAAGAAATTTTTTTTTTTTTTAAATTTGGCCGACCCTGAGAAGGAGTCTCGGAGAGGGCCTATCGACCCTCAAAGGGTTAATCGAAAATCATGGTCTCAGTTTTTTTTTCTCTCATTACACACTGTGTGCTGCAGGATTTGTTTTATGTGGTGCACACATACCACACAGAGATGTATTCTCTCATATCTAGGCCCAAATTTACCACTCACAGCTTATCAGAGTGAGCTGAGCTCATGGAGGAGATCTATGGTTTGGACCCTGAACGTAAAGCCGTAGATCTACGACACGGACCCTGAAAGGGTTAATGGCTGGAATGCCAACAATGTTTGGTTTGGACTCTATTTTTAAATCAAAATTCGTTGAAAATAGTGTAAAATTGGAAAAATTTGTTGACAAATTCTGATGGTTGAATGAGCAATTTCTTCCAATCTTAGGATAGTATAGAAGGTATACTAGTGAAATAGCCAGGAATTGGGTAAGTTTGAAGATGAGAATCAGCAAAAATGCTGATGCATAAAATGCTCCCTGACCTCCAACTTCATGCCTGCATAATTCCATAAGATTCAAATAAAATTTTGCATTTTTGGTACAGGTCCTCCATCACAAATCCGGCATCATTGGGACCTGTAGTGTGCCAAATTACTGAGTTTGCTGGATTACAGAGTAGTTAGGTTAGAATACACTTAATAAAATTAACCAACTTGACTTACACAAAGTTCATTGAACATCAGCAAAATTCGAACATTTCCGCTACTTTGAGCTCAATTTCAAGGTACTTTTCGTCATGAAAGCAATCAAAATCATGTCTATTTCTGTAATATATTTTCCATTCTATCAAATGAGACCAAAAAACGAGAATACAACCATAAAAACCATACGAAAATATACTGCAAAGAGGCGGCTAATGGCTGAGAAGTGAACTCCCATATTTATCGTCCGTCTTTTTTATTTTTGTTGTACGTTAAGAAGTGCCTTTCCATCATACACTGCCCAAGTTTCAATAAAACAGCCCAACAAACAACCGAGAAAAAATAATATTTACCAAGAATCATATATGGCAAGCCCAAGCCAGGTACTGGAAATAAGTCATTTTGACTTTTTTGGGTTATCCTAGGTTCTCTATACATACACTGCTATGTATGATAATCTATGTAACTGTATTTGTGTATACCTGAATAAACTTATTTATTTCTAGTCTGTCAACTGAGTACAAGAAACTGCCCATTCACTTATTTAAACTACCCAATAAAGTGGTTAGAAATTAGCAATTTGGTCGATTTCACACAAATTTCAACAGATGCAAATTTCAAAATAGGGTCCAGAATAAACAATGCAGACATTCCTGGCACTAAAATAACATTTTCTCTGTTCATAAGTCACGGCTACAGGCCACTCTTATATTATTCTTGCTTACCATTTGGAATTTTTATTCACAAAAAAATAGAAGATTTACTATTATGCAGACTGCTGCATTATTGTAATAATTGTATAAATAATGTCAACCCATTCTTGACTCCGTATTGTAATTTAGACTGACAGGCAGACAGGTATCAGACGGTGACGTCATTTGTTCACTCTTGAGCTTCGCTAAAGAATAGAACATTTTCGCTACTGTGAGCGCAATTTCAAGGTCATGAAAGCAATCAAAATCATATCTATTTCTGTAATATATCTTTCATTCTATCAAATGAGATCGAAAAAATGAGAATATAATCATAAAAACCATACAAAAATATACTGCTAAGCGGCCGCTAATGGCTGAGAAGTGAACTCTGCTATTTATGGTCTGATTTCTTTCATTTTTGGTGTACGTTAAGAAGTATCTTTCCATCATACATTGCCCAAGTTTCAATAAGATAACCCAACAAACAACTGAGAAAATAATAATAATAATAATAATATAATAACAATAACAATAATAATAATAATATCTTTATTTACTACACGTACATGTACACCGTACACAGGCCTAGCTGACATCAGTGACATACTACTACATGTATATAGAAAGCCACTTGTTATGCAGAGTATTTCAAGCAAATTATGTCAGTGCCCCAGGATAGCATCCACACTAGTTGGCTAACACCCAGGTACCCATTTACTGATGGGTAAATATAGACAACAGGTGTAAAGAAACACGCCTAATGTTTCTACCCTGGCTGGGAATCAAATATTTATCAAAAATCATATATGGCTAACCCAAGCCAGGTACTAGAAATAAGCCATGTTGACTTTTTTGGGTTATCCTAGGTTCTCTACACACATGCTGCTATGTGTGATGATCTATATAGAGAAAATAACTTTTTTGTTTCAGGGTTATGGTGCAGTACGAGTGTATATCATAGTTAGTCCTGTCCTACACTCTGTTTTCTCTAATATAAGCCCCCAAGACAGGGATAGGAGAATGGTATTTGTATACCATATCCTCTTCATACCTCCGTCGAACTGCTCAGTATTATGCCAAATATTATTCATTATGGAGTACAGTGGACCCACGCATACCGTTGGCATCACATAACGTTAAATCCGCATACCGATACATTTTATCGCTAAGATTTTGCCTCACATACCGCTAAAAAACCCGCTCAACACTATTCGTCCGAGACGCGTCTAATGTGCGGCCTGAGCCAGCCTCACATGTTCCGCCGGTGGCATTGTTTACAAGCCAGCCTCCGCGGTAACATCCAAACATACAATCGTAACATTTCGTATTATTACAGCGTTTTTGGTGATTTTATATGCAAAATAAGTGACCATGGGCCCCAAGAAAGCTTCTAGTGCCAACCCTGTGGTAAAAAGGGTGAGAAATATTATCGAAATACTGTGGTACCATGGTCAACTGCTGATGCTGCTGCTGTAGCACTGTCAGCTGCTGCTGCTGCTGGAGCACCATCAGCTGCTGCTGCTGCTGTACCACCGTCAGCTGCTGCTGCTGCTGTTGCTGTACCACCGTCAGCTGCTGCTGCTGCTGCTGCTGCTGTAGTACCGTCTGCTGCTGCTGTAGCATCGTCTGCTGCTTGCTGTAGCACTGTCAGCTGCTGCTGCTGCATCTGTCAGCTGCTGCTGCTGCTGTAGCACTGTCAGCTGCTGCTGCTGCTGTAGCACTGTCAGCTGCTGCTGCTGCTGTAGCACTGTCAGCTGCTGCTGCTGCTGCTGCACTGTCAGCTGCTGCTGCACTGTCAGCTGCTGCTGAACTGTCAGCTGCTGCTGCTGCTGTAGCACTGTCAGCTGCTGCTGCTGCTGCTGCTGTAGCACCATCAGCTGCTGCTGGTGCTGTACCACCGTCAGCTGCTGCTGCTGCTGTAGTACTGTCTGCTGCTGCTGCTGCTGCTGCTGCTGTAGTACCATCTGCTGCTGCTGTAGCATCGTCTGCTGCTGCTGTAGCACTGTCAGCTGCTGCTGTAGCACTGTCAGCTGCTGCTGCTGCTGTACCACCATCAGCTGCTGCTGCTGCTGCTGTAGTACCGTCTGCTCCTGCTGCTGCTGTAGTACCGTCTGCTGCTGCTGTAGTACCGTCTGCTGCTGCTGTAGCACTGTCAGCTGCTGCTGCTGCTGTACCACCATCAGCTGCTGCTGCTGCTGTAGTACCGTCTGCTGCTGCTGTAGTACCGTCTGCTGCTGCTGTAGCATCGTCTGCTGCTGCTGTAGCACTGTCAGCTGCTGCTGTAGCACTGTCAGCTGCTGCTGCTGTAGCACTGTCTGCTGCTGCTGCTGTAGCACTGTCAGCTGCTGCTGCTGTAGCACTGTCAGCTGCTGCTGCTGCTGTAGCACTGTCAGCTGCTGCTGCTGTAGCACTGTCAGCTGCTGCTGCTGTAGCACTGTCAGCTGCTGCTGCTGCTGCTGCTGCTGTAGCACTTCAGCTGCTGATGCTGCTGCTGTAGCACTGTCAGCTGCTGCTGCTGCTGCTGTAGCACCATTGTTGGTGTGGCTTATTGAGAATACCAAGAAACAATTAACCCCAGAGGGCTAGCCACCCAGGATAACCCAAAAAAGTCAGTGTCACTGAAGACTGTCTAACTTATTTGCATTGGGGTCCTTAATCTTGTCTCCCAGGATGCAACCCACACCAGTCGACTAACACCCAGGTGAACAGGAAAAAACGCCTGGAACTAGTGCTCATATTGGTGAATTTAAAGCCAGCAAAGGTTGGTTTGAGAGATTTAAGAATCGAAGTGGCATACACAGTGTGATAAGGCCTGTTCTGGAAGAAAATGCCAAACAGGACCTACAGTACTCAGGAGGAAAAGGCACTCACAGGACACAGTGTCTCATCAGTCATTGCTGCATCTTCAATAAAGGTAAGTGTCATTTATTCTTCATTTAGTAGAGTAGTACATGCACAATATATATTGTGCATGTACTACTCTACTATTGTGCATGTACTACTCTACTATTGTGCATGCATCCTTCTCTTTGTGTGTAGGAAAATGTATATTTCATGTGGTAAATTTTTTTTTTTCATACTTTTGGGTGTCTTGCACGGATTAATTTGATTTCCATTATTTCTTATGGGGAAAATTCATTCGCATAACGATAATTTCGCATAACAATGAGCTCTCAGGAACGGATTAATATCGTTATGTGGGGGTCCACTGTATTTAACATGTTTTACGTTATTTATATTGTTTATTATGTCATATTAGATCAATTGTGATAGGCAAATAAGCTGTAGTGTTGATATTAGCATAATAATAAAGCATATTCTCCTGCATCACGAGACTGAGTTCATGGCAACCGACAGTGGCTTCAAAGCCACCTTATCTTTAATGGATAATGTACTGTGTAGGTGCTTTACATAATGAGAAGCATTTATTTTATTCATTGGAACCATGGCTAGGGCTAAAAGTAAGCAGGTTGAAACAATAAATGGAGAAAAAGAAATTGGAATGACTTATGCAGCAAGTAGCGCCACGAAACAGTACCAGCAGGTTGGTGTGGCGACCCTGGAAATTTGAAATTATGCTAGCCAAAATTAGTGCCAAATAACTGAAGGAAATGAATAACTGATTGCTGGATTTGTGATGGCGGACCTGTATTATTACCTTTAGAAAAACATTCTCTACCATTCAAGAAGCATTTCATCTGCTTCATATATATCTGTTAATATTCAAATAGTCTATTTTATTTTTTGTGAAAAGCATTGCTGTCTTACATACATTTACAGTGCTTATGGGAGATTCTAAAGAAAAATTGCAAAAGTTAGTGGACGAGTTTGGGAGTGTGTGTAAAGGTAGGAAGTTGAAAGTGAACATAGAAAAGAGTAAGGTGATGAGGGTATCAAATGATTTAGATAAAGAAAAATTGGATATCAAATTGGGGAGGAGTACAGAAGAAGCGAATGTTTTCAGATATTTAGGAGTTGACGTGTCGGCGGATGGATTTATGAAGGACGAGGTTAATCATAGAATTGATGAGGGAAAAAAACATGAGTGGTGTGTTGAGGTATATGTGGAGACAAAAAACGTTATCTATGAAGGCAAAGAAGGGAATGTATGAAAGTATAGTAGTACTATCACTTATATGGGTGTGAAGCTTTGGTTGTAAATGCAGCAGCGAGGAGGCGGTTGGAGGCAGTAAAGATGTCCTGTCTAAGGGCAATGTGTGGTGTAAATATTATGCAGAAAATTCAGTGTGTAGAAATTAGAAGGTGTGGAGTTAATAAAAGTATTAGTCAGAGGGATGAAGAGGGGTTGTTGAGGTGGTTTGGTCATTTAGAGAGAACGGATCAAAGTAGAATGACATGGAGAGTGTATAAATCTGTAGGGGAAGGAAGGCGGGGTAGGGGTCGTCCTCGAAAAGGTTGGAAGGGGTAAGGGAGGTTTTGTGGGCGAGGGGCTTGGACTTCCAGTAGGCGTGCGTGAGCGTGTTCAATAGGAGTGAATGGAGACGAATGGTATTTGGGACCTCACGAGTTGTTGGAGTGTGAGCAGGGTAATATTTAGTGAAGGGATTCAGGGAAACCGGTTATTTTTATATAGCCGGACATGAGTCCTGGAAATGGGAAGTACAATGCCTGCACTCTAAAGGAGGGGTTCGGGATATTGGCAGTTTGGAGGGATATGTTGTGTATCTTTATACATATATGCTTCTAAACTGTTGTATTCTGGGCACCTCTGCAAAAACAGTGATTATGTGTGAGTGAGGTGAAAGTGTTGAATGATGATGAAAGTATTTTTCTTTTTGGGGATTTTCTTTCTTTTTGGGTCACGCTGCCTCGGTGGGAGACGGCCGACTTGTTAAAAAAAAAGAAAAAAAAAAGATATAGATTAGACATAGATTAGCTTGAAGCTTGCCTGAAATGCTCTGCATAACTAAGGGGCTTTCCATGTGAGAGATGTAATGCCCTCCAATTTTGTACAAACTATGTACCATGTGGAAATAAATTGACTGATTAAAGCCTGGACCAGACAAATTTGTGATTAAGCAGACTTGGTCCACTTTTGTTTTATATACATTTGTAAATATTCATGTAATTATTTTTTTTTTTGTGAAAAGTATTATTGTCTTATATACATATAGTACAATATATGTAATACTACAGTCCTTCTAGAGACATAAGCTAGGTTTAAGCTTTCAATGTGAGAGATGTAATTTTTCGTATGTTCTCTTGGTTGTCGATGGACAAGATTTCGTGTGTACGGAATGGCACAAAGCGGCTCAGGTCATATGCTCACGGAATGTGCATAGTCAACATGGAAGAAATTGTAGCCTGACTTTGTGGAAGCCAGGAATTTTGAAGGCTCTGAGATGAGCCTGAACTGGTAGAGGATACTGTGTCCCTAGAGAAGACCTTGGGCCTATAAGTGACTGAATATGATGTGGAGGAGTTGGTGGAAGAGCATAGAACTGAACTCACCACAGAAGAGCTTCCAGACCTTCAGAAGGAGCAGCAACAGATTGCAGCAGAGGAGCTGTCATCAGAAGAGGGAAGGGATGTGCTCACTGCACTTGTCAAGGAAATGTGTGCTTAATCGCATGAAGTGCAGGAGTTTGCTGAAAATACCATCCAGACAAAGCAGTGGCCATCTGTCTCTCTAACATGTACAATGACAGTGTAATGTTCCAATTTAGACGAATGTTAAAACGGACCTGAAACAAACCTCAATGGACAGGTTTTTAGTGATACCAAGAATCACTGGTCAACAATTTTTGAAAAGTTGTATGCTTCTTAAATGAGATTAGTTAACTCTTATGCATTTTCGTGTGCTGAATCCAAATATCACCTTGAAAAATGATTATTGGCTATAGCTTTAAAGATACGAGACATGTAATATTTGATTAGTATTTTATTATAAAGTGCAATGTGCCAGTATGTTTTAAACTCTAATCCGTACCTACTCTCTGCCTTTTTGCTTGATGCTTATAGTGGGCTGAAGAATCATCTCTTGCCAATGTCCAGCAATAGTCTGCAAGCATTCTTGTCCCGCCATTTGCCCTGGTATCATTTTTCTTGGTTGAAATATCTTGGTAAAACCCTTCACCATGTGCATCACTAACTGCCCCACAGTTCGCTGGAAAAAGTCTAAATGAGAATCCAAAAAGTGGATTTTAAGTGACATGCTACATCCCATGTTCCTGTAAGCCTTGATGAGGTTTTCAACCAATTCTTCATAGTTGCCTTCCCTTCTGTTTCCAAGAAATCCCTTCACCACTAACTCGAATACTTCCCAAGCAGCTTTCTCCTCCCCATGAAGGTCCGATTCAAAGTCACCATCTTTAACCCTTAAACTGTCCACACACAGATATATGTTCACATGCGGTGGGCTCCAAACGTAGATCAACGTTTTTTTTTTTTTTTTTTTTAAAAATTAAAAAAATTTTTTTATTTTTTTTTTTTTTTTTTTTTTTTAAAATTTTTTTTTTTTTTTTTTTAAAAAAAAAAAAAATAAAAATATAAAAAAAAAAAAAAAGAATAATAAATTATTTTTTTTTTTTTTTTTTTTTTTTTTTTTTTTTTGTTTTTTTTTTTTTTTTTTTTTTTTTTTTTTACTTTTTTTTTTTTTTTTTTTTTTTTTTTAAAAAAAAAAAAAAAAAAAAAACAAGATTCATTCCTTCATATTTTGGTTGATAGGCCTGATTCGCCTAGACAAGAAAGAATGGGTGTCTGTGCACTCAGTGGTGCACTATGAAAAATTCGGGGGGATGCTCTTAGTAACAATTGGGAGCAACCAGTTCAATTGAGTGCCAGCTAGAGCAAACAGCATAGCAAACACCAGTGATTCACTGATGTCATGTCATATTCACACTCACATTTTAAGAGGAAAGTAAAAATAGGTTAGATAAATGCATGAGTGGGTGTGGGTGGGAGTTGGACCTGACTAGCTTGTGCTACTGGGTCAGATATGCTCCTTCTTTCAGTGGATGTGACCTGACTAGGTGGGTCATTGGCCTAAGCCGGGGGATGACATGGACCTGCCTTGCATGGGCTAGCAGGCCTGCTGCAGTGTTCCTTCTTTCTTATGTTCTTATGTATTTGGCTGGCTAGCTGGCTGGCTTGACTGTCATCCAGTCGTATCTGTCTATATCTCTGTCTATCTATATCTCTACCTGTCTATATCACTGTCTATTTGTATCTCTGTCTATATCTCTGTCTCTCACATGTACTCAAATACAGTTATTATTTTTTATTATTTTTATTATCACACTGGCCGATTCCCACCAAGGCAGGGTGGCCCGAAAAAGAAAAACTTTCACCATCATTCACTCCATCACTGTCTAGCCGAGAAGTGTGCTTTACACTACAGTTTTTAAACTGGCAACATAAACACACCCTCCTTCAAAGTGCAGGCACTGTGCTATCCCATCACCAGGACTCAAGTCCGGCTGCCCGTTCACCTGAACCCCCTTCATAATGTTACTTTGCTCACACTCCAACAGCAGTCAAGTATTAAAAACTATTCGTCTCCATTCACTCTCTATCAAACACGCTCACGACAACGCCTGCAGGAAATTCCAACCCCTCGCACACAAAACCTCCTATACACCCCCCGCTCCAACCTTTCCTAGGCCGGAACCCCTACCCCGCCTTCCATCCACTACAGACTGATACACTCTTGAATCATTCTGTTTCGCTCCAGTCTCTCAACATGTCCGAACCACAACCTCACAACCCTTCCTCCAGCCCACTCTGACACCATTTTGGTAATCCGCACCTCCTCCTAACTTCCCAAACTACGAATTTCTCTGCACTATATTCACACCACAATTGCCCACAGACATGACATTCTCCACTGCTCCACCTTCTCCTCATAGTACTTCATCATATACCCATGCTATCACACCCATATAAGAGTTGTTGGTACAAAACTCTACTCTACATACATTCCCCTCTTTTTCCCTCCAAGGACAAAAGTTCTTTGTCTCCACAGACTCCTAAGTGCACCACTCACCCTTTTCCCCCTCATCAATTTCTATGATTCACCTCAACCTTCATAGACCCATCCGCTGGACAAACTTCCCACTCCCAAATATCAGAATACATTTCAACCTCCTCCATACTCTCCTCCCTCCAATCTGATATCCAATCTTTCTTCCTCGCCTAATCATTTTGTTCCCCTCATAACGTATGCTTAACATTACTGTATTCCCTGTTAATTTTCTTCTTTTTGCCCACCCCTAAAAACCAATTCATCCACCAATCTCTGCAACTTCTCTTCAAAATTCTCCCAAGAGCACAGTTTCATCAGCAAAGAGAGCAACTGTGACCAACTCCCCACTTTATGTGTGATTCTTTATCTTTTAACTCCACGCCTCTTGTCAAGAGACCCTCGCATTTACTTCTCTCCTACAACTCCCATCTATAAATACTGGGTATTAAACAACCACGGTGACATCACACATCGCTTGTCTAAGGCCTACTTTTTACTGGGAAAATAATTTCCCTCTTTCCTACATACTCTATCTTGAATCCTCACTATCCTATCCTCGTAAAACTCTTCCACTGCTTTCAGTAACCTACCCCCTACCCCATACACCTGCAACCATCTGTCACATGCCCCCCCTATCACCCTGTCATACGCCATTTCCAAATCCATAAATGCCACAAAGACCTCTTAGCCTATCTAAATACTCTGTTCACTTACATGTTTCAACTGTAAACACCGGTCCACTACACCCCCTAAAACCTTTTTTCCCCCCCCCCTAAAGCCTCCTTGTTCATCTGCTATCCTATTCTCCGTCTTACTTTAATTCTTTCAATTAATAGAGCTCTACCATACACTTTACAGGGTAGGGGAGGGGGGGGGGGGGGGCGTCAGGACAGAATTAGTCGCCCTGGAAAATATTTTTGCTATCTCGTTTGACCCTGGCCTGTAGGGAAGCAGAATGTGGGAGGAGGGGGCTAAGGGGGCTCTCTTTGCAATCCTAGGTACCTTACCCTCGGTCCATTACATGTTATTCAAAAAAAATGCACCAAGCGGGCACGTGCGCAAAGAGAGCTATATCCCACCTGCTTTTAACATTTCTAATCTTTTATCCCATTCAATCCCGCTGCCTTACCACCCTTTTCATACCTATACTACCTCACAAACCTTTTTCCCCCACACTCACAACTGGCTCTTTCCCTCCACTCCTACAAGATGTTATTCCTCGCTTGCCCTATATCTACAAATCACAGCTTCCAACTTCATCAACATTACAGATTCCTCAAAAATTCCCCTTTTCCATCTTCCTAATACCTCCAACCTCAATTTAATAAGCTCCTCCTCTCCTATTTTTATACAGTATTGAGTAAATTACGCTAGGATAACCCAACAATTCCAGCCAAGTCGTACATTGTTTTGTAGATAAAAGACATAAATAAACAGATGCAAAATAATAGCATGTCACGTGCTTACAATCAGGGAAGCAAGCCCATTCACCACAAAGCAACGGGTTTACTAGCCGCGTCCCTGAACAGAGACAATCAGATGGAAAGACAGACACACACACAAGCAAAACAGAAAGATAAGTCGAACTAGACAGACAGATAATGCAGAGCTAGGCAGAACACTGATATACAGAAAAAAATGAACAGATAACAGACATGTACAGATCGACACAGACAGACAGATAAACAGATAGACAGCAGACAGATTAGTCAGACATACTACAAAGGACATGTTTTGTGTGCAAGAGAAAAACATATAAAGGCAAGGTTCCCCCTCCAGCATGCACATCCACCAAATTTGGTCAACACTTCTCTGTCAGCAGCAGGACTGGGTGTTGCCGTCATGTGACAATCCTGATACAATTCGTGCTCTTATATCACGGTAAAGTACTGATTACCTAAATTTTTTTTTTTTGGTCCTATACCACAACCCCCGTAACTCTCTCCAGGTAAACCTCCCAGGTAAACCAGAAAATTGCCATCTTTAAATTTAAATTTTGAACCCTTTCAGTGTCTAAGGGCCAATCTGAAGTCACACAGACCCAGTGTCAAGAATTTGAAAAAAAAAAAAATTATTTTTTCTTACCAGAATTAAAGAGCATATTTTTGTGGAAGGTAATAAAACAAAAAAAATAAGAACCTGATCAGTACTTACCGAGATGGCAGTGCCAAGAAGTTTATAGAAAATGATGTGTGATGGCAACAATCGACGAATTCCACATATACCGTATTATATTATTTGTTGTTTTAGTTGTTTTTTCTTTTCTTTTCCAATTTTTTCTATTCCACTAACATTTGGGGCCTGAGAGACCCATAAGTATCTAATTGATATATATAAAACTCACTGTATTGAACACAATAACCCGCACTAAAGGTTATTATCATAATAATAGTTTACCCACTGTTTTTATTACAATAACATGCACAAATAATCAGTACTTAAGAGGTCAGTATGAGTACTCCAGTGGTCGATCCGTCATTACTCAGTGGTCAGATCGTCACGTGAGGTCACAGACCCTAGCTGACATGGGGAATTAGTGTGGACGGTACAAAGCATGGCTTGCTCTGCAGTGTTTTAAAAATTGAGGTTGGAGAGTTGAAGGAGGAGGTCTTGCTTCTCCAGGAGGGATATTAGGAGAGGCTGAAGGTCCAGCCCAATGGGTTTCTGGGAGAGAGTGTGAGGTGGCTGAGTGTGGGGAAATGAGCTTCTAGCAGCGTGGTGCACTCTGTCTCATCCGCATGTGGAGGATCGTGTATTGGGGAGGCAGCATACGCTACCAGCAGTGAGGTGCAGGCCCAGCACCTGCTACAAGTGGCGAGTAGTTCACAGTAATGGAAGGCGCATCAGAGTAAGGAAAGTTAAGAGTGAAGATCTGAAGGTAGGAAATCGCTTCTCTGTTTCTTCAGGATGAATTTACTTCAGTTTGGCCAGTGAAGGTAAGGGTACTAACTTTGCCCCGCTAATGGAGGAAAGCGCATTCTTGTGGTTGGTGAACCTCTCAGAAGATACATTGACCGTGCTTTTTTGTAATAAGGAATAATAAGATTAGAATAGAAGTTGAGCTCCCTGGAGCTGTGTTGGTGGACATTGTCAACAGGCCTGATAATATCATGTCAGGTAATGAGCAAGCCCATTAATTATCTGTCCACAGTGCTGGTGGAAATGATATTGGGATGGGTAGAGAGAAGAGGCTGCCTAGATAAGTACAGTCAAGCTATAGATTTTCATTAAGTCTAAGGGAGGGATCCCAATCATATGTAGCACCTTGCCTAGAAGGGTATTAGTAAATGAATGGTTGTCAAGGGCAATTGGTGTAAATTGCTGGCTAGACAGGATACTGAAGGAACTTGCAATCCCATTCATTGACAATCTGGAACAACTTTTTAAATGGCAAACATGATATGTGATGCAAGGGATGGGGTACATCTCTCTGGGGCTGGGGTTGTGCACTTGCAGACACCATGAGAAGGCATTGGTGAAATGCCTATGATTTTGATAAACTAGATGGAAGTAGGAGGTATGGGTGTTTTTGGGGAAACAATCAGGTGCAACACTTGGGTTGGAAACAGTAAAAGAAAAAAAGGGCATTCAGCATGAAGTTATAAATAAAGACAATAAATCAGTTCAGCAAACCAAGGGGGACAGCAAGGGGCAGCAAGGACTAGTTCCCTTAAGGTTTCTATCTAATACAATGAGTGTAAAGAAATAAGATAGATGAGCTAAGATTAATCGCAAGTGCGCAGGAGACATAGATATTATTGCAATACAGAGACCTGGCTCAATCTGAAAGATAGAAGAGATGCCCTCTGAATGTCACATACAAGGCTATCAATTATTCCACACTGACAGGGTCAACAGAAATTGGTGGAGAGCGATGTATGTCAGAGACTATTTTAAATTTTGTTTGTTGTAGACAAGATATTAAATTAGAAGCGTCAGCCACTGAATCTGTTTTTGGTTACAGCTTCTCTGATGGCCCGAAAAAACTAATTTTTTGGGGTGTGAATTACAGGGCCCCAAATCTTATAGTGGAGTGGCAGTAAACTTTCTATGGGACGAAATTCGTAAGGCCATCAACAATACTAAAAATTGTTGTGCTAATGGAGAATTTCAACTATAACAGATTGACTGGAGCAATTTGACAGGAAATTTAGAGTCAGGTGACTTTCTTGATACGATCCCAGGATGTTTTTTAAAAACAGTTTTGTGACAGAGCCACTAGGGAACTAACCTCCTTTGCTAGGTTCAACAAGCCGTAGGGAAAACACTAAATAATAATCTTGAGGTTAACGATGACTTGGGAAAGTGATCACAATCACACTCAGTTTTTCTTATATCCAATGGAATTTTCCCCAATAATGGCAATCAAGTCTCCGTCCCTGACTTCGCTTGGCTGATTTCATAGGACTGAAAAATTTACTTATTGGGCCTGAACTGGAAGACCTGACCAAGGGTCAGTTAGGTGTGATGGTTTGCCGATATGAAGCTTTTCCAGGCTATCTAGCTGCTGCTCAGGTTCACATTATGTTTTCCAAATAGTGTAAATCAGATCAATACCAATAATGATCCTAATGGATGAACAATATATAAAATATTCTGATTGGTCCAAAGAGAGAGGCATATATAGGCCAATCAAAAGAGCAGAGGGGCAATTGAAATCGATAATTCAGTTAAAGAGAGAAATAAAAAAGGAATTAGAAAAAGCAAAAAGAGATTTATGAGGTTAAAGTTGCAAGAGAAATCGAAGACTAACCCAAAGGATTTCTTTCAGGTAACAGAAGTAAAGATCAGGACAATATAGGCCCAACTCAAAAGTTCCTCCTCGGGTCAGCTCACTGACAGTGATAATGAAAATGTGTAAGAATTTTTAACTGACATACTTCCTCTCAGTTTTTACACAGAGGGATAACCACGAAATTCCAGTAATGATAAAATTATGTAAACAGGACGATAAATAACTGTGTACTATTAGGGTCACAAGTGACAAGGTCCTTAGGCAAATAGATAAATTAAAACCTAACAAATCCCCAGGCCCCTGATGAAACAGTATGCAAGGGTTTCTAAGGACTGTAAAGAGGAGCATAGCACACCTTTGGCTAATCTTTTTTCAAACATATCACTACAAACTGGGCATGGTCCAGATAAGTGGAAAATGGCAAACTGTGATACCTATTTTTCAAAACTGGTGACAGGTCCTTACTTCGAACTATAGACCAATAAGCCTAAACCTCCAATAGTGGGAATAATTTTTGGAATCAATAATTGCCGAGGCAGTTTTCGAAGCCACCTTTAAAAGCAAAATAAACAACAATCTCAGCATGGTTTTTACAAAGGGGCGTTCTGCCTTACGAATTATTAAACTTTTTCACTAATTATTTGAGGAGAAGATCAGGGTAATGAATATGATATTGGTGTATATGGACTTCAGTAAGGCTTTTGACAGGGTCCCCACATCAAGAGACTATTGAGGAAAATTAAAGCACATGGAAAGGAGATACAATTTTTTCCTTGGATAGAGGATGGTTACAAATAGCAGCAAGAGTTTGCATAAATGGGGAAAATCGAGAGTGTGCGGAAGTGTCACGAGCGGTGTTCCACAGGGGTCAGTGTGGCCCCCCTGCTGTTCACAATCTACATAAACGACATAGATGAGGGCATTAAAGAGCGACATCGTCACGTTTTGACCGATTAACACCAAAATAGGCGTCGAATTCATTCTGGAACGAGGACCATTCAGCACTCCCAGGAGATTTGAATAACTGATGCAGTGGTCCGGGAGATGGCGAGATGCAGTAATATAGACAAATGCAAAGTTCTAAATGATGTTGGACAGGACAATAACCATGCCACATATAAACTAAATATGTAGATCTTAATTTTACGGATTGCGAAAAAGATTTAGGAGTTCTGGTTAGCAAGTAATCTGATCCAAGACAACAGTGCATACGTGTTTCGCAATAAAGCTAATAGAATTCCTTGGCTTCATATCACGAGACATAAATAATAGGAAGTCCTCTAGTGTTGTTCTTCAACTCTATACTCCTTGGTTAGGGCCACATTTATGATTATGCTGCAGCAGTTTTTGTGGTCACCTTATTACAGAATGGATAAAATTCTCTGGAAAATGTACAAAGGAGGAAGGACAAAGTTGATCCCAGGTATCAAAACCTTTCCCTATGAGGATAGACTAAGGGCCCTGAATCTCACTCCATAAAGACGTTGAATTAGGAGTGGGATTAGATTGAGGTGTATAAATGGAAGACAGGAATAATAAAGGGGATGTAAATAGTGTGCCTGAAAATACTAACCAAGACAGGACTCGCAAAAGACAATGGTTTTAAGTTGGAAAAATTCAATTCAGAGGATATAGGAAAGTACGGTTTTGGTAATAGAGGTTTTGGATGAGTGGAACAACCTCCCAAGTACCCGTTATAAGGCCCAGAACGTGAGTGTGACTTTAAAAATAAGGTTGATAATACATGAAGTGGATGTGGTGGGTGATGAGTTAGACCTGATAGCTATGCTACCAGGTCGTTTGCCTGTGTTTCCTCCCTTAAGTCAAGTGACCTGACCTGACAAAGGTAGGGTTGCATTGGCTTAAGCCGGTAGGATACTTGGACCTGCCTCAGCATGGGCCAGCTAGCCTTCTGCAGTGTTCCTTCGTTCTTATGTTCTTATGTTCTTCATGTTTCTGTATATTTACATATTACAATCACTGGACATGGTTTTAGAAACTGCTGGAGCTTGTTTTTTTGGAACTCCTTAGAAACAAGGCACCATGCACAGAGGGCACCTTACATATCCTCACGACAAAAACCGAGTGTCTTTGCGCTTTGTTGCCATCGTTTTTGTTTGTGCACCAATACAAAATGCATCTCTTCTGAGCAAATTTCTTTTTGAGTTGAAGGAAGCTGTATTAATGAAATGATCCACCTTCTCACCCAAACGCTTGGGTATATCCTGAGGAAATTCGTAGGACGCTATGTTGTATTGTCAGTTTGTTACCTGGTACATTACTTCATTATGAGTTGTCTGACCAACAGGACAAACAAAATTCACCATCGTGTCTGTTACCAGTCTTTTAATTTGGTACATAATTATATGCATTGAGCATCTGAAATTGTCCATGAGATGGAAGACACGTTCATGTACCACTTGTAACCGCTTACGAACACAGTCAACAGACTAAACAATCTGCATGTCCACACTTGTCAACCAATTGCATGTTTTTGTGTATAATCAATCACTGACACATGGTTATTTCCGAATATGTACATTAGTCACTAATCTTTCCTCGATCAATTTCCACTGTCTTGCATTTCATACGGTGAATGGTTGTCAACAATGAGACATCTCGTTTGTCATGCCAACCGTAATGCCATGATGTCACCTGGCAGTAAACACCGCACACTCATCACCACGAACACGCTGCCGTTTGAGCCTGGGCAATATGTTTCCGATTAGAACCACTGTGCCAACACATCTGTCTTGTTACTTCACGACCTCCGCATGAAATCACTGAGTAATGGGCTTTGTACCAGGTTATCGGTATATAATGGTATGGCACCTAAACCAAGATAAGGTGCCATCATGTTTCTCACTACGTCACCTGAGATACCCAATAACATCTTGGTATCCTTCATGTTTTACTACCCCGTGTATACAACAATATCCTACACCAGGCCACTGTCACCATCACAGAGTACAAGACATTTTATACCAAAGCGTTCCTTTTCCGCTTGCCCGTAAAAAAAAAAAATATGCTTGAATTACAGTCTAACCTTTTGAACAAAATCAAAGACACGTCAATACAAGATTTCTGAATGGAAAAAAGTATATCCTTAAACTTTTGTTTGAGATCCATGAAAACATTTCTAATCTTGTATACCGTCACTTTCTGTCTGGCCTGGTTTTGTCAAAGAAGTGCAACATACGTAACAGAAAGATATACCTGTTCACTGGATAATTTCACTGAAGAACCGGGGTAGAATTAGCCGATCTGTGGACAGTATGCTTTTATATTAGGCTTATAGAACGTGAGGGCATAAGCATTATTGTTTGCAAAAAGCAAATACATTTCTGCAACAGTCTGTCTTCTTTCCACCTGGTGAAGTCTTGACTGTGGTGATAAGATCGTATTTGCCTTGGTGTACTGAAATACTTATTACTTTCCCTGGCAATAATTTCCATCATGGCTGGTCAAATAATAATACAAAGAATTCAGTTCATTGCCGTGGTTCCAAGGGGACAGGTAGGTAGAATTCCCTTTGAGATGTCATTGAAATGGTGAGACTTGGGAACAAAATGGGATTTTGCTGCAATGCCCACATACAGATTTCTGGTGATAATTACTGGACATCATAGTCTGTTTGTACGGGTGGTAGTGGTGTGGCGGGCTGGTGCTGACGCTCCGCATTGTCCTTTGAACTGACGAGCCAGCAGCATGGTCCCCGCAGAGGCACGGTGAGTCACGCAGCGGTGCCACTACCACCACCAGCACCACTTATCACCATCCACTGAGCCTGTGGCTCAATCCATGCCAAAGTGTAGCCACATCATCCTCACTATCCACTACCTAAAACCTGGGTGAAGGGCCACGGGATGTCATCCGTATGTACTCCGGGATGTACTCCCGTCCCCTGGGCACAGCACAGTACGACTACCCGAGGCGCATGCTCGGTCGAACAAACCGATTGCTTCACTGGTGAATATGATTCATCACTTATAACAACTAATGACGTCGAGCGCAATAAAATCACAATCTCCACGACATAATCATCGGCATTACTAAATAAAGGCCTTGCCACGCGAAAAATAGTAGTTTTCACTACGTTATTAGGAAACCCGACCCTGGTGAGTCACGAGGCCCACACAAGAAGTAAAAAGGTCAGAGGATCGTCGGGCGTTTTCTGCACTATATCCATATCCTGTTCATTATTTTCCAGTCACTAACTTATCAAAGCCGTAGAATTCGTCTTCATTTCTACTTCCATCAGTGTCAGAACTATCAAGGACAGGAAAGGGAGTCCGCAATTTTCCGGGGAGTAGAGCTGTCGTGCATGACGAGGCATGTGAACAGGGTGACTGGCCGGCGTTCCTAACAATGCTATGCAGGCGCCTAGATTTTTTTGTTTTTGGCTCACACCCACAGGCGCAGACCCATTCTCCTACATGTAGGCCTATGTGGGTATCTTTGTCGCGCTAAATTTGATGGCGCTAGAATTTTGGGAGCATAGATCTAAGGTTTGGGCACTCACCGAATAGCCATAATCTAAGGACGGACCCAGAAAGGTAAAAACAAAAAATAATTTTATTTTTCAAAAGTATTCCTGGAGCGCCACTACAGGTTGAAGCGAAAGAACTACGTTTGGACAGTTTAAGGTTTTTGAAGCTCTCGAATCTGAGAACCACTGAGACTCCCACTCTCAATCTACATTGCTCAGTGAGGGGAATTTTGATATTTAAAATACAGTACTTGAATCCCTGTCCGGATATGTCCATAGCTATTACAAAGTTTTTCACAAGATGGCCGGGACCCCTTTTATTGTAGTTGGTGGTAGCAAAATTTTGTAGGATCAAAAGAGGTGGATGATGAAAACATTTTCCATCCCAGTCTCCAATGACTGACGAGGTGGCCAGCCTATCCTGATGCAGTTGGGAACCTCTATTCCTGGCTGTCCCCACTCAGTGAATGGACAGCCATGAGATATTTATTATAAGTTTAAAAAGTGTTTGGCTAAGAAAATCACCCTACCCTTTCCACCTCAAAATATAAACTTTTGCACATTCACAACACACCTATCTATGACTGTCTATCGAACAATAATGAAGGTGAGCAATGACTGTGACTGTGGCAAGAAACACACTGCCTGCACGCCTGTTGCGCACCTGTTGTGACACATAGTTGCATAATTGAAAAGTAGAGCTAACAAACAATTTTAACCATTATATTCATTATCAGTGACCTAAAATTAGTTGGAAATTGCTACTCTGGCCTTGGAAGCATTTTGATTGTTGACCAGTGAAACCAGTTGAGGCAGTACAAGATGTTAGGGGTGAAGAGACAAAGAAGAGAAACAACACCAGAAGGACAGTTGCCTGACATTAATAGGTAACTCTCCTTCCAAGCAGTAACATCCCCCCTCCTCTTCTCCACCTTCTTCTTCCAATATGCCATTAGCTCTCCTCTGACAGGTAAAGGCAGTCAAATTTTCATTTACTGTACAGTATTTCAGTTAAATTTTCATTTAGTATTCATTTTACAGTTTCCCTGTTGATGTAATAACTTATATACATTGTTTTTATGTAGTAGTTTTAGCACATTATTATTATATTATAATATTGTCATTTATGATGGGTCTAGAGAACAGTTAGTTTCTATTTCTCACATTATTTCTTTACGGGAACATAACCTATGCTTTGGGTATTTCGATGACATTTCCTGAGAGTTCTGTTAGAATCGACATATGGAAACGAGTCAAATTTGAAAACCAAAGTTCCACCGTATAAGAATTTTGTGATATGCATTTACATATTTTCTTGAAGTTATTTCAAGAATGAACTCACACTTGGCTTGTTAAGGAAAATTATTGTCTAGCTCAGATCACAAGCTATGGCTAAAAAAAAAGCAGCAACATAAAACACTAGATGTAGAAACTTGAATCTAATCATACCTGGTATAAAAACTTTTTTTAATTTTACTTTGCTTGTGGGAATTCAGAGCCTCATAGGCACTTTCTACTGCATCTTCTTCTTCAGCAAGGAGAAATGCAAAGAGTAAATCATTAGCATGTCTTGAAGCCATTGTTATTTTTGTTGTTGTTTAAAGAGGCACCACAGCCAAAGCTATACTGAATCTTTCTTCTTCTCATGCAGGAAGTAAATACTGCCCAAGCTGGGGCTGAAAAAGAAAAGGGAAAAAAATCTTATCTGAACAATAGGATTTTCTAAAGCTATAATACAGAAGTAAAACTTTGAGATGTAGTGCATCATATAGTTTCATATGGAAGTATCTTGGGGCCTTTACTATTCTTTCTTGTGTTAAATGTGAGCCCTTACTGTATGCCAGTGAAAGTGTCCTCTTCAAATCAGTAAAATACATGAGGAAATTTGCCTTTGCTTATCTAGCAGTAAATGTAGGTACCTGTGTGTAGTTGACTATTGTGGGTAGTATTCAAGAAAAAATATGCAAGTGAGTCAGAAACCAGTCATGCTGAAAATCATATCCTGGGTAAAAATGCAGTCTCAGTAAAATCTAGTACTTGTCAGAAATGTTCAAGTGTTGAGTATAAGGTACAGCATATGTACACTGGTGTGTCTACGTAATTATGCTATGTAATTAAAAAAATATCAGCTACTGTACAGCACATCAAATATTAGTTGTACTGTATATCAAATTATATACAATAGTTAACACGTCATTATCTGAAAATCAATGATATATAATCCTGACAAGGTGAAGAATTATACACATGTCCTTGTATTGTGCTGAAGCCAATGGTCAGTAAAACATCTACATAATAAAGACACCCTGTTGTTGCATATGTGTCTAATCTTTCATGTCATTATCTGAACCAAATTCAAACAGACATGCTTAATAAACAAGTTATCATTGTATATTTGGAAAATTAAAACAAAAATATTTTCATGAACAAGTTCAAGTGAAATGTTGAGAATGGCATATGTACCTAATTTATGAAACTAGACAAGGAGGAAAGTTCATTTTTTCCATTTATAACAATACTGCAGCAGTAATAAATGTAATGCAAAAACCTGCTTGGTATAATATAAACACAAGCAGTTTTATATTTTTTTCTTTTTTTTTTTTATAACACTTTGGCCGATTCCCACCAAGGCAGAGTGGCCCGAAAAAGAAAAACTTTCATCATTCACTCCATCACCATCTTGCCAGAGGGGTGCTTTACACTACCGTTATAAAACTGTAACATAACACCCCTCCTTCAGGGTGCAGACACTATACTTTCCATCTCCAGGACTCAAGTCCGGCCTGCCGGTTTCCCTGAATCCCTTTATAAATGTTACTTTGCTCACACTCCAACAGCACGTCAAGTATTAAAAACCATTTGTCTCCATTCACTCCTATCAAATATGCTCACACACGCTTGCTGGAAGTCCAAGAACCTCGCACACAAAACCTCCTTTACCCTCTCCCTCCAACCCTCCACTACAGATTTATACACTTAAAGTCATTCTGTTTTGTTCCATTCTCTCTACATGTCCAAACCACCTCAACAACCCCTCCTCAGCCCTCTGGATAATAGTCTTGGTAATCCCACACCTTCAAGGCTAGCAGCATTGCAGACCTGGAGAGTGTACAAAGAACTTTCACGGCACACATAAGTATGATAAGGCACCTAAACTACTGGGAACGGTTGAAGGTCCTTGATCTGTATTCCCTCGAATGCAGGCGAGAGAGATACATGATAATATGCATGTGGAAGGTCCTGGAGGGATTGGTACCAAACCTGCACACAAAAATCACTCCATATGAAAGCAAAAGATCAGCAGGAGATGCAACATTACCCCAATGAAAAGCAGGGGCGCCACGAGTACACTGAGAGACAACACAATAAGTGTCAGGGGCCCAAGACTGTTCAACCCTCCCAGCATACATAAGGGGGATTACCAACAGACCCCTGGCTGTCTTCAAGAAGGACTGGACAGGCACCTAAAGTCAGTACCTGACCAACCGAGCTGTAGTTCGTATGTCAGCTTGTGTGCGGCCAGCAGTAACAGCCTGGTTGAGCAGACCCTGATCCACCATGAGGCCTGGTCTCAGACAGAGTCGCAGGGGCGTTGACCCTTCTCCTAATTTCCAAACTACGAATTCTCTGCATTATATTCACACACAAATTGCCCTCAGATATGACATCTCCACTTCCTCCAGCCTTCTCCTCGTTGCAACATTCATCATCCATGCTTCACACCCATACAAAGAGTGTTGGTACAACTATTCTCTCATACATTCCCCGCTTTGCTTCCACGGACAAAGTTCTTTGTCTCCACAGACTCCTAAGTGCACCACTCATGCTTTTTCCCCTCAATTCTATGATTCACCTCATCCTTCATAGACCCATCTGCTGACACGTTCACTCCTAAATATCTGAATACATTCACCTCCTCCATACTCTCTCCCTCCAATCTCATATCCAATCTTTTGTCACCTAATCTTTCTGTTATCCTCATAACCTTACTCTTTCCTATATTCACTTATAATTTTCTTCTTTTACATACCCTACCAAATTCATCCACCAACCTCTGCAACTTCTCTTCAGAATCTCCCAAAAGCACAGTGTCATCAGCAAAGAGCAACTGTGACAACTCCCACTTTGTGTTTGATTTTTTATCTTTTAACTCCACACCTCTTGCCAAGACCCTTGCATTCACTTCTCTTACAACCCCATCTATAAATACAGTGGACCCCCGGTTAACGATTTTAATCCGTGCAAGAGGGGTAATTGTTATGCGAAATAATCGTTATGTGAATGAATTTTCCCCATAAGAAATAATGGAAATAAAATTAATCCGTGCAAGACACCCAAAAGTATGAAAAAAAAATTTTTACGACATGAAATATACATTTTCCTACACACAAAAGAAGGATACATGCACAATAGTAGAGTAGTACATGCACAGTATTATTGTGGCATGTACTAGTCTACTAAATGAAGAATAAATGACACTTACCTTTATTGAAGATGCAGCAATGACTGATGAGACACTGTGTCCTGGAGTGCCTTTTCCTCCTGAGTACTGTAGGTCCTGTTTGGCATTTTCTTCCAGAACAGGCCTTATCACACTGTGTATGCCACTACGATTCTTAAATCTCTCAAACCAACCTTTGCTGGCTTTAAATTCACCAATATGAGCACTAGTTCCAGGCGTTTTTTTTTCCCCTGTTCACCTGGGTGTTAGTCGACTGGTGTGGGTTGCATCCTGGGAGACAAGATTAAGGACCCCAATGGAAATAAGTTAGACAGTCTTCGATGACACATGACTTTTTGGGTTATCCTGGGTGGCAAATCCTCTGGGGTTAATTGTTTCTTGGTATTCCTCAATAAGCCACACCAACAACGGTGCTACAGCAGCAGCAGCAGCTGACGGTGGTACAGCAGCAACAGACGATGCTACAGCAGCAGCAGACGATGCTACAGCAGCAACAGACGATGTTACAGCAGCAGCAACGATGCTACAGCAGCAGCAGCAGCAGAACGATGCTAACAGCAGCAGCAGCAGCTGACAGTGCAGCAGCAGCAGCAGCTGTACCACCAATAGTAGCGATGGTTGATTGGGGTTTATTATACAACCTGGCCAGCTCGGAGACACGCACTCCACTTCCATACTTATCAATGATCTTTTTCTTCATCTCTATTGTAATTCTCACCCTTATTGCTGTAGGGTTGGCACTAGAAGCTTTCTTGGGGCCCATGGTCACTTATTTTCCAGAAAAAGCACCGAAAACACTGTAATAATACGAAATATTCCGATTGTATGCTTGGATGTTACCGCGGAGGCTGGCTGGTAAACAATGCCACCGGCGGAACATGTGAGCGTGGCTCAGGCCGCAGATTGGACGCGTCTCGGACGAAAATCGGTAAGCGGGTTTTTAATCGGTATGCGCGGCAAAAATTTTGCGATTAAAGTAAGCGGTATGCGGAATAATCGCTATGTGATGCCATCGTTATGCGGGGGTCCACTGTATACTGAACAACCATGGTGACTTCACACATCCTTGTCTAAGGCTTACTTTTACTGGGAAGTAATCTCCTTCTCTCTTACATACTCTAACCTGAGCCTCACTATACTCGTAAAAACTGCTTTCAGTAATCTACTTCCTATACCGTACACCTGCAACATCTGCCACATTGCCCCCCCCCCCTATGCACCCTGTCATATGCCTTTTCCAAATTCATAAATGCCACAAAAACCTCTTTACCCTTATCTAAATATTGTTCACCTATGTTTCACTGTAAACACTTGGTTTACACACCCCCTACCTTTCCTAAAGCCTCCTTGTTTATCTGCTATCCTACTCTCCGTCTTACTCTTAATTCTTTCAATAATAACTCTACCATACACTTTACCAGGTATACTCAACAAACTTATTCCCCTATAATTTTTGCACTCTCTTTTATCCCCTTTGTCTCTATACGAAGGAACTATGCATGCTCTCTACCAATCCCTAGGTACCTTACCCTTTTCCATACATTTATTAAATAATAGCAATAACCACTCCAAAACTATATCCCCACCTGCTTTTAACATCTCTATCTTTATCAAATCAATCCCAGCTGCCTTACCCCTTTTTATTCTACCCACTGCCTCACGAACTTCCCCCACACTCACAACTGGCTCTTCCTCACTCCTACAAGATGTTATTCCTCCTTGCCCTATACACGAAATCACAGCTTCCCTATCTTCATCAACATTTAACAATTCCTCAAAATATTCCCTCCATCTTCCCGATATCTCTAACTCTCCATTTAATAACCTCTCCTCTCCTATTTTTAACTGTCAAATCCATTTGTTCCCTAGGCTTCCTCAACTTATTAATCTCACTCCAAAACTTTTTCTTATTTTCAACAAAATTTGTTGATAACATCTCATTCACTCTCTCATTTGCTCTCTCTTTACATTGCTTCACCACTCTCTTAACCTCTCTTTTTCTCTCCATATACTCTTCCCTCCTTGCATCACTTCTACTTTGTAAAAACCTCTCATATGCTAACTATTTTCCCCTTACTACTCTCTTTACATCATCATTCCACCAATCGCTCTTCTTCCCTCCTGCACCCACTTTCCTTTAACCACAAACTTCTGCTGAACACTCTAACACTACATTCTTAAACCTACCCCATACATCTTCGACCCCATTGCCTATACTCTCAGTAGCCCATCTATCCTCCAATAGTTGTTTATATCTTACCCTAACTGTCTCCTCTTTTAGTTTATACACCTTCACCTATCTCTTACTTGCAGCTTCTATTTTCCTTGTATCCCATCTACCTTTTACTCTCACTGGAGCTACAACTAGAAAGTGATCTGATATATCTGTGGTCCCTCTATAAACATGTACATCCTGAAGTCTACTCAACAGTCTTTTATCTACCAATACATAGTCCAACAAACTATTGTTATTATGCCCTACATCATATCTTGTATACTTATTTATCCTCTTTTTCTTAAAATACATATCACCTCTAACTAAACCCCCTTTTGTTATAATTATAAAAGGACCCCAATGGAAATAAAAGACCTCTGCTGCAAATAAAGGACCACAATGGATATACAGAACACACTGAAAATAAAGGATCATATGAAAATAAGCTACACATATTTGTTTTACCTACTATGTGCTGCTTGAGTGGCTAGTTTATTGTACATCCAAAGCTAATCCTATGAGCAGTAACACCGAAGAATAGTCATGGTGGGTCATCAGACCCCACTGGACACAGTTACATCTTCAAAGATATTACAGTCATCTCATATACTGTATTACAATTTCTTTGCATAGCTAATTTACATATTCCAATATGTAGATACTGTACAATGTAAAGAAAAGTAAAGTACTTTATTATTACTGCAAATATTGACTGTTTTCTAGGTCACAATCCTATCAAATTGTGTATATATAGTGGACCCCCTCATACCATTGGCATCACATAACGTTAAATCCGCATAGCGATACATTTTATCACTAAAATTTTGCCTCGTATAGCGCTAAAAAACTCGCTCAACGCTATTCGTCCGAGACGCGTCTATGTGAGGCCTAAGCCAGCCTCACATGTTCCGCCGGTGGCATTGTTTACAAGCCAGCCTCCGCGGTAACATCCAAGCATACAATCGGAACATTTTGTATTATTACAGCGTTTTTGGTGATTTTTATCTGCAAAATAAGTGACCATGGGCCCCAAGAAAGCTTCTAGTGCCAACCCTGTGGTAAAAAGGGTGAGAAATATTATCGAAATACTGTGGTACCATGGTCAACTGCTGATGCTGCTGCTGCTGTAGCACCATCAGCTGCTGCTGCTGCTGTAGCACCATCAGCTGCTGCTGCTGCTGTAGCCCCCATCAGCTGCTGCTGCTGCTAGACCATACGTGTGTTGTAGTACCATCTGCTGCTGCTGTAGCACCGTCTGCTGCTGCTGTAGCACTGTCAGCTGCTGCATGCCCGCACTGCTGCTGCTGCTGCTGTAGCACCATCAGCTGCTGCTGCTGCTGCACTGCCAGCTGCTGCTGCTGTACACCGTCAGCTGCTGCTGCTGCTGTACCACCGTCAGCTCCCGCTGCTGCTGACCACCGTCAGCTGCTGCTGCTAGGCTACCGTCCTGCTGCTGCTGTGCTGTACCACGTCGTCTGCTGCTGCTGTAGACGCTGTGCTGCGTAGACCGTCTGCTGCTGCTGTAGCACTGTCAGCTGCTGCTGTAGCACTGTCAGCTGCTGCTGCTGCTGCTGCTGCTGTAGCACCGTTGTTGGTGTGGCTTATTGAGAATACCAAGAAACAATTAGCCCCAGAGGGTTAGCCACCCAGGATAACCCAAAAAAGTCAGTGTCATCGAAGACTGTCTAACTTATTTCCATTGGGGTCCTTAATCTTGTCTCCCAGGATGCAACCCACACCAGTTGACTAACACCCAGGTGAACAGGGAAAAATGCCTGGAACTAGTGCTCATATTGGTGAATTTAAAGCCAGCAAAGGTTGGTTTGAGAGATTTAAGAATCGAAGTGGCATACACAGTGTGATAAGGCCTGTTCTGGAAGAAAATACCAAACAGGACCTACAGTACTCAGGAGGAAAAGGCACTCCCAGGACACAGTGTCTCATCAGTCATTGCTGCATCTTCAATAAAGGTAAGTGTCATTTATTCTTCATTTAGTAGAGTAGTACATCCACAATATATATTGTGCATGTACTACTCTACTATTGTGCATGTACTACTATACTATTGTGCATGTATCCTTCTCCTTGTGTGTAGGAAAATGTATATTTCATGTGGTAAAATTTTTTTTTCATACTTTTGGGTGTCTTGCACGGATTAATTTGATTTCTATTATTTCTTATGGGGAAAATTCATTCGCATAACGATAATTTCGCATAACAATGAGCTCTCAGGAACAGATTAATATCATTATGCGGGGGTCCACTGTAATCTTAAAGTTTCGGTTATATTATCATTAGCAAATAATCTGCCATTTCTTGTAGTATCTGTCTGGATGTGTCTCTAGTGTGGTCCTATCTCTTTCAATACAATTTACATTTCATGTGACTGACATCACCATACAAATGGTACTGCCCAAGATACTTATAGCCTAGCCTTAATCTAGCAGTGACATCATCTTGTAATCTACTAACCTTACTTTCTCCATAGACATATTTTACTTGATATATTTCATTATGGACAATGAATCTGTTAGTTCCTATTGGTTCTGTGTTACTTGCTTCCAATCTGCTGGTTCTTTTCTAACATTTTTAAGCCTTTAGTTATGAAACAAAAATTATATTCATCATTATTTAATGCTGGCTTCCAGTGGCCTATGAGAGGGAATTCACAATACAGTGGAACCTCTACTTGCGAGCGCATCCACGTGCGAGTTTTTCCAAATACGAGCAGTCGATGCGTCGATTTTTTGTTTCCATACGCGAGCAAAATTTCCATAAGCGAGCAGATCTCAAGGCAGGTTCTTTGACGCTGGTGAGAGGCTCTTGCTCTTGATCTAGGGAATTGTATCTCATTTGTTTGTTCGACTATCTTATTGAAACTTGAGCAATGTATGATGGAAAGATGCTTCTTAACGTACACAAAAAATGAAAGAAATCTAAGCATAAATAATGGAGTTCACTTCTCAGCAATTAGCCACCCCTTAGCGGTATTTTCGTATGGTTTTTATGCTTGTATTCTCGTTTTTTTGGTCTCATTTGACAGAATGGAAGATATATTACAGAAATAGATATGATTTTGATTGCTTTCAGGACAAAAAGTACCTTGAAATTGAGCTCAACACAGGAGAAACTTTCGATTGTTTTGGGTATGTTAAAGAGTAAACAAATGGCATCACTGTCCATTCCATTATGCAGCCGTGAATGGGTTGACATTATTTATACAATTATTGCAATAAGGCATAACAGTAAATCTTATATTTTTTGTGTGAATAAAAATTACAAATTATTTATTTTGTAATAATAATAATAATAATAATAATAATAATATGTATATGTATAATAATAATAGTACGTATTATAATACAATAAGAATAATAATATAATACGTATTATAATAATAATACATATATAAAAATAATGTACTACATAATAATAATTATAATAATAGACGGCTTCAAAAGGCCATCACTAGATGGCAGTGTTTACCACAACATAGCGGGAGCGGTTGTGGCCACCTCCACCTGTTGCATAATGGCATATTTTATTCATTCTAGAGTATATATCAGGTTTCTGTGTTATTTATATTGTTTATTATTTCATATTAGATGAACTGTGATAGATAAATAAGCCGTAGAGTTGATGATAGCAAAATATTCAAGGGGTATTTTGTCCTGTCTCCAGACAAACTCTCGTGTGCCGCCACCGCCACATATATAATGACATACATGTATTTCATTCATTCTAGAGTATATATCAGGTTTCTATGTTATTTACATTGTTTGTTATGTCATATTAGATGAACTGTGATAGATAAATAAGCCGTAGAGTTGATGATAGCGAAATGTTTTGTTCTGTCTCTAAAGAAACATTTTGTTCTATCTCCAGACAAACACTCATTGGCCGCCGTCACCGCTGCCACATATATAATGACATATTTTATTCATTCTAGAGTATATATCAGGTTTCTGTGTTATTTATATTGTTTATTATGTCATATTAGATGAACTATGATAGATAAATAAGCTGTATAGATGATATTAGCGAAATTATTCAAGAAGTATTTTGTCCTGTCTCCAGACAAACTGTCGTCCACCGCCGACACCGCCCATACCACTAAATAATTACATATTTTATTCATTTTAGAGTAAATATATCAGGTTGCTATGTTATTTATATTGTTTATTATGTCATATTAGATGAAGTGAGATAGATAAATAAGCCTTAGAGTTGACATTAGCGAAATTATTGAAGCACAGAATTCCACTGGAACGAATTAATTGCATTTCAATTAATTTAAATGAGGAAAATTGACTCTGCAAACGAGCAAATCCAGTTGCGAGCAAGGTCATGGAACAGATTAAACTCGCAAGTAGAGGTTCCACTGTATTTAACATTAATACCCTGTATCTTTTTTAAAAATTTGTGCATGTTTATGTTTGGCTCCATACACATACATGTTACATTCAGATCTCAGTATCTTTATAGCAAGTATTAAGGATAGGGAGGATATCTGGTGAAGTCACCAAATTTCCAAATCACTGATGCCAGCAAGTTATTCAGGCGGAAAAATATCACTGTGTGTTATCCAACAGCTAATTTCGGTTAGGTCAGGATAAGTTTGCATATACCAGGTAAGTTCTTGCCAATAATTTTACTAAATTTATATATATAATACAATATAATTTTTATTTCTCTGCAAAGGTTACAATGTGTGATTTACATTTTATAAAATGTTGTTAAGTACAAAGAAAGCCACTAACATGCCTTAGCATTTTGGGCAGACTAATCCTAATGTTACAGGTCTACTACTTAATTAAAACTAGACATAGTTATAGAATGGTAAATTTTAATTATTCATTATTTTACCTTATTACTAAATTTTAATTATTCATTATTTTACCTTATTATTAAATTTTAATTATTCATTATTTTACCTTATTATTAAATTGTAATTATTCATTATTTTACCTTATTATTAAATTTTAATTATTCATTATTTTACCTTATCACTCTAAAGTAAGGCAGTCAAAAATTTTATAATTAACAAGATTTATAGTACTGTAATAAGGTAGCAAAAAACAAACAAATAACAGTATGTATACACAAATAACCCACACATAAAAGAGAGAAGCTTTTTTGTTATTTAACAGTATGTATACTACAATTAGTACAATTTACAATGTTACAACAGTACAATTTTAAGTATGCATTAATGTTTTAAGATGATCTAGCGGTCCTAAATTTCGGGGGATTTTTTTGAGTTGTTCAAACTTTATTTTATATTATTTTATACCTTTATTTCTACAAGTACATGTACAAGGTATACAGGCCTAACTGACATCAATGACTTACTATTATATAGAAAGCCACTTGTTATGCAGAGCATTTTGGGCAAATTAGGTCAATTTTGTCCTGGGATGCGACGCACACCAGCCGACTAACACCCAGGTACCCATTTTACTGATGGGTGAACATAGACAACCGGTGTAAGGAAAGACGCCCAATATTTCAACCCTCGCTGGGAATTGCACCTGGACCTTCGCTGCATGAAGCGAGAGCTTTTACCGCCTGGCCACAGGTCACTGGTTGAATGATTTAGAATAGTGTCAGTATGATGAGATGATTTTTAAGTATAACCTTAAATTGATTGGCAGGCAGGGGACCTTTTGCTGGTTTAGGCAATGAAATCCAGATTTAGGACCCTTTATGTGTACTGTATTTTTGCATAGGGTGAGATGGACACTGAGGGATGTCGAAGAACTGTTCAGCTGCAGAAAAAATCACACTTCTCCTGACCAATCAGTGACTTGGGAATGTCAGCAATATGGCTGGTATTCATAGGGAGTCAGAACCAATTATACTTTGTATTTGTAGCTTCTACAAGCTTGAGAGCAATAAATATACAAACAATTCACTTTGTAAGGTGGAAGCTAAGTTATTAATTCCGACTGTTTTGGATTATAACCTGGGGAATAAACTCATAGGACTCCAATGAAATGCTCAACTTTCTTGTGCTTTCCTGTGTGAATAAAATCTAATATGAATTTTGAATTAGTTATACCAGTATTATTTAACTATAAAGACAACATATACTGGTATATAATATATATGAGTACGTGTACTAAGTAAAGTTTTCTTGCTTCAGTAATCTGATACCCCACATTCAATTCAGCCCAAGCAGAAATGCCTTGTAAATAAAAGGCCCAAAAATCTGGAACTCGTGGAACCTATACCACGAACCACCCAATGAACACTTATAAAAATATTGTTAATGTAACCATCTATAAATTTAGCCTGCATAGAATTTACTCTAAAAAATAGAAATTGGACAAGCTTTTCCCCAGAAGTTATTATTTCATTCATGGGGAGTTCTAAACTCGTAGGGGTCAATCTGTGTGAAAGAAATAGATGCATTTAGGCTCGATCCAAGGAAGGGAAGAACACGTTGAATACCTTGGATCAAGAAAACTCCTTAGCGAGGAAAAGAAAAGTATATAAAAGTCACCCCCAATTAATTTGCCTCCAAAAGGCAAGTGAAACAACCTACCCTCTCCACAAAAAAAAAAAAATCTGGAAAATTCTCTATAAACAATCCTGGAAGAACGAGATAATACCAGGGATGATGCTCGACCTCATTGTTTGCAGCAATGTTGTTATGAAAGTTTTAAGGGCTCTTACAGTTCACAGAAAAAAGCTTCACCTCCCGGTTTAGGATAAGATTTTAATGAAATTTGCTAACATAACATAAAATGGTATTTAGGGCATACACATGTTATGGGAACATAAAAAGTACATTATGTAGCTTTAACTTAGGATAATCCAATGAATTCAGTGTACCTTATTTCCTTGGGGGGTCCCTATATTTCCACTAGAAACCCCAATGGTAGGAAATACTAAAGGGACATGGCCACATGCAATGACTTACCACTGTTTTATAGAAGGCGTTTCGGTTTTGGAAATGACCACTTGAAGATCCCTGGCTCGAAACATATTAGTAAGTTTATTTAGGTACAGGTACACATAAGAACAATTACCATGTCTAGTAACATATATGCAAATTGCCTAGGATGTGAAAATTTGTCTGGACTGCCTCCAAGTGAGTCGCCTACCCTGGCAAGGTCTGTTGACACCGAGCTCCGAGGTCGGTACCCTCAGCCCCACAAGTGGCTTATAGGACAGATTTTCATAAATGACTGATGTTGCAAGAAACCTCGCCTGCATGCATGTTTAAAGGACTAACTTACTTGGAGTTGCAGCATATTACCTGGAGTTTACCTGGAGAGAGTTCCGGGGGTCAACGCCCCCGCGGCCCGGTCTGTGACCAGGCCTCCTGGTGGATCAGAGCATGATCAACCAGGCTGTTGCTGCTGGCTGCACGCAAACCAACGTACGAGCCACAGCCCGGCTGATCAGGAACTGACTTTAGGTGCTTGTCCAGTACCAGCTTGAAGACTGCCAGGGGTCTGTTGGTAATCCCCCTTATGTGTGCTGGGAGGCAGTTGAACAGTCTCAGGCCCCTGGCACTTATTGTATGGTCTCTTAACGTGCTAGTGACACCCCTGCTTTTCATTGGGGGGATGGTGCATCGTCTGCCAAGTCTTTTGCTTTCGTAGTGAGTGATTTTCGTGTGCAAGTTCGGTACTATTCCCTCTAGGATTTTCCAGGTGTATATAATCATGTATCTCTCCCTCCTGCGTTCCAGGGAATACAGGTTTAGGAACCTCAAGCGCTCCCAATAATTGAGGTGTTTTTTTCTCCGTTATGCGCGCCGTGAAAGTTCTCTGTACATTTTCTAGGTCGGCAATTTCACCTGCCTTGAAAGGTGCTGTTAGTGTGCAGCAATATTCCAGCCTAGATAGGACAAGTGACCTCAAGAGTGTCATCATTCAAATTCAAATTCAAATTCAAAGTTTATTCTCTATAAGGAATACAATGCGATTTACAGAATTTGGTTATTGTTTGTCTACATTAGTAAAATTGTGTTACTGAGTGACCACTAGCACGCTTAGCCATTGCTAGGCGATTCGGCATACTAAGTTTATTCTTAAATTGTAAAAATTTACAAATTATGAGGTAAGTCTGGTATTTATGGATAAGTGACTAAGTACTAGTTTGTGAGTTTAGCAATGTGAAAGCCTTTTTGTTTTGCACAGTACATAGTTTCAGTATTGGAGTAATCACAGATTCATTATTTAAAAGACTGTAGATAAATTATTTCTGTTTATGGTCAAATAGTGAGTGAGTGTAAGTGTGAACACCAGGTGTATTCCGTGGTAGTTAGTTGACGGGGTGTATCAGGAGATAAGATGTTTTCTAATGGTAGTTATTGAAGTTGATGAATGTGTCTGCAGTTCTAAGAGTTCTCAGTAGGTATGCCAGATGTTAGGGCCTTTGACATACATTGGAATTTTTTGTAACGTTTAGTCGGACACGGGAATGTTCGAAGAGATGTTTGTGTCTGGTGTGATGCCTGTGGTTCTGCTGTTCACCAACTATCCAAGAAAGCGTTTTAGGTCAGGTTGATATTAGATTTTAAGGCCCTGTAGATATATATTGCACAGTAGTAAGTGTGGATAGTACTGAACTGGAGTAAGTTTAGATCTATGACTAAGTTGGGGGGGGGGGTGTTGCCAGGGATGGGATTTAGTGATTAATCTTACTGCAGCTTTTTGTTGGGTTATTATTTGGCTTAGTGTGTGTTTGCTGCAGTTTGATCCCCAAGCACAAAGATACATAGGTGAGGTAAGGATAAATAAGTGAGTGGTATGTGTCCAGGAGATGGGCATTTTGCGCGGCACGTAGTAACGTATCTTGGAAGAGGATCCCAACCGATTTTTAGGATACTTTTTTGTGATATATGCTGGATATGGTGCTGAAATTCAGGTTGTTGTCAAGGTATAAGCCTAGGAAACTTTCCGCGCATTATTTCTGGTACTTAGAGTGTGTCAAATCTTAATCTTAAATTGTGCATCTCCTGCTCTGCTTACCAAACATAATAGCGTTTTGTCAGTGTTAAGCTTAAGTTATAGGCTGTCATCCAGAGTCGATATTTTAAATCAGCTCCTCATTCACATGGTGTTGAGGGAGGCAGATTCGGGTGAGAGATGACATAAGTCGTGTCAACAGCAAAGAGAATGGGTTTATCAGGTGTTGGGATACGATGGAGAAGGTCATTGATGTATATGAGAAGAGCAAGGATCAAGGCTTGGCCTCCTCAGTTTGAAGGTTCTCATTATCCTCCTGCATTTTCTAGCAATGCGATTGCTACAATGTTCTGGTCCTTGAAGGTGAGATCAACACAAAATGGTATACAATACCGAGACAGGTTGTTAGGTAAGACACAAATTGCAACAGTTAGACAACTTTTATTCCTAAACTTATTTCGCCCTACATAGTAGCTTATCAGTCGAAATACAGAAAATAGGCAGGAACATAGAGCTTGAAGCGATGGATCAGTCCCAGTCACCTTGTAGTCGTAGAATTTGAGGTTGTCAGTCCCTCGGCCTGGAGAAGTACCATTTTCCATAGTCAGGAACTATCTAAGATCAAGCGAACAGTGCGGATACATAATACTGTCGGAAGAGAGTTGCATAGTTAAGTAGTAGAAGTAGTGAGCATTTAACACTGAAAGGTCCATGTCCTCTCTCAGATCCCTCACTTCTCACATGAAAAGCTTGTCCAAGGTGTTTTCTGTACAAGAGCCATGTGTTGAGCAGTGTCCTGACAAGATGAACCCAAAAACAACAAAAAGGTAGACAAACGACAGTTGTTGGTAAGACACATATGGCAACAGTTAGAACAACTTTATCCAGGAACGTTTTCGCCTACACAGTAAGCTTCTTCATCGAATACAGAAAAAGCAGGAACAGTAGAGATGTGAAACATGTGAATCAGTCCATTACCCCATGTAGTCGTAGAAATTTGAGGTTGTCAGTCCCTCGGCCTGCGAGAAGTTCAGTTCCATAGTCAGGAACTATCTGAATATCAAGCGACAGTGCGAGCTTAAATACAGTCGAAGGAGAGGTGGCCATCAGTAGTATTAGTGTAGTAAGTAGTAGTGTAGTAGTAAGTAGTAGTAGTCGCTTTGATCTTCAGATAGTTCCAGACTATGGAACTGAAACTTCTCCAGGCCGAGGGGACGACAACCTCAAATTCTACGACTACAAGGGGGAAGGACTGATCACATCGACCATCCACTCTCATACAGTTCCTGTCCTATTTTCATGTATTCGACTGAAGAAGCCTATCTGTGTAGGCGAAACGTTTCGGAATAAAGTTTGTCTAACTGTTGCATATGTGTCTTATACCTAACAACTGTCGGTATTGTATACCATTTTGATGTTCCATCTTTCAGACACTGCAACACAAAGCGGCATCTTGGTACAGAAACCACCTTGGACAACTTTCAAGTGAGAAGTGTTGGTCTGAAGGGACATGACCTTTCAGTGGTTACATACTCACTACTACTACTACTACAATGCACCTCTCCTTCCGACAGATATTTAAGTCTCCGCACTGTCGCTTGAATCTTCAGATAGTTCCTGACTAAGGAACTGAACTTCTTCCAGGCGAGGACTGACAACCTCAAATTCTACGACTACATGGTGTGGACTGATCACATCGTCTTCACATCTCACTTTCCTGCCTATTTTCTGTATTCGACTGCAGAACCTACAGTGTAGGACGAACGTTTCGGAATAAAGTTAGTCTAACAGTTGCATATGTGTCTTTACCTACCAAGTGAGATCCTCCGACAATGATCACTCCAGGTCTTTGACGTTGTGTTTCGCTCCTATTTTGTGGCCAGAATTTGATTTTGTACTCTGATGAAGATTAAATTTCCTCATTGTTTACCATATCTGATAATTGAAAATTACTCATCGTTGACTCATATTGTGTTCTGCAGCCCCCTGAAAAGATTTGGTTGATGGTCCGCCTGGAGCTTTGCAGTGTCTGCAATGGAAGACACTGTCATGCAGATTCGGGTGTCATCTGCAAAGGAAACACGTGCTGTGCTGAACATCCTTGTCTATGTCGATTTAGGAATGAGGAAGCAAGATGGTACGAGTACTGAGCCTGTTTAACAGAGCTTATCCACCGTAGCTGCCTCGGACTTTACTCTGTTTGACGACAACACTCTGTGTTCTGTTTAATGAGGAAATTATAGATCCATCGACCTACTTTTTCCTGTTAATTCCTTTAGCACGCATTTATGTGCGCTAATTACGCCATGGTCCCACTTTGTCGAAGCTTTGCAAAGTCTGTATATCTTACATCCTGCATTCTTTTTGTGTCTAGTGCATAAGGACCTTGTCTGTAGTGATCCAATAGTAGAGACAGACAGGAGCGACCTGTTCTAGATAACCCCAATGTTAGCCCTGGGTTGTGTAACTGATGGGTTTTTTCAGATGGTTGTTGATCTGCTTCTTAGGACCCCTTTCAAAGATTTTATATGATATGTATGTTAGTGCAAATGGTCTGTATTCTTTGCTGTTAGCTTTACTTGCCCCCTTTGTGGAGTGGGGGCAATGTTCTGTTGTATTTAGTACTGTGGGACGACCCCCAGTGTCCATGCTCCCTCTCCATAGGATAGGAAAAGGCTCGTGATAGGGTGCTTCTGCAGTTCTTGATGATCACAGAGTTCCCATGAGTCTGGCCTGGGCAGAGTGCCATGGGCATGTCATTTATCGCCTGTTCGAATTCATTTGGCGTCAGGATAACATCGGATAGCCTTGTGGTTAATCAAATTTTGTGGCTCGCTCCATAAAAAAATCATTTTGAACTTCGACTCTCCAGTCTGTTAGCGGCTTGCTAAAAACAGATCTCATAATGGGACATGAGAAGCACACTCATTTCCTTGCTGTTCCATCTGTGTAGACCCATCTTGTTTAAGTAGGGCCCATACTGGACGTTGTTCCGCGATTTTTGATTTGCATAGAGAAGAAATACTTTGGTTTTCTTTCGATTTTCCATTTATGGCTTTTATATTCTTTTCTTCCCGATTCCTGACTCCTAAAGTATTCTTTAAGCTTAAGTTCGATGCTTGCTATTTCATCTGACCAGTGTCACCCTCCGCATTTCAGATATATTGACCTCTTTATAGCCGCTCTGTTATTCTTTTCCGTCTCCTGTAAAACGAGCGCGCCTGTCCTCTTTCTGTTTTACATCTACACCTCCTTTTTCTAGAGGAATAAGCCTTGTGCATTTATCGAGTGCCCTCCACCGAGTTTAATCTGTTCTAGCATAAGTTTGGGGTCAGTGTTTGTTTTAGTATCTCTTCCCAGCATATATCGGTTAGGACATGTTTAACTTGGTCCCACCTTATGATTTTTTGTTTATTGAAGATTGAATTTGGTGAATGCTCCCTCTGACTAATCTCAATATGACGTCTGGGCTCCGCGCATACAAAGACTGAACTCAATAATGTTGTGAACATCTGAGTATATTTGTATTTGATAATGGAGACATTCTTATCAGATCATCATTGTTAGTTTTTTGAAGATGATGTCTAGTGGTATTCTCAGTCTAGTAGGCTCATATTATGCTGGATTAAATTGAATTTTGTGCAGAGATTTAAAAGCCCGCGTGAGTGGTGAAGTTTTACATCAGAGCTCCTCCTGGTGTTTTATTTACTGCGCAACAATATTTATTTCTATATACCTCCATTTTAGGTGCCTAAGTTGAAATCCCCCAGGAGCAAGATGTTTGGGTCGCAGAGCTGGAAGATTTTCCAAGACAGTGTCAAATTTAACAGCTGTTTCCTGGAATTGCTGGGATGTTGCATCCAAGGCTTGAAGACCTACCACAATGAGTAGGTTTTGGTTCTCGGAACCTTTAACTGCGAAAACTTCCACTACATCATATTGAGGCATTAGCAGTCTGTGCAAACAAAGTGACACTGCAATGTACAGGGCACAACCCCCCCCCCGGGCCTTTTGGCCTGTTCACTCTGTCACATCTGTAAAGGTTGTAACCTGGGATCCATATTTCCGTGTCCAAGTGATCCTTTCTAGTGGGTCCCAGTGAAAGCCGCGAACATTGCCATTGCCTCAGCAAGCATTCACGGATGAAAGTATTTTGTTTTTTTTTTTATTTTGTTTTTTTTTTTTTTTTTTTTTTTTGGTTGTTTGTTCTGGCTTTAGACCCTGTATAATTGCCAAGCAAGAATGTTAATCGGGGCTGGTGGTATATTGTTGGTACTGGGGGGGGGGGATTTTTTTTTCCGCATTAGTATCTGTATCTGTTTGGTTTGGAGTGGGATGCCATCGACTGTGGGTTCCACTCTCAGGAATGAAACTTGATTTGGTGTATACGATTTCTGCACTTCCTGCAGTTTTTTTTTCCTTCTGGCACTAAACAACCTCTCCCTCTTGAGATGCTGTGCTAACCAGGTTTTCCCAACTGCCTGGATGTTTTTGTATCTTTTTTGTCCGCCTTTAGATGGAATGCCTCAATTTTAAGTTAATAGCAACAGTCTTTCCTGTACTGAGAGGTACAACAGTTCAGGTACGAAGCTTACAGGAATGAGTTTGCATTTCCAGTTGCATAATGGGCAGGCACTTTCTTAGGGTGGTCCATAAGTTTCACGTCCCATCTGTTTTTCCAGATTTCCCAGCCAGCAGATTACCGAGTGCATAGTATGTGCACAGGCCTTGGTTTCCGTTTGCCTTGGTTTCTGTGACTGAATTCGCCTGTTGGTGCATGTTTCCCTGTCTTACTTCTATCCTCCCTACACCAACAATGGAGCTCCCAAAAACAGTTGTTTTTGGTAATATAATCCTCACTATTGGCTAGTGGGAGTCCACTGTTTGCTAATTACCTGCGGTATTTCTAGTTTTGGCAATATGTGCTTTTAACCTTATCTTTGAACTACACTTGTTTCCCTACTATGGGCACCTGTCCCCTATGCGGGTCATTTATATGTATACCTTTCCTGCGTATAATTCCCGACTACCTGACAAAATCTCCAGCTTCACCATTACTGTCTCCCAAGAGAGAAAGTAAAAATATAACTTTTGGTAAACTGTGTCTAGCATTAGGAATAATAGAAAGGAGAAGAAGTATAATAATGAAACGATTGTCTATAGAATGCATTAGAAGCTGAGTAGATCTAATAACCCACTAAGAAAACAAGAACGTAGTAAGTATGTTTATAGGAGCAACTTGCAATGTGAACAGACTGACAGATTTGTAAGTGGCCAGGCTTAGGCTTGGTTAACAAGAACTTCTGGCAGTTTTGTGAGACACACTGATGATGATCAAACTAAATGTAAATTAGGTGATCAGGCATATGGTCACTCTCTTGAACACTATGTGCTAAATTGTCCACTCATTGAGGAATGGCAGATACAGACAGTATAATAACCTATGTGAACATGTCAATATATCTATAATGAAAATAAGATACCAAGATATACTAAGCAAATTCCTAAATTTGCTTGTAACAGATAAGGGAACTATAGATATGTAGATATAAATACCATAAGTATTCCTGTTAACCCTTTGGGCCTAGTTCCTACCCTTTTGTGTATCCATATGCTGCTCGCGCTACCGTCCACAGGATGGATAAGGGGTGCACAATAAACTAGCCACTTCGGTGGCAAATTCCTAAAATCTAATCTGTCTCCAAGTCAGCATCCTCAGCTTCACCAATACTGTCTCCCAGGACAGCTCTCCAGCTTCACCAATACTGGTCTCCCAGGACAGCACCTCCAGCCTTCACCATTACTGACTCCCAGGACAGCACCTCCAGCTTCACCATTACTGTCTCCCAGGACAGCAAAACAATTCAGCCCCACATTATCTACTGGACTACCAGGACATCATCTCCATCCTTAACAGTTTTCAGACCTAACGATGCAATATCAAGGGCAGTACATTCAGCCCAGACTTTTATGTTCCCCAACTTGTTTTGTAGAAAAGAGCTTCCATGGTTTTCTATGAAAGCAGCTTTGATGTGACCTCTTTTAATAACCCTTGTGATTTTAGTCCACAGATTTATCTCATATTGGGCATACCCAAAAACACTTCCCTCTTTTTTAAATACTGCTTAGTAGCTAAGTCTTGATATCTGCACAAGGGGCGTGACACAAATTTCCACAAAAATAGACAATTTATATCATGTGGAAGCCCGTTGTTTGACTGACCACAGACTACACAACAGCTTCATAATGATTGGAATGGTTTGATTTACGCAGTTCTATTAGCAAACCTCTATGAATCTTCTATACATAACCTCCTAATGAAGCTCTAGAGCTATTTGAATGTCTGTTTTTCAAACTGTTTTTTTGTATATTGGACGCTTACCGTGCACGTCCTGTATACATTTAATGTTTGTGTTTTTAAAAGGGCGGCCTACACCCCATCCGTTTACAGTCAGCTTTAATTTTCCAACGAAACCGTTTGAAACCAGTCAAGGTTCGGACCAGGCCACGGGTTCGGACTATCCAGGGTTCGACGCAGACAAGGTTCGTACCAGAGTCGTTCTGATCTGGATCATTGGGACACTTATAAACCATACTGTCGATATTTGACTAACACATTAAGGATCTACTGGGGAAATTTTTTAATCTACCGAGTAATCTGTGATATTGATTGATACAAAAGTATAACTTGCGTGTTTGAAGAGCCGGTGGACTGCTGGCAACTCCTACAATGACGAAAACGGTCGACCTCCCCCCTTGATTTTATCATCGCTGTACTAGCTTTTCTAGTTTTTTTTTTCCGTCTCCACCACAATAAATGCTATATTATCACTATAGTTGACTGGTGCAAATTTTGGAGGAAGGACGCTTTTTCTGTAGTAATAATTGCTTCTCGTTGTGTATATTGCGACCGCTGGTAACTACAGGTTATATGAAATTCACAGTAATGTCTGGTATTTCAAGAAAAAGAAACTAATAAATCACTCCACTCCACTAAGTACCATTATAATACTGGTAAGTTGCTACTACAACACTGTATTCTGCTATTCACTGGTATCCAGCTCCTGCACCCAACATCTTGCTCCTGGGGGATTTCAACTTAAGGCACCTAAAATGGAGGAATATAGCAAATAATATTGTTGCAGTAATAACACCAGGAGGCAGCTCTGATGAAAACTCACACTCACACGAGCTTTTAAATCTCTGCACAAAATTCAATTTAAACCCAGCAAATAATAGAGCCCAACTAGACTGGAGAAAATACACTAACCTCATCTTCACTAACCAATGATGATCTGATAAGAAAAGTACCATATCAAAAACAATAATACACAGATTCACAACATAAAAGAGGTTCAGGACATGTATGCGTGGAGGCCCCAATAACCGACAAAATGAGACTAGTCACGAGGGAGCTATCACCAAATTCAACTTCAATACAAAAACATAAAGTGGACCAGTAAACCAAAGTCCTAACCGATATAAGCTGAAGATACACTAAGCAACATAGACCCCAACTTATGCCTAGAACAATTAACTCGGTGGCACTCGAGTATGCCACAAGGCTTATCCCTAAGAAAAAGAGTAGGAGTAGATGTAAAATAGAAAACAAAGGAGTCGCTCCCTTTACGGCGACGGAAAAGAAAAACAGAGCGGCTAAAAGAGTCAAAATCTCTGAAATGAGCGTAGGGAGAACACTGGTCAAGAGAAATAGCAAGCTCGAACTTAAGCTAAAAGAATCCTTTAGGAGTCAGTAAATTCGCGGGAAGAAACTAAAAGCCATAAATGAAATCGAAAGGAAACCCAAAAGTATATCTTTCTCCTATGCAAATCAAAATCGAGAAACAACGTCCAGTATTTGGCCCCTACATAAACAAGATGGGTTCCC
Source organism: Cherax quadricarinatus (assembly GCF_026875155.1). Taxonomy (NCBI): domain Eukaryota; kingdom Metazoa; phylum Arthropoda; class Malacostraca; order Decapoda; family Parastacidae; genus Cherax; species Cherax quadricarinatus. The sequence goes on along the minus strand of NC_069411.1, from coordinate 18,284,668 downwards.
TACACAGATGACCAGCAAGGAAATGAGTGAGCTCCAAGTCCCAATATGACTCAGTTTTAGCAAGCCGCTAACCAGATGAGAGTCGAAGATCAAAATGAATTTTTATAGAGAGAGCCAAAAAATTTGATTAACACAAGCCTATCGATGTTATCCAGACGCCAAATGACTTCGAACAAGGCGATAAATGACATGCCCCAATGCACCTGCCCAGGGCCAGACTCAATGGAACTCTGTGTTCAATCGAGAACTGCAAGAAGCCCCTATCACGAGCCTTTTCCATCCTATGGAGAGGGACATGACACGGGGGTCGTCTCGTTACAAAAAACAACAGACATAGCCCCACTCCACAAAGGGGCAGTAAAGCAATAGCAAAGAACTACAGACCAAAGCACAACATCCCATATCATAAAAATCTTTGAAGGGTTTTCTAGAAGCAAATCACCAAAAACCCCCCCATCTAGAAAACCCATCAAGTTGACACAACAGTCCCAGGTACTATGGGTTTAGAACAGTCGCTTCCATGTCTGTCTCAACTATTTGATCACAACGACCAAGGTCCTAAATGCACTAGAGACAAAAGAATGCAGATGTAAAATATAACAGACTTAGCAAAAGCCTTCGACAAGTGTGACCATGGCGTAATAGCGCACAAAAATGCGTGCTAAAGGAATAACAGGAAAAAGTCGGTCGATGGATCTATATTTTCCTCACTACTAACAGCAGAGAGTAGTCGTCAACAGAGTAAAGTCCGAGGCAGCTACGGTGAAAAAGCTCTGTTCCAACAAGGGCATACAGTACTCATAAGCTCCCATCTTGTTCCTCATCCTCATATCCCGACATAGACAAGATGTATCAGCCACAGCACCGGTCCTTCCTTTGCAGATGACTCCCGAATCTGCATGACAGTGTCCTTCCATTGCAGACACTGCAAGGCTCCAGGCGACATCAACCCCAAATCTTTCAGTGGTGCTGCGGAAACAATATGAAGTTCAACGATGAGAAATTTCAATTACTTAGATAGGAAAATGAGGAACTTAAATCTTCATCCAGAGTACAAAACAAATTCTGAGGCACAAAATAGGGAGCGAAACCCCACGTCAAAGACCTGGGAGTGATTATGTCGGAGGATCTCACCTTCAGGACATACACATTGTTATCAATCGCATCTGCAGCAAAAATGACAGGATGGATAATGAGAACCATCAAAACTCGGGAGCCAAGCCCATGATGACACTCTTCAGGTCACTTGTCTATCTAGGCTGGGAATATTGCTGCACTCTAACAGGCACCTTTCAAGGCAGGTGGAAATTGCCGACCTAGAAAATGTACAAGAACTGTTCAACGGCACGCATAACGGAGATAAAACACACCAATTACGGAGCGCTTGAGATTCTAAACCGTATTCCCTGGAACGCAGTGAGGGAGAGATACATTGAATTATAACCCCTGGAAATCCTAGAAGGGACCAGTACCGAACTTGCACCACGAAATCACTCACTACGAAGCAAAGACTTGGCAAGACGATGCACCATCCCCCCAAAGGAAAAGCAGGGGTTGTCATTTCTACAAGTTAAGAGACCATACAAAAGTGTCCAGGGGCCCGAGACTGTTCAACTGCCCTCCCAGCACACATAAGGGGATTACAACAGACCCTGGCAGTCTTCCAGCAGCACTGGACAAGCACCTAAATTCAGTTCCTGGATCAGCCGGGCTGTGGCTCGTACGTTGGTTTGCGTGCAGCCAGCAGCAACAGCTGGTTGATCAGGGGCGATCACCAGAGGTCTGGTCCAGAACCGGGCCGCGGGGCGTTGACTCCCCGAAACTCTCTTCCAGGTAAACTCCAGGTAAACTCCAGATTAATCGAGTAATATATATATACATAAGCTAACCAGGAAGATTATTAAAAAACAGCTGACCCTGTGGTAAGTTTCTGGCGACTTCTGGCACCCTGCCTCATAGGCATATCACGTTCATATACAAAATTTCACCGTTTTCACAAATGACACTTTAGCCTTTATCATCAATATACTAGGGAGCCACTGTAGTAACACATACAACAAGTATACTCAATTTATCAGGGAAACTTTCTTCCTCTGACAACAAAAGTACAATTAATATTTATTTATTTCACACGGGACACAGGCCCTAATATTCCCCTCTGGCATAAACTCTGTCTGAGGTATGCCCACTAATTCTCCTTTTTTGACTCAGTATATAATGTTTTTCCGCCCAAGATTTGGTTCCAGCGCTAGAGGGATGTATCGTAATAGGATTGATGACACAAAATTAAAAAGTTCTGCACTAAAGTAGCGACCGTGAAAACACCAGAAAACCCGGAGCACAACGAGGCACGCTGACACTGTCACACTGTCCACACTGATCTTCAACCTCCCTCAGTCTCGGCTGAGTAGTTGAGGGGAGTAGACGTGTGCTGGGGATCTGGACCTACTCATTCGCAGGCCTACCCATGTTTCTCCCGACTGATAAGTCGTCCATTAAAACACAAAACAGTAGGAAAGACAGCTTCAGTGTTTGGGAGAACTCTTATTGGCTAGCTGTGACTAATGATATACCTAGTGAAACACTGGAAATACTTTTCCTTTTTGCAAAGGCCCTCACAGGCCTCTGCTTCCCCTCTGCCTTTCATTTGACCTCAGCCTTTCGCCTCTATCAACATACAGTGTAGAGGCGAATTTTTGCCTATCCACTGCTACTCGAGCATCCTCTCAAAATGCTCACAACTCATCGCTTTTAAACACCTGAGTGAATAACGACAGTGTGCCGTCCTACGTGGAGTTGGTAACCCAGGTGTCCACACACTTGAAAAAATTCGTCTTTCCACTCCAAGACACGTGTGATGAGTAGTTCCAGCAAGTTTGGAGTAGATAACATCTTAAACTAGTATTTGCAGTGTTTGATACCTCTGAGAAAGTCTGCCTCAGCCTGTGACCTTGAGCGAGGCACTGCTCACCTGCCTGAGACTTTCGCCCATATTGACTATGTGAAGAAAGGCGAATGTGCGTGCTCAGTTACCCCTGCTGTTCTCCTGTATCCCCAACTCTCCGCCTTTAAACTCAGCCGTTCGCCTCTATCAACGACGTGCAGTGTAGGGGTTGTATTTTGCTGCCCCGTGGTACTCGAATATGTGAGTTCCGCAAGTGCTGCGATTTGTTGTTAACTATTTGCATGAGTGGATTACGCTGACTTAGGACATTGTGCTACCATTCAGTACCTACGTAGGCTTTAAAATGATTGAGGAATGTCTGGCCTGCGGGGTGACTTTGAAAATGGCACTATAAAGACCGCATACCACTTACACCCATACTGCATGTGTCTAGTGAGGTGAATATCCCTTCTCGACTTTCCTATTCACCGGTATCCCTTAACTCGTCGCCATTATCTACATATGGGAAAGGGCGAGTTTAGCTGATCCAGGCCAAACAGCGCCCCCAAGCCAGCCAGTGAAGGCCAAGGGCTACATCTGTTCTGAATCCCGAATGCCTTTGTGAACGTTCTACAGTGTTCTGGTCGTACCTTCGGTGTTGTGAGAACTAGTTCTTATGTAGTGAAAATTTGTCTGTCATTCCAAGACACGTGTGCTAGATGTGTTAAGTGCTGTGGGTTTGGAGTAACCAGAGACCAAACAAAACGTTACTCGTCAATCCTAACCAGCCTGATAAGAAGGCAAAAAAAATTGTATTATGAGAACAGATTATCCAACTTTCGAGGTGATATAAAAAAGACCTGGAAAACCCTATCAGAAATTCTGGGAACAAAAAAGATATCACGAAATAGCGAAATAAAATTAGCAAAAACAGATGAACCCCAACTCCCACCAACAGAAACAGCAAACAGACTCAATGATTTCTTCTCCACTATTGGACAAAACCTTGCCAAAAAAATCCCAAGCTCAGATACCCCACCAAATGACTACCTCACCGGCAACTACCGAACACACTGTTCTAGCTCCGACTAACCCATACGAAGTCTCCCTTATTATCAACGCACTAAAAAACAAGGCAGGAGATTTAAATACCTTACCACCCCTTATATACAAAAAAGTGTCACAAGTGCTATCACCAATCTTTGCAACACTCTTTAACAAATCCATTGAATCCTCCACCTTCCCTACAGTACTCAAAATAGCAAGGGTCACCCCGATCCACAAAGGAGGAGAACAAACAGATTGAATAACTATAGGCCAATATCCAACTTACACCCTCTCTCAAAAATCTTCGAAAAATTAATTCATAAACGAATCTTACTCCTACCTTATCTCCAAAACATACTCAACCCCTGCCAATTTGGATTCAGGCCTAATAAAAATACTAATGATGCTTTTATACACATGCTAGAACATATATACACTGCAATAGAAAAAAAAGAAAGTCCCACTGGGGTCTTCATTGACTTACGTAAAGCTTTTGATACATTTGACCATGACTTGCTCCACGTAAAATTGTCACACTATGGTATAAGAGGGCACTCCCTCAACTACCTCAAGTCTACCTCAGCAACAGAAGGCCAATATGTGTACGCAAATGGGGCAAACTCTTCTGCACAACCAATTACAGTTGGTGTCCCACAGGAAGTTTTCCTTGGCCCTCTTCTCTTTCTCCTATACATAATGACCTTCCAAATGCTTCGCAATTACTCAAACCCACACTATTTGCAGATGACACTACATACGTCTTCTCTCACCCGAGCCCAGTCACGCTAGCCAATACTGTAAATACCAAATTTACAGAAAATATCTACCTGGATGAGGACTAACAAACTTAACACAAACATTGACAAAACCTACTTCATTCAGTTTGGTAACAGAGCAACAGATGTCCCTCTTAACATAATGTTTAAGTGGATCACCTATCACAAAACTAACAGAGGGAAAATTCTTAGGAATCCCCCTGATAATAAGACTCAAATTTCATACACATATACATAAAATTTCTAAAAAAATTTCCAAGACTGTAGGCATACTATCGAAGATACGGTACTATGTTCCACAGTCACCCCTCCTGGCCCTATATCACTCTCTTATTTACCCCTATCTCACCTATGGAATTTGTGCATGGGGCTCAACAACAATTAACATCTCAGACCACTAATTACCCCAAAAAAAGGGTGCAGTTAGAATGATAACAAATTCTCACTACAGACAGCACACTCCACCAATATTCAATACACTAAACCTACTCACCATACAAAACATCCATACTTATTACTGCACCTATTACATACATAGAACACTTAACTCTGATATTAACCCTCCCCCCAAACAATCTCCTTTCCAACCTCAACAGAACACATGACCATAACACAAGGCACAGATCACCTTTGATGTTCCTCGTGTCCATCTCACACTATGCAAAAACTCAATGCACATAAAAGGGCCCCAAAATCTGGAATTCATTACCTGTAAATATAAAAAAAACACAACCTGTTTATAAATTCAAGTCTTTCTCAAAGATTACTTACTCACCCAAAACCAAATAAATACTGAATAACTGAACATTATAAATTGTATATCTTAAATGTTTCTCACCCAAATTTTATCACATAAATGTTAAACCTAAAAACCCAATCTAACTTTATTATTTTTTAAAAACACTACCTAACAGAATCACTACTAACTGAATGCAGCCATATGACCTGTCTTTGTAATACTCACTTGTGCTTTATAGTTATCTGTTTACATTAATGTTTTATTCACTGATCTCATCATTGCTTAGTAGCAGCGCTGTATAGTCCTTGTGGCTTAGCGCTTCTTTTTGATTATAATAATAATAATAATCTTGCTTAGTTAATCTAAGTTAATTTTAAGCCAGCCCGTAATGCTATGCATAGTATAAGTTTGGTTTTGGGATACTGCTTTTATCTGTATTTTTTTGTACCTCTGTATGTGTGCACAAATTGGAAATAAATAAATAAATAAATAAATAAATTAACAAGTAGTACAGGGTTGGGAACTCGAGACGACTGTGGGCCCAGTGAATGACCTTGAAAATTGCACGTGACCTGCAGGCCACTACACCCATAATTTCCTGTGTCTAGCGAGGTGAATATCCCTTCCTTGTCCCTTCTCCTTCCTCGATTTGGAACTCAGGGCCCTTCGCTCTATTTGCTTGTGGTCTAGAGGCCGTTTTTTTTGCCAGACCACATCGCTCATCTTGCGAGTGTCTCCTGTGTGCCTGCCTGCCTGCTGCAAGCAGGTGTCTGGGTGGTTGGCGCGGGCTTGGTGAGCACAGTCAAGCAAGCTTGAAAGGGGAGCACTAAAAGCTAGCCAGAACAAGCTAAGGCAGCCTGCAGTTATAGCTGTCCTAGGGGCCCAGCATGTCTGTGTATACGTTCTGCAGTGCTGCTGGGATACCAGTGTTTCCTGTAGTGGCTTTAAACAATTTGATGAGCATGCAGTGCCAAGTTCCTTAAAACATAAGATAAAATAAAATAAAATTTTGTTTGGATTTTTA
>NC_069411.1:18250527-18277698 GCF_026875155.1 Cherax quadricarinatus | reverse complement strand
CACAATAATTTCAGGGGCCCAAGACTGTTCAAACCCCCCCAGCATACATGGGGGATTCCCAACAACCCCCTGGCGTCTTCAAGAAGGACTACAGGCACCAAAGTCATACCTCCCAAACCCGAGCTGATTCGTATGTCAGTTGGTGCGGCCAGCAGTAACAGCCGGGTTGGCAGACCCTGTTTCCACCATGGGGCCCGGGCTCAGACAGAGCGCGGGGCGTTGACCCTTCCCTAATTCCAAACACGAATTCTCGCTTTATATTCAAACCACAAATTGCCCCAGATATGACATCTCCATTTCCTCCAGCCTTCTCCTCGTTGCACATTCATCATCCATGCTTCACCCCCATCAAAGGGGGGGTTGGTAAAATATTCTCTCATACATTCCCCCCCTTTTGTTCCACGGAAAAGTTCTTTTTTGTCTCCACAGACCCTAATGCACCACTCATGTTTTTTTCCCCCCTCTTTTCTATGTTTCACCTCATCCTTCATAGACCCATCTGCTGACACTTTCCACTCCTAAATATCTGAATACATCCCCTCCTCCATACTCTCTCCCTCCAATCTATACCAATCTTTTGTCCCCTAATCTTTCTGTTATCCTCATAACCTTTCTTTCCTAATTTTCCCATTTAAAAATTTTTCTTTTTTAAAACCCCTACCAAATTCATCCCCCAACCTCTGCAATTTCTTTTTCAGAATCCCCCCAAAAGCACAGTGTATCAGAAAGAGCAACTGTGACAACCCCCCTTTGTGTTTGATTTTTTATTTTTAACTCCACCCCTCTTGCCAAGACCCTTGCTTTACTTCTCTTACAACCCCTTTATAAATACGGGGACCCCCGGTTAACGTTTTTAATCCGGAAAGAGGGGAATTGTTTTGCGAAAAATCTTTATGTGAATGAATTTTCCCCATAAGAAATAATGGAAAAAAATTAATCCGGCAAGACACCCAAAAAGATAAAAAAAAAAATTTTACGACATGAAATATACTTTTTTCCTCACCAAAAAAGGAAGGTACTGCACAAAAGTAGAGTAGTCTGCAAGTATTTTTGTGATGTACTAGTCTACTAAAAAGAAAAAATGACACTTACCTTTTTTGAAGATCAGAAAAGACTGATGAGAACCTGTGTCCTGGGAGTGCCTTTTCCTCCAAGTACTGTAGGTCCTGTTTGGCATTTTCTTCCAGAACAGGCCTTATCACACTGTGTTGCCATACATTTTTTAAATCCCAAACCAAAAACCTTTTCGGGTTTAAAAATTTACCAATTGAGCCTATTTCCCGGCGTTTTTTTTTCCCCGTTCACCTGGGTGTTGTCGCTGGGGGGGTTGCATCCTGGGAGACCCAAAATTAAGGACCCCCAAAGGAAATAAATTTTGACGTCTTCGATGACACTGACTTTTTTGGGTTATCCTGGTGGCAAATCCCCTGGGGGGAATTTTTCTTTGGGATTCTCAATAAGCCACACCAACAACGGTGCTAAAAGCACAGCAGCAGCTGACGGGGTACAGCGCAACAACGATCTACAGCAGCAGAACGAGTACACAGCAACAGACGGTTACAGCAACAGACGATGCTACAACAGCAGCAGCAGCAGACGATGCTACAGCGCAGCAGCAGCTGACAGTGCAGGCAGCAGCACTTACCACCCAAAAATACGTGGTTGATTGGGGTTTTTTTACAACCTGGCCCGCTCGGGGACACGCACTCCACTTCCATACTTATCAATGATTTTTTTTTTCATCTCTATTGTAATCTCACCCTTATTGCTGTAGGGTTGGCACTAGAAGCTTTTTTTGGGGCCCATGGTCACTTATTTTCCAGAAAAAGCACCGAAAACACTGTAATAATACAAAAATATTCCGATTGTATGCTTGGATGTTACCGCGGAGGCTGGCTGGTAAAATGCCACCGGGGGAAAAACATGTGAGCGTGGCTCAGGCCGCAGATTGGACGCGTCTCGGACGAAAATCGGTAAGGGGGTTTTTAATTCGGTATTCGCGGCAAAAATTTTGCGATTAAAGTAAGCGGTTTATGCGGAATAATCGCTATGTGATGCCATCGTTATGCGGGGGTCCACTGTAACTGAACAACCATGGTGACTCACACATTTGTCTAAGGCTTATTTTTAAACTGGGAAGTAATCTCCCTTCTCTCTTACATACTCTAACCTGAGCCTCACTATACTCGTAAAACTGCTTTCAGTAATCTACTTCCTATACCGTACACCTCCCAACATCTGCCACATTGCCCCCCCCCCTATGCACCCTGTCATATGCCTTTTCCAAATTCATAAATGCCACAAAAACCTCTTTACCCTTATCTAAATATTGTTCACCTATGTTTCCCCTGTAAACACTTGGTTTACACACCCCCTACCTTTCCTAAAGCCTCCTTGTTTATCTGCTATCCTACTCTCCGTCTTACTCTTAATTCTTTCAATAATAACTCTACCATACACTTTACCAGGTATACTCAACAAACTTATTCCTCTATAATTTTTGCACTCTCTTTTATCCCCTTTGCCTCTATACAAGGAACTATGCATGCTCCCCTTGCCAATCCTAGGTACCTTACCCTTTTCCATACATTTATTAAATAATAGCAATAACCACTCCAAAACTATATCCCCACCTGCTTTTAACATCTCTATCTTTATCAAATCAATCCCAGCTGCCTTACCCCTTTTTATTCTACCCACTGCCCCCACGAACTTCCCCCACACTCACAACTGGCTCTTCCTCACTCCTACAAGATGTTATTCCTCCTTGCCCTATACACGAAATCACAGCTTCCCTATCTTCTCAACATTAACAATTCCTCAAATATTCCCTCCATCTTCCCGATATCTCTAACTCTCCATTTAATAACCTCTCCTCTCCTATTTTTAACTGTCAAATCCATTTGTTCCCTAGGCTTCCTCAACTTATTAATCTCACTCCAAAACTTTTTTTATTTTCAAACAAAATTTGTTGATAACATCTCATTCACTCTCTATTTGCTCTCTCTTTACATTGCTTCACCACTCTCTTAACCTCTCTTTTTCTCTCCATATACTCTTCCCTCCTTGCATCACTTCTACTTTGTAAAAACCTCTCATATGCTAACTATTTTTCCCCTTACTACTCTCTTTACATCATCATTCCACCAATCGCTCTTCTTCCCCCCTGCACCCACTTTCCTTTAACCACAAACTTCTGCTGAACACTCTAACAACATTCTTAAACCTACCCCATACATCTTCGACCCCTTTGCCTATACTCTCAGTAGCCCATCTATCCTCCAATAGTTTTTTTATATCTTACCCTAACTGTCTCCTCTTTTGTTTAAAACACCTTAAACCTATCTCTTACTTGCAGTTCTATTTTCCTTGTATCCCATCTACCTTTTACTCTCACTGAGGCTACAACTAGAAAGTGTCTGATATATCTGTGGTCCCTCTATAAACATGTACATCCTGAAGTCTACTCAACAGTCTTTTATCTACCAAAACATAGTCCCAACAAACTATTGTTATTATGCCCTACATCATATCTTGTATACTTATTTATCCTCTTTTTCTTAAAATACATATCACCTCTAACTAAAACCCCCTTTTGTTATAATTATAAAAAGGAACCCCAATGGAAATAAAAGACCTCTTTCTGCAATAAAGGACCACAATGGATATACAGAAACACTGGAAATAAAGGTCATATGAAAAATAAGCTACACATATTTGTTTTTACCTACTATGTGCTGCTTGAGTGGCTAGTTTATTGTACATTCCAAAGCTAATTTCCCATGAGCAGTAACACCGAAGAATAGTCATGGTGGGTCATCAGACCCCACTGGACACAGTTTTCATCTTCAAAAATATTACATCATCTCAAAATTTTCTGTATTACAATTTCTTTGCATGCTTAATTTACATATTCCAATATGTAGATACTGTACAATGTAAAAGAAAAGTAAAGTACTTTATTATTAACTGCAAATATTGACTGTTTTCTAGGTCACAATCCCATCAAATTGTGTATATTAGTGGACCCCCTCATACCATTGGCCCTCACAAACGTTAAATCCGCATAGCGATACAATTTTATCACTAAAATTTTGCCTCGTATAGCGCTAAAAAACTCGCTCAACGCTATTCGTCCGAGACGCGTCTATGTGAGGCCTAAGCCCGCCTCACATGTTCCGCCGGTGGCATTGTTTACAAGCCAGCCTCCGCGGTAACATCCAAGCATACAATCGGAACATTTTGTATTATTACAGCGTTTTTGGTGATTTTTATCTGCAAAATAAGTGACCATGGGCCCAAGAAAGCTTCTAGTGCCAACCCTGTGGTAAAAAGGGCGAGAAAATATTATCGAAATACTGTGGTACCATGGGTCAACTGCTGATGCTGCTGCTGCTGTAGCACCGTCAGCTGCTGCTGCTGCTGTAGCACCATCAGCTGCTGCTGCTGCTGTACCACCATCAGCTGCTGCTGCTGCTGTGTACCATCTGCTGCTGCTGTTAGCACCGTCTGCTGCTGCTGTAGCACTGTCAGCTGCTGCTGCTGCACTGTCAGCTGCTGCTGCTGTAGCACCGTCAGCTGCTGCTGCTGCTGTAGCACCGTCAGCTGCTGCTGCTGCTGCTGTACCACCGTCAGCTGCTGCTGCTGCTGTACCACCGTCAGCTGCTGCTGTAGCACCGTCTGCTGCTGCTGTAGCACCGTCTGCTGCTGCTGTAGCACTGTCTGCTGCTGCTGTAGCACCGTCAGCTGCTGCTGTAGCACTGTCAGCTGCTGCTGCTGTAGCACTGTCAGCTGCTGCTGCTGCTGCTGCTGTAGCACCGTTGTTGGTGTGGCTTATTGAGAATACCAAGAAACAATTAGCCCCAGAGGGTTAGCCACCCAGGATAACCCAAAAAAGTCAGTGTCATCGAAGACTGTCTAACTTATTTCCATTGGGGTCCTTAACTTTGTCTCCAGGATGCAACCCACACCAGTTGACTAACACCCAGTGTGAACAGGAAAAATGCCTGGAACTAGTGCTCATATTGGTGAATTTAAAGCCAGCAAAGGTTGGTTTGAGAGATTTAAGAATTGAAGTGGCATACACAGTGTGATAAGGCCTGTTCTGGAAGAAAATACCAAACAGGACCTACAGTACTCAGGAGGAAAAGGCACTCCCAGGACACAGTGTCTCATCAGTCATTGCTGCATCTTCAATAAAGGTAAGTGTCATTTATTCTTCATTTAGTAGAGTAGTACATGCACAATATATATTGTGCATGTACTACTCTACTATTGTGCATGTACTACTCTACTATTGTGCATGTATCCTTCTCTTTGTGTGTAGGAAAATGTATATTTCATGTGGTAAAATTTTTTTTTTCATACTTTTGGGTGTCTTGCACGGATTAATTTGATTTCTATTATTTCTTATGGGGAAAATTCATTCGCATAACGATAATTTCGCATAACAATGAGCTCTCAGGAACAGATTAATATCATTATGCGGGGGTCCACTGTAATCTTAAAGTTTCGGTTATATTATCATTAGCAAATAATCTGCCATTTTCTTGTAGTATCTGTCTGGATGTGTCTCTAGTGTGGTCCTATCTCTTTCAATACAATTTACATTTCATGTGACTGACATCACCATACAAATGGTACTGCCCAAGATACTTATAGCCTAGCCTTAATCTAGCAGTGACATCATCTTGTAATCTACTAACCTTACTTTCTCCATAGACATATTTTACTTGATATATTTCATTATGGACAATGATCTGTTAGTTCCTATTGGTTCTGTGTTACTTTGCTTCCAATCTGCTGGTTCTTTTCTAACATTTTTAAGCCTTTAGTTATGAAACAAAAATTATATTCATCATTATTTAATGCTGGCTTCCAGTGGCCTATGAGAGGGAATTCACAATACAGTGGAACCTCTACTTGCGAGCGCATCCACGTGCGAGTTTTTTCCAAATACGAGCAGTCGATGCGTCGATTTTTTGTTTCCATACGCGAGCAAAATTTCCATAAGCGAGCAGTCTCAAGGCAGGTTCTTTGACGCTGGTGAGGGGCTCTTGCTCTTGATCTAGGGAATTGTATCTCATTTGTTTGTTCGACTATCTATTGAAACTTGAGCAATGTATGATGATGGAAAGATGCTCTTACGTACACAAAAAATGAAAGAAATCTAAGCATAATAATGGAATTCACTTCTCAGCAATTAGCCACCCCTTAGTCGGTATTTTGTATGGTTTTTTTATGCTTGTATTCTCGTTTTTTTTTTGGCTCATTTGACAGAATGGAAGATATATTACAGAAATAGATATGATTTTGATTGCTTTCAGGACAAAAAGTACCTTGAAATTGAGCTCAACACAGGAGAAACGTTCGATTGTTTTGGGTATGTTAAAGAGTAAACAAATGAGATCACTGTCCATTCCATTATGCAGCCGTGAATGGGTTGACATTATTTATACAATTATTGCAATAAGGCATAACGTAAATCTTATATTTTTTGTGTGAATAAAAATTACAAATTATTTATTTTGTAATAATAATAATAATAATAATATGTATATGTATAATAATAATAGTACGTATTATAATACAATAAGAATAATAATATAATACGTATTATAATAATAATACTATATAAAAATAATGTACTACATAATAATAATTATAATAAAAAGACGGCCCTTTAAAAGGCCATCACTAGATGGCAGTGTTTACCACAACATAGCGGGAGCGGTTTTGGCCCCCTCCACCTGTTGCATAATGGCATATTTTATTTTATTCTAGAGTATATATCAGGTTTCTGTGTTATTTATATTTTTTATTTTTTCATATTAGATGAACTGTGAAGATAAATAAACCGTAGAGTTGATGATAGCAAAATATTCAAGGGGTTTTTGTCCTGTCTCCAGACAAACTCTGCTGTGCCGCCACCGCCACATATATAATGACATACATGTATTTCATTCATTCTAGAGTATATATCAGGTTTCTATGTTATTTACATTGTTTGTTATGTCATATTAGATGAACTGTGATAGATAAATAAGCCGTAGAGTTGATGATAGCGAAATGTTTTGTTCTGTCTCTAAAGAAACATTTTTTCTATCTCCAGACAAACACTCAGTTGGCCGCCGTCACCGCTGCCACATATATAATGACATATTTATTCATTCTAGAGTATATATCAGGTTTCTGTGTTATTTATATTGTTTATTATGTCATATTAGATGAACTGTGATAGATAAATAGCTGTATAGATGATATTAGCCGAAATTATCAAGAAGTATTTTGTCCTGTCTCCAGACAAACTGTCGTCCACCGCTGACCACCGCCCATACCACTAAATAATTACCATATTTTATTCATTTTAGAGTAATATATCAGGTTGCTATGTTATTTATATTGTTTATTATGTCATATTAGATGAAGTAGATGAGATAAAATAAGCCTTAGAGTTGACATTAGCGAAATTATTGAAGCACAGAATTCCACTGGAACGGATTAATTGCATTTCAATTAATTTAAATGAGGAAAATTGACTCTGCAAACGAGCAAATCCAGTTGCGAGCAAGGTCATGGAACAGATTAAACTCGCAAGTAGAGGTTCCACTGTATTTAACATTAATACCCTGTATCTTTTTTAAAAATTTGTGCATGTTTATGTTTGGCTCCATACACATACATGTTACATTCAGATCTCAGTATCTTTTAGCAAGTATTAAGGATAGGGAGGATATCTGGTGAAGTCACCAAATTTCCAAATCACTGATGCCAGCAAGTTATTCAGGCGGAAAAAATATCACTATGTGTTATCCAACAGCTAATTTCGGTTAGGTCAGGATAAGTTTGCATATACCAGGTAAGTTCTTGCCATAATTTTACTAAATTTATATATATAATACAATATAATTTTTATTTCTCTGCAAAGGTTACAATGTGTGTATTTACATTTTATAAAATGTTGTTAAGTACAAAGAAAGCCACTAACATGCCTTAGCATTTTGGCAGACTCATCCAATGTTACAGGTCTACTACTTAAAACTAGACATAGTTATAGAATGGTAAATTTTAATTATTCATTATTTTACCTTATTACTAATTTAATTATTCATTATTTTACCTTATTATTATAATTTTAATTATTCATTAATTTTACCTTATTATTAAATTGTAATTATTCATTATTTTACCTTATTATTAAATTTTAATTATTCATTATTTTACCTTATCCTCTAAAGTAAGGCAGAAAAATTTTATAATTAACAAGATTTTTAGTACTGTAATAAGGACAAAAAACAAACAAATAACAGATGTATACACAAAAAACCCCAAACCTAAAAGAGAGAAGCTTTTTTTGTTATTTAAAAGTATGTAAAACTACAAATTTGAAATTTACAATGTTCAACATACAATTTTTTTAAATATGCATTAAAGTTTTAAGTGATTGCGGTCCAAAAATTTGGGGGGTTTTTTTGAGTTGTTCAAATTTATTTTTTTAAATTTTTTATACCTTTATTTCTACAAGACATGTACAAAGGGATACCCCGGCCCAACTGACATCAATGACTTACTATTTTTATAAAACCCCTTGTTATGCAGAGCATTTTGGGCAAATTAGGTCAATTTTTGCCTGGGATGCGAGCACACCAGCCGACAACACCCCGGTACCCATTTTTACGATGGGGAACATAGACAACGGGGTTTAAAGGAAAGACCCCAATATTTCAACCCCGCTGGGAAAATTTACCTGGACCTTCGCTGCATGAAGCGAGAGCTTTTAAAACCCCCTGGGCCACAGGTCACTGGTTGAAAGATTTAGAATAGTGTCAGTATGATGAGATGATTTTTAAAGTATAACCTTAAATTGATTGGCAGGCAGGGGCCCTTTTTTCGGGTTTTAGGCAATGAAATCCAGTTTTTAGGCCCCTTTATGTGTACGTTTTTTTGGGCATAGGGTGGGGATGGACACGGGGGATGTCAAAGAACTTTTTTTTCCCAGCGCAGAAAAAATAAAAATTTCTCCTGCCCAATCAGTGATTTGGGGAATGTCAGCAATATGGCGGGGTTTTCATAGGGACCCAGAACCAATTATATTTTGTATTTGTAGCTTTTCAAAGTTTGAGAAAATAAATATACAAAAAATTCCTTTGTAAGGTGGAAGGGGAAGTTTTTAAATTTCCGACGTTTTTGGATTATAACCTGGGGAATAAACTAAAGGGACCCCCAATGAAATCCCTCAATTTTCCTTGGTTTTTCCTGTGTAAAAAAAATCTAATATGAATTTTAATTTATTATACCAGAAATTAAATTTAACTAAAAAAGCCCAACATATACTGGTTTATAATATTTTATGAGTACGTGTACAAGTAAAGTTTTTTTTGCTTCAGAAATTTTTCTGATACCCCCTTTTTCCCAAAATTCAGCCCAAAGCAGAAATCCTTGTAAAAAAAAGGCCCAAAAATCTGGAACCTCGTAAACCCTATACCACGAACCACCCAATGAACACTTTTAAAAATATTGTTAATGAAACCCAAATCTAAAAATTTTTACCCCTGCATAAAATTTTAAACCTCTAAAAAATAAAAATTGGACAAGTTTTTCCCCAAATTTTATTTTTTCATTCAGGGGGAAATTTTCAAACCTCGAAGGGGGGGCAATCTTGTGAAAGAAATAGATGCATTTAGGCTCGACCCAAAGGGAAGGGGAAAGAACACTTGAATACCTTGGTAAAGAAAACCCCTTTTAGCGAGGGAAAAGAAAATTTAAAAAAAAGTCACCCCCAAATTTAAATTTGCCTCCAAAAAGGCAAGTAAAACAACCTACCCTCTCCCACAAAAAAAAAAAACCTGGAAAATTCTCTAAAAACCCAATCCGGAAGAACGAGATAATCCCCGGGATGATGCCGCCCTCATTTTTTTGCAGCAATGTTGTTATAAAAAGTTTTAAGGGCTTTTACAGTTCACAAAAAAACTTCACCTCCCCCCGGGTTTAGGATAAGATTTTAATAAAATTTTGGGCTAACATAACATAAAATGGTATTTAGGGCATACACATGTTTGGGAACAAAAAAGTAAACATTATGTAGTTTTAACTTGGGAAAAATCCAATGAATTCAGTGTACCTTTTTTCCTTGGGGGGTCCCATATTTCCACTAAAACCCCCCAAATTTGGTGGGAAAATTTCCCAAAAGGGACATGGCCACATGCAATGACAAAAACCACTTTTTTAATAAAGGCGTTTGGGTTTTTGGGAAATAAACCACATTTGAAGATCCCGGCTCAAAACATTTTATAATTTTAATTTAGGTACAGGTACACATAAGAACAATTACCATGTCTAGTAACATATTGAAAATTTGGGCCTAGGATTAAAAATTTGGGTCGGGACTCCTCCAAGTGAGCGCCTACCCTGGCAAGGTTTTTGTTGAACCGAGCTCCGGGGTGGGTTTACCCTCACCCCCCACAAGTGGCTTATAGGACAGTTTTTTCATAAATGACTGATTTGCAAAAAAACCCGCCTGAAATGCATGTTTAAAAGGACAAACCCTTACTTGGATTTTGCGCATATTACCGGGGGTTTTTTAACCGGGAAGAGTTCCGGGGGTCAACGCCCCCGCGGCCCGCCCTTGGGGAACCAGGCCTCCGGGTGGATCAACATGATCAACCAGGCGTTCCCTTGCTGGCGAAACGCAAACCAACGTACGGGGGCCAAAACATCCCGGCTATCGGGAAACTGTTTTTAAAGGTGCTTTTCCATTCCCCAAGCTTGAAGCCCGGGCCAAAGGGGGTCTGTTGGTAACCCCCCTTTAAAAAATGTGGGGTGGGGGGCAGTTGAAAGTCTCGGGCCCCCGGCACTTATTGAAAGGGGTCTTTTTTAAACGTCAAGTGACCCCCCTTTGGGTTTTTTCCATTGGGGGGATGGTGAAATCGTCTGCCAAAGTTTTTTGTTTTCCCGTATTGAGTGTTTTTCCCGTGTGCAAGTTCGGAAACTTTTTCCCTCTGGGAATTTTCCAGGTGTATATAATCATGTACCCTCTCCCCCCTGCTTTCCGGGGGAAAAAACAGGTTTGGGAACCCAAGCGCTCCCAATAATTGAGGTGTTTTTTTCCCGTTATGCGCGCCGGGGAAATTCTCTGTACATTTTCTAGGTCGGCTTTTTTCACCTGTTTTTAAAAGGTGCTTTTTGTGTGCAGCAATTTTCCAGCCTAATAGGAAAAGTGCCCTTTCAAGAGGCATCTTAAAAATTAAAAATTAAAATTTAAAAGTTTTTTTCTCTAAAGGATTACAATGTTTTATTTTACAAAAAATTTGGTTATTGTTTTGGTCTCCAGTAGTAAAATTGTGATTTAAAAGGTGTACCACTAGAACGCTTAGCAGGGCTAGGAAATTTCGGGCATACTTATTTTTTATTTTTAAAATTGTAAAAAAAATTACAAATTTTTGAGGAAAATTTTGGAAATTAGGCTAAGTGACTAAATACTATTTGTGAGTTTAGCAATGTGAATTTTTTTTGTTTTGGCACAGTACATATTTCAGTTTTGGGGAGAAACCAGGTTTCATTTTTTTAAAAACTGAATTAATTTTTCTTTTTATGGTCAAATGATGAGTGAGGGGTAATTTAAAACCACCGGGGGTGGTATTCTTGTAGTTATTTTTGACGGGGGAAACGGGAAAATAAGATTTTTTCCAAAGGGGGTAGTTTTGAAGGTGATGAATGTGCCCGCAGTTCTAGATTCTAAAGGTGGGGTATCCCAAATTTTAAAGGGCCCTTTTGACATACATTGAATTTTTGAAAAGGGTTTTTAGTGGGGACAGGGGGAATGTCGTAGAGATGTTTGTGTCTGGGGGTTATCCCTGGGGGTTCTGTCACAACTACAAAAAAGCGTTTTGGGGCCCCAATTTTGGGAAATTAGATTTTTAAGGCCCTGTAGATATAGTTGCCCCGGAAATTGGGGAAAGGGTCTAAAACTGGGGTAAGTTTAGAACTAGGGAAGAGTGGGGGGGGGGGTTTTTGCCAGGGATGGGATTTAGTGTTTAAATCTTAAACTGAAAGCTTTTTTTTGGGTTTTATTATTGGTTTTTAGGTGTTTTGGGCGGGCAGTTGATCCCCCAACACAAAATTAAAAAAAAGGTGAGGTAGGGATAAATAAGTGATTTGGGTATAGTGTAAAGATGGGAAATTTTGCGGCACTATTATCGTATCTTGGAGAGGACCCCAAACCCGTTTTGGATATTTTTTTTGGCAAATATGCTGGATAGGGGTGCTGAAATTAAAGGTTGTTGTCAAGGTATAAAGCCTGGGAAATTTTTCCCCCATTTTTTTCGGGTAATTAGAGTTTTGTCAATTTTAACTTAATTTTGCATCTCCTCCCTCTGCTACCAAACTAATAGGTTTTTGTAAAGTGTTAAGCGAAAAGTTTATTGGCTGTCATCCAAGTCGATTTTTTAAAATCGGGCTCCTCTTTAAACAAGGGTGTTGAGGGGGGCAAGTTTAAAGGGTGAGAAGACATAATTCGGGCCCTCAGCAAAGAGAATGGGTTCAGGTTTTTGGGATACTTTTGGAAGGTCATTGAGAAATATGAGGAAGAGCAAGGGTCATGGGTTTGGGCCCTTTCCCCTATTTTAAAGGGTTTCCCTTCATTATCCACCGGGTCTTTTTTCCTAGCAGATGCATTGAAACAATTTTAAATGGTCCTTAAAGGGAAAATCAACTCAAAATGGTATACAATACCGACGGGGTTGTTAGGTAAGACACATAGCAACAGTTGCCCAACTTTTTTTTCCGGGAAAACTTTTTCGCCTACACAGTAGGCTTCTTCAGTCGAATAAAAGAAAATAGGCAGGAACATTTGAGTTTGTGAAACGATTGATCAGTCCACCCACCCTTGTATTCGTAAAAAATTTGGGGTTTTCAGTCCCTCGGCCTGGAAAAAGGGTTTTCATTTCCATAGTCGGGAACAAATCTAAAAGATCAAAGCAAAACAGTGCGGAGCCCTTAAATACTTGGGAAAAGGAGAGGGGGCATAGTAGTAGTAGTATTTGGGGGAGAATTTAACCACTAAAAGGGTTTCATGTCCCCCCAGACCCCAACATTTTTCTCACTTAAAAAAGCTTGTCCAAGGTGTTTTTTTTGTACCAAGAGGGCCAGGGTTTTTGCAGTGCCCTGACAAGATGAAATAAAAAAGGGTTATCAATACCGAAGGTTGTTAGGTAAGACACAAAGAAAATTTTTAAACCCAACCCTTTTTTTCCGAAATTTTCGCCTACACAGTAGGCTTCTTCAGTCGAATACAGAAAAAGGCGGGAACCCAGTAAGATGTGAAGACGAGTGACCCAGCCCCTTTACCCTTGTAGTCGTAAAAATTTTGGAGGTTGTCACCCCCTCGGCCTGGAGAAGTTTCATTCCTAGTCAGGAACTTTTCTGAAAAATTAAAGCGACAGTGCGGAATTTAAAATCCCTGTCGGAAGGGGGAGGTCCCAAAGTAGTATATAGTAGTAGTAGTAGTATAGTAGTAGTAGATAGCGCTTAATCTTCAATATTTCCCTTTGACAAAGGGAAAACTGAACTTTTCCAGGCCGGGGGACGACAACCTAAAATTTCCCTACAAAAAAACAAGGGTGAGGGCTGATCAATCGTCTTCACATCCAAACTGTTCCTGCCTATTTTCTTATTCGACTGAAAAAGCCTATGGGGGTAGGGGGAAACGTTTCGGAATAAATTTTGTCAAAACCTGTTCTTTATGGGGTCTTTACCTAACAACCTGTCGGTATTGTAAACCATTTTGATGTTCATTTTGGGTCAGACACGCAACCATGGCATTTTGGGTACAAAAAACACCTTGGACAAGTTTTTCCAATGAGAAGTTTTGGGGTCTGAGAGGGACATGCCCTTTTCAGTGGTTACATTCTCACTACAACTACTACTATTTAACACCTCTCCTTCCGACAGTTTTTAAATCCCCCGACTGTCGCTTGATCTTCAGATAGTTCCTGACTAGGAACTGAACTTCTCCGGGCCGAGGGACTGAAACCTAAAAATTTCAAACGACTAAAAGGGGTGTGGACTGATCACATCGCCCTTCACATCTCTACTTTTCCCCTGCCTTTTTTCTGTATTCACTGAAGAACCCTACTGGAAAAGGCAAAACGTTTGGGAATAAAGTTGTCTAACTGTTGCATATTGGTTTTACCTAACAAGGTGAACCCTCCGACATGACACCCCCAGGTCCTTTGCTTTGGTGTTTCGCTCTTTTTTGGGGCCAGAATTTTTTTTTTGTACTCTGATGAAGATTTAATTCCTCATGTTTACCATATCAAAGTAATTAAAATTTTTCTCTTTCCGTTGAATTTTTCATTTTGGTTTTCTGCAGCCCACTGAAAGTTTTGGTTTTATGTCCCCCCGGGAAGTTTTTCCCAGTTTTCTGCAAGGGGAAGACACTGTCATCCCGATTCGGGTGTCATCTGCAAAGGAAGACACGGTGCTGTGGCTGAAAAACCTTGTCAAATGTGGGATATGAGGATGGGGAAAACAAGATGGGAGCGAGTATGTGCCTTGTTGAACAGAGTTTTCCACCGTGGGCCCCCCCGGACTTTACTCTGTTGGGACGACACTCTCTGTGTTCTTTTAATGAGGAAATTATAGATCCATCGACCGACTTTTCCTGTTTTTCCCTTTTAGCACCCCATTTTGTGCGCAAATTACCCATGGTCACACTTTTAAAGGCTTTTGCAAAGCTGTAAAATTTTACATCTGCATTCTTTTTTTGTCTTCTAGTGCTTTGGGACTTTTTCGTATTTCCCAAATAGTTGAGACAGACAGACGCCCTTTTCAAAAACCCATTTCCCCCTGGGTTTTTGTAACTAAAATGGGTTTTTTAGAGGGGTTTGGTGATTTTGTTTTCTTAGGCCCCTTTTCAAAGTTTTTTATGATATGGGATTTTAAAGTGCTTTTGGGGTCTGTATTTTTTTGCTTTGTTTTACGGGCCCCCTTTGGGTTGGGGCAAATGCCCTTTTTTTTTTTAGTAACTGGGGGGACGACCCCCGTTCCAGCTCCCTCTCCATAGGTTTGGAAAAGGCCCGTGATGGGGGCTTTTTGGGGCCCAGTTCTGATGAACACAAGTTCCATGAGTCCTGGCCCTGGGGCAGAGTGCATGGGCATGTAATTTTTTCCCTTTCGAAGCTTTTTGGCTTCAGGAAAACCCTGGGATAGCCTTGTGTTAACCCAAAATTTTGTGGCCCCACCCCAAAAAAAAAATTCTTTTTGATTTTTCGCTCTCAGTCGGGTTAGGGGGGTTTTGCTAAAAACTGAGCCCAATTTTGGGAAAACTTAAAGGTACTTCATTTCTTTTTTCCCTTGCGGCATCTGTGTGGGAAACCCAAATCTTTTTTTAAAGTGGGGGCCCAAAATATTTTACGTTGTTCTCGCTTTGATTTGGCATAGGAAAAGGGAAATATTTTTGGGTTTCTTTCGTTTTCCCATTTATGTTTTTAGTTCTTCCCGGGGATTCCTGACTCCTAAAGGATTTTTTTAGCTTAAGTTCAAATGCTTCTTTTTCTCTGACCAGTGTCTCCCTACCATTTCAGATATATTGACCTTTTTTGGGGCCCGCTTTTTTTATTTTTTTTTTCCGTCTCCTGTAAACGGAGGGGGCCTGTCTCTTTCTTTTTAAAATTTACCCCTACTCCCCCTTTTTTCTTAGAGGAATAAGCCTTGTGAAATATATCGAGTGCCACCATTTAATCTGTTTTTAGGCAAATTTGGGGGTCTGTGTTTTTTAGTATATTTTCCCCCAGCTTATATGGGTTAGGATTTGGTTTAACTTGGCCCCCTTTTTAAATGTTTTTTTTTAAATTAAAAGTTGAATTTGGTGAATGCTCCCTCTTTACAAATCCCCTTATGCCCCGGTCGGGGGGGCTCCGCCCCATACATGCCCTGAACCTCAATTATTTTTTTGTAAATCTGAGTATATTGTTTTTGAAATGGGACATTTCTTATCAGATCATAAATTTTTAGTAAAAGATGGGGCTAGTGTATTTCCCAGTCTAGTGGGCCCCAATTATTTGCTGGTTTAAATTGAATTTTGGGGCAAGTTTTAAAAACCTCGCGTGAGTGTGAGTTTTCATCAGAGCTGCCTCCTGGTGTTATTACTGAAAACAATATTATTTTTCTATATAAAACCCCCATTTTAGGTGCCCCTTTAAATTGAAATCCCCCCCCGGGGCCCAAAATGGTTTTTGGGGGCAGGAGCTGGAAGAATTTTTCCCGACAGTGGTCAATTTTTTTTAACAGTGTTCCCCGGGAAATTTCTGGGATGTTGCATCCAGAGGCTTTTAGACTACCACAATGATTTGGTTTTGGCTCGACCTTTACTGCTAAAAATTCCACCCACATCATTTGAGGGATTTAGCAGTTTTGTGCAAACAAGTGACTCTGCAATTTTACAGGGCCCAAACCCCCCCCCCCCTTTTTTCCTGTTCACTTTTGGGCACATCTGTATAGGGTTTTAAAAACCCGGGATTTCCCTATTTTGTTTTTCCAAGTGATCCTTTATTTTGGGGCCCCCAGTGGGAAAACCCGAAACATTGCCTTTGCCTCCCGCCCAAGGGAGTCCACGGATGAAAAAAATATTTTTTTGTTTTTTTGCTGGGGTTTAGACCCTGTAAAATTTTTTCCAAGAAGAATTTATCGGGCTGGTGGTATTGTTGGTACTGGGGGGGGGGGATTTTTTTTCCGGGGATTAGTATCTTTATCTGTTTTGGGTTTGGGGTGGGGGCCATCCCACTGTGGTTCCACTCCAGGAATGACTGGGGTTTGGGTACGATTTCTGCCATTTTCCCGCCAGTTTTTTTTTCCCTTTCCCGGCACTAAAAAACCTCTTCCCCCTTGAGTGGCTGTGGCTATCCAGGTTTTTCCCCTTTGGGCCCGATGTTTTGTATTTTTTTTGTCCCCTTTAGATGGTATGCCTGGCAATTTAAGTTAAAAGCACAGTCTTTCCCCGTACTGAAAAAGGTAAAACAGTTCAGGTGAAAAAGCTTTCAGGAAAGTTTGGGATTTTCCTTTTCATATGGCATGGCATTTCTAGGTGGTCATAGTTGCACGTCCCATCTTTTTTTTCCAGTTTCCCATGCCAGCAGATCCCCAGGGATAGTAAGTGGGACACTTGGTTTTTTTGTTTGCCTTGGGTTTTTTTGTGACTGTATTCCCTGGGTTTGGTTTCAAAGTTTCCCCCGTCTTTAAATTCTATCCCCCTAGCAAAAAACAATGGGCTCCCAACAGTTTTTTTGGGAATATATCCCCCCACTATTGCCAGGGAGTTTCCCCTTGTTTGCTATTTCCTGCGGTATTTCCCCAGTTTGGGAATATTGCTTTTACCCTTTTTCTTTGGAAATACACTTGGGTTTTCCCCACTATGGCTCCTGTCCCCATGAGGTCATTTATATGTATTCCTTCCCGCGTATAATTCCCCCACTAAACCCGGCCCAAAAACTCCCGCTTTCACCTTTTCTGTCTCCCAAAAAAGGAGAATGTAGAATATAACTTTGGTTAACCCGGGGCTAGCATTTGGAATAATATTAGGAGAGAAGTAAATAAGAAAATGATTTTTATAGGAATGCAAATTTGAAGCCTGAGTAGATTTTTAAACCCACTAAAAATAAAATGAACCCTAGTAAGTATGTTTAAAGGGGCAACTTGCAATGTGAACAGACTGAAATGATGTTGAAAATGGCCAGGCTTAAACCCTTGGTTTTCAAGTACTTCTGGCATTTTTGGGGGACACACAGATGATGATCAAAATAAATGTAAATTAAAGTGATCAGGCATATGGTCACTCTCTTGAACACTAGTGCCCTTAAAATTTTCCCCTCATTGAGGAAAACAAAACAACAGTAAAAAAACCTAGGGGAAAATGTCCAAAAATACTTATTAATAAAATAAGATCCCCCGATATACAACAAATTTCCCAAATTTTTGGGTTTTTAACAGATAAGTGAACTATAGATATGTAGAAAATTAAAACCCCTATGTATTCCTGTTAACCCCCTTTGGGGGCCCAGTTTCCCCACCCTTTTTTGTATCCAAAGCTCTCCGGGAAACCCTTTCCCCAAGGAAAGGATATGGGGTGCACAATAAAAATAGCCCCCCTTCGGGGGCAAAATCTAAAATCTAATCTGTCTCCCAAGACAAACATTCCAGCTTTTACCATTTCTGTCTCCCAGGGCAGCAACTTTCCCGCTTCACCATTTCTGTCCCCCCAAAGGGCAGCACCTCCAGCTTCACCATTTCGTTTTCCCAGGGCAGCACCTCCAGCTTTCACCATTACTGTCTCCCAGGACAGCACTAAAACCCCACATTTCTGACTACCAGGGCATCATCTCCAGCCTTTCAGTTTCTGACTAAAGGGCCCGTAAACAAGGGGAGTACCATTTTAGCCCAAAACTTTTTTTGTTCCCACTGTTGTTAGAAAGGGTTCCAGGTTTTTTATGAAACACTTTTAAAGTTAAAACCCCTTTTTAAAACCCTTGTGATTTAAATCCACAGAATTTTTCTCATTTGGGGATACCCAAAAAAACTTCCCTGTTTTTTTTACTGCTTTAGCCCCAGTTCTTTTGGGTATCTGCACAAGGGGGGGGGACACCCAAATTTTCCCCCAAAAATGGGCAATTTATGCATTGGAAGCCCGTTTTTTTTGACGACCACAGACTACACACCAAACCCTTTTAATGGGTTTTTAATGGTTGATTTACTGCAGTTCTATTAGCAACCTCTTTAATATTCTATTAAAACCCCCCCTTAAAAAGAAGCTCTAGCTATTTTTATTTCTGTTTCTTTAAATGTTTTTTTATATTGGACAGCTTACCGTGCACGTTTCCCGGGGGATATATTTAATTTTTTTGTGTTTAAAAAGGGCGCCCCACAACCCCATCCGTTTAACCCTGCTTTTAATTTTTTCCCAAAGAAACCGTTTGAAAACCCGTCAAGGGTTCGGACCAGTCAAGGGTTCGGACAAATCCCGGGTTCGGACCAGTCAAGGGTTCGGACCAGTCGATCTGATCGATTTAGGGTCACTTATTAAAAACCCTACTGGTCGGTTTAAAAATTTAGGGTAACACATGAAGGATCTACGGAAATTTTCTACCCCCAGTAATCTGGGGTTTGGGGGGGGGGGATACAAAAAATAAAAACTTGCGTGTTAAGAGCCGGGGACTGGGTTGGGAACTCCTACAAAAGAAGAAAAGGCGACCTCCACCCCTTTTTTTCCCTTTGCTGTACTAGCTTTTCCCATTTTTTTTTTCCGTTTTCCAACCCCAAAAAAAAGCTTTTATTATTTACTATTGTTACTGGTGCAAATTTTGAGGAAGGAAAGCTTTTTCTGTAGTAATAAATTTCTTCTCGTTTTGTATAAATTTCGACCGCTGGTAACTACAGGTTTTTATGAAAATTCAAAGTTAAAAATGCTGGGAAAACCCAAAAAAAAAGAAACTAATAAAATCACTCCCCCTCCACTAAGTACCAAATTTTAATACTGGGAAGTTTCTACTACAACACTGTATTTTGCTATTTTACTTTGGGAAACCACCCTGCACCCAACATCTTTCTCCTGGGGGGTTTCAACTTTAAGGGGCCCCAAAAAAGGAGGAATTAGCAAATAATATGTTGCAGTAATAAAACCCCGGAGGCACTCTGAGAAAACTCACACCACACACTTTTTAAAACTCCCGCCCCAAAATTCAATTTAAACCACAAATAATAGAGCCTACTAACTGGAGAAAACACTAGACCTCATCTTCAATAACAATGATGATCTGATAAAAAAAAAGTCCCCCATATCAAAAACAATATACTTTAATCAAACATAATTAGGTTCAGACAATGTAAACGTGGAGCCCCAGACCGACAAAATAGACAGACCCAGGGGGCAAATTTACCAAATTCAACTTCAATAAAAAAAACATAAAGTGGGACCAAGTAAACCAAGTCCCCAACCGATATAAGCGGGGAAAAACACTAAGCAACACAGACCCCAAAATTTGCCTAGAACCCGATTAACTCGGTTGGGACTCGATGTATCACAAGGCTTTTTCCTCTAAGGGAAAAAAGGGGAGTAGAAGGGAAAAAAAAGAAAGAGACAGGGCTCCCCTTTAACAGGCACGGAAAAAATAACAAGCGGCTTTAAAAAAAAATTTTAATATATCTGAAAAACGTAGGGAGAAAACTGGGCAGGGGAAATAGCAAGCATCGAACTTTTAAACTAAAAAAAATCCCCTTTGGGTCAGGAAACGGGGGGAAAAAAAAAAAAAAAAAAAACTAAAAGCCCCTAAATGAAAATCGAAAGAAAAACCCCAAATATTTCTTCTCCTTTCCAAATCAAAAACGAGAACAAAAGTCCAGTAAATTTGGGGCCCCCACTTAAACAAATGGGGCCCTACACAGATTACAGCAAGGAAATGAGTGAGCTACTCAAGTCCCAATATGACTCATTTTTTAGCAAGCCCCTAAACCCAAATGAGAGTCCCAAATCAAAAAAAGAAATTTTTTATGAGAGAGCCAAAAAATTTTTATTAACACAAAACCTTCCCCATGTTAAAAACCTGACGCCCCAAAAGACTTCGAACAGGCGTAAAAAACATGCCCATGCACCCCTGCCCCAGGGGCCCGACTCAGGAACTCTGGGTTTTACGAGAACCCCAAAAAACCCCCCTATCAAAGAGGCCTTTTTCCATCCTAAAGGAAGGGAAAAAATGGACACGGGGGGCGTCCCTCAAATTACCCAAAAACAACAGACCCTAGCCCCCCCCCCCTCCACAAAGGGGGCAGAAAAAACAAAAGAAAGAACTACAACCAAATTTGCACTAACATCCCATATCTAAAAATCTTTGAAAAGGGTTCTAAGAAGCAAGATCACCACCCCCCTAGAAACCCATTCGGGGGGGGGGGGGGGGGGGGGATACAACCAAACCCCGGGGGTAATATGGGTTTAGAACAGGGCCTCCTGTCTTCTCAAATATTGGATCACTTTCGGGCAAGGTCCCCAAAGCCCCTAAAAGACAAAAAGAATGCAAAAATGTAATATAAAACAACTTTGCAAAAGCCTTCGACAAGTGTGACCATGGCGTAATTTGCGCCCCAAAAAGGGGTGCTAAAGGGAAAAACAGGAAAAGTTCCCGGGCCCATGGATCTATAATTTCCTTTTACTAACCCGAACACAGAGGGGTAGTCTTTAACAGAGTAAAAATCCGAGGCAGCTACGGTGAAAAGCTCTGTTCCAAAAAGGCACAGTACAGCTCCCAACTTGTTTCCCCCATCCTCATATCCGACATAGACAAGGATTCAGCCAAAACACCGGGGTCTTCCCTTGCAGATGACTTTCCCCAATCTGCATGACATGTCTTCCTTTTCAGACACTGCAAGGGTTTCCCGGGGGGACATCAACCAAATCTTTTATGGGGTGGGGGAAAACAATATGAATTCAACGATGAGAAATTTTAATTACCCTTTGATATGGAAAAAATAGGAAATTAAAAAACCCTTTATCAGAGTACCCAAAACCCCAAAAATTTGGCCCCCAAAATAGAGCGAAACACCAAAAGTCAAAAAACCTGGGGGTGATTATGTCCCGGGATCCCCACCTTCAAGGACCATTTAAAATTGTATCAATCGCATCTGCTAGAAAAAATTACAGGATGGATAAGAGAACCTTCAAAACTAGGAGGCCCAAACCCAAAGATGACACCCTTCAGGTCACTTTTTTCTATTTTAGGGTGGAATATTTTCTGCAAATCTAACAGCACCTTTTAAGGCGGGGAAATTGCCGACCCCAGAAAAGTCAGAGAACTTTCACGGCCCCCATAACGGAGATAAAAAAACCTTTAAATTCTGGGAGCGCTTGGGTTTCTAAAACCCGTTTTTTCCCTGGGAAACCCGAGGGAGAGATACATGATTATATACACCCTGGGAAAAACCTAGGGAACCCTTAACCCCAACTTGGGACACGAAAAAAACACTCAAAACGAAAACAAAAAACCTTTTGGGAGACGATGCACCATCCCCCCCCAAAGGGGAAAAACAGGGGTGTCACTAGCACGTTAAAGGGGACCAAAAAAATAAGTGTCCCGGGGCCCCCAAAACTGTAACTGCCTCCCACACACATAAGGGGGATTACCCAAAAGACCCCTGGCCTTTTTCAAGCGGGAAAGGACAAGCACCTAAAGTCAGTTCCTGATCAGCCGGGCTGTGGCTCGTACGTTTGGTTTTTCGTGCAGCCAGCAGCAACGCCTGGTTTTATCAGGGGCTGATTTCCCCCAGGAGGTCTGGTCACAGACCGGGCCGCGGGGGGGTTTTACCCCCGAAACTCTCTCCAGGTAAACTTTCCCGGAAAAAATCCAGATTATATGCGAGTAAATTACAACCAGGAAGATTTAAATTAAAAAAAAGCTGAAACCCGGGTAAGTTTCTGGCGACTTCTGGGACCTGCCCCTATAGGCTTTATCACTTCATTTACAAATTCCCCCTGTTTTCAAATTTACACTTTAGCCTTTATCATCAATATACTAGGGGGCCCCCTGTAGTATACACCCATACACTATGTATACTCAATGTTATCAGGGAAACTTTTTTTCCCTGACACGAAAAGTTCAATTTTTATTAAATTTTTTTTTTCACGGGAAAACAGGCCTATGATTCCCCTCTGGCATAAACTCCCGCTAGGGAATGGGCCCCCTAATTCTCCTTTTTTGACTCATTTAAAAATAATGTTTTTTTCCCCCAAGATTGTTCCAGGGGGCCCAGAAAAGGGGGTGTATCGTATAGGGTTGATGACACAAATTAAAGTTTTTTAGGGGACTAAGAGCGAAACCCTAAAACAAAACCAAGAAAAACCCCGGGGCACAAGAGCACGCTGACCCCGTCACACGTCCACACTGATCTTTTAACCCCCCCTCCTCTTTGGCTGAGTAGTTGAGGGAGTAGACTGTGCTGGGGGTCTGGACCTACTAATTTTGCAGGCCCACCCATTTTTCCCGACTGATAAGTCGCCCTTAAAAAACTTTCCCACTGTTTGGGGAAAACAGCTTCATTTTGGGGGGAACTCTTATGTGCAGCTGTGAAATAAGGATATACCTAGTGAAACCCCTGGAAATACTTTTCCTTTTTGCAAAAAGGGCCCCCACAGGCCTCTGCTTCCCCCTGCCTTTCATTTGACCTCAGCCTTTTTTGCCTCTATCAACATACAGTGTAGAGGCGAATTTTGCTATCCACTGCTACTCGGGCCTCTCAAAATGCTCACAACTCATCGCTTTACCAACCTTAGGGTAACGACAGTTGCGGGCCCACGTGAGTTGGTAACCCCGGTGTCCACACCCCTGAAAATTTGCTTTCACCCAAGACCGTGGGCTAGAAGTTCTGCAAGTTTTTGGAAATGAAACAATGACGGTATTGCAGGTTTGGGTAACCCCTTTAGAATCTGCCTCACCTTGGGACCTTGAGGGGAGGCACTGCATCACCTGCCTGAACTTTTGCCCATAAATTTACTATTTTGAAGAAAAGGCCCAATGGCGTGCTCAGTTTTTCCCCTGCGTTCTCCTGTATCCCCAACTCTCCCCTTTAAAAATCCCGGGCCCTTTGCCTCTATCAACGACGGCAGTGTAGAGGTGTATTTTGCTGCCCCGCTGGTCCTCGAATATGTGAGTTCCGCAAGTGCTGCAGATTTGTTGTAACTATTTGCATGAGTGGATTACGCTGACTTAGGACATTGTGCTACCATTCAGTACCTACGTAGGTTTAAAAAATGAGTGAGGAATGTCTGGCCTGCTGGGTGACTTTAAAAATGGCCCACTATAAGACCCGCATACCACTTACACCCATACTGCATGTGTCTAGTGAGGTGAATATCCCTTCCTCGACTTTCCTATTCACCGGTATCCCTTAACTCGTCGCCATTATCTACATATGGGATAAGGGCGAGTTTAGCTGATCCAGGCCAAACAGCGCTCCAAGCCAGCCAGTGAAGGCCAAGGCTACATCTGTTCTGAATCCCAGAATGCCTTTGTGAACGTTCTACAGTGTTCTGGTCGTACCTTCGGTGTTGTGAGAACTAGTTCTTATGTAGTGAAAATTTGTCTGTCATTCCAAGACACGTGTGCTAGATGTGTTAAGTGCTGTGGGTTTGGAGTAACCAGAGACCAAACAAAACGTTACTCGTCAATCCTAACCAGCCTGATAAGAAGGGCAAAAAAATTGTATTATGAGAACAGATTATCCAACTTACGAGGTGATATAAAAAAGACCTGGAAAACCCTATCAGAAATTCTGGGAACAAAAAAAGATATCACGAAATGCGAAATTAAAATTAGCAAAACAGATTGAACCCCAACTCCCACCAACAGAAACAGCAAACAGCTCAATGATTTCTTCTCCACTATAGGACAAAACCTTGCCAATAAAATTCCCAAAGCTCAGATACCCCACCAAATGACTACCTCACCGGCAACTACCCGAACACACTGTTCCTAGCTCCGACTAACCCATACGAAGTCTCCCTTATTATCAACGCACTAAAAAACAAGGCAGGAGATTTAAATACCTTACCACCCCTTATATACAAAAAAGTGTCACAAGTGCTATCACCAATCATTGCAACACTCTTTAACAAAATCCATTGAATCCTCCACCTTCCCTACAGTTACTCAAAATAGCAAGGGGCACCCCGATCCACAAAGGGGGGGAAACAAACAGAGTTGAATAACTATAGGCCAATATCCAACTTACCCTCTCTCAAAAATCTTCGAAAAAAATTTAAATTCATAAACGAATCTACTCCTACCTTATCTCCCAAAACATACTCAACCCCTGCCAATTTGGATTCAGGGCCTAATAAAAATACTAATGATGCTATTATACACATGCTAGAACATATATACACTGCAATAGAGAAAAAAAGTCCCACTGGGGATCTTCATTGACTTACTAAAGCTTTTGATACGTTTACCATGACTTGCTCCACGTAAAATTGTCACACTATGGTATAAGAGGGGCACCCCTCAACTACCTCAAAATCTTACCTCAGCAACAGAAGCCAATATGTGTACGCAAATGGGGCAAACTCTTCTGCACAACCAATTACAGTTGGTGTCCCACAGGGAAGTGTCCTTGGCCCTCTTCTCTTTTCCTATACATAAATGACCTTCCAAATGCTTCGCAATTACTCAAACCCACACTATTTGCAGATGACACTACAATACGTCTTCTCTCACCCGAGCCCAGTCACGCTAGCCAATACTGTAAATACCGAATTACAGAAAATATCTACCTGGATGAGGACTAACAAACTTACACTAAACATTGACAAAACCTACTTCATTCAGTTTGGGAACACAGAGCAACAGATGTCCCCCCTTAACATAATGTAAGTGGATCACCTATCACAAAAAATAACAGAGGGAAAATTCTTAGGAATCCACCTTTATAATAGACTCAATTTCATACACATATTTCATCAAATTTCTAAGAAAATTTCCAAGACTGTAGGCATACTATCGAAGATACGGTACTATGTTCCACAGTCAAACCCCCTGGCCCATATATCACTCTCTTATTTACCCCTATCTCACCTATGGAATTTGTGCATGGGGCTCAACAAAAAATTACCATCTCAGACCCCTAATTACCCAACAAAAGGCTGCAGTTAGAATGATAACAAATTCTCACTACAGACAGCACACTCCACCAATATTCAATACACTAAACCTACTCACCATACAAAACATCCATACTTATTACTGCACCTATTACATACATAGAACACTTAACTCTGATATTAACCCTCCCCTCAAACATCTCCTTGCCACCTCAAAAGAACACATGACCATAAAAAACAAGGCACAGATCACTCTTTGGGATGTTCCTCGTGTCCATCTCACACTATGCAAAAACTCAAATGCACATAAAAGGCCCTAAAATCTGGAATTCATTACCTGTAAATATAAAAGAAACACAACCTGTTTATAAATTCAAGTCTCTTCTCAAAGATTACTTACTCACCCAAAACCAAATAAATACTGAATAACTGACATTTATAAAATTGTATATTTTAAATGTTTCTCACAATTATATCACATAAATGTTAAACCTAAAACCCAATCTAATTTTTATTATTTTTTAAATACACACCTAACAGAATCACTACCTAACTGAATGCAGCCAAAATGACCTGTCTTTGTAATACTCACTTGTGCTTTATAGTTATCTGTTTACATTAATGTTTTATCACTGATCTCATCATTGCTTAGTAGCAGCGCTGTATAGTCCTTGTGGCTTAGCGCTTCTTTTTGATTATAATAATAATAATAATCATTGCTTAGTTAATCTTAAGTTAATTTTAAGCCAGCCCGTAATGCTATGCATAGTATAAGTGGCTTTGGCATACTGCTTTTATCTGTATTTTTTTGTACCTCTGTATGTGTGCACAAATTGGAAATAAATAAATAAATAAATAAATAAATTAACAAGTAGTACAGGGTTGGTAACTCGAGACGACTGTGGGCCCAGTGAATGACCTTGAAAATTGCACTGTGACCTGCAGGCCACTACACCCATATTGCCTGTGTCTAGCGAGGTGAATATCCCTTCCTTGTCCCTTCTCCTTCCTCGATTTGGAACTCAGCCATTCGCCTCTATTTGCTTGTGGTCTAGAGGCCGTTTTTTTTGCCAGACCACATCGCTCATCTTGCGAGTGTCTCCTGTGTGCCTGCCTGCCTGCTGCAAGCAGGTGTCTGGGTGGTTGGCGCGGGCTTGGTGAGCACAGTCAAGCAAGCTTGAGGGCAGCACTAAAAGCTAGCCAGAACAAGCTAAGGCAGCCTGCAGTTATAGCTGTCCTAGGGCCCAGCATGTCTGTGTATACGTTCTGCAGTGCTGCTGGCATACCAGTGTTTCCTGTAGTGGCTTGAGAACAATTTGATGAGCATTGCAGTGCCAGAGGTTCACTTATAAACATAAGATAAAATAAGATAAGATTTCGTTCGGATTTTTAACCCCAGAGGGTTAGCCACCCAGGATAACCCAAGAAAGTCAGTGCGTCATCGAGGACTATCTAACTTATTTCCATTGGGGTCCTTAATTTTTTCCCCCGGGTGCGATCCACACCCTCGACTTCACCTAGGTCCTATTTGCTGTAGGTGA
>NC_069411.1:18210075-18250027 GCF_026875155.1 Cherax quadricarinatus | reverse complement strand
CCCCCCCTTTTCCTCTTTGTATGGACGATAAAAGCCGTGGGGCAAAACGTTCCTGAATAAAGATTCCCCATATGCTGCATAAGTGTCTCAATCTTCATGTTTGGGTTATGTTTTTTTGGGGGTTATGTTTATGTTTTGTTTTTTTTATGTTGGGTTATGATGGGGTTGGGGTTTGTTTTGTGGGGTATAATATGATGGATTTTTTTATGTTGGGGAATGTTAGGGTTGGGGGTATGTTTTTTTGGGGTAGGGTTATGTTAGTTTATGTTATGTTGGGGCATGTTATGTTGGGTTATGTTTTTGTTGGGGTAGGTTGGGTTTGTTATTTTTGTGGTATGTTTTGGTGGGTTATTTTATGTTGGGGTATGTTATGATGGGGTATGTTATGTTGGGTATGGTTATATTGGGTTATGTTATGTTGAGGTTTTGTTATGTTGGGTATGTTATGTTGGGATATGTTATGCTGAGGTATATTATGTTGGGGTATATTATGTAAGGGTATTTATGTTGGGGTATGTTATGTTGGAGTAGTTACTTGAGGTATGTTAGGGGTTATTTTATGTTGGGTTATGTTGGTTGGGTAGTTATGTGGGGTTATATTATGTTGGATATTGTTGGGTTAGTTATGTTGGAGTATGTTATGTTTTTTTGGTGTTATGTTGGGGTTGTTGGGGGGTTGTTGGGTTATGTTATTTTGGGGTATGTTATTTGGGGTATTTTATGTTGGGGTGTGTTATGTTTGGGTATGTTATGTTGGGGTATGTTATATTGGGGTATGTTACTTTGGGGTATGTTATGTTGGGGTATGTTATGTTGGGGTATGTTTTGTTGGGGTATGTTATGGTGGGAAAGGTTATGTTTGGGTATGTATGTTGGGGTATGTTTTGTTGGGGTGTTATGTTGGGTTTATGTTATGTTGGTGTATGTTATATTGGGGTATGTTTATGATGGGGCCCATTATTATGTTGGGGAATGTTATTTTGGGGGGTATGTTATGATGGGTTGTGTTATGTTGGGTTATGTAATGTGGGGTTTGTTGGTGTATGTTTGTTGGGTAGGGTTTTTGATGGGGTATGTTATGTTGGGGAATGTTATTTTGGGTATGTTATGTGGGGGTATGTTTAGTTGGGGTATGTTATGTTGGGGTTTGTTATGCTGGGGTATGCTTTGTTGGGAAATTATGTTGGGGTTTATGTTATGTTGGGGCTGTTATGTTGGAGTATTTTTGTTGGGGCATGTTATGTTGTGGTATTTTTGTTGGGGTATGTTTTTTTTTGGGGTAGTTTTTTGGGTTATGTTATTTTTGGGGGTATTTTATTTTGATTTTTTATGGGGGGTTAGTTTGTTTGGTTATGTTGGGGTAACAGTTAAAAGTTTTTATGTTGGGGTATGGGGTTTATGTTATGTTTTTTTGTAGGGTTTTTGTTATGTTGGGGTTTTTGGGGGGGGGTTAAGTTAGTTGGGGGAGGTTATTTGGGGTTATTTTGGGTTTATGATAGGTTTTGTTATTGGGTTGTTAGTTGGGTTTTATGTTAGGGGTTTAGTTTGTTGGGTTTTTTGTTGGGGCTGATGTTGGGTTTGTTTTTTGGGTTTGTTTTTGCGGTATGTTATTTGGGGGTATGTGATGTTTGTGTATGTTATGTTGGGTATATTAGTTGGGGTTGCTATGTTGGGTTTGTTTTTTTTGGGGGTTTTTATATTGGGTTATGTTATGTTGGGTATTATGTTGGGGCTAGTTGGGTTAGAGGGGTTAGTTATTTTGGGGGTTTATGTTAGTTTGGTAGGTTTATGTTGGGGTATGTTTGTTGGGATTTTATTTTTGGGTTTTTGTTTTTTTGGGGTATTTTTTGGGGGGTATTTGTGTTGGGGTTTGTTGGGGATGTTTGTTGGAGTATTTTACTTTGGGTTGGGTGTTGTTGGGGTTAGGGATTTTGGGGTTTTGTTATTTGGGTTGGGTCAAAATTAGGTTAGGTTGGCTAGTTATTTGGGCTGGGTTTGGTTAGGTTAGGTTGGGCTGGGTTGGGGGTGGGGTTTAGCAGGTTGGTTGGTTGATTAGTTTTAGGTTGGGTTGGGGTTATGCTGGGTTAGGTTAGGTTGTTGGGTTTAGGATGGGGTTGGTTGGTTGGGTTTGGGTTTGGTTTTAGGCAGGTTGGGTTACGTTGGCTAGGTTGGTTAGGTTAGGTTAGGCAGGTTAGGTTGGGGGTTGGTTGGTTATTTTTGGCAGGGGGTTAGGTTAGGAAGGTCGGGTTGGTTAGGCATTTAGGCTGGGGTTGGGTTAGGTTGGATGGTTGGGTTGGGTTTGGTAGGTAGGTTATGGTAGGATGGGGTTAGGGGGTTTGGCGGAGGTTGGTAGGTTAGGTTAGGTTGGTTGGGTTTGGTTAGACTAGGTTGGTTATTAGGTTAGGTTAGGTTGGGTAATTTAGGTTGGGTTTTGGCTATGTTGGTTTTGGTTAGGTTAGGTTGGGTTGGTTAGGTTGGGTTGGGGTTGGGTTCGGTTAGGTTGGGTAAGGTTAGTTAGGCTAGGCTGGGTTAGGTTGGGTTTTTAAATTAATTTCAAATTAAAAGTTTATTTTAAAAAGGTTTACAATGCAAAGTTTACAAAATTTTGGGTTTTATTGGGGGTTTTACATGTAGAAAATAATAATTACAGAGTGTCCCACAGAACACCTGCATGGCAGGCATTTTGGGGCAGAAAAATTAAATCTTAAATTTAAAAATTAAAAAATTTTGGGGTAAGTTGGTATTAGGGCAAGTGACAAAAATACTATTGTGAGTTTAGCAATGTGAATGCTTTGTTTTGGCACTATACATAGTTTCTTTTTGGGAGTATCACAGGTCAACTTATATATTTAAAGATTCTTATTTTGAGATTGAGATTGAATTTCTGTTTATGGTCAAATGGGGAGTGGTGTAAGTTTAACCCCCAGGTGGTATTCGTGTAGTTAGTTGACAGGGTGTAAAACCCCCCACCCCCCCCCCCCCCAAACACCCACCCCCCTCACACCCACCTCCCTCCACCCCCCCCCCCCCCCCCCCCCCCCACCTCCCCACACCCCACCTCCCTCACACCCCACCTCCCCAAAAACAAACCACCTCCTACACCCCCCTCCCCAACCCCCTCCCTCACCCCCAAACCCCCCCCACCCCCCACCCCCCTCCCAAAACTCCCTCACACCCACCTCCCTCACACCCACCTCCTCACACCCACCCCCCTCACCCCCACCTACCTCACACCCCCACCCCCCCCACCTCCCTCCCCCCCCCCCTCCACCCCCTACCTCACACCCACCCCCCACACCCACCTCCCTCACACCCACCCCCCTCCACCCCCCTACCTCACACCCCTCCCTCCCCCCACCTACCTCACACCCACCCCCTACACCCACCACCTCACACCCACTCCCTCACACCCACCCCCCCCCCCCAAAAACCCTTCCCCCCCCCCTCCCCCCCCCACTACTACACCCCCTACCTAACCCCCCACCTCCTACACCACCCCCCCCCCCCATAACAACCCACCCCTAAAACCCCCTCACCCCACCCCCTACCCCACCCCTACTCCCCATTAACCCCCCCCAACCCCCTTCCTAACCCCTAACAACCTCCCTACCCCCCCGTAAATACGCAAACCGCATTCAAATTTCCCCCACCATTAAAATTAAAACCCCCCCCTTTAACCCCCCCCAAACCCCCACCCATTAACCCTATAACCCCCCCTCACGCTTAAAAATTAAACAAAAAAACCCATGAAAAAAAGTTCAGCCCCCGCCTTGCCCCCCACCCTCCCTTTCCCTTTAAAAAAAACACCACAAGGGGCAAGTTCCCATGTGGAAAACCAACATTACCCCCTTACACCTTTTTAAACCAATCCCGTAAAAATTTCCGAATTCCCCCACCTCTTTGCCCCCCGGGGGGCCCCACACGGCCCCAAACCCCCCCCCTTCTAAATTCAAAGGGGTTCAAATTTTAAAAATCAAATTCAAATCATAAATCCTAAACGTTCAATTTTTGGTTTTTTGGTTCCTATTTTAAAATTGTTTTAGATAAACACTAAACGTTTTTAAAATGGCCCGGGCCCCTTCGGGGCACAATTACTTAAGTAAAAAACCCAATGTTAAATTGAAAATCCCAATTTTGCAATTCCCCTTGGGGTTATGGTTACCCAAGTGAATTTTTTTTTCAAAATTAAATTCAAATTTTTTTCAAAGGATTAAAAAATTATTT
This sequence comes from Cherax quadricarinatus, assembly GCF_026875155.1. NCBI lineage: Eukaryota > Metazoa > Arthropoda > Malacostraca > Decapoda > Parastacidae > Cherax > Cherax quadricarinatus. The sequence goes on along the minus strand of NC_069411.1, from coordinate 18,245,803 downwards.
TAAAAAATTTGATTTTTTTTAAATTATTTGTTTAAAGGTCCCAAAAAGCTTAGAGGCGGGTTTGGGAACAATTTTATTCTTAAAGTTTTTTGGGGGGGGTTTTTGGTATAGGAAGGATAAAACTTTTATGATTTTTGAAGTAAAAGTTTTTTTTTGGAAAGTAAGTTCAGTTTGGGATTCCCAAAGATTTTAATTTGCAATTAATTTTTGTTTATGGCAAGGGAGTGAGGATTTTTGTGTGGGGTGGTTTGGTTTTTTTGGTTGCGGGGTGTTAGGGGGTTTTCTTGGTTTTTGAAGGTTGGTTTGGGTTTTAAAGTTTTGGGGTTTTGGGGTTTTTAGGGTTTTGTTTTGTTTTTGTTTTAGTGGAAAGGGTGTGTGGTGTTGGGGTTGGTGTTATGCCGGGGGTTCTGTCACAACTTCAAAAAAAGCGTTTTGGGCCCAAGGTTGATATTAGATTTTTAAGGGCCCCCTGTAGTATAGTTTGCACAGAGTAAGTGTGGATTACGGGAACTGGGGAGTAAGTTTGATCTTTGAAGAGGGGGGGGGTGGGGTTTGCCGGGGGATGGTTTTAGTGATTATTCTTATTTGCAGCTTTTTTTTGGGTTTTTTTTTGGGTTTTTAGGTGTTGCGCATTTTGACCCCAAGCACAAATAGATGGTGAGGTATGGAAAAAAGGAGGGTATGGGAGGGGGGCATTTTGGGGCCGTAGTTCATATTTGGAGGGGGATCCCAACCTTTTTGGAATTTTTTTTGGCTATTGTGGATAGGGGTTTTTTTCTTTAAATTTTCGTTGTTGTCAAGTAAAAGGCCTGAATTTTCCCCCCTTATTTCTGGTTTTTTGAGTGTTGCAATTTTAAATTTTTTTAATTTGTGCTCTCCTGCTCTGCTACCAAACTAATATAGTAAGTTTTGCCCCTGTTAACGTAAGTTTTTTGGCGTCATCCAAGTCGATATTTTAACAGCTCCTCATTACAATGGGGATGAGGGTGGCAAGATTAGGGTGAGAAGGGGAAAGTCGTGTCACAACAAAGGAATGGGTTTCAGGTGTTGGGGTAGTTTGGAAGGTCATTTATGTTATGAGGAAGAGGGAGGGGGCCAAGGGGGGGGACTTTCCCCCCGGAACTCCAGTATCAAGGCGGGTTTTCTGAGCTGGCTTTAAAGGTGACGTATGTACCTATTATAATGTAAAATTTGAAAAAAAAAGCGCTGGGGTCTTATACCGTAGGGTCAAGTTTGTGGGAGGATTTGGTGGTTTACTGTGTCAAAACTTTTCTTAGGTCAATAAAAAATTCCCAGTGGTATTCCCTTTAATTTTCCCAAGCTGGTAAAGCAGATCTAGCATTTTTTTGATTGCTATTTTGCTTTTTTTTTTTTCCTGAATCCAAATCGGGGGTTGAGTATGTTTTGACCGTTTTAAAAAAAGAATTTCAGTCTCTTGTACACGAGTTTCTCAAGATTTTTTGGGTGCAAGTAAATTTTATAATTTGGGCCCATAGTTGTTTAAGTCTGTGGGGGCACCACCTTTTGTATTGGGGGTAACCCTTTCCCTCGAGTAGTTTTGGAAATGCTATCCATTGACTTTTTAAAAAATAATAAAAGCCTGCGAAAGGACATGGGGCCGCTGCTTGTACAGTAATGGTGGGGAAAGAGAAGATTCCCCGAGTTATTTTTAAGTGACTTTATGATCCCAATGTTCCCTGGCTCGTTGGTGCAAGAAAAAAGGAATTAGGGAAATTACCTTAGGGTTTCCCGGCATGGGATTTGGGATGTGGGATTTTATGCGAGATAATCCTATGTTTGAGAAGAAGTCGTTTTTTGTTTAGCTGTGTCATGGGAGTAGTGGTGTTTCATTAGGTTTAGTTAGGACAATATTCTTGGTTTTTCTCATTTGTGGGTCCTAGAATTGGAGAGTGTTTTCCAGGGTTTTTTTTTATCTCCCTTTGTGTCTGTGAACTACTGGAGTTTAGTTGTTTTGGGTTTTTTTTTTCTTTGGGGGAGAGTGATGAATAGTGTTTTAAGGTATCTTTGTGTATTAAGCCCTGTCTTATTGCTTTCATATTTGGGGTTCTTGTCAGGATTTCGAATGGTGTGGTTAGCCAGGGAACCAAGCCGTTTTTTTGATCGTTTTGTTTTTTTTAGGACAATGTTTGTTATAGTCTAAGTAAATTTGTTAAAAAAGATGACTGTCCATCATCAATACCTTGGCCTTGGAGAATTTTTTTAGGCCAATCAAAAGTTCCCAGGTCAGCTGTGAACTTTCCCTTTCTGAGCCTCATCATGGAGTTAAAGGATTTTTTGTATTCAGTGGTGGTTTACTAAAGTTTGTCAGGGGGAAGGTAGGGTAGTGGTCTGTGTGTATCGTGATTTTCCCCATTTAAGGGGGGGTAGTATATTGGTCCATTGTGGTTATTATGGTTCCACTTGTCTCAGTGGGGGTTGGTTTTGTTATTGTTTTATGAGAAGGTGTTGTTCATATTGTTTATGAAAAAACTTACAGGCTGATCATCTGTGCCAAAGGTTTTGTTGAATTCCACTAAGAGAAAGGTGGTGCTTTTCATTTTTTCTGTTTGTTATTGTGACTTTAATTTCTCATGAAATTTGGGATGTTTGTGTGAGGTATCCGGAAATGGCACGATTGTTAAGGGTTTAAGGTTTTTTTTCATAAAATTACAAAATGTATTCCCCATATTCATCACTAAAGCAAGTGGTGCTAAAACAAGATTTGGGTAGAGTAATAATTTCAATACCACCCCCAACGGTTTGTTTTTGCAGTTGTGAATTGCTGTGTATCCTGGTAAAGGGTAGTATCATTGTGTCCTCTTAAGCCAGGTCTCAGTAAGAAAAATGCGGAGAAGGGGGGTTTTAGGATTCAAGAGTGCTAGGAGGTAATAGTGTTTTTTAAGGACCCGTGTTTTAGTTAAGTACTGATAATTTTTGCATTGTTTAGGATAGTGGTGGTTGTGTTCTGTGTAATAAAGGCAGTTTTTTTCCAATAGGTTTTGATTTGGGTGTCAGATTATGGAGGTTTGATCAGGGTCAACGTGATCAAAACTTCTGGTTTTTAAATTTGGTTTTTAATCCTGGTTGTGTTAGTTTATACGAATCTGTAGTGGTGGGGAAATTGGACAAGTATTAGCTAGAGTATTTTGGGGCATGTAGGGGGATAGTCCCTATACACATAATGAAGTTGATGTTTTCTGTGTGTTGTGCTGGAAGTCTAAAGTAAACTAGGGATAAATGTAATATAAAAAAAAAAATTAAAAAATAGAACAAGATCTCATTGTAAATTTCACAAGGCTAATAAACTTTTTTGGAGTTATGTTTTGAGCTAAGTGAGTAAAGACAATTGGTTTTAAACATAAAAAAAAGACAAAATTTAAAAAAAAAAACTAGTCTCTCACTAGTAATTTCACTATGGTTAATATAGTGAAATTTGGTATTTGGGTATGTCTTGAGGTAGAAAAGGCTATGGGACACTGAATTTAACTAATAAAATTAAAAATACAAATTAAAAGTGCACCAGTCTCTCACTAGTAATTGCACTATGGTCTAATATAGTGAATTTGGTATTGACTATGTATTGAGCTAGAAAGAGCTATAGTACAACTAGGTTTAGTCTAATAATATAAAAATACAAATTACAAATAGCACAGGACGTTCGTCACAATGACCCTCTGATGCAACGTTAGCTGCGCCGTCCTCAAACCACCGAATCTTTTAAGAACATAAGAACATAAGAAAAGAGGAACACTGCAGCAAGCCTGTTGGCCCATACTAGGCAGGTCCTTTACAATTCATCCCACTAACAAATACCCCATCCACAGTGCGCATCGAATTTACCTTTTGTGCGATCCTATCATTCTTAGCATACACTATCCCACAAATCAATAGCTAATCCACCACACTCCACCCGCACCCTACAGTCCCACCTCTATTTACGTTATTGCCTAGGTCCATATACTTAGACTTTGCCACATTAATTTCCATCCCAGTAGCCTCTCCAAACACATCTACCACCTTTCCAACCTTGTGTAAATCCTTCTCATCCCTCACCAATACAGTTGTATCATCCACATAACCCACAATCCCCGGCTGACCCTCTCGTTCATTACTAGGCATTTCAGAAAGCACTGCTGCGTGCTTTCGCGTCGTACCCTCGACCTGCATCAAGTCATCCAGCTCAGTGCCATGATGAACCTCCACCTCCACAGCTCTCACCAACTGGGCATCCTTACGACACACTTCAGGCCGGGCTGGCATCACCACGCCCTCCTCAACTGCAGACCCATGATCCAGGTCTGTACCAACATCCTGACAAGGACTCTCATTACCCAAAATGTTCTCAAACGTCGACACTATCGTCTTTTCCGCGTCGCTACCATTCGCTTCCGCGATGACCTCGTCCAGCACTTGTACAACGTCCAGGGAAGTGATGTCGTCCCCCCACGTAGCCCCTGCCATCTTCTTTTCTTCGGCCCTCTCAACCTCCTCACTCCATGTCAAACTCTGCTGAGGCAGAGTCGAAAACAGTTGATCTTGATCCTCTCTCCTTTCCTCCACGTCTCGTCGTTGCTGCTGGTCCTTATCACCACGTCTTCTTTCACATTGCGCAGCAAGGTGATCATACGACCCACACAAACGGCAAGTGCTTCGCTGCCCAGCGTATGTTACAAAAACCTGAGTCCTGAAATCTTCCATCACCACGTACGATGGAATTGGATGTCGGAGCGTCATCTTGACAGAGAATGCACCCTCAGGTATCCCCATATACGGGCCAGCTGACCACCTTCCTGCAGTGATCGTATGTATTGTGCCGTATTTACACATAATGAACCGGATGTCAGATGCATCCGCCTCGAACGGCATATTCCTGATCTTAACCCATGTGTAATAGCGGGGACACATCATCCCAGCCTCACCGTCACAGCATGATTAACTGGTATGGCCACCTCTTGAAACTTATTCACAACTGCCTCATACACAGTCGCAGAACTAAATTTTACAAAAATCCTCTTCGTACCGTTCAGTGCCAGTCCACAAATCTCCTCATTGGCTATTCCATAGGTATCTCTGATGATTGCAGGCTAAAGCAACTCCATTGATGGCCCCGTTACAGCTCCACTGGTTAATTCAATGCAGACAGTATTTACCCTGCGCCGGCGAGCCTGCGCCATGTTGGTGAAAATAATACTGTCACCAGACAACTCCAGGGGGCAGTAGCAGCACACGTCCTCTCCACTCAAGGGTTGAGAGACGAATGGTTATGTTGGAGTATGTTATGTTGGGGTGTGTTATGTTGCAGTATGTTATGTTGGGGTTTGTTATGTTGGGGTTTACCTGGACCTGGAGTTTACCTGGAGAGAGTTTCGGGGGTCAACGCCCCCGCGGCCCGGTCTGTGACCAGGCCTCCTGGTGGATCAGCGCCTGATCAACCAGGCTGTTGCTGCTGGCTGCACGCAAACCAACGTACGAGCCACAGCCCGGCTGATCAGGAACTGACTTTAGGTGCTTGTCCAGTGCCAGCTTGAAGACTGCCAGGGGTCTGTTGGTAATCCCCCTTATGTGTGCTGGGAGGCAGTTGAACAGTCTCGGGCCCCTGACACTTATTGTATGGTCTCTTAACGTGCTAGTGACACCCCTGCTTTTCATTGGGGGGATGGTGCATCGTCTGCCAAGTCTTTTGCTTTCGTAGTGAGTGATTTTCGTGTGCAAGTTCGGTACTAGTCCCTCTAGGATTTTCCAGGTGTATATAATCATGTATCTCTCCCGCCTGCGTTCCAGGGAATACAGGTTTAGGAACCTCAAGCGCTCCCAGTAATTGAGGTGTTTTATCTCCGTAATGCGCGCCGTGAAAGTTCTCTGTACATTTTCTAGGTCTATGTCGGATATGAGGATGAGGAACAAGATGGGAGCTAGTACTGTGCCTTGTGGAACAGAGCTTTTCACCGTAGCTGCCTCGGACTTTACTCTGTTGACGACTACTCTCTGTGTTCTGTTAGTAAGGAAATTATAGATCCATCGACCGACTTTTCCTGTTATTCCTTTAGCACGCATTTTGTGCGCTATTACGCCATGGTTACACTTGTCGAAGGTTTTTGCAAAGTCTGTATATATTACATCTGCATTCTTTTTGTCCTCTAGTGCATTTAGGACCTTGTCGTAGTGATCCAATAGTTGAGACAGACAGGAGCGACCTGTTCTAAACCCATGTTGCCCTGGGTTGTGTAACTGATGGGTTTCTAGATGGGTGGTGATCTTGCTTCTTAGGACCCTTTCAAAGATTTTTATGATATGGGATGTTAGTGCTATTGGTCTGTAGTTCTTTGCTGTTGCTTTACTGCCCCCTTTGTGGAGTGGGGCTATGTCTATTGTTTTTAGTAACTGTGGGACGACCCCCGTGTCCATGCTCCCTCTCCATAGGATGGAAAAGGCTCGTGATAGGGGTTTCTTTCAGTTCTTGATGAACACGGAGTTCCATGAGTCTGGCCCTGGGGCAGAGTGCATGGGCATGTCATTTATCGCCTGTTCGAAGTCATTTGGCGTCAGGATAACATCGGATAGGCTTGTGTTAATCAAATTTTGTGGCTCTCTCATAAAAAATTCATTTTGATCTTCGACTCTCAGTCTGGTTAGCGGCTTGCTAAAAACTGAGTCATACTGGGACTTGAGTAGCTCACTCATTTCCTTGCTGTCATATGTGTAGGACCCATCTTGTTTAAGTAGGGGCCCAATACTGGACGTTGTTCTCGACTTTGATTTGGCATAGGAGAAGAAATACTTTGGATTTCTTTCGATTTCATTTATGGCTTTTAGTTCTTCCCGCGATTCCTGACTCCTATAAGATTCCTTTAGCTTAAGTTCGATGCTTGCTATTTCTCTGACCAGTGTCTCCCTACGCATTTCGGATATAATGACCACTTTTAGCCGCTCTGTTATTCTTTTCCGTCGCCTGTAAAGGGAGCGCCTGTCTCTTTCTATTTTACATCTACTCCTCCTTTTTCTTAGAGGAATAAGCCTTGTGCATACATCGAGTGCCACCAAGTTAATCTGTTCTAGGCATAAGTTGGGGTCTGTGTTGCTTAGTATATCTTCCCAGCTTATATCGGTTAGGACAGTGGTTCCCAAACTTTTTCAGCTTGTTACCCAATTTAACATGCCACATAAAGCATGTTACCCCTTTCACAAAATGTTGTTATTATTGATATATATGGCTAAACGTGAACGTATACAGCCTCGCATACTCTGCTAATCATAGCAAAACCATTGAAAACGTAAGAACCACACATACATTATATATAAAATTAATAATAGCTACAAATTCACAGTAACAGTGGGTAAATACTAACTATATACTGCACAGGGCAGTACACATACATACCAGCTTATGTCTACCTCGGCTGATGCTCACAGATAAACTGACAGTGTGAAATAGAGGCAGCCTCAGGAAGTGAGTGACGCGTACTGGACAGATCGATCTGGGCTACTGAGTGACTTTTGTCCTGAAGCATACTTGTCAAAATACTTTTGGGTTTCCACACACTTAGCTATATATTTCTTCTTTTCTAATACTGTATATTAGTTTTTGATGTTTATTGTTATTTGGTTTAACTTTACTACTTACTTATAATAGGTTTACTTTACAACTTTATATACTAAGACAAAGTTAACAATAATCCTCATACCGGGTACTGCATTGTTTTCTTGATTTTCAGAATTCATAACTTTTTCTGTCACCCCTCCATTACCCCCCAAAAATGGTTAAATTACCCCCAGGGGGTAATTTAACCCCAGTTTGGGAACCACTGGGTTAGGACTTGGTTTACTTGGTCCCACTTTATGTTTTTGTTATTGAAGTTGAATTTGGTGAATGCTCCCTCGTGACTAATCTCATTATGTCGGTCTGGGGCTCCACGCATACATGTCTGAACCTCAATTATGTTGTGATCTGAGTATATTGTTTTTGATATGGTGACATTTCTTATCAGATCATCATTGTTAGTGAAGTTGAGGTCTAGTGTATTCTCCAGTCTAGTTGGCTCTAATATTTGCTGGTTTAAATTGAATTTTGTGCAGATATTTAAAAGCTCGTGTGAGTGTGAGTTTTCATCAGAGCTGCCTCCTGGTGTTATTACTGCAACAATATTATTATTTGCTATATTCCTCCATTTTAGGTGCATTAAGTTGAAATCCCCCAGGAGCAAGATGTTGGGTGCAGGAGCTGGAAGATTTTCCAGACAGTTGTCAATTTTTAACAGCTGTTCCTGGAATTGCTGGGATGTTGGAGTATGTTATGTTGGGGTTTGTTATGTTTGGGTATGTTATGTTGGGGTATGTTATATTTGGGTATGTTATGTTGGGTTATGTTTTGTTTGGGTATGTTATGACGGGGTATGTTATGTTGGGGAATGTTATGTTGGGTTATGATGAATGGTTTGAAAAACCGACAAGTTGAAGATTGAGACACTTATGCAGCATATGGGAATCTTTATTCAGGAAACGTTTCGCCACACAGTGGCTTAATCAGTCCTTACGCCTTCCTCTTTGTATTGGACTGATGAAGCCAGTGTGTGGCGAAACGTTTCCTGAATAAAGATTCCCATATGCTGCATAAGTGTCTCAATCTTCATGTTGGGTTATGTTTTGTTGGGTTATGTTATGTTTGTTTATGTTATGTTGGGTTATGATGTGTTGGGGTTTGTTATGTGGGGTATAATATGATGGAATATGTTATGTTGGGGAATGTTATGTTGGGGTATGTTTTCTTGGGGTATGTTATGTTAGTTTATGTTATGTTGGGGCATGTTATGTTGGGTTATGTTATGTTGGGGTAGGTTGGGTTATGTTATTTTTGTGGTATGTTATGGTGGGTTATTTTATGTTGGGGTATGTTATGATGGGGTATGTTATGTTGGGTATGTTATATTGGGTTATGTTATGTTGAGGTATGTTATGTTGGGTATGTTATGTTGGGATATGTTATGCTGAGGTATATTATGTTGGGGTATATTATGTAAGGGTATTTATGTTGGGGTATGTTATGTTGGAGTATGTTATCTTGAGGTATGTTATATTGGGTTATGTTATGTTGGGTTATGTTTTTGTTGGGTATGTTATGTTGGGTTATATTATGTTGGATATGTTGGGTTATGTTATGTTGGAGTATGTTATGTTTTGTTGTGTTATGTTGGGGTATGTTGGGGTATGTTGGGTTATGTTATTTTGGGGTATGTTATGTTGGGGTATGTTATGTTGGGGTGTGTTATGTTTGGGTATGTTATGTTGGGGTATGTTATATTGGGGTATGTTACTTTGGGGTATGTTATGTTGGGGTATGTTATGTTGGGGTATGTTTTGTTGGGGTATGTTATGTTGGGTAAGTTATGTTTGGGTATGTTATGTTGGGGTATGTTATGTTGGGGTGTTATGTTGGGTTATGTTATGTTGGTGTATGTTATATTGGGGTATGTTATGATGGGGCATATTATGTTGGGGAATGTTATGTTGGGGTATGTTATGATGGGTTGTGTTATGTTGGGTTATGTAATGTGGGGTTTGTTGGTGTATGTTATGTTGGGGTATGTTATGATGGGGTATGTTATGTTGGGGAATGTTATTTTGGGTATGTTATGTTGGGGTATGTTATGTTGGGGTATGTTATGTTGGGGTATGTTATGCTGGGGTATGCTTTGTTGGGGTATGTTATGTTGGGGTATGTTATGTTGGGGCATGTTATGTTGGAGTATGTTATGTTGGGGCATGTTATGTTGTGGTATTTTATGTTGAGGTATGTTATGTTGGGGTATGTTATGTTGGGTTTATGTTATGTTTGGGTATGTTATGTTGAGTTATGTTATGTTGGGTTATGTTATGATTGGTTATGTTGGGGTATACATTGTTGAAGTATATTATGTTGGGGTATGCTGGGTTATGTTATGTTGGGTTTTGTAGGGTTATGTTATGTTGGGGTATGTTGGGTTAAGTTATGTTGGGGTAGGTTATGTTGGGTTATGTTGGGTTATGATAGGTTGTTATGTTGGGTTATGTTAGTGGGGTTTTGTTATGTTGGGTTATGTTATGTTGGAGTATGTTATGTTGGGGCATGTTATGTTAGGGTATGTTATGTTGGTTTATGTTATGTTGCGGTATGTTATGTTGGGGTATGTGATGTTTGTGTATGTTATGTTGGCGTATATTATGTTGGGGTATGCTATGTTGGGTTATGTTATGTTTGGGTATGTTATATTGGGTTATGTTATGTTGGGGTAGGTTATGTTGGGCTATGTTGGGTTATGATTGGTTATGTTATGTTGGGGTATGTTATGTTTGGTATGTTATGTTGGGGTATGTTATGTTGGGGTATGTTATGTTTGGTATGTTATGTTGGGGTATGTTATGTTGGGGTATGTTGTGTTGGGTAAGTTATGTTGGGGTATGTTATGTTGGAGTATGTTACGTTGGGTTGTGTTATGTTGGGTTATGGTATGTTGGGTTGTTATGTTGGGTTAGGTCAAATTAGGTTAGGTTAGGCTACGTTATGTTAGGCTAGGTTAGGTTAGGTTAGGTTAGGCTAGGTTAGGCTAGGTTAGGCTAGGTTAGGTTAGGTTAGATTAGCTTAGGTTAGGTTAGGTTATGCTAGGTTAGGTTAGGTTAGATTAGGTTAGGATAGGCTTGGTTAGGTTAGGTTAGGTTTGGTTAGGTTAGGCTAGGTTAGGTTACGTTAGGCTAGGTTAGGTTAGGTTAGGTTAGGCTAGGTTAGGTTGGGTTAGGTTAGGTTATGTTAGGCTAGGCTAGGTTAGGTTAGGTAAGGTCAGGTTAGGTTAGGCTATGTTAGGCTAGGTTAGGTTAGGTTAGGTTAGGTTAGGATAGGTTAGGTTAGGTTAGGCTAGGCTAGGTTATGGTAGGATAGGTTAGGCTAGGTTTGGCTAGGTTAGGTTAGGCTAGGTTAGGTTAGGTTAGGTTAGGTTAGGTTAGACTAGGTTAGGTTAGGTTAGGTTAGGTTAGGTTAGGTAAGTTAGGTTAGGTTAGGCTATGTTAGGTTAGGTTAGGTTAGGTTAGGTTAGGTTAGGTTCGGTTAGGTTAGGTTCGGTTAGGTTAGGTAAGGTTAGGTTAGGCTAGGCTAGGTTAGGTTAGGTTTTTCAATTCAATTCAAATTCAAAGTTTATTCTCTATAAGGATTACAATGCTAAGTTTACAGAATTTGGTTATTGTGTGGTTTACATGTAGAAAATAATAATTACAGAGTGTACCACTAGAACACCTAGCATGGCTAGGCATTTCGGGCAGACTTAAATTAAATCTTAAGTTTAAAATATTACAAATTATGAGGTAAGTTGGTATTATGGCTAAGTGACTAAATACTAGTTGTGAGTTTAGCAATGTGAATGCTTTTGTTTTGGCACTATACATAGTTTCAGTATTGGAGTATCACAGGTCAACTTATGACTAGTTAAGATTCATTATTTTGAGATTGAGATTGATATTTCTGTTTATGGTCAAATGGGTGAGTGAGTGTAAGTGTTAACCACCAGGTGGTATTCGTGTAGTTAGTTGACAGGGTGTATCAGGGAGATAAGATGTTTTCTGATGGTAGTTTTGAAGGTGATGAATGTGTCTGCAGTTTTGGAATTTTCAGGCAGGGTGTTCCAGATTTTAGGGCCATTGACATACATTGAATTTTTGTAAAGGTTTAGTCGGACACGGGGAATGTCATAGAGATGTTTGTGTCTGGTGTTGTGCCTGTGGGTTCTGTCACAACTATCAAGAAAGCGTTTTAGGTCAAGGTTAATATTGGAGTTTAAGGTCCTGTAGATGTAGATTGCACAGTAGTAAGTGTGGATGTACTGAACAGGGAGTAAGTTTAGATCTATGAAGAGTGGGGGGGGTTGCCAGGGATGGGATTTAGTGATTATTCTTGCTGCAGCTTTTTGTTGGGTTATTATTGGCTTTAGGTTTGTTGCTGCAGTTGATCCCCAAGCACAAATAGCATAGGTGAGGTATGGATATATAAGTGAGTGGTATAGTGTAAGAAGGGCAGTTTGCGGCACGTAGTATCGTATCTTGGAGAGGATCCCAACAGTTTTGGATACTTTTTTGGTTATGGTTAGGTTAGGTTAAGCTAGGTTTGGTTAGGTTAGGTTAGGCTAGGTTAGGTTATTTTGGGTTGGTTTAGGTAGGTTGGTTAGGTAGTTTAGTTGGCTAGGTTAGTTGGGGGGTTTGGGTTTAGGTTAGGTTAGGTTAGGTAGGTTAGGCTAGTTGGTTTAGTTGGTTATTGGGCGGTTAGGTTAGGCTAGGTTGGGTTGGGATAGGTTAGGGGGTTTTTGGGGGGGTTTGATAGGTTAGGTAGTTTAGGTTGGTAGGTAGGTAGGTTTAGGTTAGGTAGGTTAGTTGGTTAGGTTAGGTTTGGTTAGGGGGGGTTTTGGTTAGGTTAGGTAAGGTTGGTTTTTTTAGGTTTTAGGCTAGGTTTAGTTAGGTTAGGTTTTAGGTTAGGGTTGGTTAGGTTAGGTTAGGTTAGTTAGGGTTAGGTTTTGGTTAGGAGGTTTTGGTTTTGTTAGTTTTGGGTTAGGTAGGTTTTTGGGGGTAGGTTAGGTTTAGGTTGGTTGGGCCCTAGGTTAGGTTAGGTTAGGTTAGTTTAGGCTGGGTTTTGGGTTAGGCAGGTTAGGTTGGGTTGGGGGTTTTAAAGGTAAGGGTTAAAGTTAGGTTAGGTTTTGGTTAGGGGGTTGGGTTAGGTTAGGTTTAGGTTGGTTTAGGTTTTTGGTTGGGTTAGTTTGTTTAGCTAGGTTAGGTTGGTTTTTGGTTGGGTAGGTTGGGTTTGGTTAGGTTAGGTTAGGTTAGGTTATTTAGGTTAGGGTGGTTGTTAGGCTAGGTTAGGTTAAAAATTTAGGTTTAGGTAGGTTTTTAGGTTTGGTTAGGTTGGGAAAAAAGGTTATGTTAAGGGGGTTTAAAGGGGTTAGGTTTTGGTTTTTAGGAATAGGTTGGTTTTAGCTAGGGTTTGGGTTAGTTTAGGTTAGGAGTTGGGTTAGGTTAGGTTAGGCTAGGTTATTTTAGGTTAGGTTAGGTTAGGTTGGTTAGGGGTTAGGTTATTTTGGTTAGGCTAGGTAGGTTGGGTTTTGTTGTTTGGAGTTAGGTTGGTTTTAGGTTTTTGGGTTAGGTGGGTTGGTTGGTTGTGTTAGGTTGGTTAGTAGGTTAGGTTGGGTTTAGGCTATTTTGGTTAATTGGGATAGGTTAGACTTTTTTGGTTGGGTTTTAGGTTAGGCTGGGTTAGGTTAGGTTTGGGTTAGTTGGGTTTGGGTTGGGTTAGGCTGGGTTTAGGTTGGGTTAGGTTAGGGTAGGTTGGGTTTGGGGTTGGGTTTAGGCTAGGTTGGGCAGGTTGGGTTTAGGTTATTTAGGTTGGAGGTTAGGTTGGGTTACGTTGGTTAGGTTGGGTTAGGCTAGGTAGGTTGGGGGTATTTTTTTTAAAAGGGAAAGTTAGTTTTAGGTTTATTTGGGTTGGGTTTTTTGGGCTATCTAGGTTATTTTGGGTTTGGCTGGGTTAGGTTCGTTAGTTTTGGTTAGGCTAGGTAAGGTTATTTTAGGTTGGTTGGGCTGGGTTAGGTTGGTTTAGATTGGTTATGTGGGTTTGGGTTTTAGGTTGGGTTTAGGTTTTTGGTTGGGTTTAGGCTGGGTTATTTAGGTTGGTTTGGTTAGGTTAGGCTGGTTGGGTTTTAGGTTGGGTAATTTAGCTAGGTTGGGTTAGGTTGGGTTTACTGTGGGTTTAGGTTGGTTAGGTTGGGTTTAGGTTGGTTATTTTTGGGCTAGGCTGGGTTTAGTTAGGCTGGGTTGGGTTTAGGTTGGTTGGTTAGGCTGGGTTTAGGTTAGGTTAGGTTATTTTTATTTACTTGGGTTGGTTAGGTTGGGGCAAGTTGGGTTAGGTTTGGGGTAGGTTGGGTTTAGGTTGGTTATTATTTTGGCTAGTTAGGTTACTTAGATTAGGTTGGTAGGAAAAAGGTTTTTATTTAGTTTAGGTTGGGCTAGGTTAGTTTTGGGTTGGTTAGGTTAGGTTTTTAGGTTAGCAGGTTGGGTTTGGTTAGGTTGGGTTTTGGTTTGGTTAGGCTGGGATGGGTTGGTTGGGTTTAGGTTGGTTAGGTTGGGTTTAGGTTGGGTTGGTTAGGTCGGTTAGGTTAGTTAGGTAAGGTTGGGTTGGGTTTTTGGGGAGGTTGGGTAGGTTGGGGGTAGGTTAGGTTAGGTTGGGTTTAAGGTTAGGTTAGGTTAGGTTAGTTAGGTTGGGTTGGTTAGGTTGTTAGGTTAGGTTAGGCTAGGTTAGGTTAGTTTGGGTTGGTAGGCTATTTAAAGTTGGGGTTTTAGGTTAGGTTGGCTGGTTAAGTTTTAGGTTTAGGATAGGTAGGTTAGGTTGGGGTTAGGTTAGGTTGGGTTTAAAGGGGTTTTTAGGCAGTTTGGTTAGGTTGGTTTAGGTTTGGTTTTTATTTTGGTTTTGGTTGGGGTTAGTTTTGGGTTTGGTTTAGGTTAGTTTAGGTTAGTTAGGTTGGGTTTAAGGTTTTGGTAGGTTATTTTGGTTAGGTAGGTTAGGTTAGGTTAGGTTTAGTTGGGTTTTTGGTTAGGCTATTTTAAGGTTTAGGTTAGGTTAGGTTAGGGGTAGGTTGGGTTTTTGGTGGTTAGGAGGTTGGGTTTTGGTTAGTTGGTTTGGGTTGGGGTTAGGTGGTTGGGTTAGTTTAGGTTGGGTTGGGTTTAAGGTTAGGTTTGGTTAGGTTAGGTTTGGTTGGTTAGGGTTTAGGTTATTTTTTAGGGGTTGGGTTTGGGTTTAGGTTGGGTTTTTAGGTAGGTAGGTTTTGGTGGTTGGGTTTTTAAAGGGTTTAAAAGGTTAGGTTGGTTTTAGGCAGGTTGGTTGGGTTTTTTAGGTTAGGTTAGGTTTTGGGTAGGTTTGGTTGGGGTAGGTTAGGTTTGGTTAGGTTAGGTTTGGTTAGGTTAGGTTAGGTTAGGTTGGGTTTAGGTAGGTTAGGTTAGGTTACTTTTTAGGTTGGTTAGGTTATTATTTTTGTTAGGTTAGGTTAGTATTTGTTAGGTTATTTATTTGGGTTGGGTTTTGGGTTTTGGGTTTGGGTTTTTAGGTTGGGTTTAGTTAATTAGGTTTGTTAAGGTTAGGTTAGTTGGTTTGGGTTTTAGGTGGGTTTAGTTGGGGTTTTTGGGTTGGGTTGGGTTTTGGGTTTTGGGTTTTGGTTTTGGTTAGGTAGGTTAGGTTGGGTTTAGTTCAGGTTGGGTTAGTTGGTTAGGTAAGGTTACTAGGTTAGGTAGGTTAGGTTAGGCTAGGTTGGTAGGTAAGGTTAGGTTGGGGGTTTATTTTGGGTTGGGTTTTAGGTTAGGTGGGTTTGGGTTGGGTTTAGGTTATTGGTGGGTTTTGGGTTTAGTTAGTTTAGGTTGGTTATTTTAGGTTAGCAATTGGGTTGGTTGGTTGGGTTAGGTTTAGGTTTTGGTTGGGCTGGGTTGGGGTAGGTTGGGTTAGGTTAAAAGGTTTGTTAGTTTGGTTGGGGGTGGTTGGGTTTAGTAGGTTAGGTTGGGTTGGTTTAGTTAGGTTAGCTGGTTTAGGTTGGGTTAGGTTGGGTTTGGTTTGGGTTAGGTAGGTTTTGGTTTGGTTTAGGTTGGTTAGGTAGGTTGGGTTTTAGGTTTTTAGGTGGGTTAGGTTGGTTAGGCTGGGTTTTAGGATTGGGTTGGGTTTAGGTTTTTTTTGGTTAGGTTTTTTTTGGGTTTTGGTTAGGCTAGGTTTAGGTTGGGTTTTAGGTTAGGGGTTAGTTAGTTGGGGCAGTTATAGGTTGGGTTTTTGGTTGGGGTTTTTTTGGGTTTTTTAGGTTATTTTAGGTTTGGTTAAAGTTGGGTTGGGTTTTAGGTTATGGTTATGGTTAGGTTAGGTTTTGGTTTAAGGGTTTTGGTGGTTAGGTTTTGGTTAGGTTGGGTTAAAGGTTGGTTAGGTTAGGTTGGTTAGGCTAGTTTAGGTTAGGTTATTTTTAGGTTGGGTTTTTTAGGTTTTTTGTTAGGTAGGGTTAATTGGTTAGGTAGGTTTTGGCTAGGTTAGTTAGGTTAGTTAGGTTGGGTTTTAGGTTTTTTTTAAGCTAGGTTGGGTTAGGTTAGGTTAGGTTGTTTGGGTTTTTTACTTTTTGGGTTGGGTTAGGTGGGTTTAGGTTTTTTAGGTTAGGTTGGGGCTAGGTTGTTAGGTTGGGTTGGTTATTTGGTTAGGTTAAGGTAGTTAGGTTGGTTTTTGGTTGGGTTATGGGTTTTGGTTGGGATTAGGTTAGGTTAGGTTTTGGTTAGTTATTTAGGTTTTTTTGGGTTTAAAGTTTGGTTAGGGGGTTGGTTTGGGTTAGGTTAGGTTAGGTTAGGAAAAGGTTAGTTAGGTTATTTTTGGGTTTGGGTTAGGTTGGGTTTTGGGGAGGTTAGGTTAGGTTGGGTTAGGTTTGGTTAGGTTAGGTAGTTAGGTTTTAGGTTAGGTTGGGTTAGGTTAGGTTGGTTGGTTTATTTTGGGTTGGGTTTGGGTGGGTTAGGTTAGGTTAGTAGGTTGGGTTAGGTTATTTTAGTTAGGTAGGTTAGGTTTTGGTTAGGTTGGGTTTTAAGGTAGGTTTTACTTTGGGTTGGGTTGGGTTTAGGTTTATTGGGTTAGGTTGGCTGGGGTTGGGTTTTAAAAGGTTAGTTAGGTTAGGTTGGGTTTAAAGGTTTAAGGGTTAGGTTATTTAGGTAGGTTAGGTTTTAGGTTAGGTTGGGGGATTGGTTTTGGAAAAAGGTTTGGGTTTAGGTTGGGTTAGGTTAGGTTGGTTATTTTTAGGCTAGTTAGGTAGTTGGGGTTAGGTTATTTTTGGTTTGGGTTTAGGTGGGTTTTAGGTTTGTTAGGGGTTGGGTTGGGTTGGGTTAAGGTAGGTTTTGGTTAGGTTTTTGGTTAGGTTAGGTTGGTTAGGTTGGGTTTTGGTGGGTGGGTTAGGTTAGGAAGGTTGTTGGGTTTTTTTTGGGGTTAGGTTGGTTTTTGGTTAGTGGGTTAGGGTTAGGAAGGTTAGGTTGGAGGGGTTTTTTATTTTTAGGTTAGGTTAGGTTAGGTTTAGGTAAGGTAGGAAAGGGGGTGGGTTTTGGGTTAGGTTAGGTTAGGTTAGGTTTGTTTGGGTTTTAGGTTAGGTTAGGAGGTTTTAGGTTTTTTTAGGTTGGTTGGTTAGGTTGGTTTTTAGGAGGTTAGGTTAGTTGGTTGGGTTAGTTGAAATGGTAGGTTATTTTAGTTGGGTTTGTTGGGTTGGTTGGGTTTGGTTGGGGTAGGTTTAGGTTAAAAGGTTAGGTTTAAAGGTTTTAGGTTGGTTAGAAAGGTTGGGTTTGGTTTGGTTGGTTGGTTTGGGGCTATTTGGGTTTAAAAGGTTAAGGTTTGGCTTTAGGTTGGGGTTTTGTTTAGGTAGGTTAGGTTGGGTTTTTTAGGTTATTTTTAGGTTGTTTGGGAGGTAGGTTAGTTATTAGGTTTGGGTTTAAGGTTAGGGTTGGGTTTAAGGTTGGTTATTGGTTGGTTATAGGTTTAGGTTAAAGATTGGGTTTTAGGTAGGTTAGGTTTGGTTGGTGGGTTGGTTGGGTTTGGTTAGGTTTGGTTGGTAGGGGGTTTTAAAGGTTAGGTTTTAAGGTTAGTTAGTTAGCTAGGTTGGGTTTAGGTTGGGTTTAAAAGGGGTTTTGGTTGGGATTAGGTTAGTTAGTTGGTTAGGTTGGTTTTAGGTTAGGTTAGGTTTGGAAGGTTAGTTGGGTTGGTTGGTAGGTTGGGTTGGGTTAGGTTAGGTAAGGTTGGTTGGGGGGTTTAGGTTGGGGTTTGGTTGGGTTTATTTTTGGTAGGTTAGTTGGTTAGGTATTAGGTTAGGTTAGGTAGGTTAGGTTTTTGGTTAGGTAGGTGGTTGGGTTAAAATTTTAGGTAGGTAGTAATTTAGGTTAGGTTGGTTATTAGGCAAGTAGGGGGGGTTTTTAGGTTAGGTTAGGTTGGGTTTTAGGTTATTTTTTATTTGTTAGGTTAGGGTTGGTTAGGTTGGTTAGGCTATTTTAGGTTGGTTTAGGTTAGGTTGGGTTTTGGTTGGGTTGGTTAGGCAGGTTAGGTTTAGGTTAGGTTGGGTTTTTTAGGTTGGGTTTAGGCTTAGGTTTGGTTTAGGTAGGTTTATTTTTAGGTTATTTGGTTTTAGGTTTTATTTTAGGTTAGGTGGTTAGGTTGGGTTGGGTTTGGGTTTTTGGTGGGGTTAGGTTTAGGTTAGGTTTGGTTAGGTTTTTGGGTTAGTTGGGGGGTTGGTTTGGAGGTAGGTTAGGTTAGGTTGGTTTTGTTGGGTTAGGAGGTAAAGTTTATTAGGTTTTTAGTTATTATTAGGTAAGGTTTAGGTTTGTTAGGTTTGGTTAGGTAGGAAAGGTTAGGTTTTTTTTTGGTTAGTTAGGATTGGTTTAGGTTTTTAGTTTGTTAGGTTTTTAGGTTGGTTTTTATTTTGGTTAGGAAGGTTAGTTGGTTAGGTTATTTTTTAGGTAGGTTAGGTTTGGTTGGTTGGCTTTTTGGTTTTAGGTAAGGTTTTGGGGGTTTTGGTTTTGGTTAGGTTAGGTAGTTTGGTTATTTAGTTAGGTTAGGTTGGGTTAAGGATTAGGTTTGGTTTAGGTTAGGTTTGTTGGAAGGTTGGTGGGTTGGGTTTAGGTTTTGGGAAAGGTTAGGTTTTTTTGGGAATCGGTTAGGGTTTAGGTTGGGTTTAAGGGGGTTATAGGTTAGGTTAGGTTAAGGGTTAGTTAGGGGAATGTTAGGTTAGGTTTGGTTTTGGTTTTTAGGTTAGGTTTTAGGTTAGGTTTTGGTTAGGAGGTTTTTAGGTTTAGGATTAGGTTTTTTTTTTAAGGGGTTTAGGTTAGGTTGTTGGGTTTTTGGGTTAGGGTTAAATTGGTTTTAGTTATGGTTAGGGGGTTTGGTTAGTAGGTTACTATTTTAGGTTAGGTTAGGTTGGGTTTAGGTAGGTTAGGTAATTTTTTAAGGTTTTGGTTGGGGTTATGGTTGGTTAGGTTGGGTTTTAGGCTAGGTTTGGTATTTGGTTGGGTAGGAGGTATTGGTTTGGGTTAGGTTAGGTTGGGCGGGTTGGTTGTTAGGTTAGGGTAAGGTTAGGCTAGGTAGGTGGGTTAGGGTGGAAAGGTTGGGTTGGGTTTTTGGTTTGGCTATTTTTAGGTTGGTTAGGTTAGGTTTTTTTGGTTAGGAAAGGTTTGGTAGGTGGGTTTATTTTTGGGTTTAGGTTAGGTTGGGTAGGCATGGTTGGGGTTGGTTATTAGGGGGTTTAGGTTGGGGTTTTTGGTGGGTTTTAGGTTATTTGGTTGGGGTGGGTTGGGTTTTGGTTTAGGTTTTTTATTTTTGGTTAGGTTATTTTTAGGTAGTTTGGGTGGGTTGGGTTTTGGTTACGTTAGGGGGGGGTTTTAGGTTAGGTTAGGCTGGGGATTTTGGGTTTGGGGTTAGTTTAGGTTGGTTAGGTTGTTAGGTTAGGTAGGTTTATTTAGGTTAGGAGGTTAGATTATTTTAGGTTTTAGGTAGTTAAAGTTAGTTAGGTTATTTGGGTTAGGTAGGTTTAGGTTATTTTAGGTATTTAAGGTTAGGATTTAGGTTAGGTTAGGTAAGTTAGGTTGGTTGGGTTTTAGGTTATGTTAGGTTGGGGTTAGGTTAGGTTGGGTTTAGGTTATTTTGGGTTGGGTTTAGTAGGTGGTTTTTGGGGTTTAGGTTAGGTAGTTAGTTAGGCAGGTTGGTAGGTAGGTTAGGTTAGGTTAGGTAGGTAGTTGGGCTGGGTTAGGTGGTTAGGTTGGTAGGAGGTTTTGGGGGGGGTTGGAGGTTGGTAAGGTTATTAAATTTTTTGGGAGTTAGGTTGTTAGTTGGGTTAGGTTGTTAGGTTGGGTATTTTTAAAGGCAAGGTTAGGTTTTAGGAGGTTAGGTTAGGTTAGGGTTGGGTTAGGTTAGGCTGGGGTTAGGTTTTGTTTTTTAGGTTGCTGGTTGGTTTAGGCAGGTTAGGGGGGTTTATTAGTTATTAGGCTGGGTTAGTTAGGTAGAATTAGGTTGGGTTTAGGTTGGTTTAGGTTAGTAGGTTGGGTTGGGTTTGGCTAGGTTTAAGAAGGTAGTTATGGTTGGGTTTTAGTTATGCAGGTTAGGGGGTAGTTTTGGCTTTAGGTTGGGTTAGGCAAAGGTTAGTTTAGGTTAGGCGGGTAGGTTTGGTTGGGTTAGTTATTTAGGCTGGGTTAAGGAGGTTGGGGTTTTTAGGTTGGGGGTTGGGTTAGGCTAGGTTGGGTTAGCGGGTTTTGGTTTTAAATTTTAGGTTTGGTTTAGGTTGGTTTGGGTTTAGGTTGGGTTAGGTAAAGGTTGGGTTTAGGTTATTTAGGAAGGTTGTTAGTTGGGCTAGGTTAGGTTGGTTATGGTTATTTTGGTTGGGGAGGTTAGGTTTTAGGTAGGTTAGGTTTAGGTTTGGCAGGTTAGGTTAGTTTAGGTTAGGTTTAGTTAGGTAGGTTAGGTTGGTATTTTTGGTTAGGTTTTTTGGTTGGTTTAGGCTAGGTTAGTTTTTATTTTAGGTTAAGGTGGGCATTGGGTTAGGTTAGGGGTTAGGGGGTTTGGTTTTGGTTGGGTTGGTTAGGTTAGGGTTTTAGTTAGGTTGGGTTTTAGGTTGGTAGGTTAAGGTTAGTTTGGGTTTTTAGGCAGTTGGGTAGGTTAGATTTAGGAATAGGTTAGGTTAGGTTAGGTTAGGGCTAGGTAAGGTTAGGTTATTTTAGGTTGGGTTTTGGTTAGGCTAGGTTAGTTGGGGTTGGGTTTTGGGTTAGGTTATTTGTTTGGGTTAGGTTAGGAGTTAGGTTTAGGGGGTTGGGTTGGCAGGGATTGGGTTAGTTTTTGGGTAGGTTGGGTTTTGGTTAGGTAATTTGGGTTAGGTTAGGTTGGGTTTTTTAGGTTAGGTTTTGGGGGTTTAGGAGGGTTATTTTTATAGGTTGGGGCAGGTTAGGTTGGGTTGGGGGTAGGTTGGTTTAGGTTGGGTTTTTAGGTTGGGTTTAGGTTAGGTTGAAGGTTGGGCGTTAGGTTTTGGGTTAGGTAGGTAGGTTGGGTTGGGATAGTTATTTTATTTTGGTTGGGTTAGGCTAGGTTGGGTTAGGTTGGGTTGTTAGGTTAAGGTTAGGTTAGGGGTTTATTTGGTTAGGCTGGGTTAGGTTTTAGGTTAGGTTGGGTTAGGTAGGTTAGGTTAGTTAGGTTGGGTTGGGGTTAGGTTGGTTGGCTGGGTTAGGTTAGGGGTTAGGTTTGGGTTTTTGGTTGGGTTGGGTTTGGTTGGCTGGGTTTAGAAAGGTTGGTTATGTTTGGGTTTAGGCTAGGCTAGGTTGGGTTTAGGTTAGGTTAGGTTTGGTTAGGTTTTAGGTTGGGTTTGGTTTGGGTTTTAGGGTTAGGTTGGGTTTGGTTAGGTTAGGTTTTGGGTTAGGTTTTGGTTAGGTTAGGTTGGTTAGGTAGGTTTAGGTTAGGTTAGAGTTAGGTTGGGTTTGGTTAGGGGGTTTAGGTTAGGTGGGTTTATTTTAAGGTAGGTTGGTTAGGTTGGGTTTAGGTTAGGTTGGGTTTGTTGGGTTTTAGAGGGTTATTTTTGTTTTTTTTTGGTTAGGTTGGGTTTTGGTTGGCTAGGTTGTTAGTTGGGTTATTTTTAGGTTGGTTGGGTTTTGGTTATGGTTTGGTTGGTTTAGGTTGGTTGGGTTTGGTTACGGTTAGGTTGGTTGTTAGTTAGGTTAGTTGGGGATTTGGGTTTTGGTTTTGGGTTTGGGATTAGGTTAGGCTAGGGGGTTTTTAAGGTTAGGTTAGTAGGTTATTTAGTTTGGTTTTAGGCTAGGTTGGGTTGGGTTTAGGTTAGGTTAGGTTGGGGGTTAGGTTAGGTTAGGGTGGTTAGGGTTAGGTTGGTAGGCCTATTAGGTTGTTAGGTTAGGTTGGGTTTTGGTTAGGTAGTTTGGTTGGGTTTTAGGTTAGTTGGGTTTGGTTAGTTGGGTTTTGGTTAGGCTATTTTTGGTTAGGTTGGGGTTTAGGTTAGGTTAGGTTGGGTTTAGGTAGGGGGTTGTTAGGTTAGTTGGGTTTAGGTTATTTTGGTTAGGGCTGGGTTTAGGTTTTTTTGGGTTAGGTTGGTTATTTTGGTTGGTTGGTTAGTTTGGTTGGGCTATTTTGGGTTGGGTTGGGTTTAGGTTGGGTTTTTGGTTAGGTTAGGTTTTGGGTTAGGTGGGTTGGGTTTAGGTTTTTTTTGGTTTTGGTCGGGTTTTTAGGATGGGTTTAGGTAGTTAGGTTAGGTTTGGTTAGTAGGTTAGGTTGGTTAGTTGGGTTTTTGGTTTTAGGTTGGGTTTTGGTTTAGGTTAGGTTTGGTTAGGGGTTGGGTTTTGGTGGGGTTGGGTTAAAGGTTTGGTTAGGAAAGGGGGTTTTGGTTGGGTTTAAAAGTTTGGTTTAGGTTAGGTTGGGTTTAGGGTTAGGTTGCGGTTAGGTTGGGTTTTGGGGAAAGGTTAGGTTGGGTTTGGTTAGGCTGGGTTAGGTTAGGTTAGGTTAGGTTAGTTAGGTTAGGTTGGGTTTTTTGGTTAGGAGTTTAGGTTAGGTTAGGTTGTTAGTTTGGTTGGGGTTGGGTTTTGGTTGGGTTTTTTAGGGCATGCTTGGGTTAGGTTAGGCCTAGGTGGTTAGGTGAGTAGGTTTGGGATAGGTTAGGTTAGGTTTAGGTTAGGCAGGTTAGGTTTAGGTTAGGTTAGGCTTGGTTAGGTTGGTTAGGTTATTTTAGGTTAGGGCTAGGTGAGGTAGGTAGGTTACTTTGGCTAGTTGGCTAGGTTAGGTTAGGTTGGGTTTATGTTAGGTTAGGCTATGTTAGTTAGGTTGTGTTTGGGTTAGGTTAGGCTAGGTTAGGTTAGTTAGGCTAGGTTAGGTTAGGTTAGGATAGGTTTGGGTTTAGGTTAGGTTAGGTTAGGTTTGGTTAGGTTAGGCTAGGCTAGGTTAGGTTAGGTTAGGTTAGGTTAGGTTAGGTTAGGTTAGGTTAGGCTAGGTTAGGTTAGGTTAGGTTAGGTTAGGTTAGGTTAGGTTAGGTTAGGTTTGGTTAGGCTAGTTTAGGTTAGGTTAGGTTAGGTTAGGTTTGGTTAGGTTAGGTTCGGTTAGGCTAGGTTAGGTTAGGTTAGGTTAGTCAAGGATAGGCATGCTTAGGTTAGGTTAGGCTAGGTTAGGTTAGGTGAGGTTAGGTTAGGATAGGTTAGGTTTAGCTAGGTTCGTTTAGGTTAGGTTAGGTTTGGCTAGGTTAGGTTAGGTTAGGTTAGGCTAGGTTAGGTTAGGTTAGGTTAGGTTAGGCTTGGTTAGGTTGGGTTAGGTTATTTTAGGTTAGGCTAGGTGAGGTTATGTTAGGTTAGCTTTGGCTATGTTAGGCTAGGTTAGGTTACGTTAGGTTATGTTAGGTTAGGCTAGGTTAGGTTAGGTTGTGTTAGGTTAGGTTAGGCTAGGTTAGGTTAGGTTAGGCTAGGTTAGGTTAGGTTAGGATAGGTTAGGTTGGGTTTAGGTTAGGTTAGTTAGTTAGGTTAGGTTAGGCTAGGCTGGGTTAGGTTAGGTTAGGTTGGGTTAGGTTAGGTTAGGTTGGTTTGGTTAGGCTAGGTTAGGTTAGTTAGGTTAGGTTTAGGCTAGGTTAGATTAGGTCAGGTTTGTAAGATTAGGTTAGGCTTGCTAGGTTAGTTAGGTAATGTTAAGGTTAGGTTTGTTAGGTTATGTAAGGCTAGGTTAGTTCGGTTAGAAAGGCTAGGCTAGGTTAGGTTAGGATAATTTTAGTCAGTTAGGTTATGGTTAGGTTAGGTTTAGGTTAGGTTAGGTTTAGGCTATGTTAAGGTTAGTTTTAGGCTAGGTTTAGTATAGGCCTAGGTTAGGTTAGGTAGGCTAGGTTAGGTAGATTAGGTTAGGGTGAGCTAGGTAGGTTAGGTTAGGTTATCAAGGTTAGGCATGCTTAGTTAGTTAGGCAAGGTTAGGTAGGAGAGTTAGGTTTAGGATAGGTTAGGTTTAGCTAGGTACGTTTAGGTTAGGTTAGGATAGGCTAGGTAGGTTAGGTTAGGATAGGCTAGTTTAGGTAGGTTAGGTTAGGTTAGGCTTGGTTAGGTTGGTAGGTTAATTTAGGTTAGCTAGGTGAGGTTAGGTAGGTTAGCTTGGCTATGTTAGGCTGGGTAGGTTAGGTTTAGGTTATGTAGTTAGGAGCTAGTTTAGGTTATGTTTGTGTTAGTTAGGTTTAGCTAGGTTAGGTTAGGTTAGGCATAGGTTTTAGGTTAGGTTGATAGGTTGAGACTATGTTAGGTTTAGGTTAGGTTAGGCTAGGTTAGTTAGGCTTGGTTAGGTTTAGGTTAGGGTTTTAGGCAGGTTAGTTAGGTTAAGGTTAGGGTAGGTTAGGTTTGGTTAGGTTTAGGCTAGGTTAGCTAGGTAGGTTAGGTTGGATTAGGTTAGGCTAGGTTAGGTAGGTTAGGTTATGGTTATGGTTAGGTTAGGCTAGGCTAGGTTAGGTTAGGCTGAGGTTTAAGGTTAGCCTAGGCTCGTTTCGGTTAGGTTAGGTAAGGTAGGTTAGGTTAGGTTTAGGCTAGGGTTAGGTTTGGCTAGTTAGGTTACGTTAGATTAGGTTAGGCAAGGGATTAGGTTAGGTTAGGTTAGGTTAGGTTAGGCAAGGTGAGGTTAGGTTGGGTTTTAGTTATAGGTTAGGTAATTTTAGGTTAGGTTAGGTAAGGTTAGGTAAGGTTAGGTTAGGTTAGGTTAGGTAAGGTTAGGTTAAGTTAGGAAAGGGTTTGGGTTTTAGATTAGGTTGAATAGGATTAGGGTAGGTTAGGTTAGGTTGGGTTAGGTTAAGTTAGGCTAGGTTAAGTTAGGTTTACGTTAGGTTAGGTAAGGTTAGGTTACGTTAGGTTAGGTTTTGGGTTGGTTAGGTTAGGTTGGGAAAGGGTTTTAGGTTAGGTTATTTTAGGTTAGGTTTGGTTAGGTTAGGTTAGGTTTGGTTACGTTAGGTTAGGTAATGTTAGGTTAGGTTAGGTTAGGTTAGGTTATGTAAGGTTAGGTTAGGTTAGATTAGGTTAGGTTAGGTTAGGTTCCGTTAGGTTAGGTTAGGTTAAGTTAGGTTAGGTTAGGTAAGGTTAGGTTAGGTTAGGTTAGGTTAGGTTAGGTTGCACAAATAACCCGCACATAAAAGAGAGAAGCTAACGACGACGTTTCGGTCCGATTTGGACCATTGGCTTTGTCAATAGTCCAAGTTGGACCGAAACGTCGTTGTTAGCTTCTCTCTTTTATGTGCTGGTTATTTGTGTATCGTTCCAGTCACGGTATTGATCCTTTTTTGTTATTTAGGTGTGGTTAGGCTAGGTTAGGTTGGGTTACGTTTGGTTACTTTAGGTTACGTTAGGTTACGTTAGGTTAGGTAAGGTTAGGTTAGATTAGGTTAGGTAATGTTCGTCAGGAAACAGGATAAGTGCTTCCTGACGTGGGTCTTAGTCAGATGTTGACTCGTTTTTGAATCCTTTGATCATCTGACCGAGGCCTTCCGATGGCTTACAGGGATTACAGAGTCAGTAAAATAGAGGAATGAGATGGAGGTGCAGTGTTTTGCAACATCCCAAATTATGTGTGGTCACCTCTGGTCTGGTGCGGGTAACCCCAATTGCCGCAAGCAGCGGTCACCGCTGCCCTGCGCCACGCTCACAGGAAACCAACCCTGACATTTCTTTATACCATACGTGTTTTGTTTTTTTCCAAAGCCAGGGAAAACAGGGATGAGGAAGAGGCTAAGGGTAGGAGAGCTTTTATGGTTAGTTGTGTAATGGTTCTGTGCTCTGATAGGGATTGGAGGTTATCCCATTTCTGTGGGAGATTATGCATTGGGTAGTGGGCGTTATCCTGTGGGTAGTTGTTGGAGGTAGGAGAGGTTCATCCTGCTGGAAATTCTGGAAAGGCAAGTGGTGACCTTGTTGCGACGTTTTTCAGGATGATCCTATAGCAAGGATTCTAGAATTTGGAGCCGATGTGGCTAGTTCACTGCGCTTCCTATATTCATCCTGTGGACAGTGGTGGCTAGTTTATTGCACACCCCGTAGTTAGTTCGTATAAATACACAAGAGGCCTAGGAACTAGGCCCCATAAAGGGTTTAATAAACACGATTCAACGCCACCATGTGGCAATACTTTCTTTTTAAGACGGTAAAAGAAAATCAAGGTCTGGAAGAGCAGAGGATTCTCAACCACCGAGAGGATCATCATGTGATAATTAAGGTCAAAACAGACTCAGGAGAAGTGTTCCACAGTTCTCGTGATGGACAAAATCCCCGCCACCCGCGGAAAGGTGTGGGATGAGGACACACCAGGCAGGACCAGGGGGTCGGTGCTTACCTGATGTTTCCTGCTAAAGGGTCGAAAAGAGAGGACGGGGGGGGGGGGAATGTTGCCTGGTTAACCAGGGTAAGTGTGGTTGGAGCGGCCGGGTGAGAGGCTTGGTAAACCACGATGATCAGGCTTACCTATGTGCACACAAAGATCTACTCACGAGGATGTACTTACAAAGACATACTAACGTGCGCGTAACATATCATGTACTTACCCAGGTGTACATATGTGTTTACCAAGTGGTACTTATAAAGATGTATTTATGCACACAGTGCGTGGGGTGTGTCTTTACGTATATCACCACGGGCCAAAATGTATTCAGACTTTCCTCTAAGTAAGGTTTAAGATTTAAGTAAGTATGCACGTAGGTTCAATAAGTTTTGTTCAGACTTTGGGCACAAAACATTTTATTTTACAATGGTCTTGAGAGCACACAATAACTTAAATTACATAATATACATTTAACCCAAGATAACCCACTAAAGTCAAACACTATGACTTATTTAACGCAGGATAACCCAATAAAGTCAAACACAGTGATTGTAATAAGAATGACTGGTAGTAATAAGAATGACTAGTAGTCTCTATGCCTCTTCTTGTTCCTGTTCCTATTTCTTGGCTTCAATTTTAGTTTTCTTCTCCTGCATCTTGTTTACAGTCTTCTCCTCTTACTTCTTGGCTGACATGCAGTGCATGCCATGCGTCTACATCTGTTGTACCGTTGATGTAGAATGAGTTGAGATAAGTTTTACCACATCGACTGACTCCCATCTACAGTAGGTAGTGTGACCTTCCTCCCCCCTCCCCACCAAAAGCAAAATACACTTACCATTACTCATTCAAACGCTGTATTGCCAAAAGTGTGCAGATATTACAGTTTACATGACTCTTCGTACTGCAACATGTCCCACCCGTCCTTCAGAGTGCAAGTACTCTACCTCCCACCGGAGAACCGGTTTCCCTGAATCCTTTTATAAAGTTATCCTTACGTTATTATTATTATTATTATTATTATTATTATTATTATTATTATTATTATTATTATACACCCAGTCTTCGCCTAATACAATAGTCCGTGACTTGGTAATGCACTCAGCTCACATACTGAATATCCGTGGTTTGATTCACACTCGGGTGGAAACGTTGGGCACGTTTCTTTACACCTGCTGTCCCCGTTCACCTATAACAGTAAGTAGGTACCTGGGTGTCAGTCGACCGTTGAGTCGCATCCTGGGGGGGGGTTAGTATACCTTAGAAAGAGTTGGGCTTTGAAATGAGCTAAGGTAGGGTAACACATCATAGCCTGTAAATCTTATCTGCGCATGAAAAAAAAGCTATCACTAGTCCCCAAGTAGCACACGCAATGGTGATATAAAAGTGGCCCGCTATAGCCACGGGTGTGTGCTGGTTGGGTTGCTAAGCTGCTAAAATACTTTGCATACACCACCTTCGACACAGCAGGAGAGCCTCGCATCTCTCTGTGACATCTCCAGACATCCAGCATTCACCTTGAGTTGCTGCGCCAGGAGGAACAAAAAACATGACCTTCAGTCCTCCGTATACATTATGGATTGAGCCTAGCGAGTGACAGGACTGACAATTACACAACTTTATTGTTTTTAAAGCCATGCACGTAACAGGATAAAAGTTCAGCAGAGACCGTAGGAGGCCAGAGGACACATTGTGGATAACTGACGTGGCTGGAACAGTAGCTGTGTCAGGTAGGTCACACTAAGAGGATACATCGTGAATAAGTGACGTAGTTATGGTGGCAAGAAATGGTACAAAATACCGTCATAAACAGATCAACGCTTCGCCCACTGTGTGAGCGAAACGTTGATATTGAATGACTCACGAAATCGTAATGATACGATTGAGACTCTGATCGCGGGTTCTACCCCCGCCCGTGGTATGATTTGATACTGAATATTGATATTGGTTATTGATATTGATTATAAATAAACGATCGCTTGATACTGCATCTCTCTTTTCCCTGGCTGTGGTAGGTCGAACTCGGCATCAACACATCATGACTCATGAAATCGCAATAACATAATTGCATCAAAGATCAGTACCCAACAACCCTTTGGTGCCCAACTCAGCCTTCTGCTATCAACACTGCCCGTAGCCAGACATTAACTGGTGTACATGAAGCGGGTACTACTAGCCCAGTGCAGGACAGGTGGTGGACGCAGCCTCCGCACTCTTCATGTCTTGAATAAAAAGTAGATATGTATATGGCACAATGGCAGGAATTATCGAGTTTTTTAATGCGTGAGGTCGACAAGTTGATGACTAAAACGCATGTGCAACACTAGGTATCCTTATTGACTATATTGACGTCAATAAAGATAGGTAGGAACTATGAAGGCCAGATAACTGGATATTGAAAGAAAAGCGGAGCCAAGAGCTAGAGTTCTGTTCAGGAATAGCTGGGAGAGTGTAGGGGCGGGGGGGGGGGGTTAAAGACACTGGCGACAGAGGAAAAGGATGTTTTTAATACATTTCGCCCAAGGCTGGGATTTATCAAGGACACAGGAATGAGCATATACGTCTTACCAGACAGACGAGCACCGTGAGGCTGGGCCCGGAGAAAGACAGGTCACACGTAAGGTCGTTAATGGCGAGATCAAGTGTGGTGAGGTCAAGTGTGGTGAGGTCAAGTGTGGTGAGGTCAAGCGTGGTGAGGTCAAGTGCTGGTGAGGTCAAGTGTGGTGAGGTCAAGTGTGATGTCAAGTGCTGGTGAGGTCAAGTGTGGTGAGATCAAGTGCTGGTGAGGTCAAGTGTGGTGAGGTCAAGTGTGGTGAGGTCAAGTGTGGTGAGGTCAAGTGTGATGAGGTCAAGTGAGGTGAGGTCAAGTGTGGTGAGATCAAGCGTGGTGAGGTCAAGTGCTGGTGAGGCCAAGTGTGGTGAGGTCAAGTGTGGTGAGGTCAAGTGCTTGTG
The DNA here is from genome assembly GCF_026875155.1 of Cherax quadricarinatus. Classification (NCBI taxonomy): domain Eukaryota; kingdom Metazoa; phylum Arthropoda; class Malacostraca; order Decapoda; family Parastacidae; genus Cherax; species Cherax quadricarinatus. The sequence goes on along the minus strand of NC_069411.1, from coordinate 18,216,513 downwards.
AGGTCAAGTGTGGTGAGGTCAAGTGTTGGTGAGGTCAAGTGTGGTGAGGTCAAGTGTGGTGAGGTCAAGTGTGGTGAGGTCAAGTGCTGGTGAGGTCAAGTGTGGTGAGGTCAAGTGCTGGTGAGGTCAAGTGTGGTGAGGTCAAGTGCTGGTGAGTTCAAGTGTGGTGAGGTCAAGTGTGGTGAGGTCAAGTGTGGTGAGGTCAAGCGCTGGTGAGGTCAAGTGTGGTGAGGTCAAGTGTGGTGAGGTCAAGTGTGGTGAGGTCAAGTGTGGTGAGGTCAAGTGCTGGTGAGGTCAAGTGTGGTGAGATCAAGTGTGGTGAGGTCAAGTGCTGGTAAGGTCAAGTGTGGTGAGGTAAAGTGTGGTGAGGTCAAGTGCTGGTGAGGTCAAGTGTGGTGAGGTCAAGTGCTTGTGAGGTCAAGTGTGGTGAGGTCAAGTGTTGGTGAGGTCAAGTGTGGTGAGGTCAAGTGTGGTGAGGTCAAGTGTGGTGAGGTCAAGTGTGGTGAGGTCAAGTGCTGGTGAGGTCAAGTGTGTTGAGGTCAAGTGCTTGATGAGGTCAAGTGTGGTGAGGTCAAGTGTGGTGAGGTCAAGTGCTGGTGAGGTCAAGTGTGGTGAGGTCAAGTGCTGGTGAGGTCAAGTGTGGTGAGGTCAAGTGTGGTGAGGTCAAGTGCTGGTGAGGTCAAGTGTGGTGAGGTCAAGTGTGGTGAGATCAAGTGCTGGTGAGGTCAAATGTGGTGAGGTCAAATGTGGTGAGGTCAAGTGTGGTGAGGTCAAGTGTTGGTGAGGTCAAGTGTGGTGAGGTCAAGTGCTGGTGAGGTCAGGTGTGGTGAGGTCAAGTGTGGTGAGGTCAAGTGCTGGTGAGGTCAAGTGTGGTGAGGTCAAGTGTTGGTGAGGTCAAGTGTGGTGAGGTCAAGTGTGGTGAGGTCAAGTGTGGTGAGGTCAAGTGTGATGAGAGGACGGGGTGGCGGTAACCCGGAGTTTACCTGGAGAGAGTTCTGGGGGTCAACGCCCCCGCGGCCCGGTCTGTGACCAGGCCTCCTGGTGGATCAGAACCTGATCAACCAGGCTGTTGCTGTTGGCTGCACGCAAACCAACGTACGAGCCACCGCCCGGCTGGTCAGGAACCGACTTTAGGTGCTTGTCCAGTGCCAGCTTGAAGACTGCCAGGGGTCTGTTGGTAATCCCCCTTATGTATGCTGGGAGGCAGTTGAACAGTCTCGGGCCCCTGACACTTATTGTATGGTCTCTTAACGTGCTAGTGACACCCCTGCTTTTCATTAGGGGGATGTTGCATCGTCTGCCAAGTCTTTTGCTTTCGTAGTGAGTCATTTTCGTGTGCAAGTTCGGTACTAGTCCCTCTAGGATTTTCCAGGTGTATATAATCATGTATCTCTCCCGCCTGCGTTCCAGGGAATACAGGTTTAGGAACCTCAAGCGCTCCCAGTAATTGAGGTGTTTTTATCTCCGTTATGCGCGCCGTGAAGGTTCTCTGTACATTTTCTAGGTCAGCAATTTCACCTGCCTTGAAAGGTGCTGTTAGTGTGCAGCAATATTCCAGCCTAGATAGAACAAGTGACCTGAAGAGTGTCATCATGGGCTTGGCATCCCTAGTTTTGAAGGTTCTCATTATCCATCCTGTCATTTTTCTAGCAGATGCGATTGATACAATGTTATGGTCCTTGAAGGTGAGATCTTCCGACATGATCACTCCCAGGTCTTTGACATTGGTGTTTCGCTCTATTTTGTGGCCAGAATTTGTTTTGTACTCTGATGAAGATTTAATTTCCTCGTGTTTACCATATCTGAGTAATTGAAATTTCTCATCGTTGAACTTCACATTGTTTTCTGCAGCCCACTGAAAGATTTGGTTGATGTCCGCCTGGAGCCTTGCAGTGTCTGCAATGGAAGACACTGTCATGCAGATTCGGGTGTCATCTGCAAAGGAAGACACGGTGCTGTGGCTGACATCCTTGTCTATGTCGGATATGAGGATGAGGAACAAGATGGGAGCGAGTACTGTGCCTTGTGGAACAGAGCTTTTCACCGTAGCTGCCTCGGACTTTACTCTGTTGACGACTACTCTCTGTGTTCTGTTAGTGAGGAAATTATAGATCCATCGACCGACTTTTCCTGTTATTCCTTTAGCACGTATTTCGTGCGCTATTACGCCATGGTCACACTTGTCGAAGGCTTTTGCAAAGTCTGTATATATTACATCTGCATTCTTTTTGTCTTCTAGTGCATTTAGGACCTTGTCGTAGTGATCCAATAGTTGAGACAGACAGGAGCGACCTGTTCTAAACCCATGTTGCCCTGGGTTGTGTAACTGATGGGTTTCTAGATGGGTGGTGATCTTGCTTCTTAGGACCCTTTCAAAGATTTTTATGATATGGGATGTTAGTGCTATCGGTCTGTAGTTCTTTGCTGTTGCTTTACTGCCCCCTTTGTGGAGTGGGGCTATGTCTGTTGTTTTTAGTAACTGTGGGACGACTCCCGTGTCCATGCTCCCTCTCCATAGGTTAGGTGATAAGTTTATTATTAAATGAATCATGAAAAATGTGGACAATAGTTGCAGCCAACATATACATCCCGCTGGTTTGCTCAATGGTTTTAAGAAATTGGAACACCGCTGCTTCCAAAATTTTGCAGACCTACACAATTGTCCTCAAAGATTTGTTAAGTTATACTATGAATTAAGGAAAGATCCTGGACTTCACCTTACGCAACAAAGCAAATGTAATAGTAATTATGGACAAGGTAGATTGTAGTGGAAAAATGAATAGGTTATTAGAAAACGGTAACTTACGTGCTTAAGTCAGTTCAAAGGTTCTTGCGAGGCTTCCCGGAGTGTACTCTCCTATCCCATATATCCCTCCTATCCCCCCTTTAATCCCCTCATAACCCTCGTCCTAACCACCCTTCTACCCTCCTGTTATCCCTCCTGTGTACCCTTCAACCCCTCCCCCTCTTTTACCTCCTATCCACCCTTCTACCCCCCTCATTCCCTCCTTTTGTCTCCCATCCTAAAATATTTCTAAATCATTAATCACTGAAGAAACTGGATTGGTGACACCTTTTCATAAGCGTAAAAATTTTAACCTCTTTTTGTTTAACGACATCAATTTCCGCATGACATTTTAATCCGATCATTATATTTTTTATCTCTGTTCGTTTGACATTTGTTCCACAAAACTGGTTAAAAGACGCCAAAAACGACAAAAAGCGCATTTAACACCTGGCAGAATGAAAATTTGAGCGACCTTCCTGTGAGAGGTGACATTTAGCTTGACTTTTAAATGAACTTCAAACCGTCGGTGTCCAAGAACAGCAGCTGCCCCCGCAACACACCTGTGTGGCGGCCCCTGTAATACACCTGTGTGGCTTCACCCGCAACACACCTGTGTGGCGGCCCCCAAAGCACACCTGTGTGGCGGCCCCCGCAACACACCTGTGTGGCGGCCCCTGTAACACGTCGGTGTGGCTTCCCCCGCAACACACCTGTGTGGCGGCCCCTGTAATACACCTGTGTGGCTTCCCCCGCAACACACCTGTGTGGCGGCCCCTGTAACACGTCGGTGTGGCTTCCCCGCAACACACCTGTGTGGCGGCCCCGGCAACACATCCGTGTAGCTGTCCCTGCAATACACAAGTGTGGCGGCTCCTGAAACACACAGGTGCGGTCACCCCCGCAACTCACCCGTGGGCTCCCCCGCAACACACTAAACCGCAGGTGTGGCTTTCCCCACAACACACTGCAGTCATATGGACGGTAACCCCTAAAATATAGGCAAACAGATGCTACCGCCCCGACAACGCTATAACCAAAGGTCCAGGGATCCCCGTAACACTAGAACCAAAGGTCCAGGGATCCCCGTAACACTAGAACCAAAGGTCCAGGGATCCCTGTAACACTAGAACCAAAGGTCCAGGGATCCCCGTAACACTAGAACCAAAGGTCCAGGGATCCCCGTAACACTAGAACCAAAGGTACAGGGATCCCCGTAACACTAGAACCAAAGAAACAGTGATGTTGCGGGTTGGAGGTGGTGTGGGCTGGACGTGGTGTGGGTTAGAGGCGATGTGGGTTGAAGGTGGTGTGGGCTGGAGGTGGTATGAGTTGGAGGTGGTGTGAACTGAAGGTGGTGTGGGTCGGAGATGGTGTGGGTAGAAGGTGGTGTGGGTCGCCGACAAACAGGTCATTTAATAATTAAAATTCAATTTACAGCTCCCTGGAAACTGTACTCACCTATATGTGGCTGCAGGGGTCGAGTCTCTGGGCCTGGCCCCGAGTCTTTTCTGCTCGTTACTAAATCCACTCTCTCCAGGCTCCAAGAGCCTTATCGTACCTCTTCTTAAAGTTATGTATGGATCCTGCCTCAACCACTCCGCTCCCCAGGTCGTTCCTCTTCCTGACCAACTTGCTTATCCGTGTTTTTAACCTCTAGCAGTGCCCTCGTGTCCATCACCCTTGAAGTCGTAGATTTGAGGTTGCCAGTCCCTCAGCCCTGATTACTCGTCTTCACATCTCCACTGTTCCTGCCTACTTTCTGTATTCGACTGAAGAAGCCTACTGTGTAGGCGAAACGTTTCGGAATAAAGTTGCGTAACTGTTGCCTGTGTGTCTTACCTACCAACCTGTCGGTATTGTATACCATTTTGATATTCATCAAGTACTCTGTACGTTGTTATTATCTCAACCCAGGTCCTTTCCTCTAGTTTCATTAGGTTTAATTCCCTAACTTTTGAACTTTCTCCATTTTCTTGAGGTGCTTGACGACATGTGGGTTCCATACTGGTGCTGTGTACTCTGATATGAGCCTGACGGTATGTGGAAGGACAATAGATCCACAACAAGAATTAAGGGAGATGTGCATGAGAATCGTAACTGATGTTTTGTCAACAACGTCAAGAAGTGAAAGATTATATGCCTCTATCCATTTTGTACGGTGACAACTCAGGTACCATGAATGCTTTAATCACTAAAATGGAAATTAAAGCAAACTTCTAGTGTATCTACACTGACACATATGCAACAGTTAGGTATCCTTATTTCGAAACGTTTCGCCTACACAGTAGGCTTCTTCAGTCGAGTACAGAAAAGTTGATAGAAGCAGAAGAGACTTGAAGACGATGTAATCAGTCCATCACCCTTAAAGTTTTGAGGTGGTCAGTCCCTCAGTCTGGAGAAGAGCATTGTTCCAAAGTCTGAAACTTTGGAACAATGCTCTTCTCCAGACTGAGGGACTGACCATCTTAAATACTTTTTCTTCAAGGTTGATGGACTGATTACATCATCTTTATTTCATTACTACTGCTCTCTTTGTATTTGACTGAAGAAGCCTACTGTGTAGGCGAAACGTTTCATCAATAAAGATACCTAACTGTTGCACATGTGTCTTAATCTTGAGGTGTATTAATGGAAAACAGGAATAAATAAAGGGGATGTACTTCAACATGACTTAAGAAATCGTAATGACACGATTGTTTGCAATCGTGTCATTACGATTTCTTAAGTCATGTTGACGGCAGTGAAGGGACTTGAGCTAGAGTTCGTCACGGCCACGCTAGCTGGAGATTCGTCTGTAAAAACTTGCATTTGTGGTCACAGAGGTGCCTGTGCTAACCTTCCTATGGTGTAGAAATATACCTAGTTGGATGAATCTTATTGTGGCTAGCTGGTCTAGTGGCTAACGCGACGGTCTGGAGTTTTGAGACTCTATGACCGCGGGTTCAATCCCGGCCGGGGGTATGGTTTAAAGGGGATGTAAATAACGTGCTGAAAATATCCAGCCAAGACAGGACTCGCAGCAATGGTTTCAAGTTGGAAAAGTTGAGATTCAGGAAGGACATATGAAAGCACTGATTTGGTAATAGAGTTGTGGATGAGTGGAACAAACTCCCGAGTACCATCATAGACGCTAAGACGTTGTGTAGTTTTAAAAATAGGTTGGATAAATACATGAGTGGGTGTGAGTTGGACCTGGCTAGCTTGGGCTACCAGGACTGGTGCCGTGCTCCTTCCTTAAGCGGAAGTGACCTGACTAGGTGGTCATTGTTCTAGGCCGGGGGGTGGCATGGACATGCTTCGTATGGCTCAGCAGGCCTGTTGCAGTTCTTCTTTCTTATGTTCTTAAGTTCATCATGTCGGTGTTTAATACCATTGTCTAGGTAACGCTTCCTCTAGCACAACTGACGTCCCCTCCTTCCAGCGCTGACCAACGTCGCTCCAGGACCCATAAAAAGATGTGGTGTGGGGCGTGGTGGACAGAGACACGAGATGTTCCATAATCTGGTATGCGAGATACCATCTTTGGTGCCTTCTCTCTCTCTTTCTCTTCCCTTTCCGACAGGTAACCTTTCGCCCTCCCTCGGCCGTGGCTGGGCAGCGGTACCGTGCTCTGCCACGCCCTCTCGGTGCCATGATAACCCAGATGCCCG
>NC_069411.1:18042575-18205075 GCF_026875155.1 Cherax quadricarinatus | reverse complement strand
AGCTCTGGAGAGGAGTGTTCTCTTAAAAGGTGATATAAAAAAGACCTGGAAAACCCTATCTGAAATTTTAGGAACAAACAAGATATCAGGAAACAGAACCATCAAACTAACAAAACTAGATGAACCCCAACTCCCACCGACTGAAACAGCAAACAGACTCAATGTTTTCTTCTCCACCATAGGAAAAAACCTGGTGAATAAAATCCCAAGCTCAAATACCCCACCCAATGACTACCTCACTGGCACCTACCCGAACACACTATTCCTAGCTCCGACCAATCCAACAGAAGTCTCACTTATTATCAACACTCTAAAGAACAAGACAGGAGATTTAAATACCTTACCACCCTTTATATATACAAAAAGGCGTCGCAAGTGCTGTCACCAATCATTGCAACCCTCTTTAACAAGCCCATCGAATCCTCTACCTTCGCCTACACAGTAGGCTTCTTCAGTCGAATACAGATAGTTCCTGACTATGGAACTGAACTTCTCCAGGCCGAGGGACTGACAACCTCAAATTCTACGACTACAAGGGTGATGGACTGATTACATCGTCTTCACATCTCTACTGTTCCTGCCTATTTTCTGTATTCGACTGAAGAAGCCTACTGTGTAGGCGAAACGTTTCGGAATAAAGTTGTCTAACTGTTGCATATGTGTCTTACCTAACAACCTGTCGGTATTGTATACCATTTTGATGTTCATCTTGTCAGACACTGCAACACATGGCATCTTGGTACAGAAAACACCTTGGACAAGCTTTCAAGTGAGAAGTGTTGGATCTGAGAGGGACATGACCTCTCAGTGGTCACATTCTCACTACAACTACTACTACTACTACTACTACTACTACTACTAATACTACTCTGCACCTCTCCTTCCGACAGTATTTAAGTCTCCGCACTGTCGCTTGATCTTCAGATAGTTCCTGACTATGGAACTGAACTTCTCCAGGCCGAGGGACTGACAACCTCAAATTCTACGACTACAAGGGTGATGGACTGATTACATCGTCTTCACATCTCTACTGTTCCTGCCTATTTTCTGTATTCGACTGAAGAAGCCTACTGTGTAGGCGAAACGTTTCGGAATAAAGTTGTCTAACTGTTGCGTATGTGTCTTACCTAATAACGTCCTGAATTGTACATAAGTGTCTTTTTCCACGTCTTGTCGGTATCACCATACCATTTCCTCAAAGATTCCCATGTGTTGCACAAGTGTCTCAATTGCTTCAGTATATTATTTATGTTTTCTTGTGATGACTGACAAGAAATAACCACTAAAAAGAGCACATTAATGCATGCAGAGTCGCCAACTTGAACAACACAGGAATTTCGCCAACCATCTGATGAAATTTAACGACGCCTCCTTGGGATTAAATAACCCAGTTTCAGCGGACGTAAATGCTTTGAATAATCCTTAATTCTTATTTAAGAATAAAAGTAGCTTTGTGTGGAAAAAGACACTTATGTACAGTTCAGGGCATTTATTGAAAGAAACGTTCCACCTAATGCAGAGTAGTTTCGTCTACTACTGCTACCACCACCACCACCACCAACGTCTCACTCTCTTTCCGGCCTGTCTTCAGGACTTCTCTATTTAATCTTGCTCATTTGCGGCTTGATATCGTTCCAGGGTGGACCGAAACTCGTCGTTCTATCTTAATTATGAGTACCTATCTACCTATCTTAAGCAAACACTATGATGACCTCCTGGCACTCCTTGAATCACTAAAGACACCCTTCTCCTGCAATATTCTTACTGAAACCTGGCTTAAGCAGGACACAATAGATATCTACCCTCTACCAGGATACACAACAATTCACAACTGCAGACCAAACCAAGTTGGGGGTGGTATTGCAATCTATTACTCTAACCAATTATCTTGTATTAGCACCACTTGCTTTAGTGATGAATATGGGGAATACATTTTTGCTAATTTTACTGTAAAAAATCTTAAGACACCTATAACAATCGGTGCCATTTTCCGGATACCTCACACAAACATCCCAAATTTCAGTGAGAAATTAAAGTCACTAATAACAAACAGACAAATGAATAAGCACCACCTTCTCTTAGCTGGAGACTTCAACATCAACCTTGGCATACTAGATGATCAACCTGTAACTGATTTCATCAACAATATGAACAACACACTTCTCATACCAACAATAACTAAACCAACCAGGCTCACTGAGACAAGTGCAACCATAATAGACCACATATGGACCAATATACTAGCCCCCCTTAAATCAGGAATAATCACAGATAGCACTACAGACCACTACCCTACCTTCCTCCTGACAAACATTAGTAAACCACCACTTGAATACAACAAAGTCTCATTTAGACTCCATGACGAGGCCTCAATAAGGAAGTTCACAGCTGACCTAGAGACTGTTGACTGGCCTACAGAATTCTCCAAGGCCAATGGTATTGATGACTGGACAGACATTTTTCTTAACAAATTACTTAGACTATACAACAAACATTGTCCTATAAAAACGAAACAGATCACAAACAAACGGTTTGGTTGCCCATGGCTAACCAGCACCATTCTGAAATCCATTGACAAGAAACACCAATATGAAAAGCAATATAGACAGGGCTTAATACACAAAGATATTCTTAAACACTATTCATCAGTTCTCACCAAAGTAATAAAGAAAGCCAAACAACTATACTACTCCAGTAGATTCACAGACACTAGAGGAGATATAAAAAAGACCTGGAAAACACTCTCTCAGATTCTAGGGACCCACAAACTAAAAAAAACAAGAATATTGTTCTAACTAAACCTAATGAAACACCACTACATCCCACTGACACAGCTAACAAGATAAATGACTTCTTCTCAACCATAGGATCTAATCTCGCCAATAAAATCCCACATACCAATGCCATGCCGGGGACTACCTAGATGGAAATTTCCCAAATTCCTTCTATCTTGCACCAACTGAGCCCACGGAAGTCACCGAGATTATAAAGTCACTTTAAAATAACTCAGGGAATCTGTCTCATGTCCCACCATTACTGTACAAGCAAGTGGCCCATGTCCTTTTGCATGCTATTTCATTACTGTTTAACAAGTCACTAGAAACTAGCACCTTCCCGAAACTACTCAAGATGCCAAGGGTTACACCAATACATAAAGGTGGTGACCCTACAGACTTAAACAACTAAAGGCCAATATCAAACTTACCATTGCTATCCAAAATCTTTGAGAAACTCGTGCACAGGAGACTATATTCATTTATAAAGGCACAAAATATACTCAACCCCTGCCAATTTGAATTCAGGAAAAATAAAAGCACTAATGATGCAATCATAAAATTGCTAGATCTGCTTTACACAGCATTGGAAAATAAGGAATATCCACTCGGAATTTTTATTGACCCAAGAAAAGCTTTTGACGCAGTAGACCACGACATCCTACTCCACAAACTTGACCATTACGGTATAAGAGGCCATGCGCTTGCTTATTTCAAATCTTACCTTACTAATAGGTATCAGTATGTCACCATTAAAGACACAGCATCAACAACACGGCCACTTGATACTGGAGTTCCGCAGGGAAGTGTCCTTGGTCTCCTGCTCTTCCTCATATACATCAATGATCTTCCAAACGTATCCCAACACCTGAAACCCATTCTCTTTGCTGACGACACGACATGTCATCTCTCACCCTAATCTTGCCACCCTCAATACCTTTGTTAACGAGGAGCTGATCAAAATATCGACTTGGATGACAGCCAATAAACTTACGCTTAACACTGACAAAACCTACTAATATTATGTTTGGTAGCAGAGCAGGAGATGCACAAATTAACATTAAGATCGACAACACTCTAATTACCAGACATAATGAGGGCAAATTCCTAGGCCTATACCTTGACAACAACCTGAATTTCAGCACACATAACCAAAAAAGTATCCAAAATTGTTGGGATCCTCTCCAAGATACGATACTACATGCCGCAAAATGCCCTTCTCACACTATACCACTCACTTATTTATCCATACCTCACCTATGCTATTTGTGCTTGGGGATCAACTGCAGCAACACACCTAAAGCCAATAATAACCCAACAAAAAGCTGCAGTAAGAATAATCACTAAATCTCATCCCTGGCAACACCCCCCCCTCACTCTTCATAGATCTAAACTTACTCCCTGTTCAGTACATCCACACTTACTACTGTGCAATCTACATCTACAGGACCTTAAACTCCAATATCAACCTTGACCTAAAACGCTTTCTTGATAGTTGTGACAGAACCCACAGGCATAACACCAGACAAACATCTCTATGACATTCCCCGTGTCCGACTAAACCTTTACAAAAATTCAATGTATGTTAAAGGCCCTAAAATCTGGAACACCCTACCTGAGAACTCTAGAACTGCAGACACATTCATCACCTTCAAAACTACCATCAGAAAACATCTTATCTCCCTGATACACCCTGTCAACTAACTACACGAATACCACCTGGTGGTTCACACTTACACTCACTCACCCATTTGACCATAAACAGAAATATTAATCTCAATCTTAAAATAATGAATCCTGTGATACTCCAATACTGAAACTATGTACTGTGCCAAAACAAAAGCATTCATATTGCTAAACTTACAAACTAGTATTTAGTCACTTAGCCATAATACCAACTTACCTCATAATTTGTAATATTTTACAATTGAGGATCAAAATAAGTCTGCCCGAAATGCCTAGCCATGCTAGGTGTTCTAGTGGTACACTCTGTAATCATTATTTTACTACATGTAAAGCACACAATAACCAAATTATGTAAACTCAGCATTGTAATCCTTATAGAGAATAAACTTTGAATTGAATTGAATGAATTGAATCTTTAGCGTGAGTAATTAGTAAATCAGCTCCTATTTTCCGGCCTGTGTGAAACCGGTTGTTGACACCTTAGAGAGTTAGTTTCTGTTTTTTTTTGTTGTTGTTGTTGTACAGAAGTGTGATCTACCTAAACTAATTGGAAAAGTTTTATTTCCGTTTCTATTTTCGAAGGGAACTTATTTCGTTTCCCCATTTCCGCCCAGCTTTAGGCTTTATTTCTTTCCCAGAACCTGGGAATCAGAGCTCAGTACGTCATAAGCTTTAGTGACCCTCAAAACCCACAGCAACAACAGAGACCGTTGCATTGTTGCAAGTGCTGTGAGGAAAACTATCTTGTACAGCATCGTGCCAGCCACATATATACACTCAGGCAGGAGTGTATATACACCCAGGAGGAAAGAAATATAAACAGTGGGATAACTGCGGCGTGTTGGGAGGTGGAAGAGGTTCCGTGTGAAGTGGGAAGACTGCTAGTGTAGCTGCTGCTAGTGGAGCTGCTGCTAGTGTAGCTGCTGCTAGTGGAGCTGCTGCTAGTGGAGCTGCTGCTAGTGTAGCTGCTGCTAGTATGGGACGCTACTCGAGTGATACAGACAGTGAACGGATTAACAGGAGGCGGCGTAAAAGCAGGTAGAGTGTTCATCATTTACATTCTAAATCTCAGGTTGTAGCCATTGATGTTAAGACTCGGTATGTCGTGTGTGGATTTTTTTTTATCAGTGAGCAGTGCTGTATGACCCATACAGGTTTAGTGCTTGATTATGATTACGTATAATAGTAATAATTGGGTATCAGTGGTATGCAATACCGACACGATCATGAGTTAGACACGTGCAACATCTGGGTTTAAAGATACTCAAATGTTGCACATATGTCTGATTCATCCTTATGGCATTTAAGAGCATAAGAATGGAGGAACCCTGTAGTAGGCTTACTGTAGAAAGTTTTTTTTTTTTTTTTTTTTTTTTTTACAGATGTTATCAGTTCTCACACACTGTGTGTTGCTAACATATTTGTCTGTAAATCATACTATTGATATTTATGTAGCCATAAATAGTATGGGAATACAGGCGAGTTCAGACACACTAATAATAATAATAATAATAATAATAATAATAATAATAATAATAATAATGGTAGGTAAAACACATGGGGAACAGTTAGGCAACTTTATTCTGAAATGTTTCGCCTACACAGTAGGCCTCTTCAGTCAAGTACAGAAAGTAGGCAGGAGCAGTACAGATGTGAAGACGATGTAATCAGTCCATCACACTTGGAGCCTTAGATTTGAGGTTGTCAGTCCATCAGCCTGGAGAAAAGTTCTGTTCCAAAGGTGATATTAATAAAGTACTGAGGGTGTCGAACCAGGTAAAAACCAGAAATAATGGATTTAAGTTGGATAAATTTAGATTTAGAAAGGACATATTATTGGTTTTCGAACGTAGTTGTGAATGCGTGAACAATCTTTCAAGTAGGGTGATCAAGGCTAGGACCTCAGGTTGCTTTAAAAAGAGATTGGACAAATATATGAGTGGGAGGGGCTGGGTTTGATTGGTGTCATTGGGTACGGGGGTAAATTCTTGGGTAGCTTTGGGCAGGGGTAGTTTTGATAAGGACCTTCTTTGTATGGGCCAGTAGGTCTTCTGCAGTGTTCCTCCATTCTTATGTTCATCTCTACTGCTCCTGCCTACTTTCTGTACTCGACTGAAGAAGGCTACTTTGTAGGCGAAACGTTTCAGAATAAAGTTGCCTAACTGTTGCCCATGTGTCTTACCTACCAGCCTGTCAGTATTGTATATCATTTTGATATTTAATAAATAATAATCTTTATTTCTATAAGTACATTTTACTGATAGGTGAACATGGACAGCAGTTGTCTTAAGGAAACACATCCTAATGTTTCCACCCATACTGGGGATTGAACCATGGACCTCACTGTGTGAGTTGAGTGCACTAGAAATCGAGCTATAGGACACCTTATTGTAATTATAAACTATCTAGGCAATGTTTCATCTGTATAACAGCCTTTTTCTTTTTCATTTTGATACATATTACTTGAGATAGCCTCAGATGAAACTTTGTTCAAATAAAGTTTCCAGTTGTGTCTTTGTGGCTTTATGAATAAGACATGTGCAACATTTGGAGATACACAGGTTAGGTTAGATAAGTTTAGGTAAGGAAAAGTGTTTCCTAAGGTCTTACGACCAAGTCACTGGAACTTTTGGTTATCTGATCAAGGCCTTCCGCTGGTGTGGCACATGTGTTTTATTCTTCTAACTACTTGCTGGTAGTAGGTTGGTAGACAGCAACCACCCAGGGCGATACTACTGTCCTACCAAATTGTAATTGCTTTGCGTGATGGTAGGATTGCTGGTGTATTTTTCTGTCTCATAAACATGCAAGATTGCAGGTATGTCTTGCTACTTCTACTTACACTTAGGTCACACTACACATGCATGTACAAGCATATACAGTGGAACCTCTTCTTATGAGTGCCCCAGCGTGCGAGTTTTTCAAGATACAAGCAGTCTCTCGGTTGATTTTTTGTTTCCAGATGCAAGCAAAATTTCAAAATGCAAGCAAGCCTCAAGGGAGGTTCCTTGATGCTGGTAAGGGGCTCTTGCTCTTGATCTAGGGAATTGGATCTCAGTTGTTTGTTGGACCATCTTATTGAAACTTGGGCAACATATGATGGAAAGATGCTTCTTAATGTACACCAAAATTGAAAGAAATCAGACCATAAATAACAGAGTTCACTTCTCAGCCATTAGCCGCCCCTTAGCGGTATATTTTTGTACAATTTTTATGGTTCTATTCTTGTTTTTTGGTCTCATTTGATAGAATGGAAGATATATTACAGAAATATATATGATTTTGATTGGTTTTATGATGAAAAGTGCCTTGAAATTAAGCTCAAAGTAGCAGAAATGTTCGATTCTTTGGCCAGTTCAACTGGCCATTCCAATACACAGTCATGAATGGCTTGACATTATTTGTACAATTATTACAATATTGCAGTAGTCTGCATAACAGTAAATCTTCTGTTTTTTGTGTGAAAAAAATTCCAAATGGTAAGCAAGAGTATTATTATAAGAATACATATGTACTAACAAATATAATAATAATAATGATAATAATAATAATAATATGTATAATATAATAATTACAGTGAAACCCCAGGTTTCGGCTGCCCTGGGAATCGACTGCTTTGGGTTTCAGCTGCTTTGGGTTTTGCCCGCTTTTTTCGGCCAAATTTTGTCCCGCGTTTTGGCCGTTGCCCTGGGTTTCGGTCGTTGCCCTGGGTTTCGGTTGTTGCCCTGGGTTTCGGTTGTTGCCCTGGGTTTTGGCCGGCATACCAGACCTGTCCGCACAGGCATTGTCAGCCAGTCTAGCATTGTTTATCCTTGAGTGAACATTACCCTGGGCTCTCATCCTGCCAGGCAGGCATCCAGCCAGGCAGGCATCCAGCCAGGCAGGCATCCAGCCAGGCAGGCAGCCAGCCAGGCAGGCAGCCAGCCAGGCAGGCAGGCAGCCAGCCAGGCAGGCAGCCAGCCAGGCAGGCAGCCAGCCAGCCAGCAGGCAGCCAGCCAGCCAGGCAGGCAGCCAGCCAGGCAGGCAGCCAGCCAGCAGGCAGCCAGCCAGCCAGATAGCCAGCCAGCCAGATAACCAGCCAGCCAGATAGCCAGCCAGATGTGGAATGAGTTGCAAACTTTTGTTAAAAAGTATCACGCTGACCAATCTAAAACAAGCCATATCTGCAACATATTCAGTGACAAAACCTTGTTCCACTTCAGGGAAATCTTAACCCTTTCAGGGTTGACAGGCCCTCTCCCAGAGTTGTTCTCAGGGTCAAAAAATTAAAAAAAAAATTATTTTTTCTTATGAAAAGATAGTTTTTTTTTTTTAAATCTTATAGGCTAAACAAAAATTTTTTACCATCAATACTTACCAAGATATGGAGGTGTGAAGTTGACTGAAAATGACTGGCATATGTTAACATTGCCAACTACCGGTCACCCAGTTTTAGTTTATTTAGTTTTTTAGGTATTTTCTATTATTTTTGTATTTTTTTTCAAGTAACTTTTATGGCCTGTGAGACCAGTATGAGTATTATTTTGTAAGTTTTTTCTCTATTTACTACACAACAACTGCACAAACACTGTTGTCACTATATTGTTTATAAAAGTTGTTTACACACACAAACGATATAAAATGTTGTTTATTACTATTTTTCTATATTTTATATACACATATACAGTCACAGGGAATGTTTCTAGAAGTTCTGCACCCTGTGGAACTCTTTGAAACATGGTGTCATGCACAGTGGTGTTTTACACTCCTCACACATAAAACGAGTGTCTGTGTTATTGTGGGTTTTTTTTTTTTTTGTATGTGCACAGATGTAACGCCTCTTCTGAGCCTTTTTCTTGAAAGCAGTAGCAGGCAGTTGTATTAGGAGGTGATCACCATGCTTCAGACGAGAAGATAGTTGTTGATAATTTAGTGGGCGGTTTTCTATTGCAGGTGTTGCTCCTTGGTACTTGAATACTATTTGTCTGATGACAGACAAACAAAATTTGCCATATGGTGGTTTGTTTCTGGTCCTCATCTTATACATATTATAAGCATTGAGCATGGAAATGTCCAGAAGATGGAAAAAGAGTTTATGTACCGCTTATAACTCTTGCGAACACAATCAGCAAACCCAATCTGCATATCACATTTGTCCACTGAGTGCATATTGAAGGTGTAATCAATCACAGCTACAGGTTTTAGAATGGGTTCATTGCTGTCTCTATGCTGCCTGCCAGTGTTTGTTATTTCGTTAGGGTGAACTGATGACAACAGTGTGATATCTCGTTTGTCATGCCACCGAAATGCCATGATGTCATTGGCAGCAAACGCCTGCACCTCACCTCTATGAGTGCCAGCGTCAAACCTGGGCATATGTTTACGATTTGCACGCACTGTGCCACACACATCTGCCATGTTCACTTGCAAAAAATTACTGAGTGAGGGGCTTGTGTACCAGTTATCAGTATATAATATATGCCCCTTACCAAGGTATGATTGTATCATTGTTCTAACCACATCACCAGAGATGCCCAATAACTTCCTGGTATTTTGCAATGTATAACTTCCAGTGTGCACAATAATATCCAATACAAGACCACTGTAGCAATCACAAAGCACAAACAACTTTATACCAAAGTGTTTCCTCTTGCTTGGTATGTACTGCTTGAAAGAGAGTCTTCCTTTGAACAGAATGAAAGACTCGTCAATAACAAGCTTCCTGAAGGGATAAAAATACATATTGAATTTCTCTTTTACATATACAAACACATTCCTAATATTATGTAACCTGTCGTTTCTGTCAGGCCTGGTTTTGTCTGAGAAGTGAAGCATACGTAATAGTAGCACAAATCAATTCACTCGCATTATATCACTGAAACCTGGGGTTGCAATCAGGTGGTCTGTTGACCAGTATGATTTCACAGTGTGCTTATACACATGTGGCATAAGCATTATTGTGGTAAAGAAAAGATACATATCAGCCACAGTTGTGTCCTTCCACTGGTGTAGACCTGATTTTGATGAAAGTATTGTGTTTGCCATGGTGCAATCGAAGTATCTGTTGCTTTCCCTGACAATAATTTCCATCAGGGGTTCATCAAAGAATAACTCAAAACATTCCAGTTCACTGGCATTGTTTCCCAGTGTACAAGTTGGCCATATTCCACTTTGGCTTTCATCAAACTGGTGGGGATTTGGAACAAAATTGGCAGCTTCCTGCCAATCCCAGGTGCAGTCTGCTGGTGGGTACTGGACATTAACAGGTGGTTGTGGTTGTGGAGGCTGGTGTGGTGGGTGGGTGGGAGATGGTGGCCTTTGTTGTAGATCAGCTGAGGCAGCGGCGTGGGTGGCATCATGGCCCACTGCTGGTGCCTCACGGCCAGCACCAACACTACCACCACCATGTACATTTTCCATCCCAATTGCAACACAATCATCTTCATTTTCACTATCTGTTCCTGTTGTACAGCCACGGGATGTACTCCGAGATGTACTCCTTCCCCTTGGAATAGCATATGGCACACTACCAGAGCGCATATATTGTCGTATATACTGACGCTTCACTGGAGAATATTCCACTTCACTATCGCTACTGGAAGTGTTTTCAAGAGCTTGTAGTTCATATTCACTATCATCACCAGTGCTCACATCTGAGTTCGGGATATGGGAAAATAGGAGTTTCCTCTTTGGTTCTGGTACAACTGAATGTGAACAAGACGGCCCAGCAGCAGAGGTGGAAGGCTGAGGGTCGTCTGGGTTTTCCTCACTATTACTGGTATTATGGTCATTAGTTTCGGTCACAAGTTCATCAGAACCTTGAAACTCATCTTTACTGGCACTTCCATCTGTATTAGAACTGTCACTGGGGAACAAGTGTCCCAATTCGCCGAGGAGTGAGGAGTTTCTTACCGTGAGGCATGGTGAACAAGGTCTACTAAAATGGCATTCCCACAATGCGCCACTGGGTCCCAGATTTTTTTCTACCACACACACCGACCATACACACCCATTCTCTCACGTCTAGGCCTACCAGCCTTTTCCTGCGAGATTTGAAGGCACTAGAATTTATGCATACTAGTACGTCAATAACCCTGAAAGGGTTAAAGAGATGCCAGAAACATAGCACTCTTGACAGTTATTTTGTGAGACAGGGGTCCAGTGACTCTCAAGCTTGACCTAGTGGCCTTAACCCCTTCAGGGTCCAAGGCCCAAATCTGAAGTGGTGCCCCAGTGTCCAAGAATTTTCAAAAAAAAAATTTGTTATTTTTTCTTATGAAATGGTAGAGAATCTTTTTGTGAAGGTAATAAAACAAAAAGTACGAAATTTGATGGAAAATTGACGAAATTATGCTCTCGCGAATTTTGATGTGTCAGCGATATTTACGAATCGGCGATTTTGCCGACTTTGACTCCCATTTTAGCCCAATTACATTATTCCAGTCAACCAAATTCTTAGCTATTTCACTAGTATTACTTCTATTCTATCAATTGAGCACAAGAAATCACCAAGTCAACTGTTTCAACTACAAAATAAGGTGATCGGAAATTGGTAATTTGGCCAATTTAACACAAAGTTCAAAATATTCCAATTTCAAAATAGGGTCCAGAATGAACAATGTAGGTATTCCTGGAACTAAACTAACATTTCCTCTGTTCATTAGTTATGTTTTGAAACTTTACAAATAAATTCCATTTTGATTTTTTATTCACATAATGAATTTTTATTCACACCAAAAAATAGAAGATTTACTGTTATGCAATAATGTAATAATTGTATAAATATCATCACCATATTTGTGAATGCATATTAGACCCGCCAGCTGGCGTGTATTGGACGTGTGAGGTCGTTTGTTTGCTCTTGAATATCGGCAAAAATTTAACATTTCTGCTACTTTGAGCTCAGTTTCAAGCCATTTCCAGTGCGAAAACCAATCAAAATCACTCTATTTCTGTAATATGTCTTCCATTCTATCAAATGAGACCAAGAAATCGCAAATAGAACTATAAAAAACATACGAAAAAACACTGCAAAGTCGCTGTTTTAATCGAAAAATCATGATTTCAGTTTTTTTCTCTTATTATACACAACGTGCTGCAGGATCTGTTTTATGTGGTGCACACATATCACATAGATGTATTCTCTCATATCTAGGCCCAAATGTACCACTCACAGTTTATCAGAGTGAGCTGAGCTCATGATGTAGATCTACGGTTTGGACCCTGAACGTAAAGCCGTAGATCTACGGGACGGACCCTCAAAGGGTTAAAAGACAAAGAAGGGAAGTAACCCCAGATAAGGACTTGTTACCTAAAGTCTTTTTGGAAGGGGATTCCCCTTCCAAACAATAAGTCCTCCTTCTTTCCTCCTCCCTATCTTCCAGATGCCATCAAGTCTCTTCAATAAAGGTAAGTAAATGTTATTTTAAATGTTTATTTAAATTTTAATTTATCTATATAATATACATATATATGTACAGTGGACCCCCGGTTCACGATATTAATCCGTTCCTGAGAGCTCATTGTAAACCAAAATTATTGGAAAGCGAATCAATTTCCCCCATAAGAAATAATGGAAATCAAATTAATCCGTGCAAGACACCCAAAAGTATAAAAAAAAAACTTTTACCACATGAAATATTAAGTTTAATGCAATAGAATAATTACAATAACAATAATAACAATAGAATAAACACAATAGAATAATTGACACTTACCTTTAATGAAGATCTGGTGATGATTGATGGGATGGGAGGAGGGAAGAGTGTCGAAGTTTTTAATGTTTAGAAGGGGAATCCCCCTCCATTAGGACTTGAGGTACCAAGTCCTTTTCTGGGGTTGCTTCCCTTCTTCTTTTAATGCCACTAGGACCAGCTTGAGAGTCACTGGACCTCTGTCGCACAACAAATCTGTCCATAGAGCTCTGTATCTCCCGTTCCTTTATGATATGTCTAAAATGGGCCACAACATTGTCATTGTAATAGTCACCAGCACGGCTTGCAATAGCTGTGTTAGGGTGATTTTCATCAAAAAAGGTTTGCACTTCAAGCCACTTTGCACACATTTCCTTAATTTCAATAGTCATTAGCACCCTTGGTCTCGATGGGTTGGCACTAGAAGCTTTCTTGAGGCCCATGGTGACTTATTTTGCAGAAAAAAGCACCAAAAACAGTGATAATATGGATAATATAGAATGTATCGAATGTATCCTTAGATGCGCGCACACTGGCTGGCTTGTAAACACTGGGGTTTTGTAACAGGAACCGAGGCAAATTTTCTGCAATATATTGCATCGGTTACCGGATTTATCGGATACCGATAGCATCGCGAACCGGGGGTCCACTGTATTTATCTGTGTTTGTGTGTATGTAAAACTATAGTTATTATTTAAAAAATTTATTTTTTTTGTGAATATTTTTGTGGGTCTGGAATGGATTAATTTTATTTACATTATTTCTTATGGGAAATATTGCTTCGCCTTTCGGCCGTTTCGTGTTTAGGCCAAGCTCCTGGAACGGATTATGGCCGAAACCCAGGGTTTCACTGTACATACAGTGAACCCTCGTTTATCGGCCATTCCGCTTATCGGCCAACTCGCTTATTGGCTGGTTTTTTAGCTTCCGGTTATCAACCGTTATTTCGCTTATTGGCCGTATTGGACGCTTATTGGCCTGCAACGCTCACACATTTGTAAGTCAGTGTAGCTGTGTCGCTGGCCTAGTGAGGAAGCTTCTGCTCATTCATACAAAGATTTCGTTATAAATCAGTGTTTTTCTTTGTTATTTATTAAGTGTAACTGCAAAATAAGTAAGCATGGCCCCAAGGAAAGTTCCTAGTAAACTTCCTGTGGTAAAGAAGTGAGAAACACGATGGAATTTAAGAGTAAAGTGATTGAAAAATTTGAGAGTGGTATGCGAGTGTTGGAACTTGCCAGGATATATGGGAAAAACAAATCTACCATCACTTCCATCCTCGCAAAGAAAGAACAAATCAAGAAAGCTGATGTTGCAAAAGGAGTAAATGTGATAACGAAACAAAGGTCACCAATAATGGAAGATATGGAAAAGTTATTATTGTTGTGGATCAAGGAAAAACAATTAGTGGGAGATAGTGTTGTGGAGTCAGTGATTTGTGAGAAGGCATAGCAGTTGTATGTTAATCTTGTAAATAAAATGCCTGGAACAAGTGCTGCTGTTAGTGAATTTAGGGCCAGCAAAGGCTGGTTTGAGAGATTTAAGAAGCATAGTGGCATACACAGTGTGGTAAGGCATGGAGAGGCTGTAAGTTCTGATAAATGTGCAGCTGAAAAAATTGTGCAAGATTTCAAGGGGTACGTAGAGGCTAAAGGATTCCTCCCTCAGCAAGTGTTCAGTTGTGATGAAACAGGCCTGTTTTGGAAGAAAATGCCAAAGAGGACCTACATTACGCAGGAAGGAAAGGCCCTGCCTGGACACAAGCCTATGAAAGACAGGCTTACTCTTTTGTTCTGTGCTAATGCCACTGGAGATTTCAGTGATGCCTTTACTGGTGTATCACTCTGAAAATCCCAGAGTGTTCAAGAAACACAATGTTTTCAAGAGTAAATTGTGTGATGTGGAGGGCTAACAATAATCTATGGGTCACAAGGCAAATTTTTGAAGAGTGGGTGAATGATGTGTTTGGCCCAAGTGTGAAAAAATACCTCCTGGAACATAAATTGCCACTCAAGTGCCTCCTGGTACTGGACAGTGCTCCTGCTCATCCTCCAAACTTGGTAGACCTATTGTCTGTGGAATTCTGTTTCATCACAGTGAAGTAATTGCCTCCTAACACCACTCCTCTCATCCAGCCCATATGTCATTTCTAACTTCAAAAAAACTGTACACCAAAGCAGCGTTTCAAAGGTGCTTTGAAGTGACCTTGGACACAGATTTGACCCTAACAGAGTTCTGGAGGAATCACTTCAATATCCTCCATTGCATAAGCCTTATAGGTAAGGCTTGGGAGGGAGTGACTTCCAGGACTTTGAACTCTGCTTGGAGAAAATTGTGGCCAAAATGTGTCCAAGAGAGGGATTCTGAAGGGTTTGGGGCTGACCCTGAGGACCCTACGCCTGTTGTGGAATCCATTGTATCTCTGGGCAAGTCCATGGGGTTGGAGGTTAGCGGTGAGGATGCGGAAGAGTTGGTGGAGGACCACAGGGAAGAGCGAGCCACTGAAGAGCTGCAAGAGCTTCATCTGAAACAGCAACATACCACAGCTGAGGAACTTGCTTCAGAGGAGGAGGAAGAGGGAGGGAAGAAGGTGCCTTCTTCAGAGATTAAGGAGATTTGTGCAATGTGGACTAGGGTGCAAGCTTTTGCTGGGAAATACCCTAACCAAACTAAAACAAGCTACATCTGCAACAGGTTCAGTGACAGAACCTTGTCCCACTTCAGGAAAATTTTAGAGACCCCAGAAACAGAGCTCTCTGGACAGATGTTTTGTGCAACAGGGGTCCAGTGACTCTCAGGCTGGTCCTAGTGGCATTTTATTTCTTTATTTTTTTATTTATTATTATTTGGACATGATACATAGATACATAATTATACAAAAGAAATACAGAGGTTGAGTGTTAAAAGACAAAGAAGGGAAGTAGCCCCAGATAGGGCTTTGATACCTGAAGTCCTTATGGAGGGGGATTCCCCTTCCAAACAATAAACTCTCCCCCCTATCTTCCATAAGCCAACAACAGCCTTCAATAAAGGTATGTAATACTGATTTAATTGTTTATGTATTTATTTTATTTAGTTCTCATTGTTTTGTGTGTGTAAAACTATAATTAATCTCTAAAAATGTATTTTTTGTGAATACTTTTGGGTGCCTGAAACAGATTAATTGTATTTACATTAATTCTTATGGGAATAATTATTTCAGTTTTAGGCTGGCCTTCTCGAACGGATTACGGCCGATAACCGAGGGTCCACTGCAATAATATATGTAATATAATAATATAAATTATTATAAGAATACATATGTACTAATAAATAATAATGATTATAATATAATAATAATAATAATAATATAATGTACATAAGTTAGCATATGAGAAGTTTTTTACAAAGTAGAAGTGATGCAAGGAGGGAAGAGTATATGGAGAAAAAGAGAGAGGTTAAGAGAGTGGTGAAGCAATGTAAAAAGAAAGCAAATGAGAGAGTGGGTGAGATGTTATCAACAAATTTTGTTGAAAATAAGAAAAAGTTTTGGAGTGAGAGTAACAAGTTAAGAAAGCCTAGAGAACAAATGGATTTGTCAGTTAAAAATAGGAGAGGAGAGTTATTAAATGGAGAGTTAGAGGTATTGGGAAGATGGAGGGAATATTTTGAGAAATTGTTAAATGTTGATGAAGATAGGGAAGCTGTGATTTCGTGTATAGGACAAGGAGGAATAACATCTTGTAGGAGTGAGGAAGAACCAGTTGTGAGTGTGGGGGAAGTTCGTGAGGCAGTAGGTAAAATGAAAGGGGGTAAGGCAGCCGGGATTGATGGGATAAAGATAGAAATGTTAAAAGCAGGTGGGGATATAGTTTTGGAGTGGTTGGTGCAATTATTTAATAAATGTATGGAAGAGGGTAAGGTACCTAGGGATTGGCAGAGAGCATGCATAGTTCCTTTGTATAAAGGCAAAGGGGATAAAAGAGAGTGCAAAAATTATAGGGGGATAAGTCTGCTGAGTATACCTGGTAAAGTGTATGGTAGAGTTATTATTGAAAGAATTAAGAGTAAGACTGAGAATAGGATAGCAGATGAACAAGGAGGCTTTAGGAAAGGTAGGGGGTGTGTGGACCAGGTGTTTACAGTGAAACATATAAGTGAACAGTATTTAGATAAGGCTAAAGAGGTCTTTGTGGCATTTATGGATTTGGAAAAGGCATATGACAGGGTGGAAAGGGGGGCAATGTGGCAGATGTTGCAAGTGTATGGTGTAGGAGGTAGGTTACTGAAAGCAGTGAAGAGTTTTTACGAGGATAGTGAGGCTCAAGTTAGAGTATGTAGGAAAGAGGGAAATTATTTCCCAGTAAAAGTAGGCCTTAGACAAGGATGTGTGATGTCACCGTGGTTGTTTAATATATTTATAGATGGGGTTGTAAGAGAGGTAAATGCGAGGGTCTTGGCAAGAGGCGTGGAGTTAAAAGGTAAAGAATCACACACAAAGTGGGAGTTGTCACAGCTGCTCTTTGCTGATGACACTGTGCTCTTGGGAGATTCTGAAGAGAAGTTGCAGAGATTGGTGGATGAATTTGGTAGGGTGTGCAAAGAAGAAAAATTAAAGGTGAATACAGGAAAGAGTAAGGTTATGAGGATAACAAAAAGATTAGGTGATGAAAGATTGAATATCAGATTGGAGGGAGAGAGTATGGAGGAGGTGAATGTATTCAGATATTTGGGAGTGGACGTGTCAGCGGATGGGTCTATGAAAGATGAGGTGAATCATAGAATTGATGAGGGGAAAAGAGTGAGTGGTGCACTTAGGAGTCTGTGGAGACAAAGAACTTTGTCCTTGGAGGCAAAGAGGGGAATGTATGAGAGTATAGTTTTACCAACGCTCTTATATGGGTGTGAAGCATGGGTGATGAATGTTGCAGCGAGGAGAAGGCTGGAGGCAGTGGAGATGTCATGTCTGAGGGCAATGTGTGGTGTGAATATAATGCAGAGAATTCGTAGTTTGGAAGTTAGGAGGAGGTGTGGGATTACCAAAACTGTTGTCCAGAGGGCTGAGGAAGGGTTGAGGTGGTTCGGACATGTAGAGAGAATGGAGCAAAACAGAATGACTTCAAGAGTGTATCAGTCTGTAGTGGAAGGAAGGCAGGGCAGGGGTTGGCCTAGGAAAGGTTGGAGAGAGGGGGTAAAGGAGGTTTTGTGTGCGAGGGGCTTGGACTTCCAGCAGGCATGCGTGAGCGTGTTTGATAGGAGTGAATGGAGACAAATGGTTTTTAATACTTGACGTGCTGTTGGAGTGTGAGCAAAGTAACATTTATGAAGGGGTTCAGGGAAACCGGCAGGCCGGACTTGAGTCCTGGACATGGGAAGTACAGTGCCTGCACTCTGAAGGAGGGGTGTTAATGTTGCAGTTTAAAAACTGTAGTGTAAAGCACCCTTCTGGCAAGACAGTGATGGAGTGAATGATGGTGAAAGTTTTTCTTTTTCGGGCCACCCTGCCTTGGTGGGAATCGGCCAGTGTGATAATAATATATAAATGATAATAATACATGTACATATAATAATAATGTACTATAATAATAATTATAATAATAGACGGCTTCGAAAGGCCGTCACTAGATGACAGTGAATATCACAACAATGCAGGAGTGGTTATCGCTGCCTCCACCTGTCGCATAATGACATATTTTATTCATTCTAGAGTATATACAGTGGACCCCCGCCTCACGAACACATCGCATTACGTTAAATCCACCATATGAAGCATTTGAACGCAAAAATTTTGCCTCGTCTCCTTTATTTTAGCTTAAAAAAAAAAAAAAAAAAACTACCTTAGCTCATTATTTTACATTTGTTAAATAATTCAGGTGCTATTTTTTAGCTTAAGACTATTTACTTTGTTTTATACTTAATTCTAACTATAGATTCACTACAAATCTTATGATTACAAGCATTGATCCTGATACCAACCTCTTATTTAATGACTTAAATGAATCAAACAGTTACTGTAATTACTACACTGCAGAACAATCAAAGGCACTTCTCAGTGCCAACAACAACATAACTATCTTTAACTACAATATCAGATCTTTAAGCAAGCATTACGATGACCTCATAGCATTACTAAATTCCTTACATGCCAATATGTCCATCATTACACTAACTGAAACCTGGCTAAAGCCTGATAGTACAGATGTCTATGCCATTCCTGGTTACACAGCCATACACAACTGTAGGCCAGACCAACAAGGGGGTGGCACAGCCATATACTACTCAGACCAACTAGAATGTATCACTAATACTTGCACAAGGGATGAACATGGGGAATATATAATAGCTAAATTCAAATCCAAATACCTACAAAAACCTCTCACATTGATAAACATCTACAGAGTTCCACAGTCAAACATTAGCCAATTTAGTCAAAACCTAGGAAGTATGATAACTGATGCACGCATGAACAAAGATCACTTACTACTCTCAGGTGACTTCAATATAAATCTCCTGCAAGACCAGGACCCACACGTTACTGAATTCACAAACACAATGAGTAACTGTATGTTACTACCAACAGTAACAAAACCTACAAGAGTTACAGAGACTAGTGTTTCCCTACTTGACCACATCTGGACCAACACCATATCCCTTTAAAATCAGGCATAATTACAGATAATACCACAGACCACTACCCTACTTTCCTCATAACAACTCTTGGTAAACTACCCCAAGACACTACTAAGTCACATTCAGACTTCACAATGAGGCAGCCATTAATAACTTCACAACAGCAGTAGCAAACATTGATTGGCACACTGAGCTAGAAATCTATACAGATATTGACGAATGTATTAATAATTTTCTAAAAAAGACCCAATACCTCTATAACAAGCACTGCCCTAAAAAAACTAAACAGATGACAGCTAAGAGACTGAACAGTCCCTGGCTAACACCCAGCATTCTCAAATCCATAAATACAAAAACACCAATATGAAAAACAGTACAGAATGGGTCACATAACCAGAGACCAAACAAAACGTTACTCGTCAATCCTAACCAGCCTGATAAGAAGGGCAAAAAAATTGTATTATGAGAACAGATTATCCAACTTACGAGGTGATATAAAAAAGACCTGGAAAACCCTATCAGAAATTCTAGGAACAAAAAAGATATCACGAAATAGCGAAATAAAATTAGCAAAATCAGATGAACCCCAACTCCCACCAACAGAAACAGCAAACAGACTCAATGATTTCTTCTCCACTATAGGACAAAACCTTGCCAATAAAATCCCAAGCTCAGATACCCCACCAAATGACTACCTCACCAGCAACTACCCGAACACACTGTTCCTAGCTCCGACTAACCCATACGAAGTCTCCCTTATTATCAACGCACTAAAAAACAAGGCAGGAGATTTAAATACCTTACCACCCTTTATATACAAAAAACTGTCACAAGTGCTATCACCAATCATTGCAACACTCTTTAACAAATCCATTGAATCCTCCACCTTCCCTACAGTACTCAAAATAGCAAGGGTCACCCCGATCCACAAAGGAGGAGACCAAACAGAGTTGAATAACTATAGGCCAATATCCAACTTACACCCTCTCTCAAAAATCTTCGAAAAATTAATTCATAAACGAATCTACTCCTACCTTATCTCCCAAAACATACTCAACCCCTGCCAATTTGGATTCAGGCCTAATAAAAATACTAATGATGCTGTTATACACATGCTAGAACATATATACACTGCAATAGAGAAAAAAGAAGTCCCACTAGGGATCTTCATTGACTTACGTAAAGCTTTTGATACAGTTGACCATGACTTGCTCCACGTAAAATTGTCACACTATGGTATAAGAGGGCACTCCCTCAACTACCTCAAGTCATACCTCAGCAACAGAAGCCAATATGTGTACGCAAATGGGGCAAACTCTTCTGCGCAACCAATTACAGTTGGTGTCCCACAGGGAAGTGTCCTTGGCCCTCTTCTCTTTCTCCTATACATAAATGACATTCCAAATGCTTCGCAATTACTCAAACCCACACTATTTGCAGATGACACTACATACGTCTTCTCTCACCCGAGCCCAGTCACGCTAGCCAATACTGTAAATACCGAATTACAGAAAATATCTACCTGGATGAGGACTAACAAACTTACACTAAACATTGAAAAAACCTACTTCATTCAGTTTGGTAACAGAGCTACAGATGTCCCTCTTAACATAATGATAAACGGATCACCTATCACAAAGCTAACAGAGGGAAAATTCTTAGGAATCCACCTTGATAATAGACTCAAATTTCATACACATATACAACAAATTTCTAAGAAAATTTCCAAGACTGTAGGCATACTATCGAAGATACGGTACTATGTTCCACAGTCAGCCCTCCTGGCCCTATATCACTCTCTTATTTACCCCTATCTCACCTATGGAATTTGTGCATGGGGCTCAACAACAATTAACCATCTCAGACCACTAATTACCCAGCAAAAGGCTGCAGTTAGAATGATAACAAATTCTCACTACAGGCAGCACACTCCACCAATATTCAATACACTAAACCTACTCACCATACAAAACTCCATACTTATTACTGCACCTATTACATACATAGAACACTTAACTCTGATATTAACCCTCCCCTCAAACATCTCCTTGCCAACCTCAACAGAACACATGACCATAACACAAGGCACAGATCACTCTTTGATGTTCCTCGTGTCCATCTCACACTATGCAAAAACTCAATGCACATAAAAGGCCCTAAAATCTGGAATTCATTACCTGTAAATATAAAAGAAACACTACCTGTTTATAAATTCAAGTCTCTTCTCAAAGATCACTTACTCACCCAAAACCAAATAAATACTGAATAACTGAACCTTATAAATTGTATATCTTAAATGTTTCTCACAATTATATCACATAAATGTTAAACCTAAAACCCAATCTAACTTTATTATTTTTTAAATACACTACCTAACAGAATACTCCATACGACTGAATGTACAACAATGCATGCAACCATATGACCTGTCTTTGTAATACTCATTTGTGCTTTATAGTTATCTGTTTACAATAATGTATTATCACTGATTTCATCATTGCTTAGTTAATTTTAAGCCAGCCCGTAATGCTATGCATAGTATAAGTGGCTTTGGCATGCTTCTCTTATCTGTATTTTTTTGTACCTCTGTATGTATGCTCAAATTGTTAATAAATAAATAAATAAATAAATAAATAAATAAATAAATAAAAAACTCGCTTTACGTGATTTGTCCGGGACGCATCCCACGTGTGGCCTCAGCTGCCCCGTGGGTGCCAGTGTTTACAAGCCAGCCAGTGTGATCGCATCCACACATACATTCGGTACATTTCACCTTATCCCAGTGTTTTTTGTGCTTGTAACTGCAAAATAAGTCACCATGGTCCCCAAGAAAGCTGCTAGTGCCAACCCTGTGGTAAAAAGGGTGAGAATTAGTATGGAAATTAAGAAAGATTTTGAAGGGTTTGGGGCTAACCCTGAGAAGCCTATGCCAGTTGTGGAATCCATTGTGCCTACTTCAAAGATTAAGGAAATGTGTGCAAAGTGGGTTGAAGTGCAAACCTTTATGGATGAAAATCACCCTAACACAGCTATTGCAAGCTGTGCTGGTGGCTATTACAATGACAGTGTTGTGGCCCATTTTAGGCAAATCTTAAAGGAACAGGAGGTACAGACCTCTACAGACAGATTTGTTGTGCAACAGAGGTCCAGTGACTCTCAAGCTGGTCCTAGTGGCATTAAAAGAAGGAGGGAAGTAACCCCGGAAAAGGACTTGCTACCTCAAGTCCTAATGGAAGGGGATTCCCCTTCTAAACAATAACTTCCACACACTCCCCTCCTCCCATCCCATCAATCATCACCAGATCTTCAATAAAGGTAAGTGTCATGTATTCTATTCTTAGTAGAGTAGTAATTGTGCATGTCTTCTTCAGTTTGTGTGTATTAAAATTAATATTTCATTTGGTAAAAAAATTTTTTTTTTCATACTTTGGGGTGTCTTGCACGGATTAATTTGATTTCCATTATTTCTTATGGGGAAAATTAATTCGCCTTACAATAATTTCGGCTTATGATGGCTCTCAGGAGCGGATTAATATCGTAAGGCGGGGGTCCACTGTATTAGGTTTCTATGTTATTTATATTGTTTATTATGTCATATTAGATGAATTTTGGTAGATAAATAAACTGTAGAGTTGACATTAGCGAAATATTGAAGTATTTTGTCGTGCCTCCTAAGAGCCAGAACGGTTTAATTGCAATTCAATTAATTGAGGAAAATTGACTCGGCATGCGAGCAAATTGAGATATGAGCGAGGTCATGGAACGGATTAAATTCGTAAGTAGAGGTTCCACTGTATATACTAACCCCTCTGGGTTTTCTTCTATTTTCTTCATAGTTCTTGTTCTTGTTTAATTCTGCTTATCTCCATGGGGAAGTGGAACAGAATTTTTCCTCCGTAAGCTATACGTATCGTAGGAGGTGACTAAATGTCAGGAGCAATGGGCTAGTAACCCCTTCTGTATAAACTACTAAAAAGAAGGAAAAGAAAAACTTTATAAAATTGGGATGTTTGAATGTGCGTAGATGTAGTGCGGATGATAAGAAAGAAATGATTACTAATGTTATGAATGAAAAGAAGTTGGATGTCCTAGCCCTAAGTGAAATTAAGCTAAAGGGGGTAGGGGAGTTTCAGTGGGGAAAAATAAATGGGATTAAGTCAGGAGTATCTGAGAGAGTTAGAGGTAAGGGGTAGCAATAATATTGAAGGATCAGTTATGGAGAGAGAAGAGGGAATATAAATGTATAAATTCTAGTATTTTGTGGATTAAAATAAGGGTCATATGTGAAAGTGGGTCATAATAAGTGTGTATGCACCTGGAGAAGAGAGGAGTGTAGAGGAGAGAGAGATTTTGGGAGATGTTAATCAAGTGTGTAGGAACTTTTGAACCAGATGAGTGATTGTTGTAGGGGACCTAAATGCTAAAGTAGGAGAAGCATTTGTGAGGGTGTGGTAGGTAAGTTTAGGGTGCCAGGTGTAAATGATAATGGGGAGCATTTGATTGAACTTTGTATAGAAAGAGGTTTCGTTATAGATAACACATACTTTAAGAAAAAGAGGATAAATAAGTATACAAGATATGATATAGGGCATAATGACAGCAGTTTGTTGGACTACATATTGCTAGATAAAAGACTGTTGGGTAGACTCCAGGATGTACATGTTTATAGAGGGGCCACAGATATACGTATCAGATTACTTTTTAGCTGTAGCTACAGTGAGAGTAAAAGGTAAATTGGATACAAGGAAAATGGAAGCAGCAAGTAAGAGAGAGGTGAAGGTTTATAAACTAAAGGAGGAGGCAGTTAGGGTAAGATGTAAACAACTGTTGGAGGACAGATGGGCTAGTGTGAGTATAGGCAGTGGGGTAGAAGATGTATGGGGTAAGTTTAAGAACATAGTGTTAGTGTTCAGCAGAAGTTTGTGGTTACAGGAAAGTGGGTGTGGGA
The DNA here is from genome assembly GCF_026875155.1 of Cherax quadricarinatus. Classification (NCBI taxonomy): domain Eukaryota; kingdom Metazoa; phylum Arthropoda; class Malacostraca; order Decapoda; family Parastacidae; genus Cherax; species Cherax quadricarinatus. The sequence continues at coordinate 18,180,386 of NC_069411.1, read as the reverse complement.
TGGAAGAAGAGCGATTGGTGGAATGATGATGTAAAGAGAGCAATAAGAGAGAAAAAGTCAGCATACGAGAGGTTTTTACAAAGTAGAAGTGATGCAAAGAGGGAGGAGCATATGGAAAGAAAAAGAGAGGCTAAGAGAGTGGTGAAACAGTGTAAAAAAAGAGCAAATGAGAGTGGGTGAGATGTTATCAACAAATTTTGTTGAAAATAAGAAAAAGTTTTGGAGTGAGATTAATAAGTTTAGAAAGCCTAAGGAACATATGGATTTGTTAGTTAAAAATAGGAGAGGAGAGTTATTAAACAGAGAGTTAGAGGTATCGGGAAGATGGAGGGAATAATTTGAGAAATTGTTAAATGTTCATAAAGATAGGGAAGCTGTGATTCCGTGTATAGGGCAAGGAGGAATAACATCTTATAGGAGTGAGGAAGAACTGGTTGTAAGTGTGGGGGAAGTGCATGGGGCAGTGTGTAGAATGAAAGGGGGTAAAGCAGCTGGGATTGATGGGATAAAGATAGAAATGTTAAAAGCAGGTGGGGATATAATTCTGGAGTGGTTAGTGCTTTTATTTAATAAATGTATGGAAGAGGGTAAGGTACCTAGGAATTGGCAGAGAGCATGCATAGTTCTCTTGTATAAAGGCAAAGGGGACAAAAGAGAGTGTAAAAATTATAAGGGAATAAGTCTGTTGAGTATACCTGGTAAAGTGTATGGTAGTTATTATTGAAAGAATTAAGAGTAAGATGGAGAGCAGGATAGCAGATGAACAAGAGGCTTTAGGAAGGGTAGGGGTGTGTAGACCAAGTGTTTGCAGTGAAACATATAGGTGAACAGTATTTAGATAAGGGTAAAGAGGTTTTTGTGGCATTTATGGATATGGAAAAGGCATATGATAGGGTGGATATGGCATATGATGTCACCATGGTTGTTCAGTATATTTATAAGAACATAAGAAAGGAGGAAGACTGCAGCAGGCCTGTTGGCCCATACTAGGCAGGTCCTTTACAATCCTTTCCACTAACAAAATGTTTGCCCAACCCAATTTTCAATGCTACCCAAGAAATAAGTCTATTTACTCATTATGCAAGTCTCACTCAAATCCAACCCCTCTCACTCGTGTAATTATCTAACCTAAATTTGAAACTACCCAGCGTTTTAGAGAAGTGAATGCTCGGGTGTCGGCAAGAAGTGTGGGGTTAAAAGATAAAGAATCTAACACAAAGTGGGAGTTGTCACAGTTGCACTTTGCTGATGACACTGTGTTTTTGGGAGGTTCTGAAGAGAAGTTGCAGAGGTTGGTTGATGAGTTTGGTAGGGTATGTAAAAGAAGGAAATTAAAAGTGAATGTAAGAAAGTAAGGTGATGAGGGTAACCGAAAATTTAATGTACTGGAAGATTGGACATCAGATTGGAGGGAGAGAGTATGGAGGAGGTGAATGTATTCAGATATTTGGGAATGGACATGTCAGCAGATGGGTCTATGAAAGATGAGGTGAATCATAGAATCGATGAAGGGAAAATGGTGAGTGGTGCACTGAGGAGTCTGTGGAGACAAAGAACCTTGTCCATGAAAGCAAAGAGGGGAATGTATGAGAGTTTAGTTATAGTACCAATGCTCTTGTATGGGTGTGAGGCATGGGTGGTGAATGTTGCAACAAGGAGAAGGCTGGAGGCAGTGGAGATGTCATGTCTGAGGGCAATGTGTGGTGTGAATATAATGCAGAGAATCTGTAGTGTGGAGGTTAGGAGGAGGTCTGGGATTACCAAAACTATTATCCAGAGGGCTGAGGAGGGGTTATTGAGATGGTTTGGACATGTAGAGAGAATGGAATGAAATAGAATGACTTCAAGAGTGTATAAATCTGTAGTGGGGGAAAGGTAGGGTAAGGGTTGGCCAAGGAAAGGTTAGAGGGAGGGGGTAAAGGAGGTTTCGTGTGCAAGGAGCATGTTAGATAAGAGCAAATGGAGACAAATGGTTTTTAGGACTTGAAATGCTGTTGGAGTGTAAGCAAGGTAACATTTATGAAAGGATTCAGGGAAACTGGCAGGCTGGACTTGATTCCTGGAGATGGAAAGTACAATGCCAACACTCTTTAGGAGGGGTGTTAGTGTCGCAGTTTTATAACTGTAGTGTAAACATGCCTCTGGCATGACAGTGATGGAGTGAATGATGCTGAAAGTTTTTCTTTTTTGGGCCACCCTGCCTTGGTCAGAAATGGCCAGTGTGTTAATAAAATAAAATATACTTGTCGGACTTAACGGCAATAGTGAACCATCAGTTCCTGTGGGCTATGCACCACATATGAAAGAAACTTATGAGAATATAAAGCATATGCTGCGATGCATGAAATATGATGAACATCAATGGCAGCTCTGTGGTGACTTGAGGGTTGTTGCTCTTGTGATGGGCTTGCAGGGCAGATACACCAAGTACTGCTGCTTTCTGTGTGAATGGGACAGCCATGCAAGAGGTTCCCACTACATCAGGAGTGACTGGCCACCTCGTCAGTCATTGAAGCCTGGGATGAAAAATGTTCAACATCCACCTCTCATTGAACCAAACAAAATTTTGCTACCACCACTACACATAAAACTAGGGCTCATGAAAAACTTTGTAAGAGCTATGGACAAATCTGGTCAGGGATTAACCCTTTCAGAGTTTCCGACGTACTAGTACTGCTTACGCACCAGGATTATTGACATACTAGTACGCCTAAATTCTAGCGCCTTCAAATCTAGCGAGAGAAAGCTGGTAGGCCTACATATGAAAGAATGGGTCTATGTGGTCAGTGTGCACAGTATAAAAAAATCCTGCAGCACACAGTGCGTAACGAGAAAAGAAAAAACTTTGACCGTGTTTTTTATTTAACCCTTTCAGGGTCGATAGGCCCTCTCAAAGGGTTGCCCAAATTTCAAAAAAAAAAAAAAAATTTTTTCTTATGAAAAGATAGAGAATGTTTTCCCGATCATAATGACACCAAAAGTATGAAATTTGATGGAAAACTTAAGGAATTATGCTCTCGCAAAGTTAGCTGTTACGCATCGGTGATTTTGCCCACTTTGAGCCCTATTTTCGGCCAATTCCTGCGCTGTATAGTCCTTGTGGCTTAGCGCTTCTTTTTGATTATAATAATAATAATTCGGCCAATTCCACTGTACTAGTCGACAAAAATCATTAATATTTCACTAGAACTCGATTTTTTCTATTGAATGAGTGCAAGAAACCACCCATTTATTGATTTCAACTATCCTATACAGTGGTCAGAATTTAGCAATTTTGCCAATTTCACACAAATTTCAAAACATGCCAATTTCCAAATAGGGTCCAGAATAAACAAGAAAGACATTCCTGGCACTAAAATGACATTTTCTCTGTTCATTAGTCACGTCCCAACGCCCCTCTTACATTCTTTTGCTTTCCACTATGAATTTTTATTCTCACAAAAAAGAGAAGATTTACTGTTATGCAGACTACTGCATTAGTGTAAAAAATGGTATAAATAATATCAGCACACTTGTGAAAGAATATTAGACTCACCAGTTGACGGGTATTGGATGCTTAGCATGATTTGTTTACTTTTGAACTTTGGTAAAAATCGAACATTTCTGCTACTTTGAGCTCAATTTCAAGGTACTTTTCATTGTAAAATCAGTCAAAATCATCTCAATTTCTGTAACATGTCTTCCATTCTATAGAATGAGACGAGGAAAACTAGAATACAACAATAAATACCATACAAAAATACAGTGCAAAGTCGCTGTTTTAATCCAAAAAACACAGTCAAAGTTTTTTTTTCTCATTACTCACTGTGTGCTGCAGGATTTTTTTTATACTGCGCACACTGACCACATAGACCCATTCTTTCATATGTAGGCCTACCAGCTTTCTCTCACTAGATTTGAGGGCGCTACAATTTAAGTGTACTAGTACGTCAAAAACCCTGGTGCGTAAGCCGTATTAGCACGGCCGAAACCCTGAAAGGGTTAAAACAGCGACTTTGCACTGTACAGTGGACCCCCGCATAACGATATTATTTCAATCCAGAAGTCTGTTTGGGTGCCGTTATAGACCGAATTTGTTCCCATAAGAAATATTGTGAATTAGATTAGTCCATTTCAGACCCCTAAAAATACACCTACAAAAGCACTTACAAAAATAAACTTACATAATTGGTCGAGTTGGGTATTTTGTATGGTATTTATGGTTGTATTCTAGTTTTCCTGGTCTCATTTTATAGAATGGAAGACATATTACAGAAATTGAGATGATTTTGATTGGTTTCACAATGAAAAGTACCTTGAAATTGAGCTCAAAGTAGCAGAAAGGTTCGATTTTTGCCAAAGTTCAAAAGTAAGCAAATCATGCCATGCCTTCAACACACATCAACTGGTGAGTCTGATATTCTTTCACAAGTGTGCTGATATTATTTATACCATTTCTACACTAATGCAGTAGTCTGCATAACAGTAAATCTTTTATTTTTTGTGAGAATAAAAATTCGAAGTGGAAAGCAAAAGAAATGTAAGAGGGGCCTGGGGAACGTGACTAATGAACAGAGGAAATGTTATTTAAGTGCTAGGAATGTCTGTCTTGTTTATTCTGGACCCTACTTGGAAATTGGCATCTTTTGAAATTTGCACAAAATTGGCAAAATTGCCAATTGGTCAGAAATTGGCAAAATTGCCAAATTCTAACCACTTTATTGAATAGTTGAAATCGGTAAATGGGTAGTTTCTTGTACTCATTTGATAGAAAAAAGTGCCGTTACCGAACGAATTTATTCCCATAAGGAATAATATAAATTAGTCCGTTTTATACCCCCAAAAATACTGAGTGATGCTAAGATAAGAGAGGGAGTCTTTAATGGTCCTCAGATTCGAGAGCTTCTTAAAGATGATGACTTCGAATCAGACTTTCATGGGGAGGAGAAAGCTGCTTGGGAAGCATTCAAGTTAGTGGTGAAGGGATTTCTTGGAAACAGAAGGGAAGGCAACTATGAGGAATTGGTAGAAAACCTCATCAAGGCTTACAAGAACATGGGATGTAACATGTCATTTAAAATCCACTTTTTGGATTCACATCTAGACCTTTTTCCAGTGAACTGTAGGGCAGTTAGTGACGAACATGGTAAAAGGTTTCACCAAGATATTTCAACCATTGAAAAATGGTACCAGGGCAAATGGGGCACAAGAATGCTTGTAGACATTGGCAAGAGCTGATTATTCAGCCCACTATAAGCATCAAGCAAAAACGCAGAGAGTAGGTTCGGATTAGAGTTTAAAACATACTGACACATATTGTACATTCATGTCCTGAATCCATATATCACCTTGAAAAATGCTTATTGGCTACAGATTTGAAGATAGAGATATGTAATACATGTATTTTATTATAACATACAATATGTCAGTATGTTTTAAATTCTAATCTGTACCTACTCTCTGCCTTTTTGCTTGCCGCTTATAGTGGGCTTAAGAATTATCTCTTGCCAATGTCCAGCAATAGTCTGCAAACATTCTTGTGCCCCATTTGCCCTGGTACCATTTTTCAATGGTTGAAATATCTTGCTTAACTGCTTACATATTCTGTCATACCTCATGGAAAATTTCCAGCATTAGGACATTAATTGCAAGGTGTATATTGTGTGAGATTCCTGAATAGATAATGCTATTTTGCTGGTTTGGCCATTTACTTAACCTTATTAATATAACTTAACTCATTTAAACTTCACTAGAATTAAAAAATAACATTACTATTTACCACAAAAATACAAATGAAGTATTTTGCACTGCTTCTGAGGTGACTCTTTGTTAAATGCTAAGCTCTAATGTCTAGATGATTTTATTTTACATTTTCAAGGTGATTGCACTTTACCTAGGCAGTGTTGTTTCTTCAATGCTGTGCTGTTCTAGACTATATTAAGCTGACCCAGAAAAATAGTAGTAACCCTTCCTGAGATAAGCAGTGGCATGTATCGTAAACAGAGCTATATTTGTATGCTTTTAATTTTGCTAGACTTACCACTTCAGTTATATATTTGAATTTTAACCTTTTTGAAAAAATATATATAACCTGTACATATTATCATCAGGTCTCGGAGTAGCAGTAGTACAAGTTCCAGAAGTCGTCACCGGCATCATAAAAAGTCACGAAGACACAGAAGACATTCTTCGAGTCGTTCTTACAGTCGCTCACGTAGTCCATCACCCAGTCGTAGGTCAGTTTAATGCCACGAATTTGGTTCAGTGAATTTATCTAATTTGTCAAAAAGTATATTTGAATATGATAGGCAGCATCTTTTGATTTAGTCATTTGAGATTGGGCTGCAGGGGCAGTGATCTCTGGAGCCATTAACTGATGCTTTTATTGGTTAACTAGCTTACAAGACACAGCAGGACTCTATTTGTATGAATATAATAATGGTATATAATACTGACAAGTAGATGAGTAAGACATGTGTGCAGCAGTTAGGTATCTTTATTTTCAAACTTTTCACCTACACAAACAGTGGGGTGGTAAAGATGTGATCAATCCATCAGTTATGGAGTACTAGTTTGAGGCAGTCAGTCTGTCAGCCTGGAGATGTTTTCAACTACAAGGTCTTGAACACATCTCAAGGCTGAGGGACTGACGACCTCAAGCTACTACTTAACCCTTTGACTGTTTTGGTCGTACATATACGTCTTACAAGCCAGTGTTTCGGATGTATTAATACACATAAATTCTAGCGGCTTCAAATCAAGCAGGAGAAAGCTGGTAGGCCCACGTGTGAGAGAATGGGTCTGTGTGGTCAGTGTGCACCACATAAAAAAATCCTGCAGCACGCAGTGCATAATGAGAAAAAAAAAAACGGACCATTTCTTTGGATTGAAACGCCGACTTTGAGGTGTATTTTCGTATAGTATTTATGATTGTATTCTCGTTTTCATGGTCTCATGTGATAAAATGGAAAACATATTATAGAAATAGAGATGATTTTGATTAGTTTCACAATGAAAACGACCTTGAAATTGAGCTCAAAGTAGCGGATATGTTCGATTTTTACCAATGTTCAGGAGTAAGCAAATCACACCACACGTCCAATGCACGTCAACTGGGGAGTCTAATATTCTTTCACTAGTGCACTGATATTATTTACACCATTTTTATAATAATGCAGTAGTCTGCATAACAGTAAATTTTGTATTTTTTGTATGAGTAAAAAATCAAAATAGAAAGCAATAGTAATATAAGAGGGGCCTAGAGATGTGACTAATGAACAGAGGATATGTTATTTTAGTGCCAAGAATGTCTACATTGTTTATTCTGGATCCTATTTTGAAATTGGCATCTTTTTTAATTTGCGTTAAATTGGCCAAATTGCCAATTTCTGACCACTTTAATGGGTAGTTCAAATTGGTAAATGGGCAGTTTCTTGTACTCAACTGATAGAAAAAATGGAGTTCTAAAGAAATAGCTAGGAGTTTGGTCAACTGGAACAATGGTATTGGCCAAAAAGAGGGCTCAAAGTCGGCGAAATCGCCGATGCGTATATGTCACCGAGACCGCTAACTTCACAGGAGCGTAATTCCATGAGTTTTTGACCAAATTTCGTACTTTTGGTGTCATTACCATCAGGAAAAGATTCTCTGTCATTTCATAAGAAGAAATAATTTTATTTTTCCAAAAGTTTTGCGACAGAATGACAGTTTCAGAAAGGGGCTTGCGACAGTCAAAGGGTTAAAGGGTTATCTAGAAGCCATGAGGATTCATCATTACCTCTCCATTGCTTCTGCTGGCTTCATATTTGTCACTTCTGTATTCATCTAATGAAGCTTTTTGTGTAGGTGAAACACTTTGGAATAAAGATACCTATATTCTGCATGTCTTACTTATCAATGTTTATGTAATAAATAACTGAATCTGATGGGTAGCATTTTTATTAATTTATGCATTTTTCATTAATTTTTAACAATTTGTGTTAACTTAATATTTCTTTTATCCATATGTAAAATGACAGTAGATCCACAATAGAAAATAGTATACTGTATAATTGGCATAGATCTTTCAAATCTAAAGTTTGTCTTCAGTAAAAAAAAAAAAAAATAAAGGGAAGAGGTGTATGGCAAATCAATCTGATATAAATATGCTGTGAGAGACACTGCCTATTACATTTATGAAGCAATGGTTTTATTATGCTTCTTAGGCCGTATTAACTCAAAGCTAGCAACCTTGTCTCCTTAGTCTAAATGAGCAATGCCTCTTATGATTATTTGCCTCAGACTGATTTGCTATAAGCATCTTCTTGTATCTTATTTTATATTTTACAACAGTACTCAAAATATTCAAAATCACAGTCAGTTAGAAGCAGCATAGATGTGACCGCAGTAGCAGAGCAGAGATTCTATGAAGGATCGTGACAGGAGAGACAAAGATAAACGTTAATGTTTGAAAGATTTATTCCAAAGATTTATATTTTCTAGTAGTTCAGCTGTAATATTTCTTTTTTTTTTTTTACCATTTTGGTTATTTCCTACCTAAGTGTGCATGCATAGATGTTCAGTAAAGTATCAAGTAGCACAGAAATTATCTTTGCAGGCTACTTCTGTTTCTTTCCTTATACAGTGGACCCTTGGCTAACGAACGCATCGCATAACATTAAATCCGCCCAACGAAGCGTTTGAGCATAAAAATTTTGGCCTGGCTAACGATAAAAAACTCGCCCAACGTGATTCGTCCCGAACCTGTCCGTCCAGCCTGAGCGTCTCAGCTGCCCTGCCATCATTGTTTACAAGCCAGGGTGGCCGGTTTCATGCATACATTCAATACATTTTGTATTATTCCATTGTTTATAGTGCTTGTAACTGCTAAATAAGCCACCATGGGCCCAAAGAAAGCTTCTAGTGCCAACCCTGTGGTAAAAAGGGTGAGAAATACTATCAAAATACTATCGTACCACTGTCAGCTGTTGCTGTACCACCGTCAGCTGTTGCTGCACCACCGTCAGCTGTACTACTTGAAGATGTGGAGAGACTAGTGTTGGTGTGGCTTAACGAGAAACAATTAACCCCAGAGGGTTAGCCACCCAGGATAACCCAAGAAAGTCAGTGAGTCATTAAGGACTGTCTAACTTATTTCCATTGGGGTCCTTAATCTTGTCCCCCAGGATGTGACCCACACCAGTTGACTAACACCCAGGTGAACAGGAAAAAATGCCTGGAACTAGTGCTCATATTGGTGAATTTAAGGCCAGCAAAGGTTGGTTTGAGAGATTTAAGAATCGTAGTGGCATACACAGTGTGATAAGGCATGGCGAAGCTGAAAAATTCAACCCCAACAAGTGTTCAATTGTGACGAAACGGGCCTACATTACTCAGGAGGAAAAGGCACTCTCAGGACACAAGCCAATGAAAGACAGGCTGACTTTCTTATTTTGTTGTAATGCTAGTGGGGATTGCAAAGTGAAGCCTTTACTCATGTATCACTCTGTAAATCCCAGAGTGTTCAAGAAAAACAGTGTCTCATCACTCATCAGTACTCTTCAATAAAGGTAAGTGTCATTTTAACATTTATTTATATAGTTATTGTGCATGCCTCATTGTTTTCTTTGTAGGGAAATGCATATTTCATGAATTTTTTTTTTTTTTTTTTAAATACTTTTGGCTGTCTGAAACGGATTCACTGGATTTCCATTATTTCTTATGGGGAAAATTAATTCGGCTAACGATAATTTCGTCTAACAATGAGCTCTCAGGAACGGATTGATATCGTTAGCTGAAGGTCCATTGTACTTGTAATTATTTTAGCTTGTATTTATCTTAACAATTTACTTGTGTTGTGCTCTCACACTAGTAAATTAGAAACATTTTTTTTTAATTATAGAAGCTACGTTAGTGAAAATTTTATTTTGGCCTCATGAATATATAATTTTTTTTATTAACCTTTCATGCCAAGTAGGTCCCATTCGTTAAGTCGTGATCGGGATAGAGACCGCCATAGGCGTCGCCGCAGCCCCTCTCGATCCAGATCAAGATCAAGAGACAAATCTAGCCGGAAGCATAAGAAGTCTAAACACAAGCATAGAAGGCGCAGCTCCAGGTACTGAAGATTAGTAACTAAGTTTTTTTTTTTTTGTTTAAATTGCCTGGAAATTTACAAAAATTTGGTAAATGAAGATCCAATTATTATGATAATCATAACTATGACTTATAATTATAATGATAAGGTCATACAGCACTGCAGGGTAGGGTGTGCTAAAGATGTAATATGCTTGATCAGATATCAATGAGGGTGAAGAGTATAACAGAGGTAGAGTTAGTAAGGGGTGCTAGAGGAAGAATAATCAGATTTGGTCTAATAAGTCTGTTGCCGACAAAAAGTCAAAGAGGGAATTTCTGTCAAAGGTAGAGCCGTCAGCGAGGGAAACGAAGACTAAAAATTGCTACATTATTTTTCTTTGATGTAACTAGTGTAAATGGTATTCAGTGTGAAGAATCTTGAATGCTATTTTTTTCCTTGCTAGGGTGTTTGAAAGTATTCAAAATAACACATGTATTATGTAGTCATATAAATATTTAAAAAATATAACTTTACATAATCAGTATCTCAGATTTTATATTCTTTAACCCTTAACCCTTAAACGGTCCAAAGAGATTGACGTTCAAATTCGTAGTGCTACAAAAGTAGATCTACTTTTTTTTACATTTTTTTTTTTTTTTTTTCAACAAGTCGGTCATCTCCCACCGAGGCAGGGTGACCCAAAAAAAGAAAGAAAATCACCAAAAAGAAAATACTTTCATCATCATTCAACACTTTCACCACACTCACACATTATCACTGCTTTTGCAGAGGTGCTCAGAATATAACAGTTTAGAAGCATATACGTATAGAGATACACAACATATCCCTCCAAACTGCCAATATCCCAAACCCCTCCTTTAAAGTGCAGGCATTGTACTTCCCATTTCCAGGACTCAAGTCCGACTATATGAAAAAAAACCGGTTTCCCTGAATCCCTTCACTAAATATTACCCTGCTCACACTCCAACAGATCGTCAGTCCCAAGTATCATTCGTCTCCATTCACTCCTATCTAACACGCTCATGCAACGCTTGCTGGAAGTCCAAGCCCCTCACCCACAAAACCTCCTTTACCCCCTCTTTCCAACCCTTTCGAGGACGACCCCTAAACCCCCCTTTCCTTCCCCTATAGATTTATATGCTTTCCATGTCATTCTACTTTGATCCATTCTCTCTAAATGACCAAACCACCTCAACAACCCTCTTCTGCCCTCTGACTAATGCTTTTATTAACTCCACACCTTCTCCTAATTTCCACACTCCGAATTTTCTGCATAATATTTACACCACACATTGCCCTTAGACAGGACATCTCCACTGCCTCCAACCATCTCCTCGCTGCTGCATTTACCACCAAGCTTCACATCCATATAAGAGTGTTGGTTACTACTATACTTTCATACATTCCATTCTTTGCCTCCATAGATAACGTTTTTGACTCCACATATACCTCAACGCACCACTCACCTTTTTTCCCTCATCATTCTATGATTAACCTCATCCTTCATAAATCCATCCGCCGACACGTCAACTCCCAAGTATCTGAAAACATTCACTTCTTCCATACTCCTCCTCCCCAATTTGATATCCAATTTTCTTTATTTAAATCATTTGGTACCCTCATCACCTTACTCTTTTCTATGTTCACTTTCAACTTTCTACCTTTACACACATTCTCAAAAATCATCCACTAACCTTTGCAATTTTTCTTTAGAATCTCCATAAGCACAGTATCATCAGCAAAAAGTAACTGTGTCAATTCCCATTTTGAATTTGATTCCCCATAATTTAATCCACCCCTCTCCCGAACACCCTAGCATTTACTTCTTTTACAACCCATCTATAAATTATTAAACAACCATGGTGACATTACACATCCCTGTCTAAGACCTACTTTTACCGGGAAGTATTCTCCCTCTCTTCTACACACCCTAACCTGAGCCTCACTATCCTCATAAAAGCTCTTTACAGCATTTAGTAACTTACCACCTATTCCATATACTTGCAACATCTGCCACATTGCTCCTCTATCCACTCTATCATATGCCTTTTCTAAATCCATAAATGCAATAAAAACTTCCCTACCTTTATCTAAATACTGTTCACATATATGCTTCAATGTAAACACTTGATCTACACATCCCCTACCCACTCTGAAACCTCCTTGTTCGTCCGCAATCCTACATTCTGTCTTACCTCTAATTCTTTCAATTATAACCCTACCGTATACTTTTCCTGGTATACTCAGTAAACTTATTCCTCTATAATTTTTACAATCTCTTTTTTTTTACATATTTTCAAATATAACAAAAAAAAATGTAGATAAAAGTTTTTTTTACACATTTTCAAATGTAAAACAAAAAAGAAGATCTACATTTTTTACATATTTTCAGATGTTGAAAAAACGTATATATACGTTTGGACCATTTAAGGGTTAAATGGTCCAAACTGCAGGTATTGTAGTCCCTCTTTGACCCTGCATCCATGTAAATTGGGATCTTTTGTGATCGCTGCTAATTTTTTTATTTTTTCAACACGTCGGTCGTCTCCCATCGAGGCAGGGTGACCCAAAAAGAAAATACTTTCTTCATCACTCAGCACTGTCACCTCACTCATACAAATTATTTAAACTGTCGTCACTGAGCGCAGAGGCGCTCAGATATGACAGTTTAAAAGTCAACCTCCAAACTGCCAATATCCCAAACCCTTCCTTTAAAGTGCAGGCATTGTACTTCCATTTCCAGGACTCCAGTTCCTTTATCACTGCTAATATGTCAGTTTATTTCCTGGTAATATACAGTATACCATCCACTATCACTTTGAAACATCATATTACCCGACTAAGCAAGACTTTGTAGGCTTCCCTAAGTTGGACATGCTCTTTTAATTTAAATCTTTTGATACCTAACTCTACATATTGCTTACACCACTTTGATCCTAATGTATTGTAATTTAAATTGAGATATTGACACATTTCTGAGTCTGCTGTTGATTTACATACAGAAGCGACAGTCAGTTTTTTAGTTAGAGCATTTGACATCTCTCGTGGACTTAAGTTCTTATTTCTCTTCAATTACAAATTGATTTTTATTAAACTCAAACCTTTCTTTTTTTGTCACCAGCTCAGATTCAGAACGCAGTGAAAAATACTCAAAATCACGGTCAGCTAGAAGCAGCATAGATCGTGACCGCAGTAGCAGAGGTTCTACAAAGGATCGTGACAGGAGAGAGAAAGATAAAGAAAGAGATAAAGATAAGGAGAAAGAAAAGGCTCTTAGTCCCATACTAGAAGTGACGTCTGCAAAAAAACAAGGTGGGTCATGGAAATTTTAATTATTCAATTTTTGTGCCAATATTTCCTATATTTTTTTTTTCCTTCAAGTTTGGGTGACTTGATGTTGGTGAATCAAGGAGTTTGAGTTGCCTTTCTCTGTCTTAGTTCATACCTGATTACCTCCCATTTTCCAAACTCTGAATGACCCTTACAAGTTTTGTACAGTAACACAATACAGAATACATAATAATCTGGAAGCAGTGAATGGCAAGTGCATTGCTCACACTTTTCTTAAGCCTTACTTTAGTAATAAATAAGTTTTTTTATTTAGTGCCTTCTCTTAATTTTGTCTGGACTAAGAAGTGTCAGACAATTTGTTGCCCAAAAATTGGTGGTGTACCTGTATAGAGATTTTCATGCACTTTTAAAAATTTTATTGCACTTTATGTGAAGCGGCTTTGTAAGAGGGTTTTCTGTACTGTATAAAAATATTGTCTGGATTTGCATTTTTTCAACACACCAATCGTCTCCCACCGAGGCAGGGTGGCCTCCCAAAAAAAAAAAAAAAACTTTCACCATCATTCACACATAATCACTATTTTTACAGAGGCGTGCAGATATGACAGTTCAGATGACACTCCAAACAGGAAGTATCCCAACCCCCTCCTTTAAAGTGCAGGCATTGTATTTCCCACCTCCAGGACTTGAGTTCAGCTAACCGGTTTCCCTGAATCCCTTCACAAAACATTAGCCTGCTCACACTCCAACAGCTAGTCAAGTCCCAAAAACTATTCGTCTCCATTCACTTCTATCTAACATGTTCACACATGCTGTATATCCAGGCCCCTTGTATACAAAACCTCTTTTACCCCCTCCCATCCTCATTTCCTAGGACAACTCTTACCCATCCTCCCCTCCACTACAGATTTATACATCCTCCAAGTCATCCTATTTTGCTCCATCCTTTCTAAATGACCAAACCACCTCAACAGCCCTCTGAATAATACTTTTAGTAACTCTACACCTCCTCCTAATATCAACACTACAAATTCTCTGCATAATATTTACACACATTGTCCTTAGGCAAGACATTACTGCCTCCATCCTCCTCTCTGCAGAATTTACAACCCGTGTTGGTACCTCTATACTCTCATACATTCCCTTATTTGCCTCCATGGATAACATTCTTTGTCTCCACCTTTGCAACTTCTCTTTAGAATCTCTCAAAAGCACAGTATCATCAGCAAAAAGTAACTGTGTCAACTCCCATTTTGTATTTGATTTACCATAATTTTATCCCACCCTTCTCCCCAATACCCTAGCATTTACTTCTTTTACAACCCCACCTGTAAATATGTTAAACAACCATGGTGACATTACACATTCCTGTCCCAGACCTACTTTTGCTGGAAAGTAATCTCTCTCTCTCCTGCACACCCTAACCTGAGCCTCACTATCATATAAACTCGTTACAGCATTTAGTAACTTAATACCTATTCCATACACTTGCATCATCTGCCACATTTGCAGAATTGTTATTATAATTATTAATATAATGTATTAATTCAAGGATTATGTGGAGTAAAATAATGGTTGGATGTGAAAAGTGGGTTATAGTAAGCATATATGCACCTGGAGAAGAGAGAAGTGTAGAGAGAGAGAGATTTTGGGAAATGTTGAGTGAATGCGTGGGGAGTTTTGAACCAAGTGTGAGAGTAATGGTGGTTGGGGATTTCAATGCTTAAGTGGGCAAAAATGTTGTGGAGGGAGTAGTACATAAATTTGGGGTGCCAGGGGTAAATGAAAATGGGGAGCCTTTAATTGAGCTTTGTGTAGAAAGAGGTTTGGTAATAAGTAATACATATTTTATGAAGAAGAGGATAAATATACAAGGTATGATATAGCATGTAATGAAAGTAGTTTGTTAGATTATGTATTGGTGGACAAAAGGTTGATGGGTAGGCTCCAGGATGTACACGTTTATAGAGGGGCAACTGATATATCGGATCATTATTTAGTTGTAGCTACAGTTAGAGTAAGAGGTAGATGGGAAAAGAGGAAAATGGCAACAACAAGCAAGAGGGAGGTGAAAGTGTATAAACTAAGGGAGGAGGAAGTTCGGGTGAGATATAAGCAACTATTGGCAGAAAGGTGGGCTGGTGCAGGTATGAGTAGTGGGGGGGTTGAAGAGGGTTGGAATAGTTTTAAAAATGCAGTGTTAGAATGTAGGGCAGAGGTTTGTGGTTATAGGAGGGTGGGTGCAGGAGGAAAGAGGAGTGATTGGTGGAATGATGAAGTAAAGGGTGTGATAAAAGAGAAAAAGTTAGCTTAAGAGAGGTTTTTACAAAGCAGAAGTGTTATAAGAAGAGTAGAGTATATGGAGAGTAAAAGAAAGGTGAAGAGAATGGTGAGAGAGTGCAAAAGGAGAGCAGATGATAGAGTGGGAGAGGCACTGTCAAGAAATTTTAATGAAAATAAGAAAAAAATTTTGGAGTGAGTTAAACACGTTAAGAAAGCCTAGAGAATGAATGGATTTGTCAGTTAAAAACAGAGTAGGGGAGTTAGTAGATGGGGAGATGGAGGTTTTGGGTAGATGGCGAGAATATTTTGAGGAACTTTTAAATGTCGACAAAGAAAGGGAAGCGGTAATTTCATGCACTGGCCAGGGAGGTATACCATCTTTTAGGAGTGAAGAAGAACAGGATGTGAGTGAGAGAGGTGCGTGAGGCATTACGTAGAACGAAAGGGGGTAAAGCAGCTGAAACTAACGGGATCATGACAGAAATGTTAAAAGCAGGGGGGGATATAGTATTGGAGTGGTTGGTATTTTTGTTTAATGTATGAAAGAGGGGAAGGTACCTAGGGATTGGCAGAGAGCATATATAGTCCCTTTATTTATTATAAAGGGAAGGGGGACAAAAGAGATTGTAAAAATTATAGAGGAATAAGTTTACTGAGTATACCAGGAAAAGTGTACGGTAGGGTTATAATTGAAAGAATTAGAGGAAAGACAGAATGTAGGATTGCGGATGAGCAAGGAGGTTTCAGAGTGGGTAGGGGATGTGTAGATCAAGTGTTTACATTAAAGCATATATGTGAACAGTATTTAGATAAAGGTAGGGAAGTTTTTATTGCATTTATGGATTTAGAAAAGGCATATGATAGAGTGGATAGGGGAGCAATGTGGCAGATGTTGCAAGTATATGGAATAGGTGGTAAGTTACTAAATGCTGTAAAGAGTTTTTATAAGGATAGTGAGGCTCAGGTTAATGTGTGTAGAAGAGAAGGCAACTACTTCCCAGTAAAAGTAGGTCTTAGACAGGATGTGTAATGTCACCATGGTTGTTTAATATATTTATAGATGGGGTTGTAAAAGAAGTAAATGCTAGGGTGTTCAGGAGAGGGGTGGGATTAAGTTATGGGGAATTAAATACAAAATGGGAATTGACACAGTTGCTTTTTGCTGATGATACTGTGCTTATGGGAGATTCTAAAGAAAAATTGGAAAGGTTAGTGGATGAGTTTGGGAGTGTGTGTCAAGGTAGAAAGTTGGAAGTTAACATAGAAAAGAGTAAGGTGATGAGGGTATCAAATGATTTAGATAAAGAAAAATTGGATATCAAATTGGGGAGGAGTAGTATGGAAGAAGTGAATGTTTTCAGATACTTGGGAGTTGACGTGTCGGCGGATGGATTTATGAAGGATGAGGTTAATCATAGACTTGATGAGGGAAAAAAGGTGAGTGGTGCATTGAGATATATGTGGAGACAATAAATGTTATCTATGGAGGCAAAGAAGGGAATGTATGAAAGTATAGTAGTACCAACACTCTTATATGGGTGTGAAGCTTGGGTTGTGAATGCAGCAGCGAGGAGGCGGTTGGAGGCAGTGGAGATGTCCTGTCTAAGGGCAATGTGTGGTGTAAGTATTATGCAGAAAATTCGAAGTGTGGAAATTAGAAGAAGGTGTAGAGTTAATAAAAGTATTAGTCCGAGGGCTGAAGAGGGGTTGTTGAGGTAGTGTGATCATTTAGAGAGAATGGATCAAAGTAGAATGACATGGAGAGCATATAAATCTGTAGGGGAAGGAAGGCGGGGTAGGGGTCGTCCTTGAAAAGGTTGGAAGGAAGGGGTAAGGGAGGCTTTGTGGACGAGGGGCTTGGACTTCCAGCAGGCGTGCATGAGCGTGTTCGATAGGAGTGAATGGAGACGAATGGTATTTGGGACCTGATGATCTGTTGAGTGTGAGCAGGGTAATATTTAGTGAAGGGATTCAGGGAAACCGGTTATTTTTATATAGCCGGAATTGAATCCTGGAAATGAGAAGTATAGTGCCTGCCCTCTAAAGGAGGGGCTCGGGATATTAGCAGTTTGGAGGGATATGTTGTGTATCTTTATACGTATGCTTCTAAACTATAGTGTTCTGAGCACCTCTGCAAAAACAGTGATTATGTGTGAGTGAGGTGAAAGTGTTGAATGATGAAAGTTTTTGAGTGGTGGGAGATGGCCGACTTGTTAAAAAAAAAAAAAAAATACAACTAAGCACTAAACAGCCACAAGTCATACAGCGCTGCTCTCTGGATTTACAATTTTAATTCCAGTCTTTGAGTTATTTTTTATTACTGTTTGTTCCTTTATGATTTTTTTTTGCTTAATTTTTCATTCTTAAGACAATAGCAACAAAATGACAGCTTTTTTTTTGTGATGCTGAATTAACATATAGTTTTCAGTAGAGTTTTCTTTTTAGGGGCTTTTCCCAAAGTCATTTAAGCTTCAGTATGACACAGTTCATCAGAAAGATAATTTGCTAAGCATTTAATTCATAATCTGCTTTACAATAAACTATCTTAAATTGCAGATATGTCAGAGTCTGAGAAATTAGCGTATTCCCGGGTTGTCGAGGAGATCGAAGAAGATGGGTTTGTTCAGCAGGCCTTCAAGTCCAGCCGTGGTGACAAGGCACCAAAAAAGCAAACTGATAGTAAAAGCGGAGAATTTAACTTTGGAACTCAAGCAGAATTAACTGCGAAAGCTGGGAAATTTATTCCACTTAGTGATGACAGTCTTTTCAGTCCACATGTAAGTATTGACAATTTCTTATATGCTGAGTGTAGTCCCTGTAGTCGATCTATGCAAAGTATAGATCAAAGCAAGGTTATGCTGAGGTAAAGTTGTCCTGATTAGACCCTGCAGCAAGTGAGTTGTAAAATTCCAGGCCAGTTCAACAGCCTCCTCATAACATTACCTAGTCATTTTTTCAACCTCTTATTCAGAAGTTTGTGGGTGTAGGAAGGTGGAAGAGGAGCAATTAGTGGGATAAGGTAAAGAGGGTGGCAAGGGGAAAAAAAAAAAGTTTGTATAAACCAGGTTTTCACATTGTACAAGTGATACATGGAGGGAGTATATGGAGAGTAAAAAGAAAAAGGTTAAGTGTTGAGTGCAGATGTAATAACCGAGTGAGGTTTTATCAGCAAATTTTGTAAAAAAAAAAGTTATGAGGGTTTACCTGGAGTTTATCTGGAGAGAGTTCCGGGGGTCAACGCCCCTGCGGCCCGGTCTGTAACCAGGCCTCCTGGTGGATCAGAGCCTGATCAACCAGGCTGTTGCTGCTGGCTGCACGCAAACTAACGTACGAGCCACAGCCCGGCTGATCAGGAACTGACTTTAGGTGCTTGTCCAGTGCCAGCTTGAAGACTGCCAGGGGTCTGTTGGTAATCCCCCTTATGTGTGCTGGGAGGCAGTTGAACAGTCTCGGGCCCCTGACACTTATTGTATGGTCTCTTAACGTGCTAGTGACACCCCTGCTTTTCATTGGGGGGATGGTGCATCGTCTGCCAAGTCTTTGCTTTCGTAGTGAGTGATTTTCGTGTGCAAGTTCGGTAGTAGTCCCTCTAGGATTTTCCCAGGTGTATATAATCAGTATCTCTCCCTCCTGCGTTCCAGGGAATACAGGTTTAGGAACCTCAAGCGCTCCCAGTAATTGAGGTGTTTTATCTCCGTTATGCGCGCCGTGAAAGTTCTCTGTACATTTTCTAGGTCGGCAATTTCACCTGCCTTGAAAGGTGCTGTTAGTGTGCAGCAATATTCCAGCCTAGATAGAACAAGTGACCTGAAGAGTGTCATCATGGGCTTGGCCTCCCTAGTTTTGAAGGTTCTCATTATCCATCCTGTCATTTTTCTAGCAGATGCGATTGATACAATGTTATGGTCCTTGAAGGTGAGATCCTCCGACATGATCACTCCCAGGTCTTTGACGTTGGTGTTTCGCTCTATTTTGTGGCCAGAATTTGTTTTGTACTCTGATGAAGATTTAATTTCCTCATGTTTACCATATCTGAGTAATTGAAATTTCTCATCGTTGAACTTCATATTGTTTTCTGCAGCCCACTGAAAGATTTGGTTGATGTCCGCCTGGAGCTTTGCAGTGTCTGCAGTGGAAGACACTGTCATGCAGATTCGGGTGTCATCTGCAAAGGAAGACACGGTGCTGTGGCTGACATCCTTGTCTATGTTGGATATGAGGATGAGGAACAAGATGGGAGCGAGTACTGTGCCTTGTGGAACAGAGTTTTTCATCGTAGCTGCCTCGGACTTTACTCTGTTGACGACTACTCTCTGTGTTCTGTTAGTGAGGAAATTATAGATCCATCGACCGACTTTTCCTGTTATCCTTTAGCACGCATTTGTGCGCTATTACGCCATGGTCACACTTGTCGAAGGCTTTTGCAAAGTCTGTATATATTACATCTGCATTCTTTTTGTCTTCTAGTGCATTTAGGACCTTGTCGTAGTGATCCAATAGTTGAGACAGACAGGAGCGACCTGTTCTAAACCCATGTTGCCCTGGGTTGTGTAACTGATGGGTTTCTAGATGGGTGGTGATCTTGCTTCTTAGGACCCTTTCAAAGATTTTTATGATATGGGATGTTAGTGCTATTGGTCTGTAGTTCTTTGCTGTTGCTTTACTGCCCCCTTTGTGGAGTGGGGCTATGTCTGTTGTTTTTAGTAACTGTGGGATGACCCCAGTGTCCATGCCAAGTGATTACATATAAAATTGGAGAGGGAGTATGGAAGTAAATATTAGGAGTGGAGTGGACTTGAGTGCTCCAAGAGATGAGGTGGACCATAGAATTGATAAAATCTTGTTAATCCCCCTCCCCCTCCAACCCAGATTTTTGAGTGCTAGGGAACTGGACATCCAACATGCTTAAGTGAGCATGTTACACACGAGCAAGTGTTTTTTTTTTTTTTTTTTTTTTTTTATATGGTTTGATGTGTTGGAGTGTGAGCAAGGTAATACTTATGAAGGGATTCGGGAAAACTGTTTAACTGATCTCACTTTCATCCTATGCGGTGGCCTACGTTCATAGTAAAGGAATAAGAACAAAAACAGATTTGGGTGTGGTTATTTTCATATAGTCGGACTTGAGTCCTGGAAATGGGAAGTACAATGCCTGCACTTTAAAGGAGGGGTTTGGGATATTGGCAGTTTGGAGGGATATGTTGTGTATCTTCATGTGTATGCTTCTAGACTGTTGTATTCTGAGCACCTCTGCAAAAACAGTGATAATGTGCGAGTGTGGTGAAAGTGTTGAATGATGATGAAAGTATTTTCTTTTTGGGGATTTTCTTTCTTTTTTGGGTCACCCTGCCTCGGTGGGAGACGGCCGACTTGTTGAAAAAAAAAAAAAAAAAAAAAATTATAAGTAGTAGGTTGGTAGACAGCAACCACCCAGGGAGGTACTACCGTCCTGCCAAGTGAGTGTAAAACGAAAGCCTGTAATTGTTTTACATGATGGTAGGATTGCTGGTGTCTTTTGTCTGTCTCATAAATATGCAAGATTACAGGTACGTCTTGCTACTTCTACTTACACTTAGGTCACACTACACATACATGTACACGTTTATTTATACACATCTGAGTTTTCTTTGATTTTATCTTAATAGTTCTTGGTCTTATTACTTTTCCTTTTATATCCATGGGGAAGTGGAATAAGAATCTTTCCTCCGTAAGCCATGCGTGTTGTAAAAGTCAACTAAAATGCCGGGAACAATGGGCTAGTAACCCCTTTTCCTGTAAAGATTACTAAAAAGAATAAGAAGAAGAAAATTGTCAAAGTGGGAAGTCTGAATGTGCGTGGATGTTGTGCAAATGATAAGAAAGAGATGATTGTGGATGTTAATGAATGAGAAGAAACTGGATGTCCTGGCTTTAAGTGAAACAAAGCTGAAGGGGGTGGGAGAGTTTCAATGGAGAGGAATAAATGGGATTAGGTCAGGGGTTTCAAATAGAGTTAGAGCTAAAGAAGGAGTAGCAATAATGTTGAAGGATAAGCTATGGCAGGAAAAGAGGGACTACAAATGTATAAATTCAAGGATTATATGGAGTAAAATAAAGATTGGATGTGAAAAGTGGGTTATAGTAAGCGTGTATGCACCTGGAGAAGAGAGAAGTGTAGAGGAGAGAGAGAGATTCTGGGAAATGTTGAGTGAATGCGTGGGGAGTTTTGAATCAAGTGTGAGAGTATTATTATTATTATTATAATCAAGGGGGAAGCGCTAAACCCGGAGGATTATACAGCGCCTGAGGGTTGGATGTGGAAGGCATTCAGGCTTAATTCGGGGAACTGGAGCACAGATCCAATTCCCTAAATCAAGAGCCCCTCACCAACATCAAGGAACCTTCCTTGAGGGGAAGTGTGAGAGTAATGGTGGTTGGGGATTTCAATGCTAAAGTGGGTAAAAATGTTATGGAGGGAGTAGTAGGTAAATTTGGGGTGCCAGGGGTAAATGTAAATGGGGAGCCTTTAATTGAGCTATGTGTAGAAAGAAATTTGGTAATAAGTAATACATATTTTATGAAAAAGAGGATAAATAAATATACAGTGGACCCCCGGTTAACGATTTTAATCCGTGCAAGAGGGGTAATTGTTATGCGAAATAATCGTTATGTGAATGAATTTTCCCCATAAAAAATAATGGAAATAAAATTAATCCGTGCAAGACACCCAAAAGTATGAAAAAAAATTTTTTTTTACCACATGAAATATTAATTTTAATACACACAAACTGAAAAAGGCATGCACACTTACATGACACTTACTTTTATTGAAGATCTGGTGATGATTGATGGGATGGGAGGAGGGGAAGAGAGAGTGTTAGTGTTTAGAAGGGGAATCCCTTCCATTAGGACTTGAGGTAGTAAGTCCTTTTCTGGGGTTTACTTCCCTTCTTCTTTTAATGCCACTAGGGCCAGCTTCAGAGTCACTGGACTTCTTTTCGCACAAGATATCTGTCCATAGTGGCCTGTACCTCTCGTTCCTTTATCACTTCCCCAAAAGTGTTTCACAACATTGTCGTGTACAGGTTGCCAACACGGTTTGCAATAGCTGTGTGAGGGTGATTTTCATCCATGAAGGTTTGCACTTCAAGCCACTTTGCACAGATTTCCTTTATCTTTGTAGTAGGCAACTTCTTCAATTTCTCTCTCCCCTCCTCTGAACCGTTTCCCCAGGTCTGGCCTCTTGCTCTTGAAGTTGATCTATCAGCTCTTCAGTGGTTAGTTCTTCATTGTCCTCCCCCACCAACTTTTCCCCACACCC
The DNA here is from genome assembly GCF_026875155.1 of Cherax quadricarinatus. Lineage (NCBI taxonomy): Eukaryota > Metazoa > Arthropoda > Malacostraca > Decapoda > Parastacidae > Cherax > Cherax quadricarinatus. The sequence goes on along the minus strand of NC_069411.1, from coordinate 18,157,455 downwards.
CTCCCCACTAACCTCCAACCCCAAGGACTTTCCCAATGCCACAATGGATTCCTCAACTGGCACAGGATTCTCAGGGTTAGCCCCCAAACCCTTCAAAATCCCTTTTGTCTACACATTCTGGCCACAGTTTCTTCCAAGCAGAGTTAAAGGGGTCCTCTTAGTCACTTCCCCCCAAAGCCTTACCTAAAAGGGTTTTAAACACAATTGAGGATATTAAAGTGATCTCTCCAAAACTCTCTTAGAGTCAGTTGAGTTTCTGAGGTCATTACAAAGCACCTTTAAAACAGAGCTTTGTGTACATTTTCTTGAAGTTGGAAAAAAACCCTGCTGGCCCATGGGCTGCAGGAGAGGAGTGGTATTAGGAGGCAAAAACTTCAACTTAATGAAGCTCTTGTCCCCATAAAGTCGCTCTGCCACGTCTGTAGGAGGGCCCAGGGGCATTGTCTAACACCAGGAGGCACTTAGTTCTAATTTCTTTTCAGTTAGGTAATCTTTCACATTGGGGGCAAATGCATGGTGTAAACCAGTTATAGAAAAATTCCCTAGTGACCCTTTGCCTTACTGTTTGCCCTCCACAGCACACACAAATTACCCTTGAGGACATTCTTTTGCTGAACGCTCGGGGAAAGTTTCAGAGTGATACACTAATAAAGGCTTCACTTTGCAACACCAGTGCATTGGCACACATGAGAAGAGTAAGCCTGTCTTTCATAGGCTTATGTCCTGGGAGTTTCCTTTTCCTCCTGAGTTAATGTAGGTCCTGCTTGGCATTTTCTTCCAGAAAAGGCCTGTTTTCACACAATTAAACACTTGTTCAGGTTTCAGTCCTTCAGTTTCTATGTACTCCCTTTAATTCCTGCACATATTTTTCAGCCCGCTTTGTGGTCCCAACTGGCAGCCTCACCATGCCTTATCACACTATGGATGCCCCCTACGCTTCTTAAATCTCTCAAACCAACCTTTTCTGGCCTTAAATTCACTCACATCATCACTAGTTGCAGGCATTTTTTTAATTAAATCGTCATGCAAAATTCCTAGCCTTTTCACATATGATCGCTTGAGAGACGCTATCTCCTGCTAGCTGTTTTTTATTTATCCACACCAATAAGAGTCTCTCAACATCTTCCATCACTTGCGATCTTTGTTTCGAAAACACAGTTAAACCTTTGGCAAGAACAGCTTCCTTGATTGTCTTTTTGGTGCCCCAATAGTAGCGATGGTTGATTGGGGTTTCTTTTACAACTTGACTAGGGGCGGCGTTACGCACTCCACTTTCATACTTATCAATGATCTCTTTCTTCATTTCAATGGGTATTCTTACCCTTATTGGTGTACGGTTGGCACTAGAAGCTTTCTTGGGGCCCATGGTCACTTATTTTCCAGAAACAGCACCGAAAACACTGTAATAATACGAAATATTCCGAGTGTATGCTTGGATGTTAGCGCAGAGGCTGGCTGGTAAACAATGGCACGGGCGGCACATGTGACGCTGGCTGAGGGTGCACATTGGACGCGTCTCGGACGAAAATCGGTGATCGGGTTTTTAATCGGTATGCGCGGCAAAAATTTTGCGATTAAAGTAAGCGGTATGCGAAATAATCGCTATGTGATGCCATCGTTATGCGGGGGTCCACTGTACAAGGTATGATGTAGCACGTAATGAAAGTAGTTTGTTAGATTATGTATTGGTGGATAAAAGGTTGATGGGTAGGCTCCAGGATGTACATGTTTATAGAGGGGCAACTGATATATCGGATCATTATTTAGTTGTAGCTACAGTTAGAGTAAGAGGTAGATGGAAAGAGGAAGGTGGCAACAACAAGTAAGAGGGAGGTGAAAGTGTATAAACTAAGGGAGGAGGAAGTTCGGGCGAGATATAAGCGACTATTGGCAGAAAGGTGGGCTAGTGCAAAGATGGTATTTGGGGGGGTTGAAGAGGGTTGAAATAGTTTTAAAAATGCAGTATTAGAATGTGGGGCAGAAGTTTGTGGTTTTTAGGAGGGTGGGGGGAGGAGGGAAAAAAAGGAGTGATTGGTGGAATGATGAAGTAAAGGGGGTGATAAAAGAGAAAAAGGTAGCTTACGAGAGGTTTTTACAAAGCAGAAGTGTTATAAGAAGAGCAGAGTAAAAGGAGAGTAAAAGAAAGGTGAAGAGAGTGGTGAGAGAGTGCAAAAGGAGAGCAGATGAAAGTGTGGGGGGCCCACTGCAAAAATTTTTAATGAAAATAAAAAAAAAATTTTGGAGTGAGAAAAACAAGTTAAAAAAGGCTAGGGAAAGTATGGTTTTGTCAGTTAAAAACAGGTGGGGGGAGTTAGAAAGGGGGAGAGGGGGTATTAGGTGATGGCGAGAAATTTTGGGAATTTTTTAAATGTTAAGGAAAAAAGGGAGGCAGTTTTTTCCATGCATGGCCGGGGGGTATACATTTTTAGGAGTGAAGAAGGCAGAATGTAAGTGTGGTGGAGGTACGTGAGGGGTTATAAAGAAAAGGGGGGAAAGCAGCTGGAATGATGGGATCATGACGAAAAGTTTAAAAAGCAGGGGGGTATAGTGTTGGAGTGGTTGGTACTTTTGTTTAATAAATGTAGAAGAGGGGGAAAGGGACCCAGGGATTGGGGGAAGTCCCTTTTTTAAAGGGAAAGGGGCAAAAGAATTTAAAAATTAAGAGGAATAGGTTTACTGGTAAACCAGGAAAAGTATCGGAGGGTTATAATTGAAAGAATTAGAGGTAAGAAGAATGTGAATTGCGGAGAGAAGGAGGCTTCAGAGTGGGTAGGGGAGTGTAGATCAAGTGGGTTTTCATTGAAGCATATATGTAACAGTATTTAGATAAAGGTAGGGAATTTTTATTGATTTATGGGGTTTAGAAAAGGCATATGATAGTGGATAGAGGAGCAATGTGGCAGATGTTGCAAGTATATGGAATAGGGGTAAATTACTAAATGCTGTAAAGAAGCTTTTATGAGGTATGAGGGGTCAGGGTTTGGGTGTGGGAGAAGAGGGAGAATATTCCCGGGAAAATGGTCTTTGCGGGATGGTAATGTCACCCTGGTTGTTTAATATATTTATAGAGGGGTTGTAAAGAAGTAAAATGTAGGGTGTTCGGGAGAGGGGTGGGATTAAATTATGGGGAATAAAAATTCAAAATGGGAATTGACACAGTTACTTTTTGCTGATGATACTGTGCTTATGGGAGATTCTAAAGAAAAATTGCAAAGGTTAGTGGATGAGTTTGAGAATGTGTGTAAAGGTAGAAAGTTGAAAGTGAACTAGAAAAGAGTAAGGTGATGAGGGTACCAAATGATTTAAATAAGAAAAATTGGATATCAAATTGGGGAGGAGGAGTATGGAAGAAGTGAAAGTTTTCAGATACTTGGGAGTTGACGTGTCGGCGGATGGATTTATGAAGGATGAGGTAATCATAGAATTGATGGGGGAAAAAAAAAAGGTGAGTGGTGCTTTGAGGTATATTTTGGGTCAAAAAAATGTTATCTATGGAGGCAAAGAAGGGAATGTTAAAAAGTTATAGTAGTACCAACCACTCTTATTGGGTGTGAAGCTTTGGGTGGTAAATGCAGCAGCGAGGAGACGGTTGGAGGCAGTGGGGATGTCCCGTCTAGGGCAATGTGTGGTGGGAATATTATGCAGAAAATTCGGAGTTTTGGAAATTAGGAGAAGGTGTGGGTTAATAAAAGCATTAGTCAGAGGGCAGAAGAGGGGTTTTTGAGGTGGTTTGGTCATTTAGAGAGAATGGTCAAAGTAGAATGACATGGAAAGCATATAAATCATGGGGGAAAGGGAAAAAGGGGGTGGGGTATCCTCCGAAAGGGTTGGAAAGAGGGGGTAAAGGGGTTTGTGGGTGGGGGCTTGGGGACTTCCAGAAAGGTGCATGACGTGTTAGATAGGAGGAATGGAGCGAATGATACTTGGGACCTGGATCGTTGGATTGTGAGCAGGGTAATATTTAGTGAAGGGATTCAGGGAAACCGGTTATTTTCATTTTTTTTTTTTTGGACTTGAGCCCTGGAAATGGGAAGTACAATCCCTGCACTTTAAAGGAGGGGTTTGGGTTATTGGCAGTTTGGAGGGTATGTTGTGTTTCTCTTACGTATTGCTTCTAAACTTTTGTTTGGCCCCTCTGAAAAAGCAGGATAATGTGTGTGTGTGGTAAAGTGTTGAATGATGATGAAAGTATTTCTTTTTGGGGTTTTTTTCTTTTTTTTGGGTCCCCCTGCCCGGGGGAGACACCGACTTGTTAAAAAAAAAAAAAAAAAAATAAACCATAAGAAAACCCAAAAGGGTCATACAGCACTGTTGGGTGTGGGAAATCCATCAGGTTTTAAGTTGGAACAAGGGTTAAAGAGGTTTGCATTTAGAGGGGTGGAAAAAAATGAATGACGAGAGCATGTAAATCTATGGAAGGAAGACTGTGTAGGGGGAGTCCTAGGAAAGATTCGAGAGGGAGGGGATAAATGAGGTTTTGTGTGCGAGGGGCTTGGATTCCAGCAAGTGTGTGGAGTGTGTTAGGTGAATTGGTAAGTGGTTTTTGGGACCTGATGAGCTGTTGAAGCATGAGCAGGGTAGTATTTTGTGAAGGGATGTGGGGAAACCAATTAGCCAGACTTGAGTCCTGGATGTGGGAAGTACAATGCCTGCACTTTAAAGGAGCTGTTTGGGATACTGGCAGTTTAGACCCCTCAAGGAAGGTTCCTTGATGCTGGTGAGGGGCTCTTGATCTAGGGAACTGGATCTGTGCTCCAGTTCCCTGAGTTAAACCTGAATACCTTCCATCCCTCCCCCAAGCACTGTATAATCCTATGGGTTTAGTGCTTCCCCCTTGATTATAACAATAATAATAATAATGGCAGTTTGGAGCTACGTCTAAACTGTCATAACTGAGCGCCTCTGCAAAGACAGTGATTATGTATGAATGAAAGTTTTTTCTTTGATGTAGCCCTTCCTTGTTGGGAAATGGCCGACATGTTAAAAATGTACAGTATAATTAAAACCAAGCACTAAACCCACTAGTGTTATACAGCCTATATATCACCCTAAATTTAGTTTTATCACATACTTGGTAAAGCTGTATTTAAAAGCAAAATATCAGCTAATGGAAAGTTCTCTGCTACAGGTGTTTAATTTATATTTGCAACATGAATTTTTTTTTCAACACTTGTCATTTCCCACTGAGGCAGGGTGACCAAGAAAGAAAATCCCCGAACACAGAGTTGTACAATTTGTGTAATGCCTTTTGGCCTTCATAATCTTAAATTTCGTGGTTTATCTGCTAAGAAACTTAATACTATATATATTTTTTGTTTTAGCTGTTTGGTGATCCCGAGGAACGAGAAGAAAAGTACCTCCGCAGGATTTTCTCACTTCGTCAAAAGGCTTTGCTTGGAGAACCAATATAAGAGTTGAAACAAGGATAATTACAGATTATTTTAGTTAATGCTGACTTGCCTACTAGCATGTACTGTTTCTTGCATGAATTAATTTAAAAAAAATATACAACTTTTGGTAGCTGTTACGTCTGAATACAATCACATTGTATAAAGTGCAAATCCCATGTTACCATTTTCTCTACAAGAAATGTAAAATAATTTATCAAAACTAAGTCTTCGAAAACCACAATATTGTTAAATTTTCTGACCATGGGCCTTTGATAAGTGCCTAATTACACAGTACTGTATGTATACATAAAACACTTTAAATTGTGAATTGTCTTTTATATCCTCCTCGATTGGTTTTAAAACCACTTAAAACACGTTAGGCAAGTGCCAAACATACAAGACAAAAGTTCACGTGCAGCATTTTACTCTCTAGGAACTTTGTCAAGCCAATGTAAACAATTCATGGAAATTTAAGGGCAATAAAATGAGGTAAAAAAAAATATGTAAGCACTGCAGGTCTACTGGCCTAGGCTAACAGTAGTAGTCTTACTTGCTACGTGATGGCAGAGTATTGTTTTTAAGGACTTGTGCTAATACTTCAGCAATGAAGTTGCCTTTATTGTTTAGTGTCTGAAATGTAGAAAAAATGATGAAGGCATTTTTGTCTGCTAGAATTTTGTTTTTTTTTATCACTATGCAGCTGCCACAATCTCTGGTGGTCAGAGAAATTCCAAAGTACATATGTTGGTAAAGTTGTTTCTGAGGGCAGTGATATGTGCACTCAGTGCATTTCAAGGCTTTGTCCCCTCAAGGAAGGTTCCTTGATGTTGGTGAGGGGGCTCTTGATTTAGGGAGTTGGATCTGTGCTCCAGTTCCCCGAATTAAGCCTGAATGCCTTCTACATCCCCCCAGGCGCTGTATAATCCTCCGGGTTTAGCGCTTCCCCCTTGATTTTAATAATAATAATCAAGGCTTTGTGCCGTTTCACTGACGTATACCTTGTCGCAACCTCCACAAAGGATTATATAAATCCCTGCATTAACTGGATCATTTCATTGAGAAAAAGAAAGATGTAAATGAGAGAGAGACTCCCTATACAGCAGAGCCCCACTTAAACGTATGGCAAGTTAGGCTCCAGGCTACTGCCAGAAAGCAGAATGCCATTTTTTCCACTTATAAATGCATGTAAGTGCCAGATAACAAGTTTACACTAACATATATTATGTTAGCAATAGAACTAGGCATTATAAACAATAAAAAGTATAAAACACACACAGTACATCAAATACTTACCTTAAAATATTTGTAGTCTTAATGTAGGGCGAGAGGAGAGTTTTATTCGTAGAAAGTCAGGTCTGGGAGGTATGGTAGCCAGTCGACATTTAATTAAAGCACCCCAGAGCGATAAAATACATATACAGTACATTCATTAATTACCTTAAAATATTTGTAGTCATAATGTAGGGCAAGAGGCGAGTTTTATTTGTAAGAACTCAGGTTTGGGAAGTACAGTAGCCAGCCAAGGCAGCCCTCCCTGCCCCCCCCCACCCACACGTAAACAAACCAGGCGAACACGTCTGTGTTCGTTCATACACGTTTGTATTACGTATACCATAATACAAACACTTTACATTGTGTACATTTTTAGCGCTTCCCCCTTGATTATAATAATAATACATTGTGTACAAGTTGTCTCCACGTTGATAGTAGAATAAATAATGACCAACACTTCCATTCTCATGTAATTTTTAGAAGGAATGATACACTGACAACTTATTATTACAAGTTATTATAATCATAATAAAAAAGAAGTGCTAAACCCACAAGGGTCATGAATAGCTATAGAGTGAAGGCATACGAAAAGAATAAATTTCTAGTTAAGTTACTGGTATTTGATTAGAGAAAACACAATTCTTCAACTTTCCTAGCAAACGCTTGGTAAACAAATCTCATTTATGTCAATTTTTATACCGTTGGTGTATCATGTTTATACGTTACGTAGCGTGTTTACTGTATAATTTTGAAAAACAAAAAAAATATAGATGGATTAATGGAAATGTCTATACAGTGGACCCCCGCATACCGCATGCATCGCATACTGTACAATCCGCATACCGCTCGTTTTCGCAAAAATTTTGCCTCGCATACCGCCCAAAAACCCGCTCACCGCCCTTCGTCCGAGACGCGTCCAATGTACGGCCTGAGCCACGCTCACATGTTCCACCGGTGGCATTGTTTACCAGCCAGCCTCCGCGGTAACATCCAAGCAATCGGAACATTTCGTATTATTACAGTGTTTTTGGTGATTTTTTCTGGAAAATAAGTGACCATGGGCCCCAAGTGCCAACCCTACAGCAATAAGGGTGAGAATTACTATAGATATGAAGAAAAAGATCATTGATAAGTATGAAAGTGGAGTGCGTGTCTCCGAGCTGGCCAGGTTGTATAATAAACCCCAATCAACCATCGCTACTATTGGTGGTACAGCTGCTGCTGCTGCTGTAGCATCGTCTGCTGCTGCTGTAGCATCGTCTGCTGCTGCTGTAGCATCGTCTGTTGCTGCTGTAGCATCATCTGCTGCTGCTGTAGCATCGTCTGTTGCTGCTGTAGCATCGTCTGTTGCTGCTGTACCACCGTCAGCTGCTGCTGCTGCTGTAGCACCGTTGTTGGTGTGGCTTATTGAGAATACCAAGAAACAATTAACCCCAGAGGATTTGCCACCCAGGATAACCCAAAAAAGTCAGTGTCATCGAAGACTGTCTAACTTATTTCCATTGGGGTCCTTAATCTTGTCTCCCAGGATGCAACCCACACCAGTCGACTAACACCCAGGTGAACAGGGAAAAATGCCTGGAACTAGTGCTCATATTGGTGAATTTTAAAGCCAGCAAAGGTTGGTTTGAGAGATTTAAGAATCGTAGTGGCATACACAGTGTGATAAGGCCTGTTCTGGAAGAAAATGCCAAACAGGACCTACAGTACTCAGGAGGAAAAGGCACTCCCAGGACACAGTGTCTCATCAGTCATTGCTGCATCTTCAATAAAGGTAAGTGTCATTTATTCTTCATTTAGTAGAGTAGTACATGCACAATATATATTGTGCATGTACTACTCTACTATTGTGCATGTATCCTTCTCATTGTGTGTAGGAAAATGTATATTTCATGTGGTAAAAATTTTTTTTTCATACTTTTGGGTGTCTTGCACGGATTAATTTGATTTCCATTATTTCTTATGGGGAAAATTCATTCGCATACCGAACATTTCGCATAACAACCAGCCCTCTTGCACGGATTAAGGTCGCTATGCGGGGGTCCGCTGTATTAATGTTATATACTACATTTAATGCACCCAAGAGATTATATGGCGTCGAGTAGACCCTTTAATGATTTTAATTGTACCTGCATGCCAGCACAGTGTGTAAGTATATTTAGGTACAGGTACACATGAGCGTGTTAGATAGGAATGAATGGAGACGAATGTCTTTTGGGACCTGACGAGCTGTTGAAGTGTGAGAAGGGTAATATTTAGTGAAGGGATTCAGGGAAACCGGTTATTTTTATATAGCTGGACTTGAGTTCTGGAAATAGGAAGTACAATGCCTGCATTTTAACCCTCTGACTGTTTTGGTCGTATATTACGTCTTACGAGCCAGTGTTTCAGACGTACGTATATATATCCAATAATCCTAGCGGCTTCAAATCAAGCAGGAGAAAGCTGGTAGGCCCACATGTGAGAGAATGGGTCTGTGGTCAGTGTGCGCAGTGCAAAAAAAAGTCCTGCAGCACGCAATGCATGAGAAAAAAAAAGACCATGTTTTTAAATTAAAATGCCGACTTTGAGGTGTATTTTTGTATATTATTTATGATTGTATTCTCATTTTCTTGGTCTCATTTGATAGAATGGAAAACATATTACAGAAAGAGATAATTTTGATTTGATTCATGATGAAAATGACCTTGAAATTGAGCTTAAATTAATGGAAATGTTAAATTTTTACCAATGTTCAAGAGTAAACAAATCACACCACACGTTCAATACACGTCAACTGGGGAGTCTAATATTCTTTCACTAGTGCACTGATATTATTTATACAATTTTTACAGTAATGCAGTAGTCTGTATAATAGTAAATCTATTTTTTGTGCGAATAAAAATAGAAAGCAAGAGTAATATAAGAGGGGCCTGGAGACATGACTAATGAACAGAGGATATATTATTTTAGTGCCAAGAATGTCTGCATTGTTTATTTTGGACCCTATTTTGAAATTGGCATCTTTTTTTGTGTGAAATTGGCCAAACTGCCAATTTCTGACCACTTTATTGGGTAGTTGAAATCGGTAAATGGGCAGTTTCTTGTACTCATTTGATAGAAAAAATGGAGTTCTAAACAAATAGCTATGAGTTTGGTCGACTGGAACAGTGGAATTGGTCAAAAATAGGGCTCAAAGTCGGCAAAATTGCCAATGCATATATATCGCCGAGATCGCTAACTTCGCGGGAGTGTAATTCTGTAAGTTTTCGTTCAAATTTTGTACTTTTGGTGTCATTAGCATTGGGAAAAGATTCTCTATCATTTCATAAGAAAAAAAAAATTTCCCCCCCCCAAAAATTCTGCGACATAGAATGACCGTTTCAGAAATGGGTTTGCGATAGTCAAAGAGTTAAAGGAGGGGTTTGAGATATTGGCAATTTGGAGGGATGTGTAATAGGATGGTATATACGTACAGTGGAACCTCAAATTTCAAACTTAATCTGTTCCAGGAGCTAGTTTTAAATTTGAAAAGCCTGAAAATCGAAGCAATATTTCCCATAAGAAATAATGATAATACAATTAATCCGTTCCAGAAACCCAAAAATATTCACAAAAAAATACATTTTATAGAAATTAATTACAGTTTTACATACACACAACAGATACTATAGCATTCAATTATGTATATAAATATAAAATAACATTACCTTACCTTACTTACCTTTACTGAAGATTGGTGATGGCATCTGGAAGATAGGGAGGAGGATTATTATTATAATAAAAAAAAGAAGCGCTAAGCCACAAGGACTATACAGCGTATAGGGAGGAGGAGAGAGGGAGTTGCGGTTAGTGTTTGGAAGGAGAATCCCCCTCCATGAGGACTTTAGGTAAAGCCCTCTCTGGGGTTACTTCCCTTCTCTGTCTTTTAATGCCACTAGGATCAGCTTGAGAGTCACTGGACCCATCTCACAAAATAACTGTCCACAGTCCTCCGTTTCTGACACCTCTTTAACATTTCCCTAAAATGGGACATGATTGTGTCACTGAACTTGCTGCAAAGATGGCTTGTTTCAGCTTGCTCAGGGTGGTACTTCTCCACAAACATTTGGACATCATTCCACTTCTGTATTATTTCCTTCTTCACATCTATGGTGTTTCTCACTTTCTTTACCACAGAGGTACCACTAGCAAGTTTCTTTGGGCCCATGGTAGCTTATTTCACAGTCCCACAAGCACTAAGCACAATGAAATAATCGTAAAATGTTTGAATGAGAGCACATTATTATTATTATAATCAAAAAAGAAGCGCTAAGCCACAAGGACTATACAGCGCTGCGAATGAGAGCACAGGTTAGTGTTCACGCGAGCATAAACAAAGCCAGACTGGCTCATGGCACCTGCGCGGGGGCGCAGGCTGGAGGACAGGTCCGGTACCCGGGGGGTCCGAAAATAGGGGTGTGTTCGATAATAGGGACAAATTTGGTTCGAAAAAAGGGTTCTATTTCTTGAAACGTTCAATATGTGATACGTTCGAATTTTGAGGTTCCACTGTATATAATTGGGGCCCTGATATTATATTCTATATGGAGTTTATTATTTCAGGTCACTTTTTATATTGTATCTTTTATACAGTGGACCCCCGGTTAACGATATTTTTTCTCTCCAGAAGTATGTTCAGGTGCCAGTACTGACCGAATTTGTTCCCATAAGGAATATTGTGAAGTAGATTAGTCCATTTCAGACCCCCAAACATACACGTACAAACGCACTTACATAAATACACTTACAAAATTGGTCGCATTCGGAGGTGATCGTTATGCGGGGGTCCACTGTATATGCTTCTAAACTGTTGTACCTGGGCACCTCTGCAAAAACAGTGATTATGTATGAGTGAGGTGAAAGTGTTGAATGATGATGAAAGTATTTTCGTTTTGGGGATTTTCTCTTTCTTTTTGGGTCACCCTGCCTAGGTGGGAGATAAAGACTTGTGTTCATGGAGAATGTAAACAAACCGGGTGGGACGCACAGTATTTGAAAGAACTGCTCGCTGTATAGGAAATTTTGGTCAGAATTTGAAATCACCGCATTAGCGGAATGCCGTAAGGCAAAACGCCATAAAACGGGGCCCTACTGTACAGACAAATGTGAAGAATCACAGAGCTGCTGAGAGGGCCAATGTATCTGAAATATGAAGGGAGGCACTGGTCAGAGAAATAGCAAATACTGAACTTAAGCTTAAGGAATCTTACAGGAGACAATAATCTCAAGAACTAAAAGCCATAAAGGAAACTGAAAAAAAAAAAAAAATCTTCTCTTATGCCAAATCTAAGGGTAAAACAACATCTAGTATTGGGCCCCTACTTAGGCAAGATGGGACATACACAGATGACAGCAAAAAAATGAGTGAGATACTAAAGTCCCAATACGACTCAGTGTTCAGCAAGCCAGCACCCAGACTAAGGGTCAACAATCTAAATGAATTCATTATGAATGAGATCCAAAATTTGGTCATCTCAAAAATCTCTGATATTATCCTAACACCACAAGACTTTGAAAAGGCAATAAATGACATGACCATGCACTCTGCCCCAGGCCCAGACTCATAGAACTCAGTGTTCTGCAAGAAACCCCTGTCACGTGCCTTCAGCATGCTATGGGAGAGGGAGCATGGACACGGGTCATCCCACACTCACTAAAAACAACAGACAAAGCCCCACTCTACAAAGGTGGCAGTAAAGCAATTGCAAAGCACTAGACCGATAGCACTAACATCCCATATCATAAAAGTCTTTGAAAGGTTTCTAAGAAGCAAAATCACCAACCACCTAGATACCTATCAATTAAACAACCCAGGGCAACACAGGTTTAGAGTAGGTCACTCCTGCCTGTACCAGCTACTGGACTGCTATGACAAGGCCCTGGAGGCTATAGAGGATAAACAAAATGCAGATGTAGTATACACAGACTTTGCAAAAGCCTTCGACAAGTGCGACCACAGTGTAATAGTGCACAAAATGCATGATCAAGGAATAACAGTAAAAGTTGGTAAATGGATCTATAACTTCCTAACAAATAGAACACAAAGAGTAATAGTAAACAGTGAAGTCTGAGGCAGCTACGGTGAAAAGTTCTGATTCCACAAACAATAGCACTCGCTTCCATCCTATTCCTCATCCTCATATCTGACATAAGCCATAGCTTTGTGTCTTTGAGGATGACACCCGAATTGCTGTGACAGTGTCCTCCATCAAAGACAATGCAAGACTCCAAGTGGACATCAACCAAATCTTTGGATGGGCCACTTAAAACAATATGAGGTTCAATCCAGAGAAATTTCAACTACTCAGATATGTAATAAAGTTGGTAGAATTACCGACAATATGTAAAGTAAAAGGACACAAGTGGAACTAATGTGACATTTATTGTGGCAACGTTTCGCTCTCCAGGAGCTTTATCAAGCCATTACAAACAATACTGTTTTTCCTTCAATAACAAGCTCTACAAACAAACCTACGGCATGGGAATGGGGTCCCCAATAAGTGCCGTCCTAGCCAACTCATACATGGAACACCTAGAGTCCGAACACTTCGCCAACATCATCCCTTCAAGCGTCACTTGGTTACGTTACGTGGACGATGTCCTCGTAATAACTCCAAAACGTTTTGATGTACGGGATCTTCAGGCAAGGCTCAACGCAGTTGAACCAGCGATTCAGTTTACACTAGAAGAAGAGTCCAATGACAAGCTACCTTTCCTCGACGTCCTCATTCACAAAGTAGACAACAACCTAAGATTTCAAGTTTATCGAAACCCACCAATAAAAATGATCTCACACACTTCTATTCCAGTCAAGATACCAAGACCAAAAGAGGCATCATCATCGGGTTTTTCCTAAGAGCATACCGAATTTGTAGTCCCTGAGTTTCTTGACGAGGAATGTACTTACATTCACCAAACATTCACTGAGTTACAATTTCCTTCTTTTTCATCAAAGACTGCAAGAAAAGAGCTCTTCAGATCATCAATTCTCCACGCATCAACACCGCTCCCAACAAAGTTATAATTCTTCCCAACAGCCAGGTTGCACTAAACGTCTCAAAAGTACTTTCACAAGCTAACACCAGAGTCGCCATCGCTTCTACCACTTCAATAAAGGATCTAACCAGACAAAACCCAAGCCCCACGAACCAGTCAATGCAGGAGTTTACACTATATGTGGAGGCTGTGACAAGACACGTAGGTGAACAGCAAGAAACCTCGACACCCGCCTCAATGAACACATATACGCATGTAGGAACGACAACCTTAAACAACGCCTGTGTACAACACCGAAATTCCACCAATCATCTTATGAAATTCAGAGACGCCCAATTAGTGATAAAAGAAACTAATTTCCGCCCCAACGCAAATGCCTTGAATCGCACTGATCGCTGTTTCGAATAAAATTTAAACAAAACAACGCAGCTTCACCATCTCCGAAGTCTAGCAAGAATCCCCTGAAAACAGTAAACCCTGCCATCACATAGTCTCTCCTGTTATACTACACAAAGCACAGAGAGTGAACACTGAAACAACCTGCCTCATTCCAGTTTATATTTGTCCAACCTATTTTTATGTTACCCAAGTAATAGCTTTTATATCCTTTTACTCATGTACGAATTAATTGCTTTTGTCACTACCACTACTACTACTACTACTACCACTAGTGAACATCGGAATGGTACCTCACTAGTATTCACCTCACTCTGAGCCTTTATATACCCTCTGTGTCCATGTATTGTTTGTAATGGCTTGATAAAGCTCCTGGAGAGCGAAACGTTGCCACAATAAATGTCACATTAGTTGCACTTGTGTCCTTTTACTTTACTCAGATATGGGAAACTTGAGGAAATTAAAAATATCAGGGTATACAACAAATTCTAACTGTACAACAGAGCAAAAATGGAATGTGAAGGACCTGGGAGTGATAATGTCAGAGGATCTCACCTTCAAAAACCACAACAATGTATCTATTGCATCTGCTAGAAAAATGATAGGATGGATAATGAGAACCTTCAAAACTAGGGATGCCAAGCCTATGATGATTCTCTTCAAATCACTTGTTCTCTAGGCTAGAATACTGCTGTACAGTAACTGCCCCCATTAAAGCAGGCAAAATTGCTGACCAAGAGAGTGTACAAAGAACTTTCATGGCACATACAAGTACGATAAAGCACCTAAATTACTGGGAACGGTTTAAGTCCCTTGATCTGTATTCCCTGGAATGCAGACGAGAGATACATGATAAAATACACTTGGAAAGTCCTAGAGGGATTAGTACCAAACTTGCACACGAAAATTACTCCCTATGAAAACAAAATTCTAGGCAGGAGATGCAACATTTCCCCAGTGAAAAGCAAGGGCACCCCGAGTACACTGAGAGAACACAATAAGTGTCAGGGGCCCCAAGACTGTTCAGTTGCCTCCCAGCATACATAAGGGGGATTGCCAATAGACCCCTGGCTGTCTTCAAGAAGGCACTGGACAGGCACCTAGTCAGTACCTGGCCAGCTGGGCTGTGGTTTGTAAGTTATTTTGCGTGTGGCCAGCAATAACAACCTGGTTGATCAGACCCTGATCCACCACGAGGCCTGGTCTCAGACCAGACCAAGGGGGCGCTGACCCCCAGAACCATAAAAGGATTTTACATGCTTATATTTTAGTGAAGACCAAATGAGATATCGTCATCGTCTTTTCTAAGAGCATACCAAATTCGCAGCACCAAGTTTCCTGATGAGACATTTACATACATACACCAAAACTTCATTGAGCTGGTTTCTTTCATTTTTCATGACTAAGAAATGAGCCCTTCAAATCATCAAATCTCCATGTACTAACACCACTTTAAACAAAATTATAATCCTTATCAACAGCGAAGTTGCTCTGAGCGTCTACAAAGTACTTTCATAAGCCAACACTATTCGCCACAACATTCATCAATGCCCTAAACCAGGCTGTGACAAGGTATACATGAGTGGACATATGAATGCATACAGTAACAACTTTAACAATGTACAGTGGACCCCCGCATAACGATTACCTCCGAATGCGACCAATTATGTAAGTGTATTTATGTAAGTGCGTTTGCATGTGTATGTTTGGGGGTCTGAAATGGACTAATCTACTTCACAATATTTCTTATGGGAATAAATTCGGTCAGTACTGGCACCTGAACATACTTCTGGAGTGAAAAAATATCGTTAACCGGGGGTCCACTGTATGTGTACAATACTGAAACTCCTCCAACCATTTGATGAATCAATGATGCCTGCCTAGTGATAAAAGAAACAAATTCTTTCAAAGAAAAATATATCGAGTCATCATTAATCTCTATTGCAGATACCATTAAACAGAATAAAGGCAGCTTCATTGCCTCAGTATTAGCACAAAGCCTCATTAAAATAGTAAGCCCCGCTATCACTATTACTATTTTCTCTTTGATAATAATACTAATAATATTACTATTATTAAGGTGTGGAGTAATAAAAGTATTAGTCAGAGGGCTGAAGAGGGGTTGTTGAGGTGGTTTGGTCATTTAGAGAGAATGGATCAAAGTAGAATGACATGGAGAGTGTGTAAATCTGTAGAGAACGGAAGGCGGGGTAGGGGTCGTCCTCGAAAAGGTTGGAAGGAAGGGGTAAGGGAGGTTTTGTGGGCGAGGGGCTTGGACTTCCAGCAGGCGTGCATGAGCGTGTTCGATAGGAGTGAATGGAGATGAATGGTATTTGGGACCTGACGATCTGTTGAGTGTGAGCAGGGTAATAATTAGTGAAAGGATTCAGGAAAACCGGTTATTTTTATATAGCTGGACTTGAGTCCTGGAAATGGGAAGTACAGTGCCTGCACTCTAAAGGAGGGGTTCGGGATATTAGCAGGTTGGAGGGATATGTTGTGTATCTTTATATGTATATGCTTCTAAACTGTTGTGTTTTGAGCACCTCTGCAAAAACAGTGATTATGTGTGAGTGAGGTGAAAGTGTTGAATGATTATGAAAGTATTTTCTTTTTGGGGATTTTCTTTCTTTTTGGGTCACCCTGCTTCGGTGGGAGACGGCCGACTTGTTAAAAAAAAAAAAAAAATTATTATTACGAGTCAGTAGGCCTACAGTGCTTATAGTCTTTCAACTCACCTTGTTACCTATATAAGACCTCCAGGTCCTTGTTTTTATTGATTCAGCAAGGCTTCTAGAGAGAAAAGTTGCTGTAATAAAATGTGTCAGTTACATGTGCCCTTTTCCTAACTTATTGTCAGTATTTCTATCAATAAATTACAGCACCCAAGACACCTGCACAGCCAGTCAAGCCTTGCTCCCCATTCAAAAACACTTAACTGATGGTCAGTAACCTCTGGGTGCATTACCAGCACCCAGAGGTTACTTCCCTCACCAGCATCAAGGAACCTCCTTAGAGGGGGTTTCTTTATGTTGGTGAGGGGCTCTTGATCTAAGGAAGTGGCTACACTTTCCCCCTCCTTGGATCAAATCCAATTGCCTCCCATTTCCTGCACACCGTGTGACCCCAATGAGTTAAACACTTCCCAATTTTAATACAGTTCACCCAGACACACTGATTAGAATCACAAGCTAGGATGCAGCCAGGGCTCAAAGGAGGGACAGGCCAGGTACAACAGCAGTTAAGTGACGTATCAGAGGCGGCTCGCGCCCATACCACAAGGTATGACCTCATGTTTGTCCTGGAGTTTCAATAGCACATTTTCCAGCAACACCAAGACTGGAGAAACTCATCAACCAGCTAGCCCTAGCACGGGCAAAACAGCAACAGCCTGGATCAGGTGAAACTAAATAAATGGTCACTACTGCAGGCAGTAATGAGCATCCTCAAACACTGTATTGTTACCACTGTTTAGATCTACCATTGCCAAATTCCCAAAATGAAAGTGGAAAGAATTACAGTTTGAAGTAGCAGTGGATGACACAGGCACAAGTCTACCATCAATTTTGGAAATGTAACCTGTGCATTATGAGAGAATTTACTGTAATATACAAATACTGTACATGAAACACTTGTAATAGGATTCCTCAAATTTCATACAACAGCAAAATCTAATACATAAATAGAAAATTCACCCTGCCTCGGTGGGAGACGGCCGACTTGAAAAAAAAAAAAAAATAGAAAATTTATTATATTGATACTAACAATTAAAATGCTTATATTTATTACAATAAGATTTGTGATACATGAAAAGATAACTTATGTATCTCGCATATTAAGAAAGTTATACATATATTGCATGTACTCAAGCCGAAATCTCGCAAATCCACACCTCCGAGTATCTGATGCTGGCTGGACGGATGAGAGGCTTTACAAGTATATTAAAAAATTAACAAGTTGATCTGTGGTTGGCTATAATCATTGGCCAGATTTGAATTTATGAAAAGTACAACAAATCCACATTTAATTAAATCACACAGATATTACTACTGACATCTTAAAATTAAGAGCAAGAGCTTGCCCCAGACATTTCCTAACATCTATGTAAATAAACTGAATAAAAGCTATAAACCTTTCAAAATTTTTAGAAACATAAACTGCTGACATGATGATGCCTTAAGTGATGTTTAACATTGGCAGCATTTTTTTTTTTTTAAACTTTCCTATTATCTCTACTCACTAAAGAAAATAATCTCAACCCTCATTTAAGCCCAGCAATGTCAACATACTTAAGAATGTATATCTGAGAAGGGTGTACATATAGAAAAGAAGAATGTGCAGTGATCTGGAGGATCTACGGGCATCATTCATACAACAATACTACTGGGTGGCTCAGTCCTGGTTCTTGTGTAACAGTAATAAAAAAAATATAATGCAATATGGATACCTTATTTTATAAAATATAAACTTCTGCATTAACTTTAATAAAGGATAATACACCTACCATCCGACTTACGACCTGCTCGACTTACAACCACTCGACTTACGACCAGTGTTTTTTATGCAAAATTTCTGGGAAATAAACAACTATTTGTGTTGTACACAGTGTTTATCCTAATCCTTACAGTATAAAATACAGTACTAACAACATAAAAAGTAAAGTAAAACATGAAATACCAAAATAAAACAATAAAATAAAGTCATTACAAAAATGTTTTGTTGATATTCAGTAGTAAAGTTCAACTTACGACCATTTCGACTTACGACCAGTTTCTCGGAACTGAACTCAGTCGTAAGTCGGATGGTAGGTGTATCTATACCAGCAATTCTTCCATTCCAGAGAAAATGTTCTGAAAAAATTAACACAAATGCTTTACATATGATGCTTAATAAGACTTCTTTTCAGTCAAGTTAAATCCTTGGAATGAAGCATAAATTACAAACACTTAACTTGTGCAGCAATTTAAAAAATAATTTATCAGTAGTACAACAAATGAATATCCTACTCACAAACTGTAACGCTAATTCTCTCTTCTTACAATTTAAATGTCAGGAAGTGTATGAAGTACAACTTTTATGTCACTTGTATTAAACAGTACAAACTTTATACTTAAGAGTAGTGAAGACATTTTTAACTTGTTGAATGTTCTCTCTCTCTCTCTCTCTCTCTCTTTCTCTTTCTCTCTCTCACTCACTCTCACACACACACACACACTCTCTCACACACACACACACACACACACACACCACACACACTCACACTCACACTCACACTCACACACACACACACACACACACACACACACACACACACACTCACACACACACACACACACACACACCACACACACACACACACACACACACACACACACACACACACACACTCACTCACTCACTCACTCACTCACACACACACACACACACACACACACACACACACACACACACACACACACACACACACACACACACTCACTCGTTAACTCACACTCATGTATTTTGAATTTCGTATTATACACCATCTATATGTATTTTGCATGACGAGTATCAATGAAATTTTAAAAACCAAGCTCTTTAAGAGATCCAAATTTATGAAATAGCTTAAGCCAAGTGGTAATTCATGAACACTTTCAGTAGAGAAAGAAACCTTTATTTCATATTTTACCCACAGTAGGTCTTTTTTAACCCATAAATGGTCCAAACGTATATATACGTTCTCTACCGAAGTGCCCAAACTTTTTTTGAGAATTTTTTTTTTTTAATAGAAAAAAAGAAAATATGGTACCTAGGCATCCCCAATTATTTTAATATGGCACACAATGAGTGCACACACCCATTCGCTCACGTCTAGACGACTCAGGCTTATCGTGGCAATGTTGAATGTATGACAAATAAAACGTATACATGTATATACGTTTGGGGCACTAGCGGTAAAAACGTATATATACGTTTGGACCGTTTAATGGTTAAGTACAATGAACTCTAGATTTAATAATTTCTATATTTAACAGAGAAAATCTGTGGCTGAGCAACAATTCAAACACAATGAATAGTCTGTTAAATCTCGAATTGTATATTATTCTTGTGGTCTGCTGGATAAACTAATTTTGGAATTAACTAAAAAACCTTTAAATCCAGAATTGCTAATTATTTTTATGATCCGCTAGGTAAATTTTTTTTTTTTGGATTTAACGGACCAATTCTGTTAAGTCCAAATTGTTCATTACTCTTACAATTATGGGGAAAATATTCTCAATTTGGATTAAAAAAAACAAAGTCTTAAATGGGCACCCCCCTCTCCTAGTTCATTTAATCAAGGGTTCACTGTACCTGATAAGCCCTCCTGTGAATGAAACGTTGCACAAGAAAGGTTTTCCCATTTAAACTGTATTTTGATTAACTGATTAGGAGTCGGAGAATATTAAACAACAGTACTGTGAAAACCTAAGATTGTGCACACTCACTTTCAAATTAGCCAAGTGTGTAACAAATTTAGCTGAATAACAAATTGGATGAAAAAAAAAAATATATATATAAAATAATACACAACACTTGATAGCAGTACCTAAATTAAGTTCCATAAAATATAAAACATACAAACTTACTTATTTTCACTGACAACACATTACAAATACCCACCATTAATCAATGTGAGTTGATTCCTATTAAAATATGCTTAAAAATTACATTGAATGTTACTAATCCAGTAGAGTAATGCATATTTTCTGGTGACAAAGCCTATCCGTAACAAATTTAATCATTAGAAAACCACTGTTGCTCTAATCTTCTTAGAATGTTTCACCAGCTCTCTTTCAGGTGTCCTTCATGCTATATGGTCTCTGCTGCAATTATCTGTAACAAAGGATATTTATGTTAAATACTAGATTTTGGTAAAGCTAATCAGGTTACAACATTAATAAGTATGCACTTACCTGAAAGCAAATAGGGAGGAAAAGTTTAACCCGTAAATGGTCCAAACGTATATATACTTTTTAGCCGGCTATTGCCCAAACGTAATATATACGTTTTGTGTGTCATACATTTAACATTGCCACGATAAGCCTGAGTCACCTTAAGATGAGAGAATGGGTGTGAGCACTCACTGTGCGCCATATTAAAATAATTGGGGATGCCTGGGTACCAAGTGCTCTTTTTTCCTATTAAAAAACAACAATGTTTTTTTTTTTTCTCAAAAAAAGCTGGGGCAGTACGGTAGTGAACGTATATATACGTTTGGACCGTTTACGGGTTAATTTAATAATGCAGACCAGCTTGGGAGTAAAGACTGCACTGTTTCTGAATTTATAAAAAAATGTGGTATTTTTTAATACCAAAAATTAGTAATGTTGCTAAGTGGTAAACAGGTACATAATGCAGTGAAGTCTTTTTTGGTACACCATTTTATTCACTACTGAGCTTTATTAATTTAAATAAATCATATACTTCATAAATCCCACTTATGGGTGAAAATCTACACCAATAAACTTCCCTGCTTTAAGTGTCTAACACAATGTATAATTTTACTGCAGTTCCATATGATCAATACATTACATCTATAAAGTCTGGTGACTGTCATTACACTAAAAAAAGAAAAAGAAGAAAAAAAAAACTTGCAATCTTGACCTAGCATGTCAAGATACTTAGTTTCTCTAGAGAAATGTATTTGTTCAATTATAAAACAAACACAGTGGAACCTCTACTTGCGAGTTTAACCCTTTCAGGGTCCGTCCCATAGATCTACGGCTTCACGTTGTGTCCAAACCGTAGATCTATGCCAAAATTCTAGCGCTGTCAAATTTAGCGCGAAAGCGCTCATAGGCCTACATGTGAGAGAACAGGTCTGCGTGGTGGGTGTGCGCCATAAACAAAAAATCTAGCGCCCGCATAGCATTGTGGGAAACGCCGGCACAGTTACCCTTGTTCCACCATGCCTCGTCGCCAGTCCAGCTCTCACGCCCCGGAAAATGGGACAACTGCCTCTTCTATCTGATGTTTCAGAACATAATGGATGGAAGTGGAAATGAAGACGATCTACGGGCTTTGGGATCAGTTAGTGACCGAAAGGAATGGCCAGATAACGATAATAGTGAGTAAACCCTTACGATCCTCAACCTTCTACCTCTGGTGTGGGCACTACGTGACTCACGGTCGTTGTGGGGCCCACAACGCAAGAGAAACTAATATTTTCGCGTGGCCAGGCCTCTGACTTCAGTAAGATGATGATAGTGACAGGATTGTGATTTTAATTTCTCTAACGAACATTTCGAGTAGTGAAGTGAAATCATATACACCAGTGAAGCGTTCGGAATGTTCTCCGCCGCAAGCGCTCCGGGTTAGTGTACCCTATGCAGTCTCAGGGGACGAGTACCTCCCGAGGCCCTAACCCCAGTTTTAAGGTAGTGATATTGAGGATTGAAGTGGCACACTTGGCAAGGAATAGACCACAGGCATCCTGGATGTGGTATTGGTGATGGAAGTGTCACCTGCCATGCATACTCACCAGCCCACGCTGGGACCCACGCTGCTGACCCACGACAGTTCAATGGACAAAGCGGAGTGTCATCACCAGCCCACCACAACCACAACCACCCCGCTCAACCGCCTATGATTTCCAGTATCCACCAACAAACCTAGTGGGATGGCAGCAAAATCCCAATTTTTTCCCAACCCTCACCACTTTGATGACTCACAAAAGTGGGAATTCTACCTACTTGTCCCCTTGGAAACCCACGGGCCAATCACTGGAATTCTTTGAATTATTCTTTGACCATCCATTGATGAAACTATAGCAGGAAAGTATAAGTATTTGAGTACAACCATGGCAAATACGTCATATCACCACATTCCAGACTACACAGGTGGAAAGAGACGACTGTTACAGAAATGTATATGCTTTTTGCAACAAAGTGCTTATTCCTCACGTCTATAAGCATAATATAAAAGCATACGGTCCACAGACGCTGATGTCTACCCCGGACTTCAGTAAAATCATCCCAGTTAGCAGTGTATTATCTTACTCTTACGTATGTTGCACTTCTCTGACAAAACCAGGCCTACAGAACGACAGGTTATATAAGATTAGAAAATGTTTTCATGTATCTCCAAAACAAAAGTATCAGCATATACTTTTATCCATTCAAGAATGTAGTAAATTAGACGAGTCCTTTGATTTTGTTCAAAGGTAGACTGTCCAATCAAGCTGTATATACCGAGCAAGAGAAACGCTTTGGTATAATACTTTTAGTACTCTGTGACTGTGACGAGGCCTGGTAGTTGGATATTGTTGTATACCTGGAAGTAAAACATTGAAAGAACCAAGAAGGTTATTTGGATAACCCTCAGGTACGTAGATGAGAAACATGATGGCCACCTTATCTTGGTAGGGGCATACAAATTTTTATATACCGATAACTGGTACCACAAGCCCATTACTCATTATTTCATGTAGTCAACAAGACAGAATGTGTGTGGCACAGTGCTTCTAATCATAAACATAAGCCCAGGTCTCACGCAGGTGCTCATGTGATGACTTGCAGAAATTTTACTGCCATGACATCAGGCATTACGGTGCATGACAAACGAATTGTCACAATAGTTGACAACCATTCACCGTAAAGAAATGCAAGAACAGTGGCAAAGCTGATCGGAGTGACTAATGAACGAATTCGATCGCAAAACGCATGACAGTGTTTGATTATACACAAACATTCGCTTGGTTTGACAAAAGTGACATGCAGATTGGTTTTTGTTGACTGTTCGTAATAGTTACAAGTGGTACTGAAGCTTTTACTTCCATCTCATGGACATTTTCAATGCTCAATGCTATAAATGTACCAAATAACGATTTCGCAACGACAGACCAACCAAGGTGACTTTTGTTTTGTCAGTTGTCAGACCAAATCATAATGAAGTACGGCATGTAAAGAACACCTTGCTATACAACAAGATCCTCGCATTACTCAGGATAAAGCCGCAAGCGATTGGAGAGTGAAGGTGATCATTTCATATTACTGCTTCCTTCAAACTCAGAAGAGATCAACGACTGTGCACAAACAAAACACGCAACACGGAAGCAAAGCACTCGGTTTGATGTGTTGAGGAATGTAAGGTCCTCTGTGCATTTTGCCTTGTTTCAAGATTTTTACACAAGCTCCAGCTGTTTCTAAAACCCTGTCCAGTAATTGTAAATATATTGTAAATATAACATTAGTATTATACAAGATTTGTGTGCATGTTTATTGTAATAAACAAAGTGGTAAACAATAAATGATAAAAACTTTAGTGCAGTTATTGGTTTCAATACAGTGATTTAAAAATATACATTAATATACCCAGTATTGGTCTCTCAGAGGCCCAACTGTAATAGGAATAGAAAAAAAATTGGAAAAGAAAAGAAAAAACTATAAAAACCGCTAAATAATGTAATGCGCATATGTAGAATTCGTCGATGTTGCCGCCAAACTTCTTGGCACTGTATCTCAGTAAGTACTGATCAGAATTTTTTTTTTTGTCTTATTACCTTCACAAAAATATGCTCTTTAATTCTGTAAGAAAAAATAATTTTTTTTTTTTTTCAAAATTTCTTGGACACTTGAGCACCACTTCAGACCCTTGGACCCTGAAGGGGTTAATCCGTTCCATGACCTTGCTCACAACTGGATTTGCTCTTTGGCAGAGTCAATTTTCCTCATTTAAATTAACTGAAATGCAATTAATCTGTTCCATTGGAATTCTGTACTTCAATAATTTCCCTAATATCAACTCTATGGCTTATTTGTCTATCCCTCATAATTTGTAATATTTTAAAGTTAAGAACTAATCTAAGTCTGCCCGAAATGCCTAGCCATGCTAGGTGTTCTAGTGGCCCCCTCTGTAATTAGTATTTTACTACATGTAAACCACACAATAACCAAATTCTGTAAACTCAGCATTGCAATCCTTATAGAGAATAAACTTTGAATTTGAATATGACATAATAAACAATATAAATAACATAGAAACCTGATATATACTCTAAAATGAATAAAAGATGTCATTCATGTAGTGGTATGGGTGGTGTCGGTGGTGGATGAGAGTTTGTCTGGAGACCGGGCAAAATACTTCATGAACAATTTCGCTAATATCATCTATACGGCTTATTTATCTATCACAGTTCATCTAATATGACATTACAAACAATATAAATAACATAGGAACATGATATATACTCTAGAATGAATAAAATATGTCATTATGTAACAGGTGGAGGCGGCCACAACCGCTCCCTCTTTGTTGTGGTAAACGCTGCCATCTAGTGACGGCCTTTTGAAGCCATCTATTATAATTATTATATGTAGTACATTATTATTGTATATGTATTATTATACATATTATTATTATTATTATTGTATATTATTATACTATTATTATTATACATATTATTATTGTACGTATTATTATGCATATTATAATTATTATTATATAAATAATTTGTAATTTTTATTCACACAAAAAATATAAGATTTACTGTTATTCCTTATTGCAATAATTGTATAAATAATGTCAACCCATTTATGACTGCATATTGGAATGGACAATGACATCATTTGTTTACTTTGAAACAGCCAAGCAATGGACCAGTTCTCCTAGGTTGAGCTCAATTTCAAGGAATTTTTCATAGTGAAAGCAATCAAAATCATATCTGGTTCTGTAATATATCTTCCATTCTATCAAATGAGACCAAAAAAAAAAAAACGAGAATACATCCATAAAAAACATTATTTACCGCTAAGGGGTGGCTAATTGCTGATAAGTGAACTCCATTATTTATGCTTAGATTTCTTTAATTTTTTGGTGTATGTTAAGAAGCATCTTTCCATCATACATTGCCCAAGTTTCAATAAGATAGTCCAACAAACAAATAAGATACAATTCCTGAGATCAAGAGCCCCTCACAAGTGTCAAGGAACCTGCCTTGAGGTCTGCTCGCTTATGGAAATTTTGCTCGCGTATGGAAGCAAAAAATCGACCCATCGACTGCTCGTATTTGGAAAAACTTGCAAGTGGACATGCTCGCAAGTAGAGGTTCCACTGTACTGTACAACTGTGCATGGTGTTCATTTATCACCAGCTCGTTAGCAATACTCAAAAAAGGATGGGGGGGGGAGGTGCAATTATTTTTCAGACTTTACTTATTAAAATGTCAAGCACACTGTACAACTGATGGATGGTAAGTGAATGCTGTTCAAATGTTACCAGCTCATCAGCAATTATCAAAGTATGAAATTTGTTTTTAATCATTTTCTGCATTTAAAAATTGTTAATGGGTTAATTCTGATTTCAAATTCAATATGAACATCCTTGAATTAGTCTAAAAGCTCGCCTTTGCTTCAACAGGTTAATCATAGAATTGTCCATTGTTATTAGTCTTTAAAGTTTTTGATGCCTTTAATCAACAAGTGCACACAGTTACAAAATCCATATTATTTGCAAGGTTTAACCCGTAAGCTGTCCAAACACAGCTATACATTAGTACTGCTAGCTCTCCAAATGTAGATCTACGTTTTATTTTTCCTGCCTCCAGATTTGGCACGACTGGCCTGAGATGCCTGGTCAGTACAGAATGGGTCTTAACACTCAGTGTGTGCAGTATTAAAAAAATCTGGGACCACTTAGTACCTTGTGGGAGCAACAGTTCAAGTGAGTGCCAGCTAGAGCAAACAGTGCAGCAAACACCAGGGATTCACTGATATCATGTCGTATTAACACCCCTTTTAAGAGGAAAGTGATGTTGACCCTGAGTTTAGTGGCTTTGAGGTAGATGTGGCCACAAGTGGTCAAGGAAATATCAAAAACCTCAATAACCCATGTGCAACATTTGCGCAACATCATTTCAATTTTGGTACCACTGGTAGCGTCATTGTGCCAGAATGTCCTATAACCTATGCCCTACATACAAAGAAACAATTCTGGAGTGTGTAAATGTGTTCATCAGGCTGACTGGCTATCTATCTCTCTCTCTCTCTATCTCTCTATATATCTCTCTATCTCTCTCCATCTCTCTCTCTATCTCTCTCTCTCTATCTCCCTCTCTCTCTCTCTCCCTCTCTCTATCTCCCTCTCTCTCTATCTCCCTCTCTCTCTCTATCTCCCTCTCTCTCTCTATCTCCCTCTCTCTCTATCTCCCTCTCTCTCTCTATCTTCCTCTCTCTCTATCTCCCTCTCTCTCTATCTCCCCCTCTCTCTATCTCCCTCTCTCTTTCTCTCTCTCAGGTTACCTGGAGAGGGTTTCGGGGGTCAACGCCCCAGCAGCCCGGTCTGAAACCAGGCCTCATGGTGGATCAGGGTCTGATCAACCAAGCTGTTACTGTTGGCAGCATGCAAGCTGACGTGCGAAACACAGTCCGGTTGGTCAGGTACTGACTTTAGGTGCCTGTCCAGTGCCTTCTTGAAGACAGCCAGGGGTCTATGGGTAATCCCCCTGATGTATGCTGGGAGGCAACTGAACAGTCTGGGGGCCCCAAACGCTTATTGTGTTGCCTCTCAATGTACTCGTGGTGCCCCTGCTTTTCATCGGGGGAATGTTGTATCTCCTGCCAAGTCTTTTGCTTTCTTAGGGAGTGATTTTCATGTGCAGGTTCGGTGCCAATCCCTCCAGGACCTTCCAAGTGTTTATTATCATGCATCTCTTTTGCATGCATTTGAGGGAATACAGATCAAGGACCTTCAACTGTTCCCAGTTGTTTAGGTGCTTTATTGTACTTATGTGTGCCGTGAAAGTTCTTTGTACATTCTGCAGGTCTGCAATGTCGCCAGCCTTGAAGGGGGCCGTTGGTGTACAGCAGTATTCCAGCCTAGAGAGGACAAGCGATTTGAAGAGAATCATCATGGTCTTGGCGTCCCTAGTTTTGCAGGTTCTCGTTATCCATCCTATCATTTTCCTAGCGGATGAGGTAGATACATTGTTGTGGTCTTTGAAGGTGACATCCTCTGACGTTATCACTCCCAGGTCCTTCACATTACTTTTCCGCTCTATTGTATGGTTATAATTTGTCGTATACCCTGATACATTTTTAATTTCTTCAAGTTTCCCATATCTGAGGAGTTGAAATTTCTCCTCGTTGAACTTCATATTGTTTTGAGTGGCCCATTCGAAGATTTGGTTGATGTCCGCTTGGAGCCTCGTGGTGTCTTCGATGGAGGTCACTGCCATGGTAATCCGGGTGTCATCTGCAAAGGAGGACATGGAGCTATGGCTTACATCTCTGTCAGAAATGAGGATGAGGAATAGAATGGGAGCGAGTACTGTGCCTTGTGGAACAGAGCTTTTTACTGTGGCTGCCTGGGACTTTACTCTGTTTACTATTACTCTTTGTGTTCTATTTGTCAGGAAGTTATAGATCCATCTACCAACTTTTCCAGTTATTCCTTTATCACGCATTTTGTGTGCTATTACACCATGGTCACACTTGTTGAAAGCTTTTGCAAAGTCTGTGTATACTACATGTGCATTTTGTTTATCCTCTACAGCATCCAGGACCTTGTCATAGTGGAGTCCGTAGCTGGACAGGCAGGACCGACTTGCTCTAACCCCGTGTTGCCCTGGGTTGTGTAACTGATGGGGTAATTAGGTTGGTTGGCGATCTTTGATTCTTAAGAAACCCTCTCAAAGATTTTTATAATATGGTATGTTAGAGCTATTGGTCTGTAGTTCTTTGCAATTGCTTTACTGCCACCTTTGTTGAGTGGTGCTATGTCTGTTGTTTTTAGTGTGTGGGGATGACCCTTGTCCATGCTCCTCTCCATAAAATGCTGAAGGCACGTTATAGGAGGGTTCTTGTAATTCTTGATGAACACTGAGTTCCATGATTCTGGGCCTGGGGCAGAGTGCTTAGGCATGTCATTTATTGCCTCTTCGAAGTCTTGTGGAGTTAGAATAATATCCGAGATTTTTGAGATGACCAAATTTTAAGTTTCGTTCATAAAGAATTTATTTGGATTGTCGACCCTTAGTCTGGGCAGTGGCTCGCTGAACACCGAGTCATATTGGGACTTTAGTATCTCACTCATTTCTCGGTTGTCATCTGTGTATGTCCCATCCCGCCTAAGCAGGGGCCCAATACTGGATATTGTTTTTCCCTTAGATTTTGAATAAGAGAAGAAATATTTTGGTTTTTATTCAATTTCATTTATGTCTTTTAGTTCTTCCTGTGATTCTCGTCTCCTGTAAGATTCCTTCAGCTTAAGTTCGATATTTGGAATTCATTGTCTAGTGCCTACCTTTGTATTCTGATAACTGACACCACTCAGACAACCTCTGTGGACTCTCCGCCTTCGTCTGTATAGGGATCGTCTCTCTCTTTCTAGTTTACATCTTCTCTTTCTTTTTCTTAATGGAATGTGTCTCAAGCAGATCTCAAGAACCACAGAATTAATTTTTTTCATGGCAAATGTATCGGATCCGTGTTGTTTTGGTTATTCTTCCCAGCTTGTTTCTTTTAGACAGAGTTTATTGATTACCATTGTATGTTTTAGTTATGAAAATGACTTTGTGATGGAGACTTCATGACAGTCACATTTTGCTGGTCAGGAGCCTGTCATACATGTCTGTACTCTTATAATGTTGTGATCTGAGTTTACTGTCTTTATACCGTTATATATTTGTATCAGTCGTCATGTTAGTGAGATAGGTCCAGTTTATTTCTAGTCTTGTAGGCTCTACTATTTGCGGGTTTAAGGTGAATTTTGGTGCAAGAGATTTAATAGTTCATGTCTGTTTGAATTTTCATGAGCTGCCCCCCGGGGTGATCTCTGCTAAAACATTTTTCTATCTCCCCCCAATTTGGGTGTCTCAATTTGAAATCTGTAATAAGTTTTTGGGCAGGAGTTGGGAGATTTTCAGACGTGGTTAATTTTCTAAGTGCCCCGGAATTGGGGAAGTTCATCTGGGGTTTGTATCTATCAAAATGAAAAGGTTTTGGTTTCAATCTTTCCCGCGAAAAACTTAAGTAAGGGGGCCCCCAGTTTCGATATTAATCCGTTCCTGAGAGCGCATGAATATCGTAATATCGAAAACCGAATCAATTTTCCTCATAAAAAAATTATGGAAATCAAATTAACCCGGCAAGACACAAAAGTCTGAAAAAAAATTTTTTTTACTAATAAAAATTTTAAATTTTAAAAGCAATGAATGTTTTTCATAACAATAAAAATAATTGACACTTATCTTTAAAAAGTTGGTGATGTTTTGATGGGATGGGAGGAGGGGAGAGTGTTAGTTTTTTGAAGGGAATCCCCTTCCATTAGGATTGAGGTAGAAAGTCCTTTTGGGGGGGGTTATTCCCTTCTTCTTTTAATGCCACTGGACCAGTTGAGAGTCACTGGACCTTTGTCGCAAAACAAATCTGTCCAAAAGGCTCTTACCTCCCGTTCCTTTACGATTTTTCAAAATGGGCCAAACATTGTCATTGTAATAGTCACCGCGGCTTGCAATGCTGTGTTAGAGCGATTTTTTATCCATAAAAGGGTTTTCACTTTAACCCCTTGCACACATTTCTTAATTTTTTAAGTAGACACAATGGTTCCCCAAAAATGGCATGGGGTTCTCAGGGTTAGCCCAAACCCTTCAAAATCTTTTTAATTTCCCTCTAATTCTCCCCTTTTTACCCAGGGTTGCCCCAGGGGTTTCCCAGGGGGCTCGGTGCCTGGTGGTTAAAGCCTCGCTTCCCGGTGAGGGCCTGGGTTCGATTCCCCGCCGGTAGAAAAATTGGAGGTTTTTTCCAACCCCATTGTCTATTTTTCCCACGTAAATGGGTACCGGGTGTTAGTTGACTGGTGTGGGTCGCATCCTGGGACACTCCCAAAGGGGGCCCCTGGTCACAGACCGGCCCGGGGGCGTTGACCCCGGAACCTCTCCAGGTAAACTCCAGGAAAAGAAGCTTTCTTGGGGCCCATGGTAAACTTATTTTGTAAAACAAGCCCCAAACACGTGATAATATGGTAATTGGAATGTCCCGAATGTATCCTTAGATGCGCGCACATGGTTGACTTGTAAACCTG
This sequence comes from Cherax quadricarinatus, assembly GCF_026875155.1. NCBI lineage: Eukaryota > Metazoa > Arthropoda > Malacostraca > Decapoda > Parastacidae > Cherax > Cherax quadricarinatus. Next base: position 18,126,340 of record NC_069411.1, on the reverse strand, counting down.
GCACACAGGGCAGTTCGGGCCCACACATGGACAGGTCTTGTACGAATGTTTTGAATACAGTACGGGTTTTCAATCGAATACCGAGGAAATTTTTTTGCGATAAAATGATCGAATAGGGGGATCCACTGTACATCATTTGAGGTTTTAGTACTCTGTGCAAATGAGGACTTTGTGACATACGGGCCCCAAAAAATCAATAAATCAATTTATGTAAATCCTTTTTTTTTTTTCAACGGTCGGCCTCTCCCACCGGGCAGGGTGACCCAAAAAAAGAAAGAAAACCCCCAAAAAAAGAAAATACTTTCTCATCATTCAACATTTTTCACCTCACTCACACATAATCACTGTTTTTGCAAGATCCGAACACACAGTTTAAAACATATATGTATAAAGTACAAAATATCCCTCCAAACTCAAATATCCCAAACCCCTCCTTTAGAGTGGGGGCACTGTACTTCCCTTTTCCCAGGCTCAACCCCGGCCCCTTTATAAAAATAACCCGGTTTCCCTGAATCCCTTCACTAAATTTCCCCTGCTCACACCCCAAATGTCGTCGGTCCCAAATACCTTTCGCTCCTTTCATCCTATCAAAACGCTCATGCACCCCGCTGGAAGTCCCAACCCCCCCACAAACCCCCCTTTCCCCCTTCCTTCCAACCTTTTTGGGGGACGCCCCCTCCCCCGCCCCCTTTCCTACAGATTTAACGCTCTCCATGTCTTTTTCCTTTGATCCATTCTCTAAATGACCAAACCACCTCAACAACCCCTCTTCTGCCCTCTTACAATACTTTTTTAACTCTAAACCTTCCCCAATTTTACACTCCGAATTTTCTGCAAAATATTTACACCACACTTGCCCTTAGCAGGACATCTCCACTGCCCCCAAACCCGCCTCCCCGCGCGCTTCAAAACCCAAGCTTCACACCCATATAAGAGGTTTTTACTACTATACTTTCTACATTCCCTTCTTTGCCTCCTAGAAAACGTTTTTTGATCCACATATACCTAAACGCACCACTCGCCTTTTTCCCCTCAATTCTATGATTAACCTCATCCTTCATAAATCCACCGCCGACACTCAACTCCCAATATCTAAAACATTCACTTCTTCCATACTCCCCTCCCCAATTTGATTCCAATTTTTTTTATCTAATATTTGATACCCTCATCCTTACTCTTTTCTATGTTACTTTCAACTTTCTCCCTTTTACAACACCCCCAAACTCATCCACAACCTTTGCAATTTTTCTTTAGAATCTCCCTAAGCAAGTATATCAGCAAAAAGAACGTGTAAATTTCCCCTTTTTGTTTTTGATTCCCCCAAATTTTTAATCCCCCCTCTCCCGAACACCCTAGCATTTACTTCTTTTAAAACCCCATCTATAAATTTATTAAACAACCATGGTGAATTACACACCCCTGTCTAAGACCTACTTTTCCCTGGAAGTAGTCTCCCTTTCTTCACACCCAAACCTGGCCTCCTCCCCTCATAAAAACTCTTTACAGATTTGTAATTCCCAACCAAATTCCATATAAGTGGTCCCCGCTTTTTATTTCCCGGGGGCAATCGAAAAATTCGCCAACAAGGGGTACTATTTTCGTAAAAAACATGGACTCCTTTTCATGGGTTACTCGCGAGTCGTAGTTCGCCCGGGGATGATACCCAGGTGGGGCCCGGGGGGGCAGCCAGTCTGACTTTGTTTACCATGCTATTGTTTACACGTGCCCAGCAAAATATTTCTAATATTCCATTTATTTTGTGCTTGAAAGACTAAATAAGCTACCATGGCCCCAAAAAAAAAAAGCCCCTAGTGCCAAGCCTGTGGAAAGAAGGTGAGAAATACACTAAATTTAAAAAACATCATTGAAAAATAGGGAAAATTTTTACAAGTGTGGCCGAATGTCCGGTGTTAGAAACCCACAAAACCCTCTTTTCCATAGGGGCCCAAGGGAAATAAAGGATCGTTTTGCAAAGTGAGTAACTTGCTGCAAAAATGAGACACCAGTACTGGAAGAGGTTGAGAAGTTTTTTTGGGTTGGATAAATGAGAAAAATTAGCAGGAGATACTCTTAGACTTCGTTTTTTGTGAAAAGGCTGGCAGATGCATGAAGTTTGGTAAAGAAATTCCCTGCAAAAGTGGTGAAGTGGGGTGAATTTTAACCCCTTTGACTGTCGCAGCCCCCAACCCTGGGGTGTCTTGGTGTCAAAAAATTTTTAAAAAAAAAAATCTTTTTTTTTTTATGAAACGAAAGAGAATATTTTCCCGATTGTAATGCCCCAAAAAAAAACGAAATTTGAGGGAAAAAACTGAAGAATTATGCTCTCCGAAGTTAGAACCTGGGCGCTTTTTTACAAATCGGCTTTTTCGCCCACTTTGAGCCCTATTTTTGCTTTTCCCATTGTTCCAGTCGCCCAACTCATTGGTACAAGAAACTGCCCATTTACCGATTTAACTCCCCTAATAATGTGGTCGGGAAAATTTGAAATTTGGGCCCAAATTTCACGAAAACTAAAAAATAGGGAAATTTAAAAATAAGGGGCCAGAATGAACAATGCAACATTCCTGGCTCAAAAATAAATTTTCTATCTCACAGTCATGTCTCCGGGCCCCCCTCTGATTTACTCTTGCTTTCTTTTTTAAATTTTTATTAAAAAAAAACAAAAAGCTTACTATTATGAGACTACTGCAATACGGGAATAATTGTATAAATAACAAAACCCCATTCATGACTGATATTAAATGGTAGTTGGAAATTTTTTGGACAATGGCATCATTGTTTACTTTCTATTTGCACTGGTGCTCCAGGATTTTTTTTTTGGGGGAAAACACTGCCACACAGACCCTTCTCTCAATGGGGACCTACCAGCTTTCTCCGCTTGATTTAAAGCCGTTTAAATTTTAAAGAGTTATAACGTAAAACGGTACCTCGTAAGAGTATTATACGGCCCGCGACAGTCAAAGGGTTAAGGCCAGAAAGGGGGGTTTGAGGTTTAAGAACCGTAACTGGCATACACAGTGGGAAGGCAGGGTGAGGCCCCCAGTTCCCCACAAGGGGCTAAAAATATGTGCATGATTCCCAGGAGACATAGAGGCTAAAGGGACGAAACCTGAACAAGTGTTCAATTGGACAAAAAACAGGGCCTTTTTGGAAGAAAATCCCAAAAAGAGGACCTTCTTTAACAAGGGAAAAAAGGAAGCCAGGACACAAGCCATAAAGACAGGTGATCTAATGTTCTGTCTAATGCTGGGGGATTTAAAAGTGAAGCCTTTTACTAGTGTACCATTCGAAAACCCAGAGTTTTCAAAAAAAAACAATGTTATGAAAGTAAATTGTGTGTGTTTTGGAAACTAATAGTAAGGCATGGGTACGAGGGAAATTTTCGTCGAGTGGTTCAATGAGTTTTGGCCCTAGTGTGAAGGAGTATCTCCTGGAAAGGAATTGGATTCAGTGCCTGCTAGTAATGTACAATAAACCCTTGCTCATCCTCCAAAAATTGGATGACCAATTTTCGAGGAGTTTGGGTTTATACAGTAAAATTCTTGGCCCTGAATACACTCCCTCCTCCAACCCATGGACCACAGGTTTTTGAAACTTCAAAAAAAATTAACAAAAGCAAAAGTTTCAAGGTGCTTTACTATGACCAAACATCAATGGACCCAAGGGATGCTGAATTCCCAAGGGAAAATCAGCATCCTTATGAAACCCTTAAGGTTGGCTTGGGGGGAGTGACTACCCGGGCTTTGAACTCTGCCTGGGGAAAATTTTGGCCGATTGTGAACAAGAGGGATTTTGAAGGTTTGGGGTGACCCTGATGAACCCATGTCTGTTGTAAAAACAACTTGGCACTGGGGATTCCTGGGGTTGGAGTGAGTTTGGGGGTGTGGAAAAATTGGTGGAAGACCACAATGAAAAGCTCCCACTGAGGGGCTGCAAGAGCTTCAGAGGAAGCAACACATCGCAGCTCGAATCTTTCTGCAGAAGGGGAAGGGATGGAAAAAAGGTGCCCCCTTCAGAAATTAAAGAGATTTTTTCTATGTGGGTAAGTGGAAAGTTTATGGAGAAAAATCACCCTACCCCAAAGGTTTTTGCAAGCCAGGTTGGGAACATGAAGTGACAAAGTCTTGGGGCCCTTTTTGGGGAAATGTTAAAGAGAGACAAAAAACAGAGCTCTCTCCCCAGTTATTTTGTGGAAAAGGGACTCATGACTCTCAAGGTGGTCTATGGCATTTAAAAACAGAGAAGAGAAGCAATCCCAGAAAGCAAATGGTACCCGAGGGTTGGGGGGGATTCCCCTTCCAAACTATAAAAAATCCAAATTTTTTCCTCCTCCATTCCCTACACTAAAAGAATCTCCCAAAAAGGTAATGTTATGCTGTTAATGTTTCATTCTCATTTCCCATTGTATTGTTTATGTACTACATGTAATTTCTGTTAAAAATTTTTTTTTTTTAATACTTCTGGGTGTCAGGGAAAGGATTAATTGTATTTACATTATTGGGGATGGGGGGAAAAATTTATTTGTAAACGGAATTTCGTTTTTATAAGGCTCCAGGGAAGGATTAATTACGAAAACGAGGGGCCTGATTTGGGGAAAAATGAATAAGTTTGGGTGGGCAAAAATGTGGGGAAACAATACGAACAAGAGGGAAAAAAACTTGAAAACTTTCATGTTTGACAACGTACTGAAATTTGTTACTGTGTGTTGTATTAAAATGTACTGTATGTGTGTATTTTTTTTTTTAACAAATCACCGTCTCCCCTAGGCGGGTGACCCAAAAAGAAAGAGAATCCCCAAAACGAAAAACTTTCTTTATCATTCAAAACTTTCACCTCACCAAACCTAATCATGTTTTTTCAGAGGCCCCCAGATACAACAGCTTAGAAGCAATATAAAGATGTAATATAAAAAGTGACGAAAATTAAAAACTCTATATAAATATAAAATCAGGGCCCCAAAATTTTATATACCCTTTCCCATTACATATCCCTCCAAATGCCAAATCCCAAAACCCTCCTTTAAAGTGAAGGATTGTACTTCCCATTTTCCCGACTCAAGTTGGGTATATAAAAAAAAAACCACTTTTCCCCGAAAACCCTTCACTAAATATTTCCCTGCTCACACTCCAAATGTCGTCAGGTCCCCCAAAAACGATTTCATCTCCATTCATCCTATCTAACACGTCATGCATGCTTGTGGGGAAATCCAAGCCCCCCGCCCACAAAAACCCCCCTTTTTCCCCCCTTTCCCCCAACCTTTTTGGCGCCCCTACCCCCAAAAAAATGCTAGGGGATTCGGCAAAAAAGCCCGGGAGGGGGGGCCCCCGCCCCCTTTCCCCCTTTTTACACGAATAAAAGTTGCCCCCCCCCAACTAAATTAAAAAGTTTCTCGTGAAATTTGGGTGGGGGGCCCTTCGGCAAAGAATTACAATTAACTTTTTAAACCAAAAAGGCCCCCAAATTTTTAACCTTAAAGTAAAAAGAAGTTTTCCCCCCAGCATAAAAATTTTTGGGGGTTAAAAGGGGCAATTTTTTTTTTGGGGAAAAATTAAAAATTCCAATAATTTAAAATTTCTCCTTGAAACAAAAATTTTTGTTTTTTTAAAAATTCCTAACCCGGGCCCAAAAAAAGGGTTCGTTTTACTGGGCCCCCATATGAAAAAATTAGGGGCAATTTTTTTTCCCCATTAAAAAAAAAAAAACCTAAAAAATTTCCCAATAATAAACATAATTCTTTGTGCGTTGAAGGGGAAAAAAATTTTTTTTTTCCTTTAAAACAAATTTGGAAATGAACCCTTGAAAAGAATTTGTTTTTCACCCTGCCTAGTGGGGGGCGGCCGCTTTTTTAAAAAAAAAAAAAAAAATTTTTTTCCCCCAAAAAATTTGTGACTACCCCGGAAAAAACATAAATATTTTTGTGGACTGCCGAAGTTTAAAAAAATTTAATTTGTCATTTCCCCCAAATTTAAAAATTTTTAATAAAAACCTTTATAAAAAAGGGGTTAGGGTTTTTATGCTCCCCGTAAGCCGACCTTGTTAAAAAAAAATTAAAGGGTTGGGCAAAACCATAAAATTTTTTTGTTATACCCCCCCCTCCCCCTTTTTTTTTACAGAGGGGGAATGTCAGTGCCGCCCACCTTTGTCCTTAGAAAATATGTGGAAATTAAGCCACAGAACCCCCACATAAAATTTTTTTTTCAAACGAATTCATAAAAATTTTAAAAATTTGTGTTATTGGGATAATTTTATCGGGGGTCTTTTTATATTATAATTTTTCTTCTTAAAACCCGAAAAGGCATTTAGGAAATTAAAACCATAAACATTTTGGTTTGTATAACTTTTTTGGTTGAAAATGGGGTTATGTTGCCAAACTAGGGGAGTGGAGAGCTGGAGGGCAAGTGTGGGAATTAACAGGGAAACTGTTTGGGGTTAAGGGGGTGAGGTTCCAAAAATGTTTCCGATAAATTGTATTTTCATTGAAGGGGGGAAAGGAAAGATGATAAATTTACTCTTTTAAAGGAAAAGGGGGGGGTCCTAAAAGGTTAAAGGGGGGAAAAGGGTTTTTTAAGGGGGGTTAATTCCGAGGATTTTGGGAGGTGTTTGATAGGGTTTTAAAAAATTTTTTAAAAACCTATCTTTGGGGGTGAGCAAAGTAACATTTATGAAGGGGTTCAGGGAAACCGGCAGGCCGGACTTGAGTCCTGGAGATGGGAAGTACAGTGCCTGCACTCTGAAGGAAGGGTGTTAATGTTGCAGTTTAAAAACTGTAGTGTAAAGCACCCTTCTGGCAAGACAGTGATGGAGTGAATGATGGTGAAAGTTTTTCTTTTTCGGGCCACCCTGCCTTGGTGGGAATCGGCCAGTGTGATAATAAAAAAAAAAAAAAATTATCTATTCAACTACTTCATTAAAATAAGTTTCATTGAAAATTATTATCTCCCAAACTCTTCCTGAAACTGTTATGTTCTATGATATACATTTTTCTTGTTTTTATTTTTTTATATAATTTTTATGTTCTGATAATTACTATTTATAATAGTTCTTGTGATTTCATAGCCAATCTTTGTTCTGACACTAATATTAAGTACTGAAATAGTACTCAAATAGTCACAATCACACCAACATGTATACATTTTCACCTGCCTTGGTCATGTACTATTCTCTAGAAATATATACAAAGTATTTATAGGTCTCAGCAATGTTTCAGACATGCTGGAGTATATATGAAACTCCTTGAACCATGGCACTTATGACGAGTGTCAAACTGCTGACATTGCAGCAATGGAGTGACACTGATGATAGTGCACTGCTCCAGGGAACCCTGGCTTTATTTAGTTTCACTGTTACACACAAGCATGTCTACCTGTCTGTGTCTGTCTGTCTAGCTCTGCTTATCTGTCTTTCTGTCTGCCTGTGTGTGTGCTGTCTTTCCGTCTGCTTGTCTCTGTCTCAGAGAGTGGCTTGTAAACCAACAGGTATAACACACGATGCAAAGTAGTCACGTCTCATTCCTGATCAAGTAAAAAATTGAGAATTATTTGCCAGTCATGCTCATTATGCGTTATATCTACAAGCGCTATACAGCACTTTGCCTGGAATTTTTGGGTTATCTTGGGTAATTTACACTATGTATAATAACTGTACTTATGTGTACCTGAGAGAGAGAGACAGAGATATAGACAGACGGCCAGCCAAAGCAAGCAAGCAAGCCGGTCAGCCGTACAGCCATCCAACTGGTCGGCTGGTCGGCCAGCCTGCCAAATATGTATTACACACTCCAGAATCTTCTCTTTACTTAGGGCATAGGTGATAGGACATTCTGGCAGGACGACACTACCAGTGGTTTCAAAAATGAAAGGATATTGCACAAATGTTGCACATGGGTTACTATCAAAGTTTTTGATATTTCCTTAATCACTTGTGGCCACATCCATCTCAAAGCCACTAAACTCTGGGTCAACATTACTTTCCTCATAAAAGGGGTGTGTTAATACAACATAACATCAGAGAATCCCTGGTGTTTGCCGCACTATTTGCACTAGGTGGTGCTCAATTGAACCGAGTGCTCCCACAAAGTACTAAACAGTCCCAAATTTTTTTTTAACTCTTTCAGGGTCGGCAGGTCCTCTACTAAACTTGTTCTCAGGGTCTGAAGTGTTTTGGAAAAATAAAAAATTCTTATGACGTGATAGAGAATCTTTTCCCGATCGTAATGACACCAAAAGTATCAAATTTGATGGGAAACTTACGGAATTATGCTCTCGCAAGCAAAGTTAGCGGTCTCGATGATGTTTCCGCATCGACAATTTTGCCCACTGAGCTCTATTTTCGGCCAATTCCAATGTACCAGTCGACACAAATCATAACTATTTCACTAGAACTCCATTTTTTCTATTGAATGAGTACGAGAAACCACCCATTTACAGATTTCAACTATCCAATAAAGTGGTCAGATATTGGCAATTTTGCCAATTTCACACAAATTTCAGAAGATGCCAATTTCCAAACTGGGTCTAGAATAAACAAGACAGACATCCCTGGCACTAAAATAACATCTTTTCTGTTCATTAGTCACGTCCCCAGGCCTCTCTTACATTTCTGTTGCTGTTCACTTTGAAATTTTATTCTCACAAAAAAAATGAAGATTTACTGATATGCAGACTACTGCATTAGTGTAGAAATGGTATAAATAATATATCAGTGCACTTGTGAAAGAATATTAGACTCACCAGTTGATGTGTATTGGACGCTTAGCATGATTTGTTTACTTTTGAACCTTGGCAAAAATCAAACATTTCTGCTACTTTGAGCTCAATTTCAAGGTACTTTTCATTGTGAAACTAATCAAAATCATCTCAATTTCTGTAAGATGTCTTCCATTCTATAAAATGAGACCAGGAAAACTAGAATACAACTATAAAAATCATATGAAAATACACTGCAAAGTTGCTGTTTTAAAGCAAAAACAGTCAGAGTTTTTTTTTTTCTCATTATGCACTGTGTGCTGCACGATTTTTTATATACTGTGCACACTGACCACATAGACCCATTCTTTCATATGTAGGCCCACCAGCTTTCTTTTGCCAGATTTGAAGGCGTTAGCACGGCACCAACCCTGAAAGGGTTAATACTGTGCAACACGAGTGTTACGACCCATTCTATACTGACCAGGTATGATTGCATGCCAAATTTGAAGGCAGGAAAAATAAAACAGATCATGTTTGGAGTGCTAGCGGGACAAAGGGGATCTACATTTGAACAGTTTAAGGGTTAAAAGTGGTTTATGTTGGGGTTATTTAACCTTTCAGGGTCCGTCCCGTAGATCTACGGCTTTACGGTGATGGGCCAAACCGTAGATCTACGCCATGAGCTCAGCTCACTCTGATAAACTGTGAGTGTACATTTGGCCCTAGATATGAGAGAATACATCTATGTGGTATTGTTGCACCACATAAAACAGATCCCGCAGCACACTGTGTATGAGAGAAAAAAACTGAAATCATGATTTTTCGATTAAAACAGCGACTTTGCAGTGTTTTTTCGTATGGGTTTTTATAGTTGTATTTGTGATTTCTTGTCTCATTTGATAGAATGGAAGACATATTACAAAAATTAGAGATGATTTCATTGGTTTTAGCACAGGAAATGGCTTGAAACTGAGCTCAAAGTAGCGAAATGTTAAATTTTTGCCGATTATTCAAGAGTAAACAAACGACTCACACGTCTAATACACGTCAGCTGGTGGGTCTAATATACATTCACAAATATGGTGATGATATTTATACAATTATTACAGTATTGCATAACAGTAAATCTTCTATTTTTTGGTGTGAATAAAAATTCATTATGTGAATAAAAAATCAAAATGGAATTTATTTGTAAAGCCTCAAAACATAACTAATGAACAGAGGAAATGTTAGTTTAGTGCCAGGAATGCCTACATTGTTTATTCTGGACCCTATTTGAAATTGGAATATTTTGAACTTTGTGTTAAATTGGCCAAATTAACAATTTCCGATCACTTTATTTTGTAGTTAAAACAGTTGAGTTGGCGATTTCTTGTGCTCAATCGATAGAGTAGAAGTAATACTAGTGAAATAGCTAAGAATTTGGTTGATTGGAATAATGTAATTGGCCTAAAATGGGAGTCAAAGTCGGCAAAATCGCCGATTCGTAAACATCGCTGACACATCAAAATTCGCGAGAGCATAATTTCGTCAATTTTCCACCAAATTTCGTACTTTTTGTTTTATTACCTTCACAAAAAGATTCTCTATGATTTCATAAGAAAAAATAACAAATTTTTTTTGTGAAAATTCTTGGACACTGGTGCGTGACTCCAGATTTGGGCCTTGGACCCTGAAAGGGTTAAATGGTGAGGATAAGCCAAGATAAGAATTTTTAGCTGAAAATATTACAGAAGACTTGTATGCTGCAGTTTACAGCATGACAAATAACTTCTATAAAACATGAAGATGGTTGGCATTAAAAAAAAAAAATACTGGACTCACATATAGAAACTATCTTCTTCCATAGGTTTGCTAATCCACTGTCCTAAGCCTGCACGAGAAAAGGCTGATACGACAGCTCGTTTACTTATCTGAAAAAGAAAATGAAATTCTTAGAAATGTATAATGAAAAGTTGCTAGACAACAAACTACACCAAGTTTTAAAGCTACTGTACAACAACAAACTGCAATAATTTAAGTTTAAAGTACATCACTTTTCACTTCCAATGGTGCCCACCATAAGTGCAGAGTTCAAAGTTAAATTCAATAGGAAGTGGGCACATGCGATAAACAGAAAGACATCTTTTTGATCAGTACGACTATTTTACAGACTGTACATAAAATGGGAAGGAATGATGGGTTACCGGAGACAGTTTACAATACTTTTGAAGAAATGAAAATTATCATATAGGAATGTTTGAAGATGGCTGCTTACATGCAGTTCTGTAATGACCATGTTATAATTACAATGTAAATTGGGTATGCAGACCAGCAAACCTATGAATATTATAATGACAGAACTACATCTAAGTAGCCATTTTCAAACATTCCTATATGATCCTTTTCATTTCCACTGTGCTTACAAAGGGCCTGTATCATGTTTGTTGCCTTCTCATTTTTGTAGCCCCTAATCACACAGTCCATTCTCCTAATCAGTCAATATTTACTGTTGCCAAAATAGTCAGATGAGTGATTGTTATACGAGCCTTAAACAGGGATTATGTAACAGCACAGCAGAGTGCACTCTGGGGTACCCCATGTTCTGTTTGCAAATTAAACTTTTTATTAACTCTTTCATCATATATAATTTATTAGCATTGTGTATAGTACACATCACTAATTTGTATTAATAGATAATAATCTAACCTAAATAAAATAAATCAAGAAATTTGTTGATAACAGCTTTGAATTCAGGACAGGTTGAATCACACTGCTTGTCCTTCTAAACCCTAGACATTCTCCACAATTTCAAGCAGCATTTCACAATTATGCCCATGGTTTCCAGCTTTCGTAATTTAAGTCCATCAATTAATTACCCCCTCCCTCTCCAACCATTTATCTTTAAAGGTGCCTGCCCTAAAGTTAAAACTACCGTATTTTTAGTTTGTGCAACGATATGCAAACTGCATCTGAAATAAGATACATGTACTCAAAATAACATAGAATCAGCATTTTTTAAATGACGCTGTGAAAGCATTTGAATTTAAATTCTATAAATTTTATCTGCACACCTTTGACAAGATGGTAAGAGAGTGAATGATGGTAAAAGTCTTTTCATTTTTGGGGTCACCTTACTCAGTGGTAGATGGCCAGAATGTTAAAAAAAAATTGTAAAGCATTTATTTTAATTTCAACTTACTTGATAATCAGTAGAAAGTGCTTTGATTTCGCCATATGAGAGGCACTTAGCTGCTCCTGGATCCACCTCAGTTATGGTGGGGAGCCTATCCAGAAGATCAATAAATCTTATCAGGTACCTTCTCTTGCACAAGCGGGAGTAGCTTTCACCTTCTTGTCGTCCAGTCATTGCATTTAAAACCTCAACTTGGTTTTCCTCTGTACAAAAACAAGCATGTTTCATAAGGCATGCTTTATATGACATACAATAAACAAATACTGTTAATTACACATTATTTACAACAAACAGAAGACTAGATAAGGAACACTGACCGCAATCCCAGTTGAGTGAAATGGTGGGTGCCTTCTGTGGCTGACGTGATTCAGTAGAGCTTCCCTGATTCATTTTTGGCTGGTTTAGTTTATATGGGGGTGGCAAACCCTCTACAGTTTGCTCTATCCTTCCACAAACCGCTCTGGAACAAAGTAAACATGAAACATTTCATCAGTCATAACATATTAGGAACTGGAAAATTCACTAATACTATACAGTAGGGCCCCGCTTTACAGCGTTTCACCCGACGGCGTTCTGTTAATATGGCGATTTCAAATTATCACCAAAACTTTCTATATGGCAAGTGGTCTTTCAAATGCGGCACATTCTGTTTACATTCTCTGTAAACACATCTCTATTATGTAATAATCATTCTTGGTCACACTGTCTTATTTTACGTTAATATAGACATTGCCTTTAATCTATCTATGATATTTTCCTCAAAATTATGTAAGAAACACATTACATAGTACATAAACACTATGTTTATATACTATGGAGATGTGATAGTCGGGTGGAGGGAAAACATCATGTCACTCAGCATCAATGATTCATTACTTCTCCCTTTATTTATGATGGTATCTAAAGGTAGTTGATAGAAACGATTAAACTCAGTGAACATGGTATGTCGATGGTAATAATATGGTTCTGGGTCACACTAAATATTGTGTCGCTATGCAGGCAGGTGTAGGTATGTAGCCCAGGTGGACTACATACCTACATTATTATTGTAACTGATAATTATACTTATCTGTACTTGTACCTAAGTAAACTTACACACTGTGCTGGCTTGCTGGTACACATTAAAATCACTAAGAGTGTCTTATTAGTCTTGAAGACGCCATATTAATAATGATAATAACGATAATAATAATGATAATAATAACAAAATAATAATAATCATTAAATATTGTATAAAACGTTAACCCTTTCAGGGTCGGCAGGTCCTCTCCTAAACATGTTCTCAGGGTTGGAAATTTTTCGGAAAAAAAAAAAAAAAATCTTATGAAATGATAGAGAATTTTTTCCTGATCATAATGACGCCAAAAGTATGAAATTTGATGAAAAACTTGCGGAATTATGCTCTCACGAAGTTAGTGGTCTCGACGATGTTTACGCAATGGAGATTTTGCCCACTTTGCGCCCTATTTTCGGCTAATTCCAATGTACCAGTCGACAAAAATCCTAACTATTTCACTATAACTCCATTTTTTCTATCGAATGAGTACAAGAAAGGACCCATTTACCAATTTCAACTATTCAATAAATTGGTCAGATATTGGCAATTTTGCCAATTTCACACAGATTTCAAAAGATGCCAATTTCTAAATAGGGTCCAGAATAAACAACAGACATTCCTGGCACTAAAATAACATTTTTTTCTGTTTATTAGTCATGTCCCCAGGCCTCTCTTACATTTCTTTTGCTTTCCACTTTGAATCTTTATTCTCAAAAAAAAAAAAAAAATACTGTTATGCAGACTACTGAATTAGTGTAGAAATACTATAAATAATATCAGCGTACTTGTGAAATAATATTAGACTCACCAGTTGACGTGTATTGGATGCGTGGCATGATTTATTTACTTTTGGCAAAAATCGAACATTTCTGCTACTTTGAGCTCAATTTCAAAGTACTTTTCATTGTGAAACCAATCAAAATCATCTCAATTTCTGTAATATGTCTTCTATTCTATTCTATAAAATGAGACCAGGAAAACTAGAATACAACCATCAATACCATATGAAAATACACTGCAAAGTTGCTGTGTAAAAACAAAAACACAGTCAGTTTTTTTTTTTCATTATCCACTGTGTTGCAGGATTTTTTTTATACTGTGCACACTAACCACATATAGTCCCCTTATATAAAAAGAAGGGGGACAAAAGAGATTGTAAAAATTATAGAGGAATAAGTTTACTGAGTATACCAGGAAAAGTGTACGGCAGGGTTATTATTGAAAGAATTAGATGTAAGACAAAATGCAGGATTGCGGATGAGCAAGGAGGTTTTAGAGTGGGTAGGGGATGTGTAGATCAAGTGTTTACATTGAAGAATATATGTGAACTGTATTTAGATAAAGGTAGGGAAGTTTTTATTGCATTTATGGATTTAGAAAAGACGTATGATATAGCGGATAGGGGAGCAATGTGGCAGATGTTGCAAATACGTATATGGAATAGATGGTAAGTTACTAAATGCTGTAAAGAGTTTTTATAAGGATACTGAGGCTCAGGTTAGGGTGTGTAGAAGAGAGGGAGACTACTTACCGGTAAAAATAGGTATTACACAGGGATGTGTAATGTCACCATGGCTGTTTAATATATTTGTAGATGGGGTTGTAAAAGAAGTAAATGCTAGGGTGTTCAGGAGAGGGGTGGGATTAAATTATGGGGAATCAAATACAAAATGGGAACTGACACAGTTATTTTTTGCTGATGATACTGTGCTTATGGGAGATTCTAATGAAAAATTTCAAAGGTTAGTGGACGAGTTTGGGAGTGTGTGTAAAGGTAGAAAGTTGAAAGTGAACATAGAAAAAGAGTAAGGTGATGAGGGTATCAAATAATTTAGATAAAGAAAAATTGGATATCAAATTGGGGAGAAGTAGTATGGAAGTGAATGTTTTCAGATATTTGGGAATTGACGTGTCAGCGGATGGATTTATGAAGGATGAGGTAAATCATTCTCCATGGGGAAGTGGAACAGAATTCTTCCTCTGTAAGCCATGCATGTCGTAAGAGGCGAATAAGATGCCGGGAGCAAGGGGCTAGTAACCCCTTCTCTCGTATATATTACTAAATTTAAAAGAACAAACGTCCATTTTTCCTTTTGGGAAACGCCACCTCAGTGGGATACGGCTGGTACGTTGAAAGAAGAAGAGGAGGTTAATCATAGAACTGATGAGGGAAAAAAGGTGAGTGGTGCGTTGAGGTATATGTGGAGACAAAAAACGTTATCTATGGAGGCAAAGAAGGGAATGTATGAAAGATAGTAGTACCAACACTCTTATATGGGTGTGAAGCTTGGGTTGTAAATGCTGCAGCAAGGAGGCAGTTTGGAGGCAGTGGAGATGTCCTGTCTAAGGAAAACGTGTGGTGTAAATATTATGCAGATAATTCGGAGTGTGAAAATTAGGAGAAAGTGTGGAATTAATAAAAGTATTAGTCAGAGGGCTGAAGAGGGGTTCTTGAGGTGGTTTGGTCATTTAGAGAGAATGGATCAAAGTAGAATGACATGGAGAACGTATAAATCTGTAGAGGAAGGAAGGCGGGGTAGGGGTTGTCCTTGTAAAGAAGGAAGGGGTAAAGGAGGTTTTGTGGGCGAGAGGCTTGGACTTCCAACAAGTGTGACTTCGTAGAGTAATTACTGCTCACCTTTTGCCCTACATTAAAACTACAAATATTTTGAGGTAAATAATGAGTGTACTATGTGTGTATTTTACTTTTTAATGCCTAGTTCTATTGCTAACTTAATATATGTTAGTGTAAACTTGTTATCTGGCATTTATAAATGGAAAAAATGGAGTTGTGCTTTCTGGTGAAGTCTGCTTTCCGGCAGTAGCCAGGAACCAAACCTGCCGTATAAGTGGGGCCCTATGGTACTAACAAAAGTACATTCCTTACAAATCCTTAAGGATTAATTCATGTTAGTACATGCAAGGTGTGTATTCAAGTTAGTTTACTAGCCTTGAGCTCTTGATTGCTTTCTCTTCTTTTGACTACCTGGCAGGAATTAGCTCTAATGTATTCATGTTTAAACCCTTATATGGAGTCAAGCATAGCTGTGATTATCAGTCTTAATTCATTCCACTGCTTTAATGAGGAAATTCTTCCTACCTTTGTGACTCAGTGGAATGCTTAGCTTTTATTCATACTGCATTGTTCAGGATTCCCTGTCAGTAGTCTATCAACCATCTGTGTAACCCAGAGTATTTGGAATATTGTGATCGTTACCTGTTGTTCTACATTGCTTCTGGGACAAGAGGTCATCATTATCAATGATTATACTCACCACCCTGTTAAGTCTGAATGAACTTGAAATTTGCCTTTACAAGTTCATCAATGATGCATGCCATAAGATGGAATACACATTTTTTTTTTTAACAAGTTGGCCGTCTCCCACCGAGGCAGGGTGACCCAATTATTATTATTATAATCAAAAAGAAGCGCTAAGCCACAAGGGCTATACAGTGCTGCAGGGTAGGGAGGAAGCGAGGGTATTGGAGGGCAGAAGGGAGGAGGGATGATCAGTAGGTTACAGAAAACAGCGGGGCAGGGGATAGTACGGGGGTAGAGGGTAGCAAGAGATTGAAGTAGAAAGGGCTGAAGGTATCAGAATTTGTTAAGTCAGTCAGTTGTTATCAAAAAGTCAATGAGAGAGTCCGGATGAAAGGTGGGTCCATCAGCGAGAAGGGAAGGTAAAGAGAGAGCAGCAGAGCGAAGAAGACGACGGAGGTAAATTCTGCGTGCTCGTTGATAAAGTGGGCAGTCCAACAGAATGTGGCTGACTGATAATAGAGCTTGGCAATTCTCAGAGAGAGGAGCAGGGTGCCTCTCCATGAGATATCCATGAGTAAGACGAGTATGGCCAATGCGAAGACGGGAGAGAGTAGTCTCCCAACCTTGACACTGGTGATAAGAAGACGGCCAGTAACCTATACTCGGTTTAATAGATTGAAGTTTGTTGCCGAGCATAGTAGACCAACGTTGTTGCCAACGAGTGTGAAGGTGGGAAGATATCGCAGCAAAATAGTCCGTAAATGGAATACCTCTATATGAAACTGGTAGGTCATGTACTGCTGACCGCGCAGCAGTGTCTGCCTGTTCATTGCCCTGTACGTCAACATGACCAGGGACCCAACAAAAAACAATATCTTTATGCTTGGTAAAGATGCGGAGTAGCCAAAGTTGGATACGGAGGACTAAGGGGTGAGATGTATCAAATTTCTGTATAGCCTGTAAAGCACTAAGGGAGTCTGAGACAACCATAAATGATGACACAGGCATAGATGCAATACGGATAAGTGCTGCAAGGATGGCATACAATTCAGCAGTAAAAATACTAGCCGAAGATAGCAAATGCCCTCGTACAACGCTGTCTGGAAACACTGCTGCGAATCCTACGCAGTCAGAAGACTTAGAGCCATCTGTGTACACAGCAATGGCATGAGAATGGGAGTGGAAGTGGTCAAGAAAAAGAGAGCGGGAAGCGACTGCAGACAGTTGGGCTTTCGAGCAAGGGAGACAGAAAGAACAGACTCGAACAGCTGGAACTTCCCAGGGGGGTAGGGAAAAGTGAGATGCTACATGAACAAAGAAAGGAGGGTGACCCAAAAAGAAAGAAAATCCCCAAAAAGAAAATACTTTCATCATCATTCAATACTTTCAACTCACTCACACATACAGTGGACCCCCGGTTAACGATATTTTCTCACTCCAGAAGTATGTTCAGGTGCCAGTACTGACCGAATTTGTTCCCATAAGGAATATTGTGAAGTAGATTAGTCCATTTCAGACTGCCAAACATACACGTACAAACGCACTTACATAAATACACTTACATAATTGGTCGCATTCGGAGGTGATCGTTATGCGGGGGTCCACTGTAATCACTGTTTTTGCAGAGGTGCTCAGAACACAACAGCTCAGAAGCATATACAGTGGTCCCCCGCTTTTCGTAGTTCGCGGCAATCGTAAATTTCGCCAATCATAGGGGTATTTTCGTATAAACATAGACTAGCTTTTCATAGGTTGACTCGTGAGTCGTAGTTCGTCCTGGACGCGTACCCACAGCGTGAGCCGGGGCGGCAGCCAGTCTGGCATTGTTTACCAGTGAGCGAAGGTCCTCTCACGTGCTCCAGCAAAATATTTCATAATATTCCATTCATTTTAGTGCTTGCAAGTACTAAATAAGCTACCATGGCTCCAAAGAAAGCTCCTAGTGCCAAGCCTGTGGTAAAGAATGTGAGAAATATGATTGAATTTAAGAAAACCATCATTGAACAATATGAAAGTGGTACAAGTGTGGCCGAACTGTCCAGGATGTATAAGAAACCCTACACAACCTTATGTTCCATAGTGGCCAAGAAAAAGGAAATCAAGGACACTGTTGTTGCAAAGGGGGTAACTATGCTGACAAAAATGAGATCACCAGTACTTGAAGAGGTTGAGAGGTTATTATTGGTGTGGATAAATGAGAAACAATTAGCAGGAGATACTCTTATGACTTCGATTATTTGTGAAAAGGCTAGGCAGTTGCATGAAGATTTGGTAAAGAAATTGCCTGCAAATAGTGGTGATGTGGGTGAATTTAAGGCCAGCAAAGGCTGGTTTGAGAGATATAAGAACCATACTGGCATACACAGTGTGGTAAGGCATGGTGAGGCTGCCAGTCTGGACCACAAGGCGGCTCAAAAATATGTGCATGAATTCCAGGAGTACATAGAGGCTGAAGGACTGAAACCTGAACAAGTGTTCAATTGTGACAAAACAGGCCTCTTTTGGAAGAAAATGCCAAAGAGGACCTTCATTACACAAGAGGAAAAGGCAATGCCAGGACACAAGCCTATGGAAGACAGGCTGATGCTAATGTTCTGTGCTAACGCTAGTGGAGATTTCAAAGTGAAGCCATTACTAGTGTACCATTCTGAAAATCCCAGAGTGTTCAGGAAAAACAATGTTATGAAGAGTAAATTGTGTGTGTTTTGGAAATCTAATAGTAAGGCATGGGTCACAAGGGAAATTTTCGTTGAGTGGTTCAATGAAGTGTTTGGCCCTAGTGTGAAGGAGTATCTCCTGGAAAAGAAACTGGATCTCAAGTGCCTGCTAGTAATGGACAATGCACCTGCTCATCCTCCAAACTTGGATGACCTAATTTTCGAGGAGTTTGGGTTCATCACAGTAAAGTTCTTGCCCCCGAATACCACTCCTCTCCTCCAGCCCATGGACCAGCAGGTCATTGCAAACTTTAAAAAACTCTACACAAAAGCAATGTTTCACAGGTGCTTGACTGTGACCACAGACACTCACTGGACCCTAAGGGAATTTTGGAGAGAACACTTCAGCATCCTCCATTGCATAACCCTTACAGGTATGGCTTGGGAGGGAGTGACTACCAGGACTTTGAACTCTGCCTGGAGAAAATTGTGACCAGACTGTGTTGACAAGAGGGATTTTGAAGGGTTTGGGACTGACCCTGATGAGCCTATGTCTGTTGTAAAATCAATTGTGGCACTGGGGAGTTCCATGGGGTTGGATGTGAGTTTGAAGGATGTGGAAGAATTGGTGGAAGATCACAACGAAGAGCTCACCACTGAGGAGCTGCAAGAGCTTCAGCAGGAAGAGCAACACATCTCAGCTCAGAATCTTGCTGCAGAGGAGGAAGAAGAGAGATGGAAGAAGGTGCCTTCTTCAGAAATTAAAGAGATTTTTACTATGAGAGGTAAGATGGAAAGCTTTATGGAGAAACATCACCCTAACAAGGTTGTTGCAAGCCAGGTTGGCAACATGTACAGTGACAAAGTCTTGGGCCATTTTAGGGAAGTGTTAAAGAGATGCCAGAAACAGAGCTCTCTCCACAGTTATTTTGTGAGACAGGACTCCAGTGACTCTCAAGGTGGTCCTAGTGGCATTAAGAAACAGAGAAGACAAGCAACCCCAGAAAAGCATTTGGTACCTGAGGTGTTGCTGGAAGGGGATTCCCCTTCCAAACTATAAACAATCCACTCTCTCTCCTCCTCCAGTCTCCCATACACTAAGAAGAATCTCCAATAAAGGTAAGTGTTATGCTGTTAATGTTTCATTCATCATTTCCCATTGTATTGTTTATGTACTACATGTATATTTCAAGTAAAAAATTATTTTGTTTTAATACTTCCGGGTGTCAGGAACGGATTGATTGTATTTACATTATTTCTTATGGGGAAAATTGATTCGTAAATCGTAAATTTCATTTATAGTAATAGCTCCAGGAACGGATTAATTACAAAAAACGAGGGACCACTGTACGTATAAAAATACAAAACATATCCCTCCAAACTGCCAATATCCCAAACCCCTCCTTTAGAGTGCAGGCATTGTACTTCCCATTTCCAGGACTTAAGTCCGTCTATAAAAATAACAGGTTTCCCTGAATCCCCTCACTAAATATTACCCTGCTCACACTCCAACAGATCATCAGGTCCCAAATACCATTCGTCTCCATTCACTCCCATCGAACACACCCGCGCACGCCTGCTGGAAGTCCAAGCCCCTCGCCCACAAAACCTACCTTACCCCTTCCTTATAACCTTTTCAAGGACGACCCCTACCCCGCCTTCCTTTCCCCACAGATTTAAACGCTCTCCATGTCATTCTACTTTGATCCATTCTCTCTAAATGACCAAACCACCTCAACAACCCCTCTTCAGCCCCCTGACTAATACTTTTATTAACTCCACACCTTCTCCTAATTTCCACACAATGAATTTTCTGCATAATATTTACACCACACATAGCCCTTAGACAGGACATCTCCACTGCCTCCAACCGCCTCCTCACTGCTGCATTCACAACCCAAGCTTCACACCCATATAAGAGTCTTGGTACTAATATACTTTCATACATTCCCTTCTTTGCCTCCATAGATAACATTTTTTGTCTACACATATACCTCAACAAACTACTCACCGTTTTTCCCTCATCAATTCTAGGATTAACCTCATCCTTCATAAATCCATCTGCCGACACGTCAACTCCCAAATATCTGAAAACATTCACTTCTTCCATACTCCTCCTCCCCAATTTGATATCCAATTTTTCTTTAAGTCATTTGATACCCTCATCACCTTACTCTTTTCTATGTTCACTTTCAACTTCCTACCTTTCCACACCCTCCCAAACTCGTCCACTAACCTTTGCAATTTTTCTTTAGAATCTCCCATAAGCACAGTATCATCAGCAAAAAGCAACTGTGTCAATTCCCATTTTGTATTTAATTCCCCATAACTTAATCCCACCCCTCTCCTGAACACCCTAGCATTTACTTCTTTTACAACCCCATCTATAAATATATTAAACAACCATGGTGACATTACACATCCTGTCTAAGACCTACTTTTACCGGGAAGTATTCTCCTTCTCTTCTACACACCCTAACCTGAGCCTCACTATCCTTATAAAAACTCTTTACAGCATTTAGTAACTTACCACCTATTCCATATACTTGCAACATCTGCCACATTGCTCCCCTATCCACTCTATCATATGCCTTTTCTAAATCCATAAATGCAATAAAAACTTCCCTACCTTTATCTAAATACCGTTCACGTATATGCTTTAATGTAAACACTTGATCTACACATCCCCTACCTACTCTGAAACCTCCTTGCTCATCCGCCATCCTACATTCTGTCTTTCCTCTAATTCTTTCAATTATAACCCTACCATACACTTTTCCTGGTATACTCAGTAAACTTATTCCTCTATAATTTTTACAATTTCTTTTGTCCCCCTTCCCTTTATATAAGGGGACTATACATGCTCTCTGCCAATCCCTAGGTACCGTCCCCTCTTTCAGACATTTATTAAACAAAAATACCAACCGCTTCAACACTATATCCCCCCTGCTTTTAACATTTATGTCATGATCCTGTCAGTTCCAGCTGCTTTACCCCCTTTCATTCTATGTAAAAGTTCCTCAAAATATTCTCGCCATCTACCCAAAACCTCCATCTCCCCATCTACTAACTCCCCTACTCTGTTTTTAACTGACAAATCCATTTGTTTTCTATGCTTTCTTAACTTGTTTAACTCACTCCAAAATTTTTTCTTTTCATTAAAATTTCTTGACAGTGCCTCTCCCACTATCATCTGCTCTCTTTTTGCACTCTTCACCTCTCTCTTCACCTTTCTTTTACTCTCCATATATACTTACCATCTGACTTACGACCTGCTCGACTTACGACCACTCGACATATGACTGTGCTTTTTATGCCAAATTTCTGGGAAAATAAACAACTATTTGTGTGTACACAGTGTTTATCCTAAACCTTTACAGTATAAAATACAGTACTAACAACATAAAAAGTAAAGTAAAACATGAAATACCAAAATAAAACAATAAAATAAAGTCATTACAAAAATGTTTTGTTGATATTCAGTAGTAAAGTTCGACTTACGACTATTTCGACTTACGACCGGTTTCTCAGAACCGAACTCGGTTGTAAGTCAGATGGTAGGTGTACTCTACTCTTCTTATAACACTTCTGCTTCATAAAAACCTCTCACAAGCTAACTTTTTCTCTTTTATCACACCCTTTACTTCATCATTCCACCAATCGCTCCTCTTTCCTCCTGCACCCACCCTCCTATAACCACAAACTTCTGCCCCACATTCTAATAGTACATTTTTAAAACTATTCCAACCCTCTTCAATCCCCCTCTCTACTCATACTTGCACCAGCCCACCTTTCTGCCAATAGTTGCTTATATCTCACCCAAACTTCCTCCTCCCTTAGTTTATACACTTTCACCTCCCTCTCACTTGTTGTTGCCATTTTCCTCTTTTCCCATCTACCTCTTACTCTAACTGCAGCTACAACTAAATAATGATCTGATATATCAGTTGCCCCTCTATAAACGTATACATATTGGAGCCTACCCATCAACCTTTTATCCACCAATACATAATCTAACAAACTACTTTCATTACACTCCATACCTTGTATATGTATTTATCCTCTTCTTCATAAAATATGTATTACTTATTACCAAACCTCTTTCTACACATAGCTCAATTAAAGGCTCTCCATTTTCATTTACCCCTGGCACCCCAAATTTACCTACTACTCTCTCCACAACATTTTTGTCCACTTTAGCATTGAAATCCCCAACCACCATTACTCTCACACTTGGTTCAAAACTCCCCACGCATTCACTCAACATTTCCCAAAATCCCTCTCTTTCCTCTACACTTCTCTCTTCTCCAGGTGCATATACATTTACTATAACCCACTTTTCACATCCAACCTTTATTTTACTCCACATAATCCTTGAATTAATACATTTATAGTCCCACTTTTCCTGACATAACTTATCCTTCAACATTATTGCTACTCCTTCTTTAGCTATTTGAAACTCCTGACCTAATCCCATTTATTCCTCTCCACTGAAACTCTCCCACCTCCTTCAGCTTTGTTTCACTTAAAGCCAGGACATCCAGCTTCTTCTCATTCATAACATCCACAATCATCTCTTTCTTATCATTTGCACATCCACACACATTCAGACTTCCCACTTTGACAATTTCCTTTTTCTTATTCTTTTTAATAATTATTACAGGAAAAGGGGTTACTAGCCCACTGTTCCTGGTATTTTAGTTGACTTTTACAACAAGAATGGCTTACGGAGGAAAGATTCTTATTCTACTTCCCCATGGATATAAAAGGAAAAGTAATAAGACCAAGAACTATTAAGATAAAATCAAAGAAAACTCAGATGAGTGTGTATAAATAAACATGTACATGTATGTGTAGTGTTACCTAAGTGAAAGTAGAAGTAGCAAGACATACCTGTAATCTTGCATATTTATGAGACAGACAAAAGACACCAGCAATCCTACCATCATTTAAAACAATTATAGGCTTTCGTTTCACACTCACTTGGCAGGACGGTAGTACCTCCCTGGGTGGTTGCTGTCTACCAACCTACATATGTGATGTAAAATGATTCACAGGCACCTTTGTTGATATTCTTGATGGCCATCAATATATTTACACTCTTAGTATTTGTCATTTATGTCATCCTGTGTGTATACTTCTTGTAACATGTTTTGGGTAGTTAATCATAGATTTTGTATTTGATCTTGCTGAGAAGTGGGTCAATATCCAGATCTTAACCTTTCACTATCTCTTATGTAGACTCACATTACTTAGATCTATGTACACAACAGTGGCATATGTTTTAAACACAGCACCCTCAAATATGCTGCGAGTGGTAAATTTTGACTTAGACACGAGAGAATGCGTCTGAGCATTGTGTACAGAATAATAATAATAATAATAATAATAATAATAATAATAATAATAATAATAAAAAAGTCCCCACTCAGTGCATGATGGGGATAAGCAAACCTCTTATCTTGTCTCTGGATTAAAATAGCAACTCTGAAGTGCTTTTAAAGGGGGTTGTTATGGTTTTATTGGCTGTTTTTGGGTATCAATTTATGAATGGAAGATATACTAGAGAGATTCTGTTCAATTTCAGGACCGGAAACAGCTGGAAATAGGGTTCATAGTAGAAATTAGATTTTTTGGAGATTTTCAAGGGTAGAGATAGGGCCAGGGAGATGTCGGATGAAAGGTTTTATGTGCCAACTCCACAGCCCTGTTGACAACAACCTGCCTGAGGACAATGTAGTGGTAAAATCAGATTTCAAGAATGCATTTAATCTTCTGAAAAGAGATATGGTATTAACCAGGGATGTGGAGAGTCAGAAACAATTCTCGGGTTACTGGAGATGGAGGTGCCATAAATAAAGGAGTCAAAGGTTTAATGTGTCAACTCCACAGACAGGGGGGAGGGGTGCTTGGTAGTGCTTCCCCTCCAGTCTGTTTTATGAGTTTTATTAGGTCTGCTTCAATTATTGGGAAGGCTTAAACCATGATCAATCATTCGTGATTATATCCTAGTATCTAAGATATATGGCATTTTTTTTTTTTTTGAGATGGATTTAACCCTTTGACTGTTTTGGTCATATGTATACGTCTTACGAGCCACCGTTTTTGACGTATATATACTCATGAATTCTAGTAGCTTCAAATTAAGCAGGAGAAAGCTGGTAGGCCCACATGTGAGAGAATGGGTCTGTGTGGTCAGTGTGCACCATATAATAAAAATCCTGCAGCACGCAGTGCATAATGAGAAAAAAAAATCTGACTTTTTTTTAATTAAAATGCTGACTTTGTGGTCTATTTTCGTATAGTATTTATGGTTGTATTCTCATTTTCTTGGTCTCATTTGATAGAATGGAAAACATATTATAGAAATAGAGGTGATTTTGATTGGTTTACTATGAAAAGAACCTTGAAATGGAGCTCAAAGTAGGGGAAATGTTTGATTTTTTGCCGATGCTCAAAAGTAAACAAATGATGTCATTTTCCAATAAATGTCCAAGTAGCCATTCTAATATGCAGTCATGAATGGGTTGGGATTATTTATACAATTATTTCAATATTGCAGTAGTCTTCTATTTTTTGTTTGAATAAAAATTCAAAATAGAAAGGAAGAGTAATATCAGAGGGGCATGGAGACATGACTGATGAACAAAGAAAATGCTATTTTAGAGCCAGGAATGTCTGCATTGTTCATTCTGGACCCTATTTTGAAATCGTCATATTTTTTAATTTTCGTGAAATTGGCCAGATTGCAAATTTCTGACCACGTTATTGGGTAGCTGAAATTGGTAAATGGGCAGTTTCTTGTACTCAATTGATAGAAAAAATGGAGTTCTAAAGAAATAGCTATGCATTTGGTCGACTGGAACAATGGAATTAGCCAAAAATAGGGCTCAAAGTGGGCGAAATCGCCGATTCGTAAATATTGCCGAGGTCGCTAACTTCGCGAGAGCATAATTCCATCAGTTTTCCATCAAATTTTGTTCTTTTGGTGTCATTACAATTGGGAAAAGATTCTCTATAATTTCATGAGAATTTTTTTTTTTTTTAAATTTTGCGACACCAGGAGACACCTCAAGATTTTGGGTTGCAACTGTCAAAGGGTTAAAAAGGAGGGAGGGTTTAATATAGGAAAGGCCTGGAGTGGCTATAATGTCCAGTGTTTATTTTGTACTCTGTTTTTAAATTGGAATTTGTTGAAATGTTTAAAATTGGCAAAATTAACCAATTTTGTGCACTTTTTTAGGGTTGCGATAGCTGAATGGGCACTCAACTGATAGAACAAAGGCATACTAGTGAAATAGCTAGGAATTTGGTCAAATCGAGCAGGTGAATGGGCATAAAAAAATTTCTGTATTTAATACCATAAGTTTTTTATCAATTTTTACATTTTTGGTGTCATTACCTTCAGAAAAAGATTCTCTATTTCAGAAGAAATCTTTTATGTATATACAGTGGAACCTCGCTACTTGAACAATTTTACCCTTTGACTATTTATGCCGTATAAATACGTCTTACGCGCCACTGTTTCTGACGTATATATACTCAAATTCTAGCGCCTTCAAATCAAGCAGGAGAAACCTGGTAGGCCCACATGTGAGAGAATGGGTCTGTGTGGTCAGTGTGCACCACATAAAAAAAATCCTGCAGCACACAGTGCGTAATGAGAAAAAAAAACCTGACCGTTTTTTTGGATTAAAACGCCGACTTTGAGGTGTATTTTCGTATAGTATTTATCGTTGTATTCTCGTTTTCATGGTCTTAGGTGATAAAATGGAAAACATATTACAGAAATGGAGATGGTTTTCATTACTTTCGTGATGAAAACGACCTTGAAACTGAGCTCAAAGTAGCGGAAATGTTCGATTTTTACCAATGTTCAGGGGTAAGCAAATCACACCACATGTCCGATACACGTCAACTGGGGAGTCTAATATTCTTTCACTAGTGCACTGATATTATTTATACCATTTTTACAATAATGCAGTAGTCTGCATAACAGTAAATTTTGTATTTTTTTGTATGAATAAAAAATCAAAATAGAAAGCAATAGGAGATTGGGAGATTCTGAAGAGAAGTTGCAGAGATTGGTGGATGAATTTGGTAGGGTGTGCAAAAGAAAATAATAAGTGAATACAGGAAAGAGTAAGGTTATGAGGATAACAAAAAGATTAGATGATGAAAGATTGGATATCAGATTGGAGGGAGAGAGTATGGAGGAGGTGAATGTATTCAGATATTTGGGAGTGGACGTGTCAGCGGATGGGTCTATGAAAGATGAAGTGAATCATAGAATTGATGAGAGGAAAAGGGTGAGTGGTGCACTTAGGAGTCTGTGGAGACAAAGAACTTTGTCCTTGGAGGCAAAGAGGGGAATGTATGAGAGTATAGTTTTACCAACGCTCTTATATGGGTGTGAAGTATGGGTGATGAATGTTGCAGCGAGGAGAAGGCTGGAGGCAGTGGAGATGTCATGTCTGAGGGCAATGTGTGGTGTGAATATAATGCAGAGAATTCGTAGTTTGGAAGTTAGGGGGAGGTGCGGGATTACCAAAACTCTTGTCCAGAGGGCTGAGGAAGGGTTGTTGAGGTGGTTTCGGACATGTAGAGAGAATGGAGCGAAACAGAGTGACTTCAAGAGTGTATCAGTCTGTAGTGGAAGGAAGGCGGGGTAGGGGTCGGCCTAGGAAAGGTTGGAGGAGGGGGTAAAGGAGGTTTTGTGTGCGAGGGGCTTGGACTTCCAGCAGGCATGCGTGAGCGTGTTTGATAGGAGTGAATGGAGACAAATGGTTTTTAATACTTGACGTGCTGTTGGAGTGTGAGCAAAGTAACATTTATGAAGGGGTTCAGGGAAACCGGCAGGCCGGACTCGAGTCCTGGAGATGGGAAGTACAGTGCCTGCACTCTGAAGGAGGGGTGTTAATGTTGCAGTTTAAAAACTGTAGTGTAAAGCACCCTTCTGGCAAGACAGTGATGGAGTGAATGATGATGAAAGTTTTTCTTTTTCGGGCCACCCTGCCTTGGTGGGAATCGGCCAGTGTGATGATAAAAAAAAATAATAAGTAATATAAGAGGGGCCTAGAGATGTGACTAATGAACAGAGGATATGTTATTTTAGTGCCAAGAATGTCTACCTTGTTTATTCTGGACCCTATTTTGAAATTGGCATCTTTTTTGATTTGCATGAAATTGGCCAAATTGCCAATTTCTGACCACTTTATTGGGTAGTTCAAATCAGTAAATGGGCGGTTTCTTGTACTCAGCTAATAAATAAAATGGAGTTCTAAAGAAATAGCTATGAGTTTGGTCAACTGGAACAACGGAATTGGCTAAAAACAGGGCTTAAAGTCGGCGAAATCGCCGATACGCATATGTCGCCGAGACCACTAACTTCACGGTAGTGTAATTCCGTGAGTTTTCGACCAAATTTCAAACTTTTGGTGTCATTACCATCAGGAAAAGATTCTCTATCATTTCATGAGAAAAAATAATTTTTTTTTTTTCAAAAATTTGCGACATAGAATGAGTTTCAGAAAGGGGCTTGCGACAGTCAAAGGGTTAAACGCCTTGTTCGGTAAACAAATCCCTCAGTAGTCAACCGTTTGCTCAGCACTTGACCAAACAAAAGTGACCTGCCAGGACTTAACCCTTTCAGGGTCCGTGCCATAGATCTACGGCTTTATGTTGAGGGTCCAAACCGTAGATCTACGCCAAAATTCTAGCGGTGTCAAATTTAGCGCGAGAAGGCTGGTAGGCCTACATCTGAGAGAATGGGTCTGGGTGGTCAGTGTGCGCACTATAGAAAAAATCTGGAAGCCCGCATGGCATTGTGGGAACGCCGCCAAAGTAGCTTTGTTCATCATGCCTGGCGGCAAGGAAGCTCTCACTCCCCATTCACTCTCCAGGTGAATTCTGACTCTCCTCTTCACAACTCACAGTTCTAAGACTTATGGAAGTAGAGCTGAAGAGGAATTCTATGGTTTTGAACCATATGGTACAATGGTGCCATGTCATACAATGGTATATGGTACAATGTTCCATATGGTACATTGTACCATATAGTACAGGGTACAGGGACCCTAATGGAAATAAGTCTGTCTGACTTTTCTGGGTTATTCTAGGTTCTCCAAACATATGCTGCTAAGCATGATATTCTATGTAACTTTATTTGTGTATACCTAAATAAACTTACTTATGATGCCACATGCGCTTGAGTAAGTTTACTCAGGTGTACAGAAATACAATTACCTCAGGGATATGTTTAAAAGACAATATTCAAAATAAAGTTGCTAGTAATGGCAAATCAATTGACCAACAAACAAAGAGAGATAGTAGAGGGCAACGAGTGACTAGCTCCCTTAAGGTTTACTATACAAATAGTAGGAGTCTAAGAAATAAGATAGATGAGCTAAGATTACTTGCAAGTGTTGGTAATATAGATATTATTGGTATAACAGAGACCTGGTTCAACCTGAAAGATAGAGAAATGCCTTCTGAATGCAACATACAGGGTTATAAACTATTCCACACTGATAGGGTCAACAGGAAGGGTGGTGGAGTGGCTATGTATGTCAGAGAAAATTTAAATTGTTGTCTTAGACATGATATAAGATTAGAAACATCGAACACAGAATCTGTTTGGCTACAGTTTCTCGAGGGACGTGACAAATAATTTTGGGTGCGATTTAAAGGCCCCCAAACCTTGATAGGGAGTGCAGTAAGCTGTTATGGGATGAAATTCATAAGGCATCTAGATATGAAAATGTTGTGATAATGGGAGATTTTAACTTTAGACAAATTGATTGGAACAATATGAGAGGAAATCTTGAGTCTAGTGACTTTCTTGATATGGTTCAGGATTGCTTTTTAGAACAGGTTGTGACAGAACCAACTAGAGGAAACAATCTGCTTGACTTGGTTCTTGCCAACAAAGATTCACTAATTATTAATCTTGAGGTTAATGATGAGCTTGGTGAAAGTGATCACAAATCACTTAGTTTCAATATATCATGGAATTACCCAGATAACTGCAATCAAATCTCTGTCCCAGATTTTCGCTTGGCCGAATTCATGGGACTGAAGAATTATCTGGGTGGGCTAAATTTAAATGTCCTGACTATGGGTCAGGTAGGTGATCTTGGTTGCCAATATGACTTTCAGAGCATAGTCCTAGCTGCCCAGACAACTTTTGTTCTGAATAGGGAAATTAAATCTAACAAAAATGATCCCAAATGGATGAACAATAGATTAAAACATCTCACTGGTCAAAAGAGAGGCATATATAGGTGTATCAAAAGAGGGGATGGGCAGTTAAGAAATCAATATATTCAATTAGAGAGAGAAATAAAGAAAGGAATAAGAAAAGCAAAAAAGGATTATGAGTCTAAGGTTGCAAGGGATTCAAAGACTAACCCAAAAGGGTTCTTTCAGATATACAGAAGTAAGATTAGGGACAAGACTGGCCCACTTAAGAGTAACTCTGGTCAGATCATTGACAGTGTTAAGGATATGTGTGAAATTCTCAATACCTACTTCCTCTCAGTTTTCACCCAGGAAAACACTAGTGATATTCCTGAAATATTAGATTATGTAGAACAGGATAATAAACTATGTACGATTGCGGTAACTAGTGACATGGTCCTCAGACAAATAGAGAAACTAAAACCTAACAAATCCCCAGGCCCTGATGAACTGTTTGCAAGGGTGTTAAAGGAATGTAAAGAGGAACTTAGCATCCCTTTGGCTAATCTTTTTAACATATCACTACAAACTGGCATAGTGCCTGATAAGTGGAAAATGGCAAATGTAATACCTATTTACAAGGCAGGTGACAGGTCCTTGGCTTCGAACTATAGACTAGTAAGTCTTACCTCCATAGTGGGAAAATTTATGGAATCAATAATTGCCGAAGCAATTCGTAGCCATATTGACAGGCACAGTTTGATTAATGAATCTCAACACAGTTTTACAAAGGGGCATTCCTGTCTAACTTTTTTGAGGAGGTAGATCATGGTAATGAATATGATATTGTGTATATGGACTTCAGTAAGGCTTTCGATAGAGTTCCACACCAGAGGCTAATGAGGAAACTTAAGGCATACGGAATAGGAGGAGAAATTTTTTCCTGGGTAGAGGCATGGCTGATAAATAGACAGCAGAGAGTTTGCATAAATGGCGAGAAATCAGAATGGGGGCACGTCACAAGCGGTGTTCCTCAGAGGTCAGTGTTGGACCCGTTGTTGCTCACAATTTACATAAACAACATAGATGAGGGAATAAATAGCGACATAAGCAAATTTGCTGATGACACCAAAATAGGCCGTCCAATTCATTCTAATGAGGACATTAGTGCACTCCAGGATGATTTGAATACACTGATGTAGTGGTCAAAGAAGTGGCAGATGTAGTTTAACATAGACAAATGCAAAGTGCTAAATGTTGGACAGTTAAATAATCATGCCACATATAAACTAAATAATGTAGATCTTAATACTACTGATTGCAAAAAGGATTTAGTTCTGGTTAGCAGCAATCTAAAACTAAGACAACAGTGCATTAGTGTTCGCAATAAAGCTAACAGAATTCTTGGCTTCACATCTAGAAGTATAAATAATAGAAGTCCTCAGGTTGTTCTTCAACTCTATATATCCTTGGTTATGCCTCATTTAGACTATGCTGCTCAGTTCTGGTCACCATGTTACAGAATGGATATAAATGCTCTGGAAAATGTACAGAAGAGGATGACAAAGATGATCCCATGTATCAGAAGTCTTCCCTATGAGGATAAACTGAGGGCCCTGAATCTGCACTCTCTTGATAGGCGTAGAATTAGGGGGGATATGATCGAGGTGTATAAATGGAAAACAGGAAAATAAAGGGGATGTAAACAGCATGCTGAAAATTTCCAGCCAAGACAGGACTCGCAGCAATGGTTTCAAGTTGGAGAATTTCAGATTCAGGAAGGATATAGGAAAGCACTGGTTTGGTAATAGAGTCGTGGATGAGTGGAACAAACTCCCAAATACAGTTATTCAGGCTAAAATGTTGTGTAGTTTTAAAAATAGGTTAGATAAATACACGAGTGGGTGTGGGTGGGTTTGAGTTGGACCTGACTAGCTTATGCTGCTGGGTCTGGTGCTGTGCTCCATCCTTGAGTGGAGGTGACCAGACTGGGTGGGGCATTGGGCTAATTTTTTTTTGGAGGGGGGGGGGGGGGTCATTGGGCCAATCTGGGGGGACTCTGCATGGGTCAGTAGGCCTGTTGCAGTGTTCCTTCTTTCTTATGTTCTTATGTATAAAATCTTAGGATAACCCAAAAAAGTCAGGATGACTTATTTCCATAGGGATCCCTGTATCTGTACCATATGGTGTCCTGTACTGTATGGTACCCTGTGCCATATGGTACCCTGTAACACATGATACTGTGTACTATATGGTCAACAGGTGGTGTTGGTGGAACAAGGCACCAGCCAAGACTGAGTGGCAACACAAGCTAGCTACTGACTCAGCAGTTTCCAAGACAAAGCGCACTTTGTCATCCACCTCAAGGAACATGTCGAGTGGCTGTACATTTGTAAATATATAATAGAACATTAATAATATACAAAATTTTTGCGTATTTTTGTTGTAAACAATTATTGTAAACAAAATAATGATGAAAATATTACTGTGTTTATTGTGTTGAATACAACAGTACCATATAGTACCATATGGTACAATGAACCATATGGTATCATTGTACTGTATGGTACAATGTACCATATGGTACCATTGCACCATATGGTATCATAAGGCACCAATGCACCATATGGTACCATTGCATCAAATGGTGCCACTGTACCATATTATACCATATGGTACCATTGTATCATATGGTGTCATTGTACCATATTGTACCATATGGTACAATTACACCCTATGGCACCACTGTACCATATGGTACCATATGGTACCATTGTATTCAACACAATAACTGCACTAATATTTTCATCATTTTGTTTACAATAAACTTGTAAACAAGTTTTGTAAGCAATATAATGATAAACAAATTAGTGCAGTTATTGTGTTGAATACAATGAGTGTACACTTATATAATATACATTACACTGGTCTCACAGGCCGCAAATGTTACTAGAAAAAGAAAATTAGAAAAGAAAAAAGTATAAAAAACGTAAAATAAAAAAAATGCGATTTTGCGGAAGTCGCTGATGTTGCCGCCAACCGGCCATTTTGGGTCAACAAATTTTGTTGAAAATAAGAAAAAGTTTTGGAGTGAGATTAACAAGTTAAGAAAGCCTAGAGAACAAATGGATTTGTCAGTTAAAAATAGGAGAGGAGAGTTATTAAATGGAGAGTTAGAGGTATTGGGAAGATGGAGGGAATATTTTGAGGAATTGTTAAATGTTGATGAAGATAGGGAAGCTGTGATTTCGTGTATAGGGCAAGGAGGAATAACATCTTGTAGGAGTGAGGAAGAGCCAGTTGTGAGTGTGGGGGAAGTTCGTGAGGCAGTAGGTAAAATGAAAGGGGGTAAGGCAGCCGGGATTGATGGGATAAAGATAGAAATGTTAAAAGCAGGTGGGGATATAGTTTTGGAGTGGTTGGTGCAATTATTTAATAAATGTATGGAAGAGGGTAAGGTACCTAGGATTGGCAGAGAGCATGCATAGTTCCTTTGTATAAAGGCAAAGGGGATAAAAGAGAGTGCAAAAATTATAGGGGGATAAGTCTGTTGAGTGTACCTGGTAAGGTGTATGGTAGAGTTATAATGAAAGAATTAAGAGTAAGACGGAGAATAGGATAGCAGATGAACAAGGAGGCTTTAGGAAAGGTAGGGGGTGTGTGGACCAGGTGTTTACAGTGAAACATATAAGTGAACAGTATTTAGATAAGGCTAAGAGGTCTTTGTGGCATTATGGATTTGGAAAAAGGCGTATGACAGGGTGGATAGGGGGGCAATGTGGCAGATGTTGCAAGTGTATGGTGTAGGAGGTAGGTTACTGAAAGCAGTGAAGAGTTTTTACGAGGATAGTGAGGCTCAAGTTAGAGTATGTAGGAAAGAGGGAAATTTTTTCCCAGTAAAGGTAGGCCTTAGACAAGGATGTGTGATGTCACCGTGGTTGTTTAATATATTTATAGATGGGGTTGTAAGAGAAGTAAATGCGAGGGTCTTGGCAAGAGGCGTGGAGTTAAAAGATAAGAATCACACACAAATGGGAGTTGTCACATGGCTGCTCTTTGCTGATGACACTGTGCTCTTGGGAGATTCTGAAGAGAAGTTGCAGAGATTGGTGGATGAATTTGGTAGGGTGTGTAAAAGAAGAAAATTAAAGGTGAATACAGGAAAGAGTAAGGTTATGAGGATAACAAAAAGATTAGGTGATGAAAGATTGAATATCAGATTGGAGGGAGAGGAGTATGGAGGAGGTGAACGTATTCAGATATTTGGGAGTGGACGTGTCAGCGGATGGGTCTATGAAAGATGAGGTGAATCATAGAATTGATGAGGGAAAAAGAGTGAGTGGTGCACTTAGGAGTCTGTGGAGACAAAAAACTTTGTCCTTGGAGGCAAAGAGGGGAATGTATGAGAGTATAGTTTTACAACGCTCTTATATGGGTGTGAAGCGTGGGTGATGAATGTTGCAGCGAGGAGAAGGCTGGAGGCAGTGGAGATGTCATGTCTGAGGCAATGTGTGGTGTGGTGAATATAATGCAGAGAATTCGTAGTTTGGAAGTTAGGAGGAGGTGCGGGATTACCAAAACTGTTGTCCATGAGGGCTGAGGAAGGGTTGTTGAGGTGGTTCGGACATGTAGAGAGAATGGAGCGAAACAGAATGACTTCAAGAGTGTATCAGTCTGTAGTGGAAGGAAGGCGGGGTAGGGGTCGGCCTAGGAAGGGTTGGAGGGAGGGGGTAAAGGAGGTTTTGTTGTGCGAGGGGCTTGGACTTCCAGCGGGCATGCGTGAGCGTGTTTGATAGGAGTGAATGGAGACAAATGGTTTTTAATACTTGACGTGCTGTTGGAGTGTGAGCAAAGTAACATTTATGAAGGGATTCAGGGAAACCGGCAGGCCGGACTTGAGTCCTGGAGATGGGATGTACAGTGCCTGCACTCTGAAGGAGGGGTGTTAATGTTGCAGTTTAAAAACTGTAGTGTAAAGCACCCTTCTGGCAAGACAGTGATGGAGTGAATGATGGTGAAAGTTTTTCTTTTTCGGGCCACCCTGCCTTGGTGGGAATCGGCCAGTGTGATAATAAAAAAAAAAAAAAAAAAAAATTCCCGCTGCTGTATCTCGGTAAGTACTGATCAGAATTTTTTTTTTTGTTTTATTACCTTCACAAAAATATTATCTTTAATTCTGTAAGAATTTTTTTTTTTTTTTTTTTTCAAAATTTCTTGGACACTGGGGCACCCCTTCAAATTTTGGCCTTGAACCCTGAAAAGGTTAAAGGTAAACTATTTCATGTTTCCTCGCATTTTTTGGTGCTTTTTTTATATTACTTGTATAAATAAGTCACCATCGGGCCTAAGAAGGATAATGATAACAGCCAATGAAAAAGAAAATTGGTTGGGAAAAATTCATTCTGTACTCAAATAGATCGGCACTCAAATGGCCTTCTGGAACCAATTAAGTTTGAGTGCTAAGGTTCCAATGCATATTTTTTTAAAAATCATGACACTGCCAGTACTTTTAATTTCAGGAGTCATGAAAGTGAAAGAGTTATTACCACCTCTAACTTTCAACCTATTAATATGATAGAATTTTGTCACGTCTATTTTTTAACCTTTGTATGAAGCAGTTTTTGTTTTTGAGCTCAATCATTTTACACAAAAAGCTATTATTACTATTAGTACTTTAGTAATAAAAACAACCTACCTATACATGTGTGAAGCACTAAACAGTGATCCTAATACAATAGACTCAAGGTAAATTGGTTCAATGAAATGGGAAAGAAGTGCACCCTGAAGCCCAACCACATTCCATCTGGCGACTTTATCAGAGCATGACATAGTCCGTAAACGTTCTCCTTGAAGTACTCCATCCCAGGTTTGTATATTGTCTGCACCAGCCTGAAAGTTTATATAATAATTAATAATTATATGACACATACCACATTTAAGATAATTTAGGCCATGCAAAAATAATTATGTCTTCAAAGTTCATCATTCACTATTGTCAATAATGTTTGGATCAGCATATATATTTTCCAAATGTTATTGTCCATGACTCAAAATTTTAAACCACAGTCATCTCAACCCAAAATTTTAAATCACACTAGCAACCAAAAACTTTTAATTATTTTTTGGTAAACTTACTGGTCCTTCCTAGTACTGAAAATTTATGCCTTTTCATTTTGGGGCTAGGGTCATCTGTGATGTATCAGAAAGCCATGTTACCCAAGCTTTGGCTGTAATTCTGACTGAGAACCCCTGATCTAGATGGAAAAAAATGCCAGGACGTATTCTCCCTTAATTAAGTGGCAAGCAAAAAAAGCAGAGAAAATTTTTAAAAAGCCACAAAAGCACATACTTTTTAACCCTTAAACTGTCCAAACGTAAGTTTGTACCACTAGCGCTCCAAACGTAAATCTATGTTTTATTTTTCCTGCCTCCAAATTTGGCACGACTGGCCTGAGATGCTTGGTCAGTATAGAATGGGTCTTAACATTCGGTGTGTGCAGTATTATAAAAATCTGGGATCACTTAGTACCTACCTTGTGGGAGCACCAGCTCAATTGGCTGCCAGCTAGAGCAAATAGCGTGGCAAAAACCAGGGATTCACTGATGTCATGTCGTATTAACACCCCTTTTAAGAGGAAAGTGATGTTGATCCAAAGTTTAGTAGCTATGAGATAGGATGTGGCCACAAGTGAATGAGGAAATATCAAAAACCTTCATAATAACCCATATGCAACATTTGTGCAACATCCTTTCATTTTTGATACCACTGGTAGTGTCATCCTGCCAGAATGTCCTATAACCTATGCCCTAAGAGAAAAGATTCTGGAACATGTGTAATATGTATTTGTCTGTATCAGTATCTCTGTCTCTATCTCTGTCCATCTCTATCTATATCTGTATCTCTATCTATCTGTACAGTGCCCCCTACGATTACACGAAATGACAATTATGTAAGTGTATTTATTAGGCTTTGTAAGTATGTTTGGGGACCCTAGAAAGACAATCTACTTACACAATATTCCTTATAGGAACAAATAGGCATACTGGCACCTGAACATACATTCGGACGTGAAAAAATCGTAACGGGTCACTGATTTGTTAATGTCTGACTCTCTGTCGTCTCTATCGATGTCTCTCAAGACAAACATACAGTCACAACAGTGTAAATACTAGGATACCAAAAAATCCAGTGCTATACACGATCGTAGATAAAGCATAAAGAGCATGAACTGGCAGATAATATGCACATTCACTAGATCAGAACAGACGTACGCTGTGTGATGTAATAACTATAGCTTGAGTAGTTCAAGACAGAGACAAGCAGACCAGAAAGGCATACACCAGCAAAGACGACAACAGAGGATCAAAACACACAAGCGTACATGACAGACAGATAAGTGCAAACAGGCTAACAGACGACGTGTGATGTATACAGGAAAACATAAAACAGCCAGGCTCTTCAGCAATCACATCATGCAGTGGAACATCTGTATGTCACATTTAGGACACTCATCTTACCCATCTTCAAGAAATTCATAAATACCCAGGCTGTCTAAAATGCTGGAATCTATACTTGTATATATTTTAGCGATGTAAATGCAAGCAGTGAAATTTTCGAGTTGCAATTTTAGTACCTAATATTAGTGTCAAAACAAAGATTGGCTATGAAATCACAAGAACTACTATAAATTTTAATTATCAGAACGTAAAAATTAAATAAAAATAATATAAAAACAAGAAAAAAGGTATATTGGCAACACTTTGGCAAGAGGCAGGACTCCATGTTGCAGTCAGGTGAGCATCCAGTGCCAACTTCATGGGTTTATATCTCGGTAAGTACTGATCCTAATTTTTTTTTTTTTATCTTATAACGTGTTGAATATAATGCCCTCTTCATTAATTTTTTTTTTTTCAAAATATTCGGAGCGCTGGGCGAGCGAACGTCAAATCTACGTTTGGACAGTTTAAGGGTTAAAGTACTTTTCTTATGGAACTACATAATTATGATTTTTTTTTTTTTTTTTACCATACTGACCATTTCATTCTTGAAATAGTGCAGATAAATAAAATTGACTGCATACAGTCAATTTCACAAATTTGTGGGAATACAATCTTTAGAGGTCCAAGAAAATAAGAAACCTACATATATCATATACAGTGGAACCCTGGTTATCGGCCATCATCAGTTCCAGAAGGCTGGCCTAAATCCAAAATGGCCTAAAACCGAATCAATATTTCCCATAAGAAATAATGTAAATACAATTAAACCATACCACAGGCGGGGATAGAACCCGCAATCAAGAGTCTCAAAACTCCAGACCGTCGCATTAGCCACTGGACCAGCTTGCCACAATAAGATTCATCCAACTAAGTATAATACAATTAATCAGTTCGAGACACTCAAAAATATTAACAAAAAAATAATTTTTTAAAGTTTAACTATAGTTCTACATACACAAAACAATGAGAAAAAATGCAGCAGTAATTTTAATAATAAAGGAAGATTACATACCTTTACTGAAGACTCTTGTTGGCATATGGAAGAAGGCAAAGAGGAGGGAGGAGAGAGTATTGTTTGGAAGGAGAATCCCCCTCCATAAGGACTTCAGGTATCAAAGCCCTATCTGGGGTTATTTCCCTTCTTTGTCTTTTACTAGCACTAGAACCAGCTTGAAAGTCACTGGACCCGTTGCACAAAATATCTCTCCAGAGAGGCCTGTTTCTGGCACCTCTGTAAAACTTGCCTCCTCTGAAGCAATATCCTCAGCTGCAGTCTGTTGCTGTTCCAGTTGAAGGTGTTGCAGCTCTTCAGTGGTTAGCTCTTCCCTGTAGTCCTCCACCAACTCTTCCACATCCTCAACACTCGCATCCAACCTCGTGGACTTCCCCAATGATACAATACGTTCCACAACAGGTGTAGGGTCGTCTAGGTCAGCCTCAAACCCTTCAAAATCCTTGTCAGGACACAATCTGGCCACAATTTTCTCCAAGCAGTGTTCAAAGTCTTGGAAGTCACTCCCTGTCAAGCTTTATCTAAGGATTATGCAATGGAGGATATTAAAGGGATCCCTCCAGAACTCTCTTAGGGTCAATTCAGTGTCTGAGGTCACTTCAAAGCACCTTTGAAACACTGCTTTGGTGTACAGTTTTTTGAAATTTGAAAAAACCTGCTGGTCTATGGGCTGGATGAGAGGAGTGGTAGTAGGGGGCAAGAACTTCACTCTGATGAACTTACACTCCACAAACAATTGGTCTTCCAAGTCTGGAGGATGAGCAAGAGCACTGTCCAGTACCAGGAGGCACTTGAGAGACATTTATTTACCAAGAGGTGTAGTGGAACCTTACTTGCGAGCGCATCCACATGTGAGTTTTTCCAAATACGAGCAGTTGATGGGTTGATTTTTTGCTTCAATACACAAGCAAAATTTCCATAAGCGAGCAGACCTCAAGGCAGGTTCCTTAACGCTGGTGAGGGGCTCTTGCTCTTGATCTAGAGAATTGTATCTCATTTGTTTGTTGGACTATCTTATTGAAACTTGGGCAATGTATGACAGAAAGATGCTTCTTAATGTACACCAAAAATGAAAGAAATTGGACCATAAATAATGGAGTTCACTTCTCAGCAATTAGCCACCCCTTAGTGGTATTTCTGTATGGTTTTTATGGTTGCATTCTCATTTTTTTGGTCTCATTTGATAGAATGGAAGATATATTACAGAAATAGCTATGATTCTGATTGGTCTTTTACGATGAAAAGTACCTTGAAACTGAGCTCAACGAGGGAGAAATGCTCGTTTGCTTGACTGTTCACGAGTAAACAAACGATGTCACTGTCCATTCCAATATGCAGTCGTAAATGGGTTCACATTATTTATACAATTATTGCAATAAGGCATAATAGTAAATCTTACTTTTTTTTGTGTGAATAAAAATTACAATATGTATATAATAATAATAATAATAATAATAATGATAATAATAATAATAATAATAATAATAATAATAATAATAATATGTATACTAATAATAGTATAATAGTATAATACAATAATAGTATAATAATAAAAAACAATAATAATAATAATAATAATATAATACGAATAATAATACATTTTTTTTTCAAACAAGTCGGCCATCTCCCACCGAGGCAGAGTGACCCAAAAAGAAAGAAAATCCCCAAAAAGAAAATACTTTCATCATCATTCAACACTTTCACCTCACTCACACATAATCACTGTTTTTGCAGAGGTGCTCAAAGCACAACAGTTTAGATGCATATACATACAATGATACACCCCGCCTTCCTTTCCCTACAGATTTATACACACTCCATGTCATTCTACTTGGATCCATTCTCTCTAAATGATTAAACCACCTCAACAACCCCTCTTCAGCCCTCTGACTAATACTTTTATTAACTCCACACCTTCCCCTAATTTCCACACTCCGAATTTTCTGCATAATGTTTACACCACACATTGCCCTTAGACAGGATATCTCCACTGCCTCCTCGCTGCAGCATTTACAACCCAAGCTTCACACCCAAATAAGAGTGTTGGTACTACTATACTTTCATACATTCCCTTCTTTGCCTCCATAGATAACATTTTTTGCCTCCACATATACCTCAATGCACCATTCACCTTTTTTTTCTTCATCAATTCTATGATTAACCTCATCCTTCATAAATCCATTCGCTGACTCGTCAACTCCCAAATATCTGAAAACATTCACTTCTTCCATACTCCTCCCCAATTTGATATCCAATTTTTCTTTATCTAAATCATTTGATACTCTCATCACCTTACTCTTTTCTATGTTCACTTTCAACTTTCTACCTTTACATACACTCCCAAATTCGCCCACTAATCCCTGCAATTTTTCTTTAGAATTTCCATAAGCACAGTATCATCAGAAAAAAGTAACTGTCACTTCCCATTTTGTATTTAATTCCCCATAATTTAATCCCATTCCTCTCCCCAACACCCTAGCATTTACTTCTTTTACAAACCCATCTATAAATATATTAAACAACCATGGTGACATTACACATCCCTGTCTAAGACTACTTTTACAGTGGACCCCCGGTATTCGATAAATCCGGTATTTGACGAATTACATAGCAAAAATTTTGCCTCGGTATCCGATTGAAAACCCGGTATTCATACGATTCGTACGAGACGAGTCCACGTGTGGCCTGAACTGCTCCGTGTGTGCCAGTGTTTACAAGCCAGCCAGTGTGCGCGCATCTAAGGATACATTCGGTACATTCCATATTATCCATATTATCACTGTTTTTGGTGCTTCTTTCTGCAAAATAAGTCACCATGGGCCCCAAGAAAGCTTCTAGCGCCAACCCTTCGAGAAAAAAGGAGCTAATGACTATTGAAATGAAGAAAGAGCTAATTGCAAAGTTTGAAAGTGGAGTGCGTGTGTCGGAGCAAGTCAGGTTGTATAATAAACCCCAATCAACCATCTCTACT
Organism: Cherax quadricarinatus; assembly: GCF_026875155.1. Classification (NCBI taxonomy): domain Eukaryota; kingdom Metazoa; phylum Arthropoda; class Malacostraca; order Decapoda; family Parastacidae; genus Cherax; species Cherax quadricarinatus. The sequence goes on along the minus strand of NC_069411.1, from coordinate 18,084,841 downwards.
ATAGTGACCAGGAAAACGGCAATCAAGGAAGCTGTTCTTGCAAAAGGTGCAACTGTGATTACAAAACAGCGACCGCAAGTGTTATAAAATGTTGAGAGACTGTTATTGGTGTGGATAAATGAAAAACAGATAGCAGGAGATAGCATCTCTCAAGCGATCATTTGTGAAAAGGCTAGGCAGTTGCATGACGACTTGGTAAAGAAATTGCCTGCAACTAGTGCTGATGTGAGTGAATTTAAGGCCAGCAAAGGTTGGTTTGAAAGACTTAAGAATCGTAGTGGCATACATAGTGTGATTAGGCATGGTGAGGCTGCCAGTTATGTTGTGCAACAGAGGTCCAGTGACTCTCAAGCTGGTCCTAGTGGCATTAAAAGAAGAAGGGAAGTAACCCCGGAAAAGGACTTGCTACCTCAAGTCCTAATGGAAGGGGATTCCCCTTCTAAACACTAACACCTCTTCCCTCCTCCCATCCCAATAATCATCACCAGATCTTCATTAAAGGTAAGTGGCAATTATTTTATTGTTATTGTAATTATTCTATTGCATTAAACTTAATATTTCATGTAGTTAATTTTTGTTTCATACTTTTGGGTGTCTTGCACAGATTAATTTGATTTCCATTATTTCTTATGAGGAAAATTGATTCGGTTTTCGATATTTTCGGTATTCGATGAGCTCTCAGAAACGGATTAATATCGAATACCGGGGGTCCACTGTACTGGGAAGTAGTCTCCCTCTCTTCTACACACCCTAACCTGAGCCTCACTATCCTCATAAAAACTCTTTACAGCATTTAGTAACTTACCACCTATTCCTTGTACTAGCAACATCTGCCACATTGCTTCCGTATCGACTATCATATGCCTTTTCTAAATCCATAAATACAATAAAAACTTCCCTACCTTTATCTAAATACTGCTCACATATATGCTTCAATGTAAACACTTGATCTACACATCCCCTACCCACTCTAAAACCTCCTTGCTCATCCGCAATTCTACATTCTGTCTTACCTATAATTCTTTCAACAATAACCCTACCCGCACACTTTTCCTGGTATATGTACTCAGTAAATGTATTCCTCTATAATTTTTATTATCTCTTTTGTCCCCTTTCCCTTTATATAAAGGGACTATACACACTTTCTGCCAATCCCTAGGCACCTTCCCCTCTTTCAAACATTTATTAACCCTTTCAGGGTTTCAGACGTACTAGTATGACTTACGCACCAGGGTTTTTGACGTACTAGTATGCCTAAATTCTAACGCCCTCAAATCTAGTGAGAGAAAGCTGGTAGGCCTACATATCAAAGAATGGGTCTATGCAGTCAGTGTGCACAGTATAAAAAAAATCCTGCAGCACACAGTGCGTAATGAGAAAAAAAAAAAACTTTGTGTTTTTGGATTAAAACAGCGACTTTGCACTGTATTTTTGTATGGTATTTATTGTTGTTTTCTAGTTTTCCTGGTCATTTTATAGAATGGAAGACATATTACAGAAATGGTGATGATTTTGATTGGTTTTACAATGAAAAAGACCTTGAAATTGAATTCAAAGTAGCAGACATGTTCGATTTTTACCAAAGTTCAAAAGTAAACAAATCATGCTAAGCATCCAATACATGTCAACTGCCGAGTCTAATATTCTTTCGCAAGTGCGCAGATATTATTTATAACATTTCTACACTAATGCAGTAGTCTGCATAACAGTAAATCTTCTATTTTTTGTAAGAATAAAAAATTCAAAGTGGAAAGCAAAAGAATGTAAGAGGGGCATGGGGACATGACTAATGAACAGAGGAAATGCTATTTTAGTGCCAGGAATATCTTTCTTGTTTATTCTGGACCCTATTTGGAAATTGGCATCTTTTGAAATTTGTGTGAAATTGGCAAAATTGCTAAATTCTGACTAATGTATTGGACAGTTGAAATTGGTAAATGGGTGGTTTCTTGTACTCATTCGATAGAAAAAATGGCGTTCTAGCAAAACAGTTATGATTTCTGTCGACTAGTACACTGGAATTGGCCGAAAATAGGGCTCAAAGTGGGCAAAATCGCCGATGCGTAAACATCGTTGAGACAGCTAACTTTGTGAAAGCATAATTCTGTAAGTTTTCCATCAAATTTCATACTTTTGGTGTCATCATGATCACGAAAATATTCTCTATCTTTTCATAAGAAAAAATAATTTTTTTTTTTTTTGAAATTTGGGCAACCCTAAGAGCATGTCTGGGAGAGGGCCTGGGGATCTTGAAAGGTTAAACAAAAATACCAACCACTCCAACACTATGTGACCCCTTCTTTTAACATTTCTGTCATGATCCCGTCAGTTCCAGCTGCTTTAACCCCTTTCATTCTACGTAATGCCTCACACACTTCCCCCATACTCACATCCTGCTCTTCTTCACTCCTAAAAGATGGTATACCTCCCTGGCCAGTGCATGAAATTACAGCCTCCCTTTCTTCGTCGACATTTAAAAGCTCCTCAAAATATTCTCGCCGTCTACCCAATACCTCCATCTCCCCATCTACTAACTCCCCTACTCTGTTTTTAACTGACAAATCCATTTGCTCCCTCGGCTTTCTTAACTTGTTTAACTCACTCCAAAATTTTTTCTTATTTTCATTAAAATTTCTTGACAGTGCCTCTCCCACTCAATCATCCGCTCTCCTTTTGCACTCTCTCACCACTCTCTTCAACATAATAATAATAATAATTATAACAATTCTCCATGGGGAAGTGGAACAGAATTCTTCTTCCAAAAGCCATGCGTGTTGTAAGAGGCGACTAAAATGCCAGGAGCAAGGGGCTAGTAACCCCTTCTCCTGTATAAATTACTAAATTTAAAAAGAGAAACTTTTGTTTTTCTTTTTGGGCCACCCTGCCTTGGTGGGATACGGCCTGTGTGTTGAAAGAAAGAAAGAAATTATAATTATAGTAATAGATGGCTTCAGAAGGCAGTCACTAGATGCACTGTTTACCATAACAGAGGGAGCAGTTGTGGCTGCCTCCACCTGTTATATAATGACATATTTTATTCATTCTAGGGTATATATAAGGTTTCTATGTTATTTATTTTGTTTATTATTTTATATTAGATGAACTGTGATAGATAAATAAGCCATCGAGTTGATGATAGCGAAATATTCAAGGAGTATTTTGTCCTGTCTCCAGACAAACTCTCGTTGGCCGCCGCCGCCACATATACATATAATGATATTTTATTCATTCTAGAGTATATATCAGGTTTCTATGTTATTTATATTGTTTCTTATGTCATATTAGATGAACTGTGATAGATAAATAACCAGTAGAGTTGATGATAGTGAAATATTCAAGGAGTATTTTGTCCTGTCTCCAAACATTCGTCAGCCACCGCTGCCGCCACATATACTGTATAATGACATTTTATTCATTCTAGAGTATATATCAGGTTTCTATGTTATTTATATTGTTTGTTATGTCATAATAGATGAACTATGATAGATAAATAAGCCGTATAGATGATATTAGCGAAATTATTCAAGAAGTATTTTGTCCGGTCTCCAGACAAACTGTCGTCCACCGCCGACACCGCCCATACTACTACATGAATTACATATTTTATTCATTTTAGAGTATATATCAAGTTTCTATGTTATTTATATTGTTTATTATGTAATATTAGATCAAGTGAGAGATAAATAAGCCATAAAGTTGATATTAGCGAAATTATTGAAGTACAGTGGACCCCCGGTATTCGATAAATCCGGTATTCGATGCATTATATCGCAAAAATTTTGCCTCGGTATCCGATCGAAAACCCAGTATTCGATACGATTCGTACGAGACGTGTCTACGTGTGGCCTGAACTGCCCCGTGTGTGAGCCAGTGTTTACAAGCCAGCCAGTGCGCGCATCTAAGGATACATTCGGTACATTCCATATTATCCATATTATCACTGTTTTTGGTGCTTCTTTCTGCAAAATAAGTCACCATGGGCCCCAAGAAAGCTTCTAGTGCTAACTCTTCGAGAAAAAAGGCACTAATAACTATTGAAATGAAGAAAGAGCTAATTGCAAAGTACGAAAGTGGAGTGCGTGTGTCGGAGCTGGTCAGGTTGTATAATAAACCCCAATCAACCATCTCTACTATAGTGACCAGGAAAACGGCAATCAAGGAAGCTGTTCTTGCAAAAGGTGCAACTGTGATTACGAAACAGTGACCGCAAGTGTTAGAAAATGTTGAGAGACTGTTACTGGTGTGGATAAATGAAAAACAGATAGCAGGAGATAGCATCTCTCAAGCGATCATTTGTGAAATGGCTAGGCAGTTGCATGACAATTTGGTAAAGAAATTGCCTGCAACTAGTGCTGATGAGAGTGAATTTAAGGCCAGCAAAGGTTGGTTTGAAAGATTTAAGAATCGTAGTGGCATACACAGTGTGGTAAGGCATGGTGAGGCTGCCAGTTCAGACCAAAAAGCAGCTGAAAAATATGTGAAGGAATTCAAGGATTACATAGACAGTGAAGACTTGAAACCTGAACAAGTGTTTAATTGCGACGAAACAGGCCTGTTTTGGAAGAAAATGCCAAGCAGGACCTACATTACTCAGGAGGAAAAGGAACTCCCAGGACATAAGCCTATGAAAGACAGGCTTACTCTGTTAATGTGTGCCAATGCTAGTGGTGATTGCAAAGTGAAGCCTTTATTAGTGTATCACTCTGAAACTCCCAGAGTGTTCAGGAAAAACAATGTCCTCAAGGAGAATTTGTGTGTGCTGTGGAGGGCAAGCAGTAAGGCATAGGTCACTAGGGACTTTTTCTATGACTAGTTACACCAAGCATTTGCCCCCACTGTGAAAAATTACCTAATTGAAAAGAAATTAGACCTTAAGTGCCTCCTGGTATTAGACAATGCCCCTAGTCATCCTACAGACTTGGCAGAGCGACTTTCTGGGGACATGAGCTTCATTAAGGTCAAGTTTTTGCCTCCTAATACCACTACTCTCCTGCAGCCCAAGGACCAGCAGGTCATTTCCAACTTCAAGAAACTGTACACAAAAGCTATGTTTCAAAAGTGCTTTATAGTGACCACAGAAACTCAACTGACTCTAAAAGAGTTTTGGAAGGATTACTTTAATATCCTCAATTGTATAAACCTTATAGGTACGGCTTGGGAGGGAGTGACTAAGAGGACCTTGAACTCTGCTTGGAAAAACTGTGGTCAGAATGTGTAGACAAAAGGGATTTTGAAGGATTTGAGGCTAACCCTGAGAATCCTATGCCAGTTGAGGAATCCATTGTGGCATTGGGGAAGTCCTTGGGGTTGGAGGTTAGTGGGGAGGATGTGGAAGAGTTGGAAAAGGAGGACAATGAAGAACTAACCACTGATGAGCTGATAGATCATCTTCAACAGCAAGAGTCCACACTTGAGGAAACTGCTTCGGAGGAGGGGATAAAGAAATTGAAGAAGTTGCCTACTTCAAAGATTAAGGAAATGTGTGAAATGTGGCTTAAAGTGCAAACCTTTTTTGATGACAATCGCCCTAACACAGCTATTACAAGCCATGCTGGTGACTATTACATTGATAATGCTGTGAAACACTTTAGGAATGTCATAAAGGAACGGAAGGTACAGGCCACTATGGACAGATATGTTGTGCGACAGAAATCCAGTGACTCAAGCTGGTCCTAGTGGCATTAAAAGAAGGGAAGTAACCCCGGAAAAGGACTTGCTACCTCAAGTCCTAATGGAAGGGGATTCTCCTTCTAAATACTAACACCTCTCCCCTCCTCCCATCCCATCAATCATCACCAGATCTTCATTAAAGGTAAGTGTCAATTATTTTATTGTTATTGTAATTATTCTATTGCATTAAACTTAATATTTCATGCAGTAAAATTTTTTTTTTTTCATACTTTTGGGTGTCTTGCACGGATTAATTTAATTTCCATTATTTCTTATGAGGAAAATTGATTCGGTTTTCGATATTTTCGGTATTCGATGAGCTCTCAGGAACGGATTAATATCGAATACCGGGGGTCGACTGTACAGAATTCCACTAACAGATTTCAATTAATTTAAATAAGAAAAATGGACTCTGCAAACGAGCAAATCCAGTTGCAAGCAAGGTCATGGAACGGATTAAACTCGCAAGTAGACACTCCACTGTATTTCATCACACTCGGGCCAAACACTCCACTGACCCATTCAATGAAAATTGGCTTCATGGTCCATGCTTTATTGTTAACCCTCCACATTACACACAATTTACTCTTCATGACATTGTTTTTCTTGAACACTCTGGGATTTTCAGTGATACATGAGTAAAGGGTTCACTTATAGAAATCCCCACTAGCGTTTCACAGAACAAATGAGTTAGCCTGTCTTTCATAGGCTTGTGTCCTGGTAGTGCCTTTTCCTCCTGCATGATGTAGGTCCTCTGTCAATTTCTTCAATAAGAGGCCTGTTTCGTCACAACTGAACACTTGTTGGAGGAATTCTTCAACCTCCATGTACCCCTTAAATTCACGAACAAATGCTGCGGCCTCGCGTTTGTCAGAACTTGCAGCCTCACCATGCCTTACACCACTGTGTATGCCACTACGCTTCTTGAATCTGTCGAACCAGCCTCTGCTGGCCTTAAATTCACTAACAGCAGCACTCGTTCCTGGCATTTTCTTTACAAGATCCGCATGCAACTGCCATGCCTTCTCGCAAATTATACCCTTTGAAACACTCTCTCCCGCTAATTGTTTCTCATTGATCCAAAACAATACCTTCTCCGCATCCTCAACTGTTTGCGACCTCTGTTTTGTTAGCACATTTGCCCCTTTCGCAACATCAGCTTCCTTGATTTCTGCTTTCTTCAACAGGATGGAACTGATTGTAGATGATTTGCCATACATCCTGGCGAGGTCCGACACACTCACTCCACTTTCATATTTTGCTATAAATTCTTTCTTGAATTCTATCATGTTTCTCACTTTCTTTACTTTGAACTTTCTTTGGCCCCATGGTGGCTTATTTCACAGTTGCAATCAACAAAAGAATACTAGAAACAATGGATGAAGCCGCAAACTATTTCTAATCCAACGAGAAAGACACGCAGACTGAGTGTGATACGCGTGAGGAAGGGCGTCACCAGTCGGTGGTGACGCGTCTCATACAGCCTATTTCCAAGAGCATGGCCGACATCCGGAGCAAAATTTTGCCAGTAAAAGTGCTCAATTTCCAAATCAGCCAATTTCCGTGACAGCCCATGACCAGGGTTCCACTGTATTTAAATGACGTCGGTACAAAATATTTACATTTCCAATTTGGGCTCATTTTATGTTTAACCCTTTGACTGTTTCAGTCGTATATATACGTCTCCATTGACTCCATTGAAGTTGCAGAGATTGGTGGATGAATTTGGTAGGGTGTGCAAAAGAAGAAAATTAAAGGTGAATACAGGAAAGAGTAAGGTTATGAGGATAACAAAAAGATTAGGTGATGAAAGATTGGATATCAGATTGGAGGGAGAGAGTATGGAGGAGGTGAATGTATTCAGATATTTGGGAGTGGACGTGTCAGCGGATGGGTCTATGAAAGATGAAGTGAATCATAGAATTGATGAGAGGAAAAGGGTGAGTGGTGCACTTAGGAGTCTGTGGAGACAAAGAACTTTGTCCTTGGAGGCAAAGAGGGGAATGTATGAGAGTATAGTTTTACCAACGCTCTTATATGGGTGTGAAGCATGGGTGATGAATGTTGCAGCGAGGAGAAGGCTGGAGGCAGTGGAGATGTCATGTCTGAGGGCAATGTGTGGTGTGAATATAATGCAGAGAATTCGTAGTTTGGAAGTTAGGAGGAGGTGTGGGAATTACCAAAACTGTTGTCCAGAGGGCTGAGGAAGGGTTGTTGAGGTGGTTCGGACATGTAGAGAGAATGGAGCGAAACAGAACAACTTCAAGAGTGTATCAGTCTGTAGTGGAAGGAAGGCGGGGTAGGGTCGGCCTAGGAAAGGTTGGAGGGAGGGGGTAAAGGAGGTTTTGTGCGCGAGGGGCTTGGACTTCCAGCAGGCATGCGTGAGCGTGTTTGATAGGAGTGAATGGAGACAAATGGTTTTTAATACTTGACGTGCTGTTGGAGTGTGAGCAAAGTAACATTTATGAAGGGGTTCAGGGAAACCGGCAGGCCGGACTTGAGTCCTGGAGATGGGAAGTACAGTGCCTGCACTCTGAAGGAGGGGTGTAAATGTTGCAGTTTAAAAACTGTAGTGTAAAGCACCCTTCTGGCAAGACAGTGATGGAGTGAATGATGGTTAAAGTTTTTCTTTTTTGGGCCACCCTGCCTTGGTGGGAATTGGCCAGTGTGATAATAATAATAAAAATATACGTCTTACGAGCCACCGTGTTTGACACATACATCTATACTCAAAATTTCTAGCAGCTTCAAATCAAGCAGTAGAAACCTGGTAGACCCACCTGTGAGAGAATGGGTCTGTGTAGTCAGTGTGCACCATATAAAAAAAATCCTGCAACATGCAGTGCATGAGAAAAAAAACTGACCGCTCTTTTTAATTAAAATGACGACTTTGTGGTCTATTTTCATATAGTATTTATGGTTGTATTCTCATTTTCTTGGTCTCATTTGATAGAATGGAATACATATTATAAAAATAGAGGTGATTTTGATTGGTTTTACTATGAAAAGAACCTTGAAATAGAGCTCAAAGTAGGGGAAATGTTTGATTTTTATCGATGTTCAAAAGTAAACAAATGATGTCATTGTTCAATAAATGTCCAACTAGCCATTCTAATATGCAGTCGTGAATGGGTTGACATTATTTATATGATTATTACAAAACTGCAGTAGTCTGCATAAAAGTAAATCTTCTATTTTTTGTTTGAATAAAAATTAAAAATAGGAAGCAAGAGTAATATCAGAGGGGTCTGGAGACGTGACTGATGAACAAAGAAAATGTTATTTTAGAGCCAGGAATGTCTGCATTGATCATTCTGGGCCCTATTTTGAAATTGTCATTTTTTTTATTTTATGTAAAATTGGCCAAATTGCAAATTTCTGATCATGTTGTTGGGTAGTTGAAATTGGTAAATGGGCAGTTTCTTGTACTCAATCAATAGAAAAAATGGAGTTCTAAAGAAATAGCTATGCATTTGGTCGACTGGAACAATGGAATTAGCCGAAAATAGGGCACAAAGTGGGCAAAATCACCAATTTGTAAATATCGCCGAGGTTGCTAGCTTCATGAGAGCGTAATTCCATCAAATTTCATTCTTTTGGTGTCATTACCATCAGGAAAAGATTCTCTATCAATTCATAAGAATTTTTTTTTTTTTTTGTCAAAAATTTTTCGACCCCAGGAGACACTTCAGGATTTGGAGTCTCGACAGTCAAGGGGTTAAGATGCATCTTCTTTCTTTAAATATTTTTTTTTTAACACATCGGCCATCTCCCACTGAGGCAGGGTGACACCCCCCCCCCCCAAAAAAAAAAAAACTTTCTCTATCATTCAATACTTTCACCATCATAAACATACAATCACTATCTTTGCACAGGTGCCCAGATATGACGGTTTAGATGTCACTCCAAACAGCCAATGTCCCAAACACCACCTTTTAAACCCTTTGAGGGTCGACAGGCCCTCTCCGAGACTTGTTCTCAGGGTCTCCCCAAATTTCAAAAAAAAAAAAAAAAAAAAAAAAAAAAAAAAAAGTTTCTTATGAAAAGATAGAGAATTTTTTTCCCCGATCATAATACACAAAAAGTATAAATTTGATGGAAAAACTTACGGAATTATGCTCTCGCGAAGTAAGCAGTCTCAACGATGTTAAACACATCGGCGATTTTGCCCACCTTGACCCTATTTTTGGCCAATTCCAGTGTACAAGTCGACAAAAATCATAACTATTTCTCTAAAAACTCCATTTTTTCTATTGAATGAGTACAAGAAACCACCCATTTACTGATTTAAAAATATCCAATACAGTGGTCAGAATTTAGCAATTTTACCAATTTCACACAAATTTCAAAAGATGCCAATTTCCAAATAGGGTCCAGAATAAACAAGAAAGACATCCTGGCACAAAATAACATTTCCCCTGTTCGTTAGTTTACATCCCCAGGCCGCTCTTATATTTCTTTGGCTTTCCACTTTCAGTTTTTATTCTTACAAAAAATAGAAGGTTTACTGTTATGCAGACTACTGCATTAGTGTAGAAATGGTATAAATAGTATCAGCGCACTTGTGAAAGAATATTAGACTCGCCAGTATTGGACGCTTTGCATGATTTGTTTACTTTTGAACTTTGGTAAAAATCAAACATTTCTGCTACTTTGAGCTCAATTTCAAGGTACTTTTCATTGTAAAACCAGTCAAAATCATCTCAATTTCCGTAATATGTCTGCCATTCTATAAAATGAGACCAAGAAAACTAGAATACAACAATAAATACCATACAAAATACAGTGCAAAGTCACTGTTTTATTCCAAAAAAACAGTCAAAGTTTTTTTCTCTCATTATGCACTGTGTGCTGCAGGATTTTTTTTATACTGCGCACACTGACCACATAGACCCAGTCTTTCCATATGTATGCCTACCAGCTTTCTCCCACAAGATTTGAGGGTGCTAGAATTTAGGTGTACTAGTACGTCAAAAACCCTGGGTCGTAAGCCGTACTAGTACGGCCGAAACCCTCAAAGGGCTAAAGTGCGTGCACTGTACTTTCCACCTCCAGGATTCAAGTCCAGCTAACCAGTTGCCCTGAATCCCTTCACAAAATATTACCCTGCTCACACTCCAACAGCTCGTAAGGTATATAAACTTAAGTAGTATATAAATGGAGATTTGGGAGTAAATCCAATTAGCACATCACCCAATCCTATCACTGGTTTTCACTTAAGGGTTAGACATGTGTGAAACTGAACTAACAAAATAAGCACTAAAAAAAAATAAAAAATAAATAAATAAAAAAAAATATAATATATATATATATAATAATATATAAAAATATATATATATATAATATAGATATATATTATATATAATATATATAAATATATATATTATATAAAATATATATAATATATATATTATATATATATAAATTAATTAAAATATATAATATTAATAAATAATTTTATATATATATAAAGGAGAGGGAAGAAATAGAAAAAAAAAAAGGGGAGGAAGAGAGGCATGGGTAAAAAGCCAGAAAGAGGAAGGGAAGGAAAGTAGAAGAGTTAGGGGGGGATTAAGGAGTTTTTAAATTGTAGAGGAAAGGGTAAACAAAGGAAGAAAAGAACAAAGGAGAAAGAGGTTTAAAGTTTGGTGACCCACGGCATCCTTGCTACTTTACCTTTGCCTTCATGTTATTGTTTTTGATGCACTGTCCCAGTGGCAGTCAATGACAGCTGCCCAAATTAATGAAATTGTTTAGCAAAATAAATATGAGGAAAGTACTGTCTACAAAGTGAATTTTTTCTTTTACCTTAATTGGAATTGTGCCCTCTCCAGATTCTATTTTTGTTCTAAGTAGTCCACGACTTTGTCTGTTAGGATGTCTGTCAGTTCTGTCAGCTTCCTCTTCATGGACAAAAATTCTTGCATCACCACACGGAGCAGTGTTTATATAGAGGTGAAATTTGTACTGGGATTTGACTCTAAATCCCTTTTGGCCATTAAGTTGCTCAAATAATGTATCTGATGTTGATCCTGGGTAAAAAAAAAAAAAAAGTGACAATCAGGAACACTGGTTATGTGATGTTACATAAATACTGAAGAAATGAAATAACAATGTAAGCAGAGGGACAATGATTAAAATAATTATTTTCTTGCATCAACAAATAGAAAAACCTTGATTCACATATAATTTTTTTTAACACATCAGCTGTTTCCCACCAAGACAGGGTGACCCAAAAAAAGAAAGAAAACCCCAACAAGAAAAAAACTTTCATCATCAGTCAACATTTTCACCATCACTCATACATAATTACTTGTCTTTGCAGAGGTGCTCAGATACAATAGTTTAGACGTTCCTCCAAACTGCCGAAATCCTAAACCCCACCTCTAAAGTGCAGGCATTGTACTTCCCATTTCCAGGACTCAAGTCCGGCTAACCGGTTTTCCTGAATCTCTTCACAAAATATTATCCTGTTCACACTCCAACAGCTCGTCAGGTCCCAAAAACCATTCGTCTCCATTCACTCCTATCTAACATGCTCATACATGCTTGCTGGAAGTCCAAGCCCCTTGCCCACAAAACTTCCTTTACCCCCTCCCTCCAACCTTTTCAGGGAGGACCCCTACCCCGCCTTCCTTCCCCAATAGATTCATATGCTCTCCAAGTCATTCTACTTTGTTCCATTCTCTCTAAATGACCAAACCGCCTCAACAGCTCCTCTTCAGCTCTCTAATACTTTTAGTAACTCCACACCTCCTCCTAATTTGTACACTACGAATTCTCTGCATAATATTTACACCACACATTGCCCTTAGACAGGACATCTCCACTGCCTCCAGCCGCCTCTTCGCTGCAGCACTTACAACCCATGCTTCACACCCATATAAGTGTGTTGGTACCACTATACTCTCATACATTCCCTTCTTTGCCTCCATGGAAAGCATTCTTTGTCTCTCAATGCACTGCTCACCTTTTTTCCTGCACTAATTCTATGGTTTACTTCATCCTTCATAAACCTATGTGCTGACAAGTCCACTTCCAAATATATGAAAACACACACAAAGTGGGAGTTGTCACAGCTGCTCTTTGCTGATGACACTGTGCTCTTGGGAGATTCTGAAGAGAAGTTGCAGAGATTGGTGGATGAATTTGGTAGGGTGTGCAAAAGAAGAAAATTAAAGGTGAATACAGGAAAGAGTAAGGTTATGAGGATAACAAAAAGATTAGGTGATGAAAGATTGAATATCAGATTGGAGGGAGAGAGTATGGAGGAGGTGAACGTATTCAGATATTTGGGAGTGGACGTGTCAGCGGATGGGTCTATGAAAGATGAGGTGAATCATAGAATTGATGAGGGAAAAAGAGTGAGTGGTGCACTTAGGAGTCTGTGGAGACAAAGAACTTTGTCCTTGGAGGCAAAGAGGGGAATGTATGAGAGTATAGTTTTACCAACGCTCTTATATGGGTGTGAAGCGTGGGTGATGAATGTTGCAGCGAGGAGAAGGCTGGAGGCAGTGGAGATGTCATGTCTGAGGGCAATGTGTGGTGTGAATATAATGCAGAGAATTCGTAGTTTGGAAGTTAGGAGGAGGTGCGGGATTACCAAAACTGTTGTCCAGAGGGCTGAGGAAGGGTTGTTGAGGTGGTTCGGACATGTAGAGAGAATGGAGCGAAACAGAATGACTTCAAGAGTGTATCAGTCTGTAGTGGAAGGAAGGCGGGGTAGGGGTCGGCCTAGGAAGGGTTGGAGGGAGGGGTTAAAGGAGGTTTTGTGTGCGAGGGGCTTGGACTTCCAGCAGGCATGAGTGAGCGTGTTTGATAGGAGTGAATGGAGACAAATGGTTTTTAATACTTGACGTGCTGTTGGAGTGTGAGCAAAGTAACATTTATGAAGGGATTCAGGGAAACCGGCAGGCCGGACTTGAGTCCTGGAGATGGGAAGTACAGTGCCTGCACTCTGAAGGAGGGGTGTTAATGTTGCAGTTTAAAAACTGTAGTGTAAAGCACCCTTCTGGCAAGACAGTGATGGAGTGAATGATGGTGAAAGTTTTTCTTTTTCGGGCCACCCTGCCTTGGTGGGAATCGGCCGGTGTGATAATAAAAAAATAATAATAATAATTCACTTCTTCCATACTCCCTCCCACCAATGTGATATCCAGAGAAGTGGAAATAACGGATGAGTATTTACTATAGTCACAAGTAACAAAACGAATGATGGTAGCATTGATGTGCAGGGAATCACAATATACATAAATTGAGTATACAATCGATGTAAAGGCATAAGCCTACCATGTGAAATGTTTACCCGTTACCTCTACTAAGCATGAAATAAATTTTTCATGGAAGTGCAGGGGAAAGTTACCATAGTCCTAGCTGCCGTGTGAAAAATAAAACAACGATCCCAGTATAGTGCAGTGAAAAGAAAAGTATCTTGAATGAATATAGTGTATGTCCTTGAGATAACTAGTGTACAGCACAGTGATAAAATACCAGTGATAAAATAAAAGGAAATAAAATAAAAAACAATAGTGAAGTGTGGCAGTGGTGGGTCAATCTACTTGCCCTGGTGTTGACATGTGACAAGTGATACACAAAGGTCTGAGTTACCACATATAACAAATAGACTAGGATACCGAGACATAATACAAAGACCTAGTGAATCTAAATTGTCAGTGGAACAACACAAGGATAGTGATTAACATAATGAAAGTGGTTTAAACTAACATGTGGTGGCATGAGAGAAGTGCCACGTACCCTGCAGTGGTGTATGTAGCCGTACGTCTGGCAGTACTGCCAGGCAGCCACTCAGGCCTACCATATTCAATCATAAAAACACCATATACCCCATACCACAATATCCAGTCTAGACTAGTGTGAGGAACACAGTAAGATCAGTAAACTAAAATATATACGAGTGATCAGAGAGGAATGAATCTGGAAAGTTATACAGTGAACTAGGCCTATAGGTGTTACCACACAGTGGGTCGTGTTTTGTACTGAAGGACTGTTTCTCATTTCATAAGGAATATAGTGAATATAGTGCATTATGTGTGGAATATATTCATGAGTCGACCATCACCAGTGAAAAAATTATTGTCAGAGGTGAGAGTGAAGTGCAAACTATCGTACAAGTGCTATAACGAGGAAAAAAGAATATAAATAGGCAGTGATATAGTAAACTGAACTTGTGGATAAGAGTTAATCCTTTTAATCCCGAGTGTAGTGTAAAACTATTGTGTAATTATATGGGAACAAGTGCGCAAGTGCCACCTGCACCCCACCTCCCAGCCCCCGCCTCATGCCCCTACCCCATTCCCCGGATCCTACACCACCCATCCAACAATCCCACCCCCCAGCCCCCCACTTCGCACCCTCACCTTCTTTCCACAGACCCCTATCTCCCAGCTTACCACCTCACTGCACAGCCCCCTCCTCCTATCGCCCCTACCCTCTACCCAAGGATACCCACCGTCCAGCCCCCCCGACCTACCAGCCACCCCACCACCCAGCCACACAATAAATACACCATCCACCACATACACCTGCTTAAAAGTAATCATGGCCAGGAATAAAGGCTGTTGTATATGTGAACAAATTTTTGGGAGAAACATGAGGGGAACTGATTGTGAAGTATGTGGCAAAACATCACATATATCATGTACAAAACTTTATGCAACCATGACAAATGACCAAAAACAACAAAGTCGTTTCTGGATTTGCCCCAGTGAAAGGGACAGCTGGTTAAGCATAAGAGGTACTGAAAAGTGAAAACCTAAAAAGCGTAAGGAAGTTTCTAAGGAGCTTGCCAGAGTTATACAAAGAGTGGAAAACATTGGAAAAGGAACAAGGAGGAAAATGCAAACAGAGGTGAAAACCAAGGAGTGGAAGAGTGGAAAATGTCATACAGAGCAAGTTGGAAAAGAATGAAACAGAGATACATAACATGGTGGAAAGGGAAAGGGAACAAGAGAACTCGTATCAGGTGGCAGAACTGCAGAACTTGGGAACAACACAAAATCAATATAGTATATAAGTAGTCAGGACATTTGCAGATACTATGCTAAAGATATGTGCCTATATGGCAGAGACTGCTGGAATAAATACACCAGAAAATGTGCCAACATGTTGAGGAAGGGAAGTGTTGTTTCAACAAAGGGTGCAGGTACTTCCATCCAGTAACGTGTAAAGCTTCAACGCAATCCAGAGAATGTTATGATCTGAGCTGCCCAGACCACCATATAAAAGGAATGCGGCACTACAGAGTTAGCAGAGAAAGGGAAATTGAACAGCATTCTTTTTTAGACAAAAAGACAAAAGATCAAAACTAAGGAAAAGACAAACAGGGAAAATGGTACAGAGAGGACAGGTGGGCAGTAAAATGGTGCATACCAAACCAGGTATCAGCCCATCAAGGCCGAATAAGCAACCAAACGCGAAGCCAGTACTGGAGAAACCAGGGGCGTGTACACCAGGGGAGATACCAGGTAGTACACCACCAGTGGTACTAATGAAATGCAAAGCGAGACAAAACATCACACATGGTAATTCCTGCTTCATATTTGCAAATATTCAGGGTTTGAAATCAAATAAAAATAACAAAGTTAGTTATGTTAGTGGGCTCCTAACAGAAGCGAATGCCATGTTTGGAGCATTTACAGAAACACATACAAGGGATGTTTTGGACGGAGAGATAAAGATAGAAAACTACAACACGTATAGATGTGATAGAATCAATAGATCACAGGAAGGAGTAGGAATCTATGTAAAGGGTACTTTCTGTTGCACAGAAGTGCTGAACTCTACGAATGATATAGTAGAAATTCTAGGCATTAAAGTTGAAAACAGGAATTTGGTAATTATCCTAGTATATAAACCACCATCAGCAACTGCTGAGGAATTCACAGATCAGTTAAGTAAGATAGATAGCTATCTGGATAGGCTAGAAAATCCTACACAAAATATTTTACTCCTTGGAAATTTTAATCTCCCTAATGTAAAATGGAAGATGGCACAACGTAATGTTATACTAGAAATATCTCCAGGAAGCACCCTTGCTCAACAGGCACATACCAGGGAACTAATGAGGTTTTGTGAAAAGTACTCTTTAAACCAACAGGTAACCGATCCCACCAGAAATGAAAATACCCTGGATTTGATATTCACAAACAACGAGGAACTGATCAGAGACATAACAGTTACAAAAACTATATACTCTGATCATAACATCATTGAGGTTCAAACTAGTATTAACTCATGGGTTGGAAACTGCATCACTAAAGTTAGAGATGGGATGTTCAGTATGTTTAATTTTAACAACCACAGAATTGACTGGGAAAAAATAAACCAAGAGCTATCAGACATACCCTGGGAAATCAGACATGAGTACCCTAAATCCCCACCAGTGCCTAGAGAAGCTGAATACAGAAGCATACAAAGTATGTATGAAACATGTACCATTGAGGAAACCCAGAAGATCAGATATAGAGAGCATAGATGGGTTACTGAACTGCTTAAAAACACAAATATGCTACAACAGAGGAAAGATAGACTTAGCAGAGAGATCACTGAATTAGGGCAAAAACTTAGGATGTCATACCTCACAGGATATTGCAAGAAACGAAAAATATTTCTATTCCTACACAAAATCCTAGGTAAGAACCACTACTGTGAGGAGACTCGTATACTGACGACGAACAGGAAATGAGTGAAATCCTAAAAGAACAGTATGAGTCGGTGTTCAGCAACCCTCTAAATGAGAGCAAGGTAGAAAATGCAGAAATATTTTTTACTCTAGAAGAAGGCAGCACAGACCAACTAACTGACATTAGTACAAATCCCATAGATTTCGAAAAAGAAATGGAAAATATGCCCACTCACTCGGCACCTGGACCAGATTCATGGAATGCTCTATTTATAAAGAAGTGCAAGCAAAGTAACACTAGCACAAGCCCTCAGTATTCTTTGGAGAAAGAGCTTAGATCTAGGTGAAATAGCAGAGGCCTTAAAGAGTGCAGACATAGATCCTTTGCATAAGGGAGGTAGTAGAGCACTAGCTAAAAATTATAAACCAGTAGCCCTAACCTCTCACATCATAAAAATCTTCAAAAGAGTGATGAGACAGCAGATTACAAATTTCATGGACCAGCACAACCAACATAACCCGAACCAGTATGGTTTCAGAGCAGGATGATCATGTCTGTCACAGCTGCTGAACCATTATGACAGAATTACGGAGGCATTGAAAGACGACCAAAATGCAGATGTGATTTACACAGATTTTGCAAAGGGGTTTGACAAATGCGATAATAGAGTGATAGCTCACAAAATGAAGGCCACGGGCATTACAGGGAAGGTACGCACATGGATTTTCGGTTTCCTAACACACAGAACACAAGAAGTAGTAGTGAACAGGGCAACATCCAGCATCAGTGAGGTCAAAAGCTCAGTGCCCCAAGGCACTGTCTTGGCACCTCTGCTGTTTCTCATCTTCATAGACATAGACAAAAACACCCGGCACACTTTTGCATCATCATTTGCAGACGACACTAAATTTTATTATTTTTTTTATTATCACACTGGCCGATTCCCACCAAGGCAGGGTGGCCCGAAAAAGAAAAACTTTCACCATCATTCACTCCATCACTGTCTTGCCAGAAGGGTGCTTTACACTACAGTTTTTAAACTGCAACATTAACACCCCTCTGAAAAAGTACAGGAAGACAAACAGGGTTTTCCAGTGGGCAGTGGAGAACAATATGACATTCAATGGTAATAAGTTCCAGCTGCTAAGGTATGGAAAGAATGAAGAACTCAAAAGGAGCACTATATACAAAACTCAAGAGGGTCACCAAATAGAATGTAAGGAACACGTAAGACCTAGGAATAATTATGTCAGCGGCCCTTTCTTTTAAAGACCATAAGACACAGATCACGATAGCCAGGAAGATGACGGGGTGGGTATTGAGAACTTTCAAAACAAGGAAAATAATGCAATGGTGACACTCTTCAAATCACTAGTGCTCCCTCACTTAGAATATTGTTCAGTTGAGAGACTGTTATTGGTGTGGATAAATGAAAAACAGATAGCAGGAGATACCATCTCTCAAGCGATCATTTGTGAAAAGGCTAGGCAGTTGCATGACAATTTGGTAAAGAAATAGCCTGCAACTAGTGTTGATGTGACTTTAAGGCCAGCAAAGGTTGGTTTGAAAGATTTAAGAATCATACTGGCATACACAGTGTGGTAAGGCATGGTGAGGCTGGTCCTAGTGGCATTAAAAGAAGAAGGGAAGTAACCCTGGAAAAGGACTTGCTACCTCGTCCTAATGGAAGGGGATTCCCCTTCTAAACACTAATACCTCTCCTCTCCTCCCATCCTATCAATCATCACCAGATCTTCATTAACCCTTTCAGGGTCCGTCCCGTAGATCTACGGCTTTACGTTCAGGGTCCAAACCGTAGATCTACGCCATGAGCTCAGCTCACTCTGATAAACTGTGAGTGGTACATTTGGGCCTAGATATGAAAGAATACATCTATGTGGTATGTGTGCACCACATAAAACAGATCCTGCAGCCCACTGTGTATAATGAGAGAAAAAAACTTAAATCATGATTTTTCGATTAAAACAGCAACTTCGCAGTGTTTTTTCGTATGTTTTTTTATAGTTGTATTTGCGATTTCTTGGTCTCATTTGATAGAATGGAAGACATATTACAGAAATAGAGATGATTTTGATTGGTTTTAGCACTGGAAATGGCTTGAAACTGAGCTCAAAGTAGCGGAAATGTTAAATTTTTGCCGATATTCAAGAGTAAACAAACGACCTCACACGTCTAATACACGTCAGCTGGTGGGTCTAATATACATTCACAAATATGGTGATGATATTTATACAATTATTACAGTATTGCATAACAGTAAATCTTCTATTTTTTGGTGTGAATAAAAATTCATTATGTGAATAAAAAATCAAAATGGAATTTATTTGTAAAGCCTCAAAACATAACTAATGAACAGAGGAAACGTTAGTTTAGTGCCAGGAATGCCTACATTGTTTATTCTGGACCCTATTTTGAAATTGGAATATTTTGAACTTTGTGTTAAATTGGCCAAATTAACAATTTCCGATCACTTTATTTTGTAGTTGAAACAGTTGACTTGGCGATTTCTTGTGCTCAATCGATAGAATAGAAGTAATACTAGTGAAATAGCTAAGAATTTGGTTGATTGGAATAATGTAATTGGCCTAAAATGGGAGTCAAAGTCGGCAAAATCGCCGATTCGTAAATGTCGCTGACACATCAAAATTCGCGAGAGCATAATTTCATCAATTTTCCACCAAATTTCGTACTTTTTGTTTTATTACGTTCACAAAAAGATTCTCTACGATTTCATAAGAGAAAATAACAAATTTTTTTTTTTGAAAATTCTTGGACACTGGTGCATGACTCCAGATTTGGGCCTTGGACCCTGAAAGGGTTAAAGGTAAGTGTCAATTATTTTATTGTTATTGTAATTATTCTATTGCATTAAACTTAATATTTCATGTAATAAAATTTTTTTTTTCATACTTTTGGGTGTCTTGCACGGATGAATTTGATTTCCATTATTTCTTATGAGGAAAATTGATTCGCTTTTCGATATTTTCGGTATTCGATAAGCTCTCAGGAACGGATTAATATCGAATACCGGGGGTCCACTGTACCTGGAAGGTACTTGAGGGCTTGGTCCCAAATCTGCACACTGCCATAACAATGTACTGGAGTGAGGGATATGGAAGGAAGTGTAAAATAAACCCAGTGAAGAGCAGGGGTGCGGTGGGGACAATAAGGGAACACTGTATCAACATCCGGGGTCCCAGACTATTCAACATCTTACCAGAAGATATCTGAAACACGGCTGGAACCAGTGTAGAAGCCTTCAAGACGAAACTGAACAAGTATCTTCACCAGGTGTCAGATCAACCAGGTTGTGATGGATATGTGGGGGAGCGGGCCTTCAGCGGCAGCAGCCTGGTTGACCAGGCAAGCACCAGACAAGCCTGGCCTATGGCCCGGCTCAGAGAGTAGATAAACTCTCGAAACTTTTCAAAGGTATATCAAAGGTAAGGTATCTGATACCCTCATCACCTTACTCTTATCTAAGTTCACTTTCAACTTTCTACCTTTACACACACTCCCAAACTCGTCCACTAACCTTTGCAACTTTTCTTTAGAATCCTCCAAAAGCACAGTATCATCAGCAAAAAGTAACTGTCAACTCCCCTTTTGTATTTGATTCCCCATAATTTAATCTCACCTCTCTCCCCAACACCCTAGCATTTACTTCTTTCACAACCCCATTTATAAATATGTTAAACAACCATGGTGACATTACACATCCCTGTCTAAGACCTACTTTTACTGGGAAGTAGTCTCCCTCTCCCCTACACACCCTAACCTGAGCCTCACTACCCTCATAAAAACTCTTTACAGCATTTAGTAACTTACTAACTATTCCATACACTTGCAACATCTGCCACATTATTTCCCAATCAACTATCACACGTCTTTTCTAAATCCATAAATGCAATGAAAACTTCCCTACCTTTATCTAAATACTGTTCACGTATATGCCTCAATGTAAACATCTGATCTACACATCCCCTACCCTACTCTCTCTCTCTAACATATAAAGAAAAGAAGGTAGGATAAAACACTGATGACTGAACTGGAGAGCTTACTCCAAGTGAATGTTATGTGAAAAATTAATATAATAAAATATAAATTAAAATACAAAATAAAATACAAATTGTATGTAGTAGGTTGGTAGACAGCAACCACCCAGGGAGGTACTACCGTCCTGCCAAGTGAATGTAAAACAAAAGCCTGTAATTGTTTTACAAGATGGTAGGATTGCTGGTGTCTTTTGTCTGTCTCATAAATATGCAAGATTACAGGTATGTCTTGCTACTTCTACTTACACTTAGGTCACACTACACATACATGTACACGTTTATTTATACACACTCATCTGAGTTTTCTTTGATTTTGTCTTAATAGTTCTTGGTCTTATTACTTTTCCTTTTATATCCATAGGGAAGTGGAACAAGAATCTTTCCTCCGTAAGCCATGCGTGTTGTAAAAGTCAACTAAAATGCCGGGAACAATGGGCTAGTAACCCCTTTTCCCGCAAAGATTACTATAAAGAACAAGAAGAAGAAAATTGTCAAAGTGGGAAGCCTGAATGAGCGTGGATGTTGTGCAAATGATAAGAAAGAGATGATTGTGGATGTTATGAATGAGAAGAAGCTGGATGTCCTGGCTTTAAGTGAAACGAAGCTGAAGAGGGTGGGAGAGTTTCAATGGAGAGGAATAAATGGGATTAGGTCAGGGGTTTCAAATAGAGTTAGAGCTAAAGAAGGAGTAGCAATAATGTTGAAGGATAAGTTATGGCAGGAAAAGAGGGACTATAAATGTATTAATTCAAGGATTATGTGGAGTAAAATAAAGATTGGATGTGAAAAGTGGGTTATAGTAAGCGTGTATGCACCTGGAGAAGAAAGAAGTGTAGAGGAGAGAGAGAGATTTTGGGAAATGTTGCATGAATGCATGGGGAGCTTTGAATCAAGTGTGAGAGTAATGGTGGTTGGGGATTTCAATGCTAAAGTGGGTAAAAATGTTATGGAGGGAGTAGTAGGTAAATTTGGGGTGCCAGGGGTAAATGTAAATGGGGAGCCTTTAATTGAGCTACGTGTAGAAAGAGATTTGGTAATAAGTAATACGTATTTTATGAAAAAGAGGATAAATAAATATACAAGGTATGATGTAGCACGTAATGAAAGTAGTTTGTTAGATTATGTACTGGTGGATAAAAGGTTGATGGGTAGGCTCCAGGGTGTACATGTTTATAGAGAGGCAACTGATATATCGGATCATTATTTAGTTGTAGCTACAGTTAGAGTAAGAGGTAGATGGGAAAAGAGGAAGGTGGCAACAAGTAAGAGGGAGGTGAAAGTGTATAAACTAAGGGAGGAGGAAGTTCGGGGGAGATATAAGCGACTGTTGGCAGAAAGGTGGGCTAGTGCAAAGATGAGTATTGGGGGGGGGGGGGGGGGGTTGGAATAGTTTTAAAAATGCAGTAATAGAATGTGGGGCAGAAGTTTGTGGTTACAGGAGGGTGGGGGCAGGTGGAAAGAGGAGTGATTGGTGGAATGATGAAGTAAAGGGTGTGATAAAAGAGAAAAAGTTAGCTTATGAGAGGTTTTTACAAAGCAGAAGTGTTATAAGAAAAGCAGAGTATATGGAGAGTAAAAGGAAGGTGAAGAGAGTGGTGAGAGAGTGCAAAAGGAGAGCAGATGATAGAGTGGGAGAGGCACTGTCAAGAAATTTTAATGAAAATAAGAAAAAATTTTGGAGTGAGTTAAACAAGTTAAGAAAGCCTAGGGAAAGTATGGATTTGTCAGTTAAAAACAGAGTAGGGGAGTTAGTAGATGGGGAGAGGGAGGTATTAGGTAGATGGCGAGAATATTTTGAGGAACTTTTAAATGTTGAGGAAAAAAGGGAGGCGGTAATTTAATGCACTGGTCAGAGAGGTATACCATCTTTTAGGAGTGAAGAAGAGCAGAATGTAAGTGTGGGGAAGGTGCGTGAGGCATTACGTAGAATGAAAGGGGGTAAAGCAGCTGGAACTGATGGGATCATGACAGAAATGTTAAAAGCAGGGGGGATATAGTGTTGGAGTGGTTGGTACTTTTGTTTAATAAATGTATGAAAGAGGGGAAGGTACCTAGGGATTGGCGGAGAGTATGTATAGTCCCATTATATAAAGGGAAGGGGGACAAAAGAGATTGTAAAAATTATAGAGGAATAAGTTTATTGAGTATACCAGGAAAAGTGTACGGTAGGGTTATAATTGAAAGAATTAGAGGTAAGACAAAATGTAGGATTGCGGATGAGCAAGGAGGTTTCAGAGTGGGTAGGGGATGTGTAGATCAAGTGTTTACATTGAAGCATATATGTGAACAGTATTTAGATAAAGGTAGGGAAGTTTTTATTGCATTTATGGATTTAGAAAAGGCATATGATAGAGTGGATAGGGGAGCAATGTGGCAGATGTTGCAAGTATATGGAATAGGTGGTAAGTTACTAAATGCTGTAAAGAGTTTTTATGAGGATAGTGAGGCTCAGGTTAGGGTGTGTAGAAGAGAGCGAGACTACTTCCCGGTAAAAGTAGGTCTTAGACAGGGATGTGTAATGTCACCATGGTTGTTTAATATATTTATAGATGGGGTTGTAAAAGAAGTAAATGCTAGGGTGTTTGGGAGAGGGGTGGGATTAAATTATGGGGAATCAAATTCAAAATGGGAATTAACACAGTTACTTTTTGCTGATGATACTGTGCTTATGGGAGATTCTAAAGAAATATTGCAAAGGTTAGTGGATGAGTTTGGGAATGTGTGTAAAGGTAGAAAGTTGAAAGTGAACATAGAAAAGTGTAAGGTGATGAGGGTATCAAATGATTTAGATAAAGAAAATTTGGATATCAAATTGGGGAGGAGGAGTATGGAAGAAGTGAATGTTTTCAGATATACTTGGGAGTTGACGTGTCGGCGGATGGATTTATGAAGGATGAGGTTAATCATAGAATTGATGAGGGAAAAAAGGTGAGTGGTGCATTGAGGTATATGTGGAGTCAAAAAACGTTATCTATGGAGGCAAAGAAGGGAATGTATGAAAGTATAGTAGTACCAACACTCTTATATGGGTGTGAAGCTTGGGTGGTAAATGCAGCAGCGAGGAGACGGTTGGAGGCAGTGATGTCCTGTCTAAGGACAATGTGTGGTGCAAATATTATGCAGAAAATTCGGAGTGTGGAAATTAGGAGAAGGTGTGGAGCTAATAAAAGTATTAGTCAGAGGGGTGAAGAGGGTTTGTTGAGGTGGTTTGGTCATTTAGAGATGGATCAAAGTAGAATGACACGGAGAGCGTATAAATCTGTCGGGGAAGGAAGGCAGGGTAGGGGTCGTCCTCGAAAAGGTTGGAGGGAGGGGGTAAAGGAGGTGTTGTGGGCGAAAGGTTTGGACTTCCAGCAAGCGTGCATGAGCATGATAGGAGTGAACGGAGACAAATTGTATTTGGGACGTGACGAGCTGTTGGAGTCTGAGCAGGGTAATATTTAGTGAAGGGATTCAGGGAAACCGGTTATTTTATATAATCGGACTTGAGTCTTGGAAATGGGAAGTACAATGCCTGCACTCTAAAGGAGGGGTTTGAGATATTGGCAGTTTGGAGGGATATATTGTGTATTTTTATATGTATATACTTCTAAACTGTTGTATTCTGGGCACCTCTAAAAAAACAGTGATTATGTGCGAGTGAGGTGAAAGTGTTGAATGATGATGAAAGTATTTTCTTTTTGGGGATTTTCTTTCTTTTTGGGTCACCCTGCCGACTTGTTGAAAAAAAAAAAAAATGAAATTGGCAAATTTTCAATTTTGTGTGAAATTGGCCAAATTACCAATTTCTGATCACTTTACTTGGTAGTTGAAATATGTAAATGAGTGGATTCCTGTACTCAATCAATAGAATAGAAGGAATACTAGGAAAATAGCTACAAGTTTGGGCTACTGGAACAAGGAAATTGTCCAAAAATAGGATTCAAAGTGCACAAAATCGTTCAGACCAATAACTTTGCGAGAGCATAATTCTAAGTTTTCCATCAAACATTGTACCTTTTGGTTTCAGTGCTTTCGGAAAAAGATTCTCTATCATTTCATGAAAATTTTTTTTTTTTTTAATTCTCTGACCCTCAGTAAATTTCTATCAGGGGTTCTGACCCTGAAAAAGTTAAGAACTATGAAGAAAATAAAGCTCAAGATGACTGTTTATATATATAGTTGTCCCTAGGTATCTCCTAAACATCACTTCGTTTGCATGGATCCAGCATAGCGCTCGGCGTGCAGCAAATTCAAATTTTGCTTTTTGGCACTTTCTGCATTTTTTTTTTTTTGAACATTTTCGATTCACAGATAGAGAGGGTTGACTATCTTTCCAAGTATTTTTTGTACCAGTGAAAGTGATTACTGAAATCTATACAGCAGCACAGAAACAGAAGTAAGGTAGTAGTATTTGAATAAAAGCAAGTAAAGCAGCACTTTCAGTAAAATAATAACAATATAATATTAAAATAAGTAACCTTCACATAGGAGACAAACTTATGTTTCAGTTCTTAAGATTCAGTCTCCTATGTGAGACTTATTTTTGTATTGCTCCTGCCATGACATGGTCCCTTTTCATTCTTTAGTAAAAATTAAATTAGTGAGAGTAGCTATGTATAATTGAATACATACCATTTTTATACGATACAGCAAGCTTTTCAAGCTGAGAATAGAGGAAATGGCGAAGACATCTACGTGCCACAATCTCAGCATGGCAGTCATTTATACACTGGCCTTGAAGACTAAGATGTTCACCATTGATACACTTAGTGCCTGTTGCAACACTTATCACCTACAATGGAAAATAAGTACTCCATATATATCTAGTTTGATAAAAATAGTAAGTGTGTATAAAGGTTTTAAAAGCATTCAAACCATCATTGCAGTCAAACCCTGGAATTCGTATGCTTCGTAAGTCACATTATTTGATTACACAGTATAATATTTTTATTGAAGGACATTTAGATAAAAACTTTGATTGTTCATGGTTTATCTTAGTACCCACTGTCTTTGTCCCATGACTGCTACATTGAAAATTTACATATTTCATTCAAAATGTGCTCATTCTTTTTTATTAATGTTAATATCACATATATCAGAGCAATATTTAAAGAGATATGGTCAAAAAAACATTGAAATAACTTGTACATGCAAGGATTACTATTATCCAAGGATTCATGGCACCTCTTGTTACTTAACCCCTGCAAATACAGTTAAATTTCTAAGGAAAACAATAAGCATTACTCAAGATGCAAGATATTTTATTTACTGTTTATCAAGCTGAAGATATGACAGGAAAGAGAAGGATAGGAAAACCAGATTTCCCATGACTAAGAAAACTGTAGACAACAGCCAGAGGGGTAGATTGGGTACAGAGTGGATTAAAGAACATTTGAATTACAAAAGGCAATAAGAGTCAACGAGACAGTAGATATTAAGTCAGCAACAGTGTACAGTGGAATAATGGTTAAAGACCCATACTATTACTTGTGAAATTAGTACCTTGCCAATGAGGGCATTACACAAACAAGAACAAAGTTGAATAAAAAATAGTGGTATATGCTATTACTCTACAAATGTGCTAACCTGGAAACTTGCCACTCAAGTCAGAAATGAATATGCCAATGTAAGGAGAGAAAAGGGAAAAAATACTGGGAAAAAAAAAAAGGACGAGAAATTGTGAACCAAATTTTCTTTCCATTGTTTAAGTGCACGGTGGAACCTTGGCTTACGAATTTAATCCGTTCCGTGGGCTTGTTTGTATCATGATTTGTTTGTATGCTGGGTCAATTTTCCTCATTTAACCCCTTCAGGGTCCAAGGCCCAAATCTGAAGTGGTGCCCCAGTGTCCAAGAATTTTCAAAAAAAAAATTTATTTTTTCTTATGAAATGGTAGAGAATCTTTTTGTGAAGGTAATAAAACAAAAAGTACGAAATTTGATGGAAAATTGACGAAATTATGCTCTCGCGAATTTTGATGTGTCAGCGATATTCACGAATCGGCAATTCTGCCGACTTTGACTGCCATTTTAGGCCAATTACATTATTCCAGTCAACCAAATTCTTAGCTATTTCACTAGTATTACTTCTATTCTATCAATTGAGCACAAGAAATCGCCAAGTCAACTGTTTCAACTACAAATTAAAGTGATCGGAAATTGTTAATTTGGCCAATTTAACACAAAGTTCAAAATATTCCAATTTCAAAATAGGGTCCAGAATAAACAATGTAGGTATTCCTGGAACTGAACTAACATTTCCTCTGTTCATTAGTTACGTTTTGAGGCTTTACAAATAAATTCTATTTTGATTTTTTATTCACATAATGAACTTTTATTCACACCAAAAAATAGAAGATTTACTGTTATGCAATACTGTAATAATTGTATAAATATCATCACCATATTTGTGAATGCATATTAGACCCAGACGTGTGAGGTCGTTCGTTTACTCTTGAATATCGGCAAAAATTTAACATTTCTGCTACTTTGAGCTCAGTTTCAAGCCATTTCCAGTGCTAAAACCAATCAAAATCATCTCTATTTCTGTAATATGTCTTCCATTCTATCAAATGAGACCAAGAAATCGCAAATACAACTATAAAAAACATGAAAAAACACTGCAAAGTCGCTGTTTTAATCGAAAAATCACGATTTCAGTTTTTTTTCTCATTATACACAGTGTGCTGCAGGATCTGTTTTATGTGGTGCACACATACCACATAGATGTATTCTCTCATATCTAGGCCCAAATGTACCACTCACAGTTTATCAGAGTGAGCTGAGCTCATGACGTAGATCTACGGTTTGGACCCTGAACGTAAAGCTGTAGATCTACGGGACGGACCCTGAAAGGGTTAAATTAACTGAAATGCAATTAATTCATTCCAGCTGAATTCCTGCTCTCAGGAGGCATGACAAAATAACCCTAATATCAACTCTACGGCTTATTTATGTCAAAATTCATCTAATATGACATAATAAACAATATAAATAACATAGAAACTTGATATACACTCTAGAATGAATAAAATATGTCATGTGGATAGCAGAGGGAGGAGGATTGTGGTCGAACATTCTAGCTATGAAAACGTCAAGAAGCGTTACGGAGTTTGTGAGGCTAACTGAATTAGATCTGGTATACATACGACAGTTACATATCTTGGAGAAGAAATGCAGAGCGGCATATCCTGTCAGGAATTCACACTTTTCTTAAGGACTGTTATATACAATTTTTATGTTTATCTCACTACACTACATATCTCCTGTGAGCGGTTTCTCCGTCAACCATGTAAACAGCAGCTTTTCCCTCTTTATATTGACAGAGGACGGCTGCTTAGAAATTACTGTAATGCCCTTTGCTGGCGCTATAGCCTTTATAGACTCCTCCTGTTTTAGTGTTGCACACATAGTAGATTATTATTATTATTATTATCATTATTATTATAATCATGGGGAAGTGCTAAACCCGTAGGTACATATAGTAGAGGGGCTATGCTTGTACTCACTCGCCAAATCCTCAACCCTCGTACCTAGTCTGTGCTTATTAATAATTACTTGCTTTAACCCTTTGACTGTCGCAAGCAGCTTTCTGAAACTGTCATTCTACGTCGCAAAATTTTTGGAAAAAAAAAAAAAAAAAATTCTTGTGAAATAATAGAGAATCTTTTCCTGATGGTAATGACACCAAAAGTACAAAATTTGGTCAAAAACTCACGGAATTACGGTCCCGCAAAGTTAGCGGTCTCGGCGACACATGCGCATCGACGATTTCGCCGACTTTGAGCCCTATTTTTGGTCAATTCCGTTGTTCCATTTGGCCAAATTCAGACCTATTTCTTTAGACCTCCATTTTTTCTATCAACTGAGTACAAGAAACAGCCCATTTACCAATTTGAATTACCCAATAAAGTGATCAGAATTTAGGAATTTGGCCAATTTCATGCAAATTAAAAAAGATGCCAATTTCAAAATAGGGTCCAGAATAAACAAAAAAAAGACATTCTTGGCACTAAAATAACATATCCTCTGTTCATTAGTCACGTCTCTAGGCCCCTCTTATATTACTATTGCTTTCTATTTTGATTTTTTATTCATACAAAAAATAGAAGATTTACTGTTATGCAGACTACTGCATTATTATAAAAATGGTATAAATAACATCAGTGCACTAGTGAAAGAATATTAGACTCCCCAGTTGATGTGTATTGGACGTGTGGTGTGATTTGCTTACTCTTGAACATTGGGAAAAATCGAACATTTCCGCTACTTTGAGCTCAATTTCATTTCCATTTTATCACATGAGACCATGAAAACGAGAATATGTACAATGATAAATACTATACGAAAATACACCTCAAATTCTGCGTTTTATTACGAAAAAAAAAAAACGGTCGAGCTTTTTTTTCTCATTGTGCACTGCGTGCTGCAGGATTTTTTTTATATGTTGCACACTGACCACACGGACCCATTCTCTCACATGTGAGCCTACCAGCTTTCTCCTGCTTGATTTGAAGCCGCTAGAATAACAGTATATGTACATATGTCCGAAACACTGGCTCGTAAGACGTATATATATACACACGTCGAAAACAGTCAAAGGGTTAATCCCATGCAAATCATCCTCTTTTTCTTCTCGGCACTGTCCTCTGCACTTGCTTTCTTAGGATCCATAGTTAGAAGGAAGAAATCAGGCTAATTAACTGCACGAAACAAAAGGAAATCACAAGAATTCCTTGCACCGCGAGGGTAACTCTGTAAGCACAGGTACACTGGTGAGCACTGTGGTGGTGTTGTCAAACTAAATTATACGCAGTACATACATAGTATTATTATAATTATTGTACTATTACGTATTATATATCATATATTATTCTTATTATTATATAGCATTACATATATTATTATTATACAGTGATCCCTCGTTTTTCGTAGTTCTCGGGAATCATAGATTTCGGAAATCATAGGGATATTTTCGTATAAACATGGGCTCACTAATCATAGATTAACTAGCGAATAGTAGTTCGTCTGGGACGCGTACACACGGTGTGATCCAGGGCGGCCTCCCTACCCAGCCAGTCTGGCATTGTTTACCAGTGAGCGAAGGTCCCCTCACGTGCTCCTACGAAATATTTCATAATACAGTGGACCCCCGGTTAACGATATTTTTTCACTTCAGAAGTATGTTCAGGTGCCAGTACTGACCGAATTTGTTCCCATAAGAAATATTGTGAAGTAGATTAGTCCATTTCAGACCCCCAAACATACACGTACAAACGCACTTACATAAATACACTTACATAATTGGTCGCATTCGGAGGTAATCGTTATGCGGGGGTCCACTGTATTTCACTCATTTTAGTGCTTGCAAGTACTAAATAAGCTACCATGGCTCCAAAGAAAGCTCCTAGGGCCAAGCTTGGAGAAAATTGTGGCCAGATTGTGTTGACAAGAGGGATTTTGAAGGGTTTGAGACTGACCCTGATGAGCCTATGTCTGTTGTAAAATCAATTGTGGCACTGGGAAGTTCCATGGGGTTGGATGTGAGTTTGGAGGATGTGGAAGAGTTGGTGGAAGACCACAACGAAGACTCACCACTGAGAAAGGGGCTGCAAGAGCTTCAGCCCGGAACAGCAACAGAACGCAGCTCAGAATCTTGCGGCAGAGGAGGAGGAAGAGAGACGGAAGAAGGTGCCTTCTTTAGAAAAATTTAAAAAGATTTTTGCTATGTGGGGGAAGATGGAAAGCTTTATGGAGAAACACCACCCTGACAAGGTTGTTGCAAGCCAGGTCGGCAACATGTACAGTGACAAAGTCTTGGGCCATTTTAGGGAAGTGTTAAAGAGACGCCAGAAACAGAGCTCTCTCCACAGTTATTTTGCGAGACAGGACTCCAGTGACTCTCAAGGTAGTCCTAGTGACATTAAGAAACAGAGAAGAGAAGCAACCCCAGAAAAGCAATTGGTACCTGAGGTGTTGATGGAAGGGGGATTTCCCTTCCAAACTGTAAACAATCCAATCTCTCTCCTCCTCCAGTCTTCCATACACTAAGAAGAATCTCCAATAAAGGTAAGTGTTATGCTGTTAATGTTTCATTCATCATTTCCCATTGTATTGTTTATGTACTACATTTATATTTCATGTAAAAAAATTTTTTTTTTTAATACTTCTGGGTGTCAGGAACGGATTAATTGTATTTACGTACATTATTTCTTATGGGGAAAATTGATTCGAAAATCGTAGATTACGATAATAGTAGCAACTCCAGGAACGGATTAACTACGAAAAACGAGGGACCACTGTATTATACGTTATTATTATGTATTATTATTAGTACTTACGTATTATAATAATTAATATTATTATTAATTTAGGGACCTGGAGCACAGATCCAATTCCCTAGATCAAGAGCCCTTCACCACGTACTACTACTACTACTACTATACTACTATACTACTACTACTATACTACTACTACTACTATACTACTATTACTATACTACTACTACTATACTACTACTATACTACTAATACTATACTACTACTACTATACTACTACTACTATACTACTACTATACTACTACTATACTACTACTACTACTATACTACTACTATACTACTACTACTACTATACTACTACTACTACTATACTACTACTACTACTACTACTACTATACTACTACTACTACTATACTACTACTATACTACTACTACTAACTACTACTATACTACTACTACTACTATACTACTACTTTTACTACTACTACTACTACTATACTACTACTACAATACTACTACTACTACTACTATACTACTACTATACTACTACTACTACTACTATACTACTACTACTATACTACTACTACTACTATACACTACTACTACTATACTACTACTATACTACTACTACTATACTACTACTATACTACTACTACTACTAAAACTACTACTATACTACTACTACTACACTATACAAACTACTACTATACTACTACTACTACTACTATACACTACATACTACTACTACTACTACTATACTACTACTACTATACTACTACTACTACTACTATACTACTACTACTATACTACTACTATACTACTACTACTACTATACTACTACTATACTACTACTACTATACTACACTACTACTATACTACTACTACTACTACTACTACTACTATACTACTACTACTACTAATTATAATAATACAATAGAATAGTAATAATAATAATAATAACAACAGTAAAGAGAAACTTCAAAAGGCTGCCAGTAGTTGGCACTACCTTCAGCAAAACATTGGTAACCACTACTAGTTCATTTTTCACCTGGCTAGACTTATGTAGTCTATAAGTAACAAAATAAGGCACAATACTGTGACTGGAATGATACACAAATAACTCGCACATAGAAGAGAGGAGCCTACGACGACGTTTCGGTTCGACTTTAGCCATTTACAAAGTCACACTAACGAAAAGGAGAGCAGGATGGGTATATATAGGCAGGAGATGGTAGTAGTAGTAGTGGAGGTGGAAGGTAATAGTTGTGAAGAGTTAGTGAGAGGAGGAGGAGCCAGTCAAATACTAAGAAAAAGGAGCACTGCAAGGGAGCTAGGTGCCCACAGAGGGTAAGAGCAAGAACACCGAGAGGGGTAAAATAAATAAAGGAGGAATAAATACACAGGGCAAAAGAAAGACAACCCAAAGGAGAAAAAATGAAAGAGGAAAGGGGAAGAGGGAGAAGAAGAAAAAGGAGCAATCATGTTAGGTCACGGGTGTTTTGAAGTTTGGAGCACTTTACAATGTAGTGGGAAAGGAAGGCATCTACAGAGACGAAGCCAGGACTAAGATTCATACAAGGAAAGTTGTGTACAGTGGACCCCCGCATACTGTTGGCATCACATAACGTTAAATCCACATACCAATACATTTTATCGCTAAGATTTTGCCTCGCATACCGCTAAAAAACCCGCTCAACACTATTCGTCCGAGACGCATCTAATGTGCGGCCTGAGCCAGCCTCACATGTTCCGCCGGTGGCATTGTTTACCAGCCAGCCTCCGCGGTAACATCCAAGCATACAATCGTAACATTTCGTATTATTACAGTGTTTTTGGTGATTTTATCTGCAAAATAAGTTGACCATGGGCCCCAAGAAAGTTTCTAGTGCCAACCCTGTGGTAAAAAGGGTGAGAAATATTATCGAAATACTGTGGTACCATGGTCAACTGCTGATGCTGCTGCTGCTGTACACTGTCAGCTGCTGCTGCTGCTGTACACCGTCAGCTGCTGCTGCTGGCTGTAGCACCGTCAGCTGCTGCTGCTGCTGCTGCTGTACACCGTCAGCTGCTGCTGCTGCTGCTGCTGTAGCACCGTCAGCTGCTGCTGCTTGCTGTACCACCGCAGCTGCTGCTGTAGCACCGTCCTGCTGCTGCTGCTGTAGTACCGTCTGCTGCTGCTGTAGCATCGTCTGCTGCGCTGCACTCTCAGCTGCTGCCCGCAAAGCAGCTGCTGCTGCTGCTGTAGCACTGTCAGCTGCTGCTGTTGCTGCGTATCACTGTTGTTGGTGTGGCTTATTGAGAATACCAAGAAACAATTAACCCCAGAGGGTTAGCCACCCAGGATAACCCAAAAAAATCAGTGTCATCGAAGACTGTCTAACTTATTTCCATTGCGGTCCTTATCTTGTCTCCCAGGGTGCAACCCACACCAGTCGACTAACACCCAGGGGAACGGGGAAAAATGCCTGGAACTAGTGCTCATATTGGTGAATTTAAAGCCAGCAAAGGTTGGTTTGGAGATTTAAGAATCGTAGTGGCATACACAGTGTGATAAGGCCTGTTCTGGAAAAAAAATGCCAAACAGGACCTACATACTCAGGAGGAAAAGGCACTCCCAGGACACAGTGTCTCATCAGTCATTGCTGCATCTTCAATAAAGGTAAGTGTCATTTATTCTTCATTTAGTAGAGTAGTACATGCACAATATATACTGTGCATGTACTACTCTACTATTGTGCATGTATCCTTCTCTTTGTGTGTAGGAAAATGTATATTTCATGTGGTAAAAATTTTTTTTTCATACTTTTGGGTGTCTTGCACGGATTAATTTGATTTCCATTATTTCTTATGGGGAAAATTCATTCGCATAACGAAAATTTCGCATAACAATGAGCTCTCATGAACGGATTAATATCGTTATGCAGGGGTCCACTGTATTAGGGAGGATTCAACCAGATGGTGACTGTTAAGGTTGGAAGTAGGGATGACAGTTCTAGCAGAAGACCAGTCAATAGGATGGCTGTGATCTCTGACGTGACAGAAAAGAGCATTGTTAGTGTCGGCAAGCCTAACACTACTTTTGTGCTCCCTAAGTCTGTCAGAAAGAGATCGGCCAGTTTCTCCAAAGTATTGAAGAGGACAGGAGGAACAAAAAATAGAGTGGACACCAGGAGCATCTGTAGAGGGAGGAAAGGTATGAACGAGATTAGTGCGAAGAGTGTTAGTCTGCCTATAGATACCCATCCTGCTCTCCTTTTCGTTAGTGTGACTTTGTAAATGGTCCAAGTCAGACCAAAACGTCGTCATAGGCTCTTCTCTTCTATGTGCGAGTTATTTGTGTATAGTCTATTAGTTTTTTTATTATTAACACACTGGCTGATTCCCACCAAGGCAGGGTGGCCTGAAAAAGAAAAACTTTCACCATCATTCACTCCATCACTGTCTTGCCAGAAGGGTGCTTTACACTACAGTTTTTAAACTGCAACATTAACACCCCTCCTTCAGAGTGCAGGCACTGTACTTCCTATCTCCAGGACTCAAGTCCAGCATGCCGGTTTCCCTGAATCCCTTCATAAATGTTACTTTGCTCACACTCCAACAGCACGTCAAGTATTAAAAACCATTTGTCTCCATTCACTCCTATCAAATACACCCATGCATGCCCGCTGGAAGTCCAAGCCCCTCGCACACAAAACCTCCTTTACCCCCTCCCTCCTACCTTTCCTAGGCCGACCCCTACCCCACCTTCCTTCCACTACAGACTGATACACTCTTGAAGTCATTCTGTTTTGCTCCATTCTCTCTACATTTCCAAACCACCTCAACAACCCTTCCTCAGCCCTCTGGACAACTGTTTTGGCAATCCCGCACCACTTCCTAACTTCCAAACTACGAATTCTCTGCAGTATATTCACACCACACATTGCCCTCAGACATGACATCTCCACTGCCTCCAGCCTTCTCCTTTACTGCAACATTCATCACACCCATGCTTTACACCCATATAAACAGCGTTGGTAAAACTATACTCTCATACATTCCCCTCTTTTCCTCCAAGGACAAAGTTCTTTGTCTCCACAGACTCCTAAGTGCACCGCTCACCCTTTTCCCCTCATCAATTCTATGATTCACCTCATCTTTCATAGACCCATCCACTGACACGTCCACTCCCAAATATCTGAATACATTTCACCTCCCCCCATACACTCTCCCTCCAGTCTGATATCCAATCTTTCATCACCTAATCTTTTTGTTATCCTCATAACCTTACTCTTTTCTGTATTCACTTCTAATTTTCTTCTTTTACATACCCTACCAAATTCATCCACCAACCTCTGCAACTTCTCTTCAGAATCTCCCAAGAGCACAGTGTCATCAGCAAAGAGCAACTGTGACAACTCCCACTTTATGTGTTATTCTTTATCTTTTAACTCCACACCTCTTGCCAAGGCCCTCGCATTTACTTCTCTTACAATCCCATCTATAAATATATTAAACAACCACAGTGACATCACACATCCTTGTCTAAGGCCTACTTTTACTGGGAAATAATCTCCCTCTTTCCTACATACTCTAACTTGAGACTCACTATCCTCGTAAAAACTCTTCACTGCTTTCAGTAACCTACCTCCTATACCATACACCTGCTACATCTGCCACATTGCCCCCCTATCCACCCTGTCATACGCCTTTTCCAAATCCATAAATGCCACAAAAACCTCTTAGCCTTATCTAAATACTGTTCACTTATATGTTTCACTGTAAACACCTGGTCCACACACCCCCTACCTTTCGTAAAGCCTCCTTGTTCATCTGCTATCCTATTCTCCGTCTTACTCTTAATTCTTTCAATAATAACTCTACCATACACTTTACCAGGTATACTCAACAGACTTTTTTTTTTTTTTTTTTTCAACAAGTCGGCCATCTCCCACCGAGGCAGGGTGACCCAAAAAAGAAAGAAAATCCCCAAAAGGAAAATACTTTCATCATCATTCAACACTTTCACCACACTCGCACATTATCACTGTTTTTGCAGAGGTGCTCAGAATACAACAGTTTAGAAGCATACACATATAACAGACTTATCCCCCTATAATTTTTGCACTCTCTTCTGTCCCCTTTGCCTTTATACAAAGGAACTATGCATGCTCTCTGCCAATCCCTATGTACCTTACCCTCTTCCATACATTTATTAAATAATAGCACCAACCACTCCAAAACTGTATCCTCACCTGCTTTTAACATTTCTATCTTCATCCCATCAATCCCAGCTGCCTTACCCCCTTTCATTTTACCTACTGCCTCACGAACTTCCCCCACACTCACAACTGGCTCTTCCTCACTCCTACAAGATGTCATTCCTCCTTGCCCTATACATGAAATCACAGCTTCCCTATCTTCATCGACATTTAACAATTCCTCAAAATATTCCCTCCATCTTCCCAATACCTCTAACTCTCCGTTTAATAACTCTCCTCTCCTATTTTTAACTGACAAATCCATTTGTTCTCTAGGCTTCCTTAACTTGTTAATCTCACTCCAAAACTTTTTATTTTCAACAAAATTTGTTGATAACATCTCACCCACTCTCTCATTTGCTCTCTTTTTACATTGCTTCACCACTCTCTTAACCTCTCTCTTTTTCTCCATATACTCTTCCCTCCTTGCATCACTTCTACTTTGTAAAAACTTCTCATATGCTAACTTTTTCTCCCTTACTACTCTCTTTACATCATCATTCCACCAATCACTCCACTTCCCTCCTGCACCCACTTTCCTGTAACTACAAACTTCTGCTGAACACACTAACACTACATTTTTAAACCTATCCCATACCTCTTCGACCCCATTGCCTATGCTCTCATTAGCCCATCTATCCTCCAATAGTTGTTTATATCTTACCCTAACTGCCTCCTCTTTTAGTTTATAAACCTTCACCTCTCTCTTCCCTGATGCTTCTATTCTCCTTGTATCCCATCTACCTTATACTCTCATTGTAGCTACAACTAAAAAGTGATCTGATATATCTGTGGCCCCTCTATAAACATGTACATCCTGAAGTCTACTCAACAGTCTTTTATCTACCAATACATAATCCAACAAACTACTGTCATTTCACCCTACATCATATCTTGTATACTTATTTATCCTCTTTTTCTTAAAATATGTATTACCTATAACTAAACCCTTCTATACAAAGTTCAATCAAAGGGCTCCTATTATCATTTACACCTGGCACCCCAAACTTACCTACCACACCCTGTCTAAAAGTTTCTCCTACTTTAGTATTCAGGTCCCCTACCACAATTACCATGACCCACTTTTTGCATCCAACCTTTACTTTAATCCACATAATCCTTGAATTTACACATTCATATTCTCTTTTCTCCTTCCATAACTGATCCTTCAACATTATCGCTATCCCTTTCTTAGCTCTCTCTCAGATACTCCAGATTTAATCCCATTTATTTCCCCCCACCGAAACTCCCCTACCCCCTTCAGTTTTGTTTCGCTTAGGGCCAGGACATCCAACTTCTTTTCATTCATAACACCAGCAATCATCTGTTTCTTGTCATCCGCACTACATCCACGCACATTCAAGCATCCCAGTTTTATAAAGTTTTTCTTCTTCTCTTTTTTAGTAAATGTTTACAGGAGAAGGGGTTACTAGCCCATTGCTCCCGACACTTTAGTCGCCTCATACGACACGCATGGCTGACGGAGGAAAGATTCTTTCCCACTTCCCCATGGACAATAGAAGAAATAAAGAAGAACAAGAGTTATTTAGAAAGAGGAGAAAAACCTAGATGTATGTATATATATATGCATGTGCATGTCTGTGAAGTGTGATCAAATGTAAGTAGGAGTAGCAAGATATCCCTGTTATCTAGCGTGTTTCTGAGACAGAAAAAGACACCAGCAATCCTACCATCATGTAAAACAGTTACAGGTTTCTGTTTCACAGTCATCTGGCAGGACGGTAGTACTTCCCTGGGTGGTTGCTGTCTAACAACCTACTATTAGTATTAGGTTAAATCTGCCTGAAATGCCACGGCATAGTAGTGGCTTTCTTTGCTCCAATCATATTATGATATGTAAACACTTATTGTAACCTTTGCAAAGAAATAAATATTTTATTTATTAATTTATTTAACCCTTTCAGGGTTTCGGCCGTACTAGTACAGCTTATGCACCAGTGTCCATGACGTACTAGTACGCCTAAATTCTAGCGCCCTCAATCTAGTGAGAGAAAGCTGGTAGGCCTACGTATGAAAGAATGGGTCTATGTGTTCAGTTGTGCTGCAGTAAAAAAAAACATCCTGCACACAGTGCGTAATGAGAAAAAAAAAAAACTTGACCATGTTTTTGGATTAAACAGCGACTTTGCAGTGATTTTTCGTATTGTATTTATTGTTGTATTCTAGTTTTCCAAGTGTCCCATTTTATCAGAATGGAGACATATTAACAAAATTGAGATGAATTCACACTATTTTACAATGAAAAGTTACCTTGGAATTGAAGCTCAAAATAGCAGAAATGTTTGATTTTACCAAAGTTTCAAAAGAAACTAATCATGCACGCGTCCCAATACACATAAACTGGTGAGTCTAATATTCTTTCACAAGTGCGCTGATATTATTTATGCCCATTTCTACACCTAATGCAGTAGTCTGCATAACCAGTAAATCTTCTAATTTTTTTGTGGGAATAAAAAATTCAAAGTGAAAAGCAAAAGAATGTAGGGGGGCCTAGGGATGTGAGCTAATGAACAGAGAAATGTTATTTTTAGGCACAGGAATGTCTTTCTTGTTTATTCTGATGTGATACCCTATTTGGAAATTTGTATCTTTTTGAAATTTGTGGACATGGCAAATCAATTACAAAATCTGACCACTGTATTGATAGTTAAATCAGTAAAATGGGTAGTTTCTTGTACTCGTTCTATAGAAAAAATGGAGTTCTAGCGAAACAGTTATGATTTTTGTCGACTAGTACACTGGAATTGGCCGAAAATAGGGCTCAAAATGGGCAAAATCGCCGATGCGTAAACATTGTCAAGACCACTAACTTCGCGAGAGCATAATTCCATAAGTTTTCCATCAAATTTCATACTTTTGGTGTCATTATGACTGGGAAAAGATTCTCTATCTTTTCGTAAGAAAATATATAATTTTTTTTTTTAAATTTGGGGGACCCTGACAACAAGTCTTGGAGAGGGCCTGTGGACCCTGAAAGGGTTAAGGGACCTCCCTCAAGGGGGAAGTTCGCATCCTGAAATTTCGTTCGTATCCAGAGGGAAAAAATCGACCAAACGACAGCTCGTATCCTGAAAAATTTACTTGGTGGGGTGTTCGTAAGCTGAGGTTCCACTGTAGTACAAATTTAAGAGAGAATACAATTAAACAAGGATTAAAAAAAAAGAACAGAACAGAGATCAAAAATAAAATTTTTAGACTACTCAAAATGGTACTGTACATAAAGCCTTAACTCCCCAACAACAAATTTAGAGAGATTTATGGGAGACTGCAAAGGTTACTGGATGAATTTGAGAAGGTATGTGAAAGGAAATTTAAAGTGAACACTGGAAAGAGCAAAGTAATAAGGACTAACAAAAAATTTAGGTAATGATAAATTAGATATCAGATTGGTGGAAGTATGGAGGAAGTAAATATATTTAAAGATTTGGGAGTGAACTTGTCAGTAGATGGATCTATGAAAGATGAGGCGAGCCACAGAATTGGCAAGAGAGAAAAAAGGCGAGTGGTGCACTGAGACATCTGTGGATACAAAGAATGCTATCCATGAAAACAAAAAGGGAAATGTACGAGAGTATAGTGGTACTAATCGCAATTACACGTGTGTGAAGCATAGGTTGTGAATGTCGAAACAAGGAGGCTGGAGGCAGTGGAGAAGCTACGCCTGAGCTTGGGGGATTAGAATGAGGTGCAGGGTTACTAAAAGCATCATCCAAAAGATAGAGAGAGGTCATTGAGGCAATTCAGACAGAGAAGATGAACAAAATAGGATGACTTGGAGGGTGTATAAATCTGCAGTGAAGGAAACGCAGGGTAGGGGTCATCCTAGGAAAGGTTGGAAAGAGGGGTGTGAAGGTTTTGTGGGCAAGGGGCTTAGGCATCCAGCAAGCATGTGTGAGCGTGTTAGACAGGAGTGAGTGGAGGCAAGTGGCTTTTATAATTTGACATGCTTTTGGAGTGTGAGCAAGGTAACTTATGAAATGGTTCAGGAAAACCAGTTAGCCAGACTTGAGTCCTGGAGGGAAAAAAGTACAGTGTCTGCACTCTGGAGGAGGAATGGGAATATTTGCAGTTTTGAACTGTAGTATCAGCACCCATCTGGCAAGACAATGATGGACTGAGTGATGGTGAAAGTGTTTCTTCCTTTTTGGGTCATCCTGCCTCAATGGGAGATAGCCAGTTTGTAGGAAAAAAAAAATACTGATGGTAAACTGCTTTGGAAAGTGGTTAACCCATACATTACATCAAACCAGAATATTCAGCAGATGAAGATAAAATAAATGAAGTCTAAAAGGTGCTATAAAATTGCTGCAAGGTCTCTAAGTGAAAACAATGAAAATGCCATTTTTGGTTGATCTGAGCAAACAAGACATAACACAAAAACAGCACAAAAAGACAAAAGAATAGATAAGATTTCTAGAGTAAAATGAAATCCAGGAGGTAATAAGTCACTAGAAAATGAAAAATCATTACAAAATCATGACAAGCATAAGTCTATTCTTGTATTGAACTAGTTACACCACTCAAAAACAACAAATAAAATGGGTCTAAAATAATTGATTCTGTGTGTTTGTAAGTTCTTCCAAAAATCCACAACAGGGTCCATGGATGACCCCGAAATAAACACACCTTCATGTCCTCAAGATCCTTTTCATTGGTCATCACAATACCTGCCAAAACCTTTCGTTTAGCAAGTGATGGATTACCAGATGTCAGTTCTGAGAACTTCTCACAAACCAGTCTGAAAAGTAATACAAGTAATAATAAATTAACACAAATTATCTTCTTTTATAATTGAAAGCAGTGTCAATAAGAGTGAAATCACAATAAATGAGAAATTTTTGCATGGTAAACATGTTGCACGAAGCTAGAGGGTTTCTATGTAATCACAACTTTGTACTTTATTATTACATTCATAGTGGAAACACTAAACCCTTAGATCAAGCACCCCTCGCTATCATCTAGGAACCTCCCTCGAGGAGGTTGGGGAAGGGGGGGGGGTCTTCAAGTGCATACAAATGTAAGAAAGTAATCTGAGAGCTAAATGACGAATAAAACAAAATAATAAAAGAAAACACAAGAGCCCACCAAGAGCCTAACCAGTCAACTGCCAATGATGGTGACCAGTGGTCAATGAAGCTTCATTTTTATGGTGCAAGATGTTGATGAAACTCCATTCCTAGTATAGTGCTGTAATGATCTATACAAGACTGAAGTGGGAAGTAAATGGAATAAACAAATAAGCAACAATACAAACTAAATCACTAAAAACACACAAATGAACATATAGCCCACCACCCACAACTGGAAATAAAAAAAAAAACACATACGTACGTACGTATTTGAAAACCTGACCTTGAAT